>CM050914.1:19128796-19748198 GCA_027742785.1 Vigna reflexopilosa
CCAAATATTTTTATTCACTTTAAAAAAAATTTAAAATTGTATTGACTTAAAAATATAAGATTAAGTACTTGTGTTCGAAAATCTTAGTTACAATATTTTTAAATACAATAAAAAAAATTAGTATACATATATTTATATATATTTATTTTAAAATATTCAATAATTTTACTTAAGATAAAAATTTTATAAGCGTTTTCTAAAAATAAAATTGTAACAGGAATTTCAAATTATAAATAGATGACATTTCAAATAAAATAAATAATTCTAATGATATTATTATGATGATGCTTGAAATCAAAAAATTAAACCGACTTTTAACAGAAAAACTCCTTGAAGTTGTTATTATTGTACGGGGTCTTAAAACAGGTGTTGAAGTTGGTGGATGAGGTGGGGGAGTGACGTCATCGCGGAGGAATCCCCAGCCATGGGCGAGTACGGAGAACGGAGCCACGTAACCGACCCTTACCTAATCCCGAACCGCCACGTCACAGGTCAGGACCAGTTCTCTCGCGGCTTTCACACAGCACACACAGAGAGGCTTGTTTTTAAGAGTAAAAAACCCAAAAAGAAATGTGGATTCAAAGTGAAGTGCTCTCTCTCCTGCTGCACTTTTCTCTCTCCTTGCTCCTTGGACTTACTTCTTCTTCTTCTACCACTGCCTCTCCCTAATTTCTTCTCCCTTCTCACACCCATTTATTATCACTAACCCTTTCTTCTTCCTCCTCCTCCAGCCATAACCGCTTCTTTCTTTCTCTCTCTCTCTCTGCTTATTTTTTCTGTTCACACCACATAACAACATGGATGATGAATATGCTAAGCTTATAAGAAGGATGAACCCACCGAGGTAACTGATTCACTACTTTCAATCTTTCTTCTTCTCCTCTTCTTTTTGTTTTCTCTTTTTGGGGACTGCTTTTGATGTTTTGCTTCTCAGCACCGGACCTTTCCAAATTTGCATCACATGTTTTTCTCTTGTTTTATGGTTTATGGAAGTTTTAATCAACTGGGGTGTAAAATTTAACCTCTTTTTGCAGTTTGGTGTTTTCAGTTTCCCAGTACTGATACGGAAGTTCCTTGCTTGATTTTTCTTTTCTTTAGTAAGCCATGGAACAAATTAACATACTATGTTTCAAAGCTTCGTTTTTTTTTCTGAAAAAAAAAACTGTATTTGGGCAACTTTTTTAATTGTGGAATTTTTACTCACTTATATTCATCTTGGCCGTTTTTGGTATGTTTTTCTTGTGGTTTGATGTGATAATCATTATCTTCGTGTTTGAATTCCTGTGTGTGTATAGTATGTCTGTAGTGTTGGTGTTTTTTACCAGCTAGTTTTTTATTGCAGGGTTGTGATTGACAACAATGCCTGTGAAAACGCAACTGTTATTCAGGTAAAGCTGGTTGCTTCCCTTTGATTAGGCTTCACAAAATTGAGTTGACAATAAGGAAGATTCTTCCTTTTTTTTTTCCTTCTTTCAGGTTTCTAATGATTTGATCTTATAAAACTTGTGTTTTCCCCTGTTTTGGTTCACAAAATTGAGTTGACAAAAGGAAAGATTCTTCCCCCTTTTCTTTTTTTTTTTTTTCAAATTTTCTAATGATTTGATGTTGTAGAATTTTGCTGGAATTATTTTTTTTATATTTTTAATATAAAACAAAATTGTTTCGGAGTTAATTTCACTTTTTGGGAAAAGAAATAGCTATGCACTTTTTTCTTATGTAAGTGTTTTTACAGGTTGACAGTGTCAACAAACATGGGATTCTCTTGGATGTTGTCCAAGTTATTTCAGATATGAACCTTGTAATAACAAAGGCCTACATCTCCTCTGATGGGGTGTGGTTCATGGATGGTAAGTTTTCTCTTCTTCATCAGCGGCAAGCTAAAGGAGAAAAAAGACTAAGAGTAGTGATTATAATTATTTTTGTCAACTTTGCTTCTGATCCTAGTATTAATTTTGATGTTTTTCAGTGTTTAATGTGATTGATCGTAATGGAAACAAGATCAGAGATAAGGAAGTCATTGATTATATTCAAAGGGTAGGGATTTATCTTCTTGAATTTCTTAAATAGCTTCAAAATAAGGCTTATTTATGTTTTCATTCTCTGTAGTAGGATCTCCCCCTTCTCTCTTATTCTTCTTTTGCTAGAAATCCTCAGGTTAAGTAAGCAGGACACTTGTGTTAGTGCCGAGAATGTTAATTTGAATTTGGTTCTTTTAAAATAGGAACTTCAGTATCCTTTTGCCCTCATTTTCTGCTTGCTGATTGCTCTAGCTAGCTATGAACTGGTTTACCAAATTAGATGGAGGGAGAACAAGCTCAAATTCAAATGTTGTTCATTTTTTATTTCACTTATTATTTATTTTAGTCATCAAAATTCTGTTGGTTCCAGTAGTTCTCCAGAAAATGTTAAATGAACTGCGAGTTCCATCTGGTGGACATACTCTCAGAAGTGCTTGTGCTGAAAGATGACAGATAAACTTACGTTATTACTGTCATACTTATTTAATTAATTATATAGTGAACATAGGATGATATAAAGCAAGATAAAATCCTTGCAGAAATTTGAGGGTCTTGAAACTGTGGAGATTTGATCTTAATAAACAACAGTGCATGTGTCTTAAGTTATCCATATCCATTCTGGTGTTGTGAGGCTTTAGTTAGGTCCATTAAGATATGAGTGTCTTCTTTCTGCAAGTGATCTGTGATTCTCTTCATGCTAATAATATATAGCCCGTTGATAATAGATGATGGTTAATAAGTCTTGTGACTTTGTGGTTTCTCAGTGATTTTTGTTCTTTTTTGTAGAGAATTGAAAACAACCCGAGCTTTGCACCCTCACTGAGAGAGTCTGTTGGAGTTGTACCTACTGAAGAGCATACTGTAATTGAACTCACCGGCACAGACAGACCTGGGTTACTATCTGAAATCTGTGCAGTTCTCACGGACCTTCACTGTAATGTGGCGACTGCTGAGATATGGACACACAATACTAGAGCTGCAGCTGTAGTTCATGTGACAGATGATTCCAGCGGCTGTGCCATCAAGGATCCGTCTCGCCTCTCTACAATAAGGGATTTGCTATCTAATGTTCTTAGGGGAAGCAATGATCCAAAGACAGCAAGGACAACACTTTCACCCCCTGGAGTTACAAACAGGGACAGAAGATTACATCAGATTATGTTTGCTGATAGGGACTATGAGAGGATTGAAAGAGAAGGACGAGAGGGACTCAGAGATAGAGACAAACGCCCTCTCCCTCATGTAACCGTTGTAGATTGTGTTGAGAAGGATTACACTGTGGTTACCATGAGAGCAAAAGATCGACCAAAGTTGTTGTTTGATATTGTTTGCACTTTAACTGACATGCAGTATGTAGTTTTTCATGGCGTTGTCAAGACATTACGGACAGAAGCTTTTCTGGTTAGCCAGCTTTTTTCTCTTTATGTTTTTGCTATATGGTTCAACATTTTTTGTTTTGTATGCTGTACTTGTTATTGTAGCTAAACTAAACTCAAATACTAAAAGTTTTGGCCAGTAAATTTCTACTGCTATGACTTAAACAGAAGATGAAAACTTAACCTAAAGTATTAGTTCATTATGTGAGAAAGTTCTATGGCTCAAGTATAACATTAAATTAAGTTTCTTATTCTACTTAACGTTAGACTCATAACAATGTTTTGATCAGATGAACTACATGCATTCTATAGTTGAGTTTCATATGATCAGCATGGAATGGTCTGAGCCCATTTTCTGCTTGAATTTTTCTGACCGAGCATTTTCTCCTTCATCTAGGAGTTTTATATTCGTCATGTGGATGGCTTTCCCATTAGTTTAGAGGCTGAACGTGAACGACTGGTGCAGTGTCTTGAAGCAGCAATTGAAAGGCGAGCATCTGAGGTGTGATAACAATCCATAGCTTGAAGCTGCACGTCTCACAACCTTTTGTGAATGAAATGATGATGCTAAGATATGTATTTTGTTTGCAGGGAATGGAGCTGGAGTTGTGCACAAAAGATCGTGTAGGACTTCTTTCAGATATCACAAGAATATTTCGAGAGAACAGTTTGTGTATCAAAAGAGCAGAAATATCAACAGAAGAAGGAATGGCAAGAGATACTTTTTACGTTACAGATGTTACTGGTAACCCAGTTGACCCCAAGATTATAGATTCAATTCGCAGACAGATTGGTGACAAAGTACTGAACGTAAAGCATGGTTCTAGTATTTCACCAAAGGCCCCTCAACCCACAACAATTGGATTTCTCTTAGGAAATTTTTTCAAAGCTCGATCTTTTCAGAATTTTAAGCTGATCAGATCTTATTCTTGAGTCCTCCTTTGTATATTCTCTGCATTTTCCTTCACTTACTCTCAAGTGAAACAGAAATTTATGTGTGCAAGTTAAAGAGATTGTATATATGTTTCTCCCCAGCAAAGGGTCTTGGAATTTACACTGTACAGGAGAAAGCTTAAACACACATCTACATAGCTTAGTTGTGCTCAGTAGCATGTTACCTAGGTTCAATATGAAGCAAGTAGTCCTTTTAGGATGCCAAATCCAAAAGAGTATATAGTGGTTTTAGGGGTGTGATTTTTAGTAGATGCGATTGGGTCTGTACATGGTTTAAAGAATACATTTTGGTGGTGTAATTTGGAGTAGATGTAAACTTTGGTATGTACATAAAATTCAATGGAAAAATTGTAATTATGTGTATAATTGTATGTTCTGCACTAAGTACTGCCATGTGTATAGATGTAAATTACATCTATACATAAGAATGTATACATAAGAATGTGTACATAAGAATGCTATTTGATTTATCTTAAACCTGAAAGGTCACTATGGTAGATGTAAATTACAAACCAAGAAGGGATGATAATTAAAAATCTCAAGATAATATGCTAATTAACGAGATGACTAGTGTTACCATTTACTTGCTTGTTTGAGAAAACGTTGATAAAAAAAAAAGAAGCTATTTCTGAATTTGTATGGTAGCATTACTCCACGTTATATATTAAAGGCTTGAATAAGTTTAATGTTTCTAAAAATATCATCCGTTTTTGCTTTGAATGTTTAATGATTGTTGTTTAATTGAGTATGTAAAAAAATAATATTTTTGTTAAGTTTATTTTATTATATATATCAATTATATTTTCTATGAATTTATTAAAAAGTAATGTCCTTTAAAATTATACATTTTCGTATCATAAATAATATATCATTATTAAAATAAAAGTAAGTTGAGAAAATAAAAATACGTAAAGATGTTTTAGAAATCAATTAAAAATGTAAACATAGCTGTAAGAAAAGAATATAAATATTTTCATAAACTTTATAATTTGTAATATGTTAATGTTTTAAAACATTATTAACGACTTAAAACAAAAACGAATGCGTACATTAAAATAATAATACTTGTGACTTTGTGGTTTCAAAATTTATACAATTGTCCAATGAAAGAAATAATGATTCAATGTGCATAGGTAGTTTGGATATAGAAGGTGTCTTGGATTACGTAAAGACTTAAATTGGTATTTAAATTGTATAATCGATAATCCACTATCGATCAAAGCTAGAGGTTCTAAATTTGCATGGAAATCAAAAATTGAATAGCTAACGTGTTGTTCCATAAATTAGAATGAATTGAGCATTTAGTAGACATGAAATGTTAAGTTTAGAAGAGAAGTTAACTCAAGATATATAACTTTTTAAAATCTTATTCAAAAGTATAAAAATTACTAGACATGTTAACAGATTATTTTCTAATGGTTTGATGAAAATGTTTTCCTATAAAGATATTTACGTAAATAATTAAATAATGAAAACAAATTTCACATCTAATACGAAAAGTATAAATATTTGTTTTATACTACTTTAATCCAATTATTTATGTTTTATTCTATTTTAAGTAATTATGGAAAGGTTTTAGTATAATCAAATAGATTATGACATTTATTATTTATTATCTTTTATTTGTTTATATGACAATATATTTGTCACTTTTGGGAAAAAATTTCCTTCTTCTACAAAATAACACAATTATCATTTTATAATTGAATAACTTTTTATTTACTGGAGTATTTATTTTATTACTTTTTTTTCCTTATACAAATAAATAAGTTTGAATGAAAATAAATAAACTCTCATATACAATAATATGTAATATATCAACTTCATTAAGTAAAGGATTTATAAAGATAAACTTTCTATAAATCTCTTTTTCGAAATTGTTTTTCTTTTTTGGATCGTCGTCGTCCCGTCACGATTTTCCCGGTTGCGACAAAGAGTAAATTCAGAATATATGTAATTAGGTGCACTTCTAACTAAATATCAACTTCATTGACTAAAGGATTTATAAAGATAAACTCTCTATAAAAAGTAAATTCTTGATAGTATGTACTCTTGTATTAGAAAAAATTCTGGATGATACCTTTTACATTAAATAATAGATTTTTTATTACGTTTATCTAGGAAAGGGATTCACTTGGGAAACACAACACTAATGAGACTCGAGTCCAGCCACATAAGGGATAAACATCATTCTTTACCAAATTCTTAATGAGATACGCTTACCTGGAACCCTTGCCAAGAAGACTTTTGATAAATGGACCATATTGTATTCATGTGAGTCGGTCACCAAGACTAACTTGACTCTAATATCACTTGTTAGGTTTATCAAGGGAGATGATTCATTAGGGAGACACAATATCAATAAGATCTTAGTTCAACCACATAAAGAATTGACTCCACTCTTAACCCAAAACCTTAAGGTAATGGTTAATGGGTCTTCACTTTGATATGGTGCTCCACTTTCTTATTTCTACCTAATGTGGGACATAGATTCACACTTAGACTCCCAACATTTTCACATAAGATCAATAATCACTGCTTAAAGTTGATGCATCTTTTTATAGGTGTCTCCACTCTAACTATTGAGGGACTTGCATGAAATAACAAGTTATCTCTAAACGGGAATTAAATATCGCTTACAAAATGTTTAGAAAATTTTTCACAATAAGTCATTAATTAGAAGTTCAATGTGATTGTCTAACGTTTTTTGAAATATTTGATAAAAAATTTCATAAAATGCTTATTAAGATAGTCAAGATTCGTATACAAGTAATAGTCAAAACAATATAACATTATTATTTTTTATGCTTGTTTACGTAACTTTGACTTTATTCAATTCTACTTTACAAACTATAAAGGACTTCACTAAGTAATTTGGATTACAAGTATTATGCACTACTACTTTTTCACTCCCATAAGTATTCAAAAACCACTCACGAACATCTGTTTATCTCTTCCCGAAGTTAAACACAAGTATTTTTTAACAAGAAGTCATTTATGCTTTCTTTAGTACACAATGTCACCATTGGCCTTATAACAAAATTTTTGTGAAAGTGGTTAGAAGAAAACTCTCACTAGAAAGGATGTAATCTCTAAATTCTCTTTGTATGAGAGAATAACTTAACAAAATCAAGGTACTATGAATAAAATTCACTTTCTAAGTTGTACAGAAGACAATCTTATGACCTAGAACATAAAAGACTTATGTAAATTCTTGTGTGCACAATAATAAATTGGCATGAAAACTCTTAAAATTCTTAATTGTTTATGCATGGAAAGCTTACATTTATATCAATTTAGAATATGCTTATTGGAGTTTGCATGCTCATTTGTCTTTCCATGATTGTTTTATCAAAGTATAAATTCCTTTTAGTTGACATATTTTTTTAGCACTTAACATGACGTACACATGACAACTTTTTCTTCTACAAACATTTTCATAATACTAGTATCACAAAAGTGAACACACAATCCCAAAAAGTTGATTTGATGTGTGAGAATTATCTTGGGAATGTGAGTTTACATCGATAATGAGTAGACAATTAAGTAATTTAAAATCGCATATGCTAATACCTACGTGTATATTGTGTCTTTCTTTCATGTGGACATCTCCTATATGTGTTATCTTGTCTTTGTGTGTTTCTAATATTCATTTAAACTTGTAGAACGTTTAACCATTTACACTTTTGGTTAAACTATGTAGTATTGTCTAGACATTGGGTAGCATTGTTTAAGCTTTATGGCATTTTTTGTGTGTCATGTAACCTTTAGAGTTTCTAGTTGCGTTGTCGAAGTTTCGTGTAAAATCATTCGACATTTCATGTTTGTTAATAGAATTTGATATTTTATGTGATTGTCTTGCTTTTCCTTATGAACATTAAGTAGTTTTGATTAAATCAACAAAAACTTATTATTATTTGTTATAATTCAAACCATGGGTCATTTTACATAAGACTATATTGATTGATAAAGGATTATATTATTAGGTTGTTTATCTGTGTATTAGGTCATCTATGCCTTAAAAATATGTGATGTTTTTGTTTTCTCTGCTTGTATAATATCTTTTTGGACAGTAAAGGACTTGTAGAGGTGTAGGTTTCAAGATACATGATATGTTTTTTTAGTAGATGTTGTACGAATTCAATTGTTGTAAAAAAAATGTTTCTTTTCGTTGAATTTAACTTAAAAGTTTGTTTGTTTGCATATGTCATTTATAAACAATTGTTTGATGGATTTAGATCTTTCAACAATTCTTTTGATCTTATGATCACATTTGTGACTTAGTAAATAGATTGTAGACTATCTTTTACAACAACAAATACTGTTATGAGCTTATCTTTGTGCTTCTTTT
Source organism: Vigna reflexopilosa (assembly GCA_027742785.1). Lineage (NCBI taxonomy): Eukaryota > Viridiplantae > Streptophyta > Magnoliopsida > Fabales > Fabaceae > Vigna > Vigna reflexopilosa. The sequence goes on from CM050914.1 coordinate 19,137,496, forward strand.
CCAACTACTTATCTTCAATATTTTTATACTTAATATTTTCTTAATGGAACCATTAGTTTAAAATAATTGTTCATATTTGTTAAATCCAAAACATAAATATAAGGATTGTTGTACTTAGTTAAATTGATTTACATGGTTTGTTCTCAATAGTCTTATAAATAACATTCTTGCCTTTGTAGACTAGAATAACTAAGATACTCAATACTTTTGACCATCACAAATCATATCAAATTTTGATGAATTAATATTTTAATTTAAGTGCATTCGTTAAAGAAAACTACAAGACCTCCATAAAAAACCTCAAATTTCTAGATCATTATACCATCTTCTCCATAATATTTTAAAAGAAAAACTTAACTCTAGAAATGAGGGAACATGTTCAATAAAGCTTATAAAATACTTTGAAAAATATTTTGCAATAAACCTATTAGATGTTATAAGGGGGTTACCAAATAGTCTATGAAATAAATTGACAACATTTTCAAAAATAAACTATAATAAGAGTATTTTTATTGGTGTAGCAAAAAAATGATAGTAAACACAATGTTTTATACTAGTTCATACCAATGTACCAATTTAAATGTGCAACCACTAATCAAACTTGATTGCAAGTATTATCACTACCACTTTTAGTTTATAATATGCATAAAACCATTTTTGGTTGTATGCTAATCTAACCATGAGATTAAGCATGAGCACATAAAATAATTCGTAACTAAGTATACAAAACTATTCATGATTATAGAACAAAAGTTGTTTGTGATATTACAAGAAAAACTCTTTGTGAAAGGGATCACTTGATTTAAATTACATATTCTTAGTGACAAAAAATTTGCATGTAAGTATAACTTTAGACATCTTTTGGACACACTATAAACTATAACAATTAGTATATAACTTAAGAATGGTTTTAAGATTTTCATAAGACAATGGTCAACAACTAGTGAGTGATAGTTGAAAATGATTTTAACAAACAAATTGTGAATGATAGTTGAAGCTTGGAGGAGTGTAATAGATGAATAAATGAGAAACTTAATATCTATGTTGGTTCACTCAAATTCTTTGTTACGTATAGTTCTTTTACAAATTACAAATAGTTCCACTAATCAAGTTTGATTGCAAGATGCAACTTTTGGTTTGTAATGAGTACACAAAGTCACTTATGGGTATCTCCTTTATCTCCCATTAAGATGAAAAAAAAACATGTATTTTTTACTAAGTCACTTTTGGCTTTCTCGAGTATTCTATAGTTGTTAATCCTTGATAAAACAAAATAAGTTTTTTAAGATACAATGATAATTAACTCTTCAAATACATTGCTATTCCACATAAGATAGTTAGTTTGTTTTGCATTGTGAGGCTTTTATTTATAATATTCTTCAATTAAGACCGTTGTAACTTACATGCAAATATTTTGTTTTATTATCATAGTTGGAACTGAGGTTGGTAGCCTTTTATCCAACATGGATATTTGTTTCAATCAACTTGTTATGCTTCAAGGTATCTTTCATACTAAACATCTATTTTTTTTGGATTTGTTGATCAAGCTCATTATGTGAAGGTGTTTGGAGATTTTGATGAAGAGTTAACAATTTTATGGTGTTATAAACTCTCAGTGATTGAATGTGTGTGATCATGCACATAAAACAAGCAAGTTGTATCTATGGTTAATAAACATAAATCATCACAACTTTTCAAAATGTTTCATGAATAAATTAATCGATTATAATAAGTTAGATTATTGATAGTTAATTGATTATCATAAAATAGATAAGTGATTATTATTAATACTAATAAATTTTGTTTTGATAAACATAAATTATTTTAAAATGTCACTTTGGATGATAATCTATTATCATTTTGTTTAATTGATTTTGTGTTGATTGTTTATATATTTCAAAGTTATTATTTTCATTGATAATAAATTATCTTTATTAATGGTCATTTAAGTTTTTAGTTGTTCAAAATGCTTCTTACAAATTACTTGCGTTAATAATAGATTATGAATTCAAATAATCAATAATTCTCAAATTAATTAACCTTAAAATATTATCATAAAGGACACATACCCTAAAAAGAGTTGCTTAACATGAAACTAAAAATTGAATGAAAATACAAGAAAATACAATAGCATATACAATGCAAACATTTCAGTCAAAATAAAAACAATAATCTGTAGCTAAGATAGTGAGGAAAAAAACAGTATATTACATTCTCCATTTTTGGGAGATGCTTAATTTAGTCTTCATTATCTTATTTTAAAACATACACTCCCTTTCCCATAGAAATGAATATACACAAAACTTTATTCATAACAAACCTCTTAACCGTAAATAATTATAAATGTGTCTATCAATGACATTTTTTCTACATAACATAAAACTTGAAAAATTCAACATAGAGCAAAAACTACAGCGACGGACATACATATTACCAAAGTCAAATTATTAAAAATCATGAAATAACATACACCAAAATGTTTGTTTGTAATTTAATATAACAATTGGAACTCAAGTCATGTGCTCTTTACAAACTAAGAGGCAACTTAATCTTAAGTCCTTTCAACTTTGCTTCCTTAAACTATGTCATTAACAAACCTCTACAGAATGGAATCTTCACAGCCAAACAAATACAACTTAAGATAAAGTATGGGTTGAGATGACATAAACACTCAAATATAAAGTAGAAAATATTCACAAGCAAAAACAAAATACCTGTAGAGCCTTCAGTACATGCTCGAGTGCAATGTGAATACCGAATATGCCTTTTAGAGATACGAGCATATGAATTTCAGATTAGGGCTTCAAATTTTGAACACCGAATGAGAAAAACAGAAAAGTTAAAAAAGAAATCAAACAATGCAGTGGAGGATAAATGAGGTTTTAGAAAACACTGATGTCATAAACATTGAGCAGAAGTTGATAACACTTTGAAAGATGGTACCTGAGGTACAAAAAACTCTTGAATGATTTTTCTTTGCATGTCGTGGACTGTGACCTTATGAGTGAGAGTTTCGTCGATTGGTATTGATTTCACCGGTCTACACAACCGCCTTCTGGAGCTCTGTCGTCATTATCGTAGCTCTACAACAAATATTGAAAGGTAATGTTCTTGTTTCTTAAGAAGTGTAATCCTGAGAATCGGAAAGAAGGGAAATGGTGTAGGGAATGTAAGTGCGAGTCCAAGTCTCACATTGGATAAAAATGAGAAAATAGAGTACTGTATAAAGATGAAAGACCCGTTAACCTATTGTCTTAAGATTTTGGGTAAAGATTGGTGTCAATCCTTTATATGGTTGGACTTATATCTCATTGATGTTTGTATAAAAATGAAAAAATTAAGTATAGATGTGGTTTTCAAATTTAGGAAAAAATATTTGAAGTGTAAAATTTTAGGAGGGAACAAGGGTAAAAAAATGTGGAAAAAGTGAAAAATATATTACAATTTGAATAAATTATACATATCTTAAAAAAAAGTTAAAATCTTCATTATTATAGAGATTTTTTAGATAATTCACTCAAATCATTAATTTATAAGAATTTTTACCACTTTTATAAAACAAGCTTTTTTGTGTTTAATATTACAATTAATTTTCACATCTCCCAAATGGTCTTGGTCAATTATTTTAACTCTCACCTTATGAATATAAGATTTTAAAAGCTTCATAGTTATGCTTCATATATATATATATATATATATATATATATATATATATATATATATATATATATATTTTAACATTCGCATAAGTGAAAAAAAGTTTCTTTTTAACTCTACTATCATATATCATATCATACAAAATATATATATATATTTATTTATTTATTTTACTACAATAACTAAAGTGTAAATCCCAGAAAATTAAGAATGTGCAACTTACAATTTTAACCAAAGCTAACATGTTTAAATACCCAAATAATTAAGTAAAAGATGTTGGTCAATCCATTAAAAGGTAATCAAATATCTTTATGCCTTGATTGAATGAATTTGAGAGGATTTGAAGATAATTTTTTTTTTTGTTTATTTGAATGGATTTGGAGGTAAGTGAAAGTGGATTTGGAAGTAAAGTTTGTGAGAATTAGTATATGATTTAATTTATGTAACAGATTAAAAAAATTTACTTCCAAATTCACTTTCAGTTACCTCCAAATCCACTCAAATAAACAACAAAAAAAATTATTTTCGGGTTAAATATGTTTTTAGTCCCTATACTTTTGGGCGATTTTGGTTTTAGTCCATTTTCAAACTAAGGTACAATTTAGTCCTTCAACTTTAGAAAACTCTGGTTTTAGTCATTTTTACCAAATTTTTTTAACTTTATTTGCTGTTTCAAGCACTAAAACCAAAGTTTTCTAAAGTTGAAGGACTAAATTGTACCTTAGTTTGAAAATGGACTAAAACCAAAATCGCCCAAAAATATAGGGACTAAAAACATATTTAACCTATTATTTTCAAATCCATTCAATTACTCTTCCTCAAATCTCTTCAAGTGAACAAGACATTAGTTAAATATATGGCAAACTACCCTTCCATCAAGTTGAAATAACCTCCTATTTATTCATCATAAAATATAAGAGCTGATTATATTTTAGTAACACTTGTAAAGCATCATTGGGTTTCATTACTCCTACTCTTGTTATTGGTATTTCAAGTGCTTTCAACTCCTTACTTTTGGTCATGCTCCTTGATCTGCTGAATTAGTTAATAAAGTAAAACTAATATAAATATAAAGTGTTTTATTAAATCGTTTATTATATTTGTAAATGTTTTTAGTATCCTTCATAAGTTATTCGAAAAAATCTCATTAAAATTTTCTCTTAACTATTATACAATCATCTCTAACTATATATAACACATTTCTAAGCTTTAACACTCTTTATAGAGTTAATATGTTTTCTTTTTATATATAAATTAGTTGCCATAATAAGACTAGATTGTGACTACTAGATTATCGGGATGTAATAATGCATGCATGTCATATGAATAACTACTAGATTGTCGAAGTTTAATAATACATGCAAGTCATACGAACGCATATCTCTTAGTAATACATGTACAAATTTGTATTATATAAAATGTGGAATACTTTATCAATATATTCTTAAATTAGAAAAATTAAGAATTAAGAAAATAAAACACTTTTGGAGACCGATTCAAATTATTGATAAAACTTCAAAAGTTTAATTCTTTCATTCAACTAGTTATAAAAATAATTTTAACCTAGGTTTTACGCCAAATACTTTTATCAAAAATTGAAATGTATATAGTCAATTAGTTAATGAGTAAAACCTTTAGGCTTTCTTTGTTTAAGAAGATAGACTTAGGGAGAGAGACTGAATGAATTTAAAAGAATTTGGGAGTGAATTTATTGTTTTTTTTTTAAGAGATTTAGAGGTGAATGAGAGTGAATTTGAAAATAAAGTTTGTGAAAATTAATATAAGATTTAATTGATATGAAAGATAAAAAAAATGGTTTAATTAGTAGAAAATGAAGATTTCAAAAGTGTAAAAATTATTATAAGAGAAAAAAATAAAAATTAATTTTTAACATGAAAAAAAATGTTTATTATTATTATTATTAGTTGTTATTATTATTGGTTGTTGGAACCAAATCCAAGTATTGGTGGAACTGGATTCATGAGCACTAAAATTGAATACAACATCATGTGCATTTCTTTTATGGAGTGAAATCAAATACTCCACCGTTAGAACCGAATACGTCGCGTGAAGAATCGAATACAGGTGCTTTTCAACCTCTTTCAAGCTCCCTTCTCCATCTTCAACAAACCTCTTTGTTGTAATAAAAGGTTTAAAGAATAATGCGGATGTATTATTTCAAAGAGTAGAGTACCATATATATATATATATATATATATATATATATATATATATATATACAAGAATCCTATAATTCTTCATCTATTAAAGGAATGACAAATGCACAAATCTGCACAAATTATAATAATATCTAAATTATAACTAACACAATATTTGATTGTCTAATATCCCTTAATAGAATATTTTGACATATCTTAACACCCTCACTCAAGTTGGTGCATGAATATCACACATTCCCAACTTGAATAAAGACTCATTAAACAATCTTCTTGACACTCCTTTGGTGAGAACATCAGCTAACTGCAACTTTGATCTTACAAAATGAAAGGAAATTATTCTAGCTTCAATCTTCTCTTTGATGAAATGTCTATCAATCTCCACCTAGCTTCATTTGGTTTAAATCCCAAATTTGATAGCCCATTTTTAATCCACAAAATTTTTTATCATGATTATGCACTTCACCTTCTTTGCCTCCTTGAAGTGGAGAATCAACATAAAAAAATTCATGCTCATTAAATGTCACATCCATAGAAATATAAAATTTCTTTGATGTGGATGGTAAGCACGATAACCTTTTTTAGTTGATCCATACCCAACAAAAACACATTTGATTGCTCGTTCTTCAAGCTTTGTACGTTGACGTGGGTGTAAGTGAACATATATAACACATCCAAAAATATGAGGTGGTAAATAAACTATGGGAGGAAGGATACAATGTTCAAACAACACATCATAAGGCCTTCGAAAGTTAAGCACACTAAAAGAGGTTCGATTAATTAAATAAACGGCAGAGCTCACAGCCTCACCCCATAAATGAGATGGGACATTACCATCTATCAAAAGTGATCCTGTCACCTCTAATATATGTCTATTTTTCCTCTCAGCCACTCCATTTTGTTGTGGTGAATAAGGACATCTAGTTTGATGCAAGATGCCTTTAGAGTTCATGAACTCTATTAATTCAGTCTTAAAATATTCTCCTTCATTGTCTGATCGAATGACCTTAATAGATATGTCAAAATTGTGTAACAATCAGATGATAGAAGGAATGAACCACATCACACACATCACTTTTATGTTTAAGCAAATATAGCTGGGTTACCTGAGTACAATCATCAACAAAACTGATAAACCATTTTTTTTTCATTATGTGTAGATTGCGGGACAGAGCCTCAAACATCTGTGTGAATTAATGAAAAAGGAAAATCAGTTTTGTTATTAGTTAAAAGAAAACATAACACGATAATTTTTTGCCAAAACACAAGTTTCACAAAAAAAAGTCAGAAATATTGCATTTATGAAATAGTGATGGAAATAATTTTTTTAAATAACCAAAATAGGGATGTCCCAACCATTTATGCCACAACCAAATTTCTTTTTTGTTTTTATCTTGTATGTGATCATTCGCAAGACAAGTCAACCCTCTTTTATGGTTTTGTTGTGAGACATTTTCAAGCTAATACAATTCTTCACTCTCTCTACCACTGGCAATCTTCTCCTTGGATTGAATGTTCTGAAAAAGACAATGGGTTAGGTAAAACAAGGCAACATAAGAATGTGATTTGGTTAACTTGCTGACAGAAATAAGATTACAGTTTAATGTAGGAACAAATAAAACATCGAGAATCGATAAGGAAGGTGGGAGAGATATAGTACCTATACCCTCAATAGGAGATGAGACCTCATTGGCATTAATAATAACAGTTTTAGAACAATTAGAGGAAAAATTAGTGAATATACGAGGATCACAAGTCATATGATCAGTAGCACCTGAATCAATTATCCAATCACTACTCTTAGTAACAACAAAAAGATTAAGGGCAGAGTTAGATATACCTCACTTGGTCACAAATCCGGCAACAGTAAAAATATAACTCTTGGAAAGAAGTTCCAAAATCATGTTTATCTGATTGATTGTCATCGAAAGAAACCATCAGAAATATTCAATGAAAATAAACATTGATTCCTATATTGTAGAGGATACAGTGTTTGACTCTGATACCATAATAAAAGGTTTAAAGAATAATTCTTATGTATTATTTCAAGGAATAGAGTACCATTTATATATATATATATATATATATATATATATGTATATATATGTATATATATATACATATATATATATATGTATATATATACATATGTATATATACATATATACATATGTATACACATATGTATATGTATATATACATATGTATACATATGTATATATGTATATATACATATGTATATGTATACATATACATATGTGTATACATATGTATATATATACATATGTATATATATACATATGTATATACATATACATATGTATATGTATATGTATATATATAATATACATATACATATGTATATGTATATACATATATATATATATATACAGGTGTATACATATGCATATGTGTATATATATATATATATATATGTGTATGTATATATATATATATATATATATATATATATATACATACACATATATATATATATATATATATATATATATATATATATATATACACACACACATATACAAGGATCCTATAATCCTTCATCTATTAAAGGAATGACAAGTGCACAAATCTGCACAAATTATAATAATATCTAAATTATAACTAACACAATATTTGATTGCCTAATATCTCTTAATAGAATATTTGGCATATCTTAACATGTTGTTCATCTTCAACTTTCATTCTTGGTCTTCATCTTCAACCAACATGCCTCTGCAGAAAGAAGAAAACCTCCATAGCTTGCGTTTTAGATGTGGTATTTTATAAAAGGTTGAGGACAAAGCTGAGATTTTACAGCAAATCGCACTAAATCCAAGCAAGTCCGTGGGTTATAAAAAAGTGCAAATCTCATAAATTCTCGTGAATTTGTCTTCACCTATCTGTTCAAAACGAATGTGAAACATCTTGAAAATTCGTCATATCCTCTTTTTTTTTTCAATAGTAAAATAATTTCATCTAGTAAAATAATCTCATTCGAACACAACGTTAAATATAAAAAGTTGAGATGTGAATTTTAATAGTGAAAGAAATTTATACCAATTAGATATGAATGAGAACAAAATAAAAATCTATATGTAAATGATACTTAATGTAATAAAAAATAATAAACATGATAATATTAAATATCAATGAAGTTTAGTTGAAGATAAAGTGTTACTAATGGAGATGTTGTTCATACAACCCATACTTTTATAAAAAGTTTTATGAAATTTGTTATTATTAACATTATATTAAAAGATAAAAAATTATCAAATTATTAGAATTTATCTTTTACATGATTACCAACTTATTTATCCATAATAATTTATTTATTATCAAAATTATAAATAAATACATAAATAGTTATAGGAAAGATGAATGAAATTTTGAAGTGAACGGGTTATTAAAAGATTGGTTTAATAGGTTCGAGGTCGTTATATTTGAGGGTTTGTTTCAATTGGGTCCTTTAATTTGGGAAGTGATCAATTAGGTCCCTAATTTTGTCAATTTTATTCAATAAAAGTCTTTCCGTTAAATGCAGTTAACACCGTGAACTTTTTAAACATGTGGCACGCTGACGCTTCTAGATAGCAGTGTTTGAGATGTACGGGTGGATACTAACATTTTAAAATTATTGGTAAAATAGACTTAGGGTTCTCTTCCCTGAGCAAGAGACCCACGCTCGCCTCCACCGTTCAACAACTCTATCTCAGTCTCCGACCAAACGGCCACCGCTTAGGGTCCTCCATCCAGTCCGAAACATCGCCGACGAAAGGACCGCCGCTGGCCGCGGTATCAGATCTTCTCCTTTCTTGCTTTTCACGTGCGAGAAAAGAACTCGCCTTCCATTCGCCGCCGGAGCTGTCGCCATTCGACCCAAGGTGTCGCCGACGACAACCATTACCAACAAGACCCGTCCACGCGCGAGAGAGAAAGTTTGTGGCTCGAACTGAGACAAGTCTCCACCGCCACGAACGAAACCACCGTCGACGAAGATGGCTACCGCTGCCCTCGCCGGAGTTCGCTTCCTCACCGGCGTCACCAACGCCACTCTCTTCCCTCTCCGTCTGAGGGTTTGCTTTCTTTTCCCCCAAATGCCAGACGCCTCCAAGAGCACCGTCGTCGGTGTCGGGGACGAAAGTGCATTTTCCTCTCTTCTTCCTTTTCTTTGACCGCCGCTTATTGATTGGTTCATCTACTGATTGATTGTTTCTGGAAGCATCCCTAGCTGGATGGGGAATCTAACTGAACTAATTTCACTGGGTCTTAGGGAAAATGCATACAATGAAGGTGAGATTCCAGGGAATCTTGGAAATATGAAGAACTTGACCTGGCTTTATCTTGGTGGCTCCCATTTGGTAGGAGAGATTCCAGAATCACTGTATGAAATGAAGACATTGGAGACATTGGATATTCAAGAAACAAAATCTATGGAAGACTATCCAGATCAATTTCAAAGTTAGAGAACTTGGTTGTTTTTCAATTATATGAAAACAGATTTTCTAAAGAACTTCCTATAGGATTTGCAGATATGTGCCATCTCATTGGGTTCTCAATATATAGAAACAACTTTACTGGGACAATTCCAGAAAATTTTGGCCAATTTTCAACACTTGAAAACCTGATAGTTTAGAAGCCATAAAGTTAAGCTCGATGGATTTTTCTGAAAACCTGCTTTCTGGAAGAATTCCATTTGGTCTTTTCATTGTTGGAGGAGAGAAAGTTTTTATTGGCTAATAAATTTGTCTTTATCTTTCTAATTGCTTCTACCTTTGTTGTTATTTTAGCTGCAGAGATGGAGATTTTGGGGAAAATTAGGCATAGAAATATACTTAAACTCTATGCTTCTTTACTTAAAGGAGGATTGAATCTTTTAGTGTTGGAGTACATGCCAAATGGTAATCTATTTCAAGTCGTCGTCGTCTCCTCCCACTTCCTCTTCCAACACAACTTCACCAAAAACGACATCGTCCTCGCCAACCGGCCTCGCTTCTTCTCCGGCAAATACATCTTTTACAACTACACCACCCTTGGCTCCTCCCCCTACGGCCACCATTGGTGCAACCTCTGCTGCATCATCGCCCTCGAACTCTTCTTCACACACCGCATCAATACTTTTGCCGATTGAGAGAAGAGGGAAATGGAGAGACCGTTGCAGTGAAGACGAGAAGCCACATGGACGAGATTTGGTTTGACACAGGAAGGGGAAGGGGAAGGGGAAGGGGAAGGAGAAGGGGAAGGGGAGAAGGTTTATACACAATGACATTGTACTCTGACACGTGATAATTAAAGGACAACTCAGCATACCACATGTTAAAAAAGTTAACGTCGTTAACTGCATTTAACGGAAAGATTCTTATTGAATCAAATTTACCAAATTAGGGACCTAATTGATCACTTCCAAAATTAGAGGACCCAATTGAAACAAACCCCAAATATAGAAACCTCCGAATCTATTAAACCTAAAAGATTCATCTCCTTCCATAGAAACATTTTATAGATATTTGATATATATTCAGATGTTTTTCTTGTTTTTCTTGAATATTTGATAGAGAATTACTCATATTATTAACCTTTAGTACCGGTGAGGATTCCTGGTACTCAGTTTTGAATAATCTAATTTGGATTTTCTGTAATTAAGGTTTCACGTGACTAGCTGTAAGTACAATTAGATTCATAAAATTACTTTATTGGAGAGTTAAGAGTAGGGGATTGATCCATGTTAGAAAAATTGACGATGAGAAGTGGAGCAGCAACACTTGATTTGGCAAAAGGGCTAAGCAAGGCAGTGATCTCAGCCTCAAAAAGGAAGGGAAGACAATGTTTGTGGGGTTCTCAAGTGGAGGAGATACTCCACAGGTTGGGTTGGCGGCAATGCCTGACCCCATCATTGGTGGCCAATGTGATTGACCCTTTCCTCCTAAATCACCATTCTCTTGCTCTTGGCTTCTTCAATTGGGCCTCTCAGCACCCTGGCTTTGCCCACACTCCCTTTACCTACCACTCACTCCTCAAATCCCTCTCTCATACCAACCACTTCACTGCCATTCATTCACTCCTCAAACAAGCCAAAGCTCTCAACTTTTCCATCCACCCTTCTCTTTTCAGCTCCATCATAGCATCCCATATTGCCCACAACCGTGCTCGCGAAGCCTTTTCGCTCTTGGGTAATGTTGCTCCCCTTTGTGCCGAAATTGGAGGGCCCACTTATAACTCGCTCTTGGCTGCCCTTGCCTCTGATGGGTGTTTGGAAAGTGCGTACCAGCTGTTTGAGGAAATGACTCAGAGTGGTATTGGTTTCAGCACACTGGGATTTGGGGTGTTTATTTGGCGGGTTTGTGGAGAGGGTGATGTGGAAAGGGTGGTAAGGTTGTTGGATGAGGTTAAGGAATGTGGTTCTGGGATTAATGGTTCTGTTGTGGCGGTTTTGACTGTTCATGGGTTGTGTCGGGCTTCTAAGGTATCGGAGGCTTTGTGGATGTTGGGTGATCTCAGGAGTAGGGGTTGGAAACCCGATTTCATGGCTTACTGGGTTGTTGCCGCAGGGTTCCGGTCAATGAGGAATGTGGCTGATGAAGTGAAAGTTTTGAAGATGAAGAGGAAGTTAGGGGTGGCTCCTAGAAGCAGTGATTATAGGGACTTGATACTTGACTTGATTACGGAGAGAAGGATGTGTGAAGCAAAAGAAGTTGGGGAGGTTATAATTGGTGGTAATTTTCCTGTTGATGATGAGGTTCTCAATGCATTGATAGGATCGGTATCAAGTGTAGATCCTAGTGCTGCTATAATGTTTTTCAATTTCATGGTTGAGAAAGAGAGGTTCCCAACTATTTTGACTGTCAGTGATTTGTGTAGGAATCTGTGTAGACATAGCAAGGTTGATGAGTTATTGGAGGTGTTCCATGTTTTGAATTCTCAAAACTACTTCAAAGATGTGGAGGGTTTCAATGTAATGATTTCATTTTTGTGCAGGGCTGGGAAAGTTAGAGAAGGCTATACTGTTCTGCAGGAGATGAAGAAGAAAGGGTTCCAACCCAATGTATCGTCTTATAATTACATAATGGAAGCGTGTTGTAAGGAGGATCTACTGCGTCCTGCGAGGAAGCTCTGGGATGAGATGTTCTCGCATGGCTGTTTGGGGAATTTGAAAACATACAACCTTCTTATACAAAAATTTTGTGAAGTGGGACAAGCTGAAGAGGCTCAAATGCTCTTTTACCAGATGTTGGACAAGGGAGTGGAACCTGATGTTACCACTTACACTTTTCTTCTAGAAGGACTCTGCCAAGAAGACAAACTAGAAGCAGCTTTTGAGCTCTATAACAAGTTTGTCAAACAGGACATAATCAATGCAAAAGGCATATTGAGCTCCTTTACATCATCACTATGCAGGAAAGGTATTATCCAGTCAATCAAATCTTTGTAACATAATGCACTGCAAATGCGTGCTTGTCAGCTTGCTGCCTCATCTCAATTTAACATATGCTGTATGTTTTTCAAGCAGGTCATCATATGGTTGCATCCAAATTACTTTGTAGTCTCAATCATGATATAGGATGTGCAGAATCCCATATAATTTTGTTGAAAAGTTTGTCAGATGCACAAGAGATTCCAATTGCCATTGAGCACTTGAAGTGGGTTCAGGAAAAATCACCTTTGATACTAAGAGATATATGTACTGCACTTTTGGATTCTCTTTCTTATGCTACATGCCCAGAGCCCATGTTACAGTTCCTTCAAAGAATACAAAATGTGTTTGATTTCCCATACTTCGAAGGATATGTGTGACAGATGATTACGATTTGAGAAGATTATGTTCTCAGTTTTGGGTGCCATTGGTTAAGTGTACATGCAACTTAGTAACAAAACCTTTACAGCATTGGTGTATTTGGATGAGAAATTTTGGGAGTAATTATATTTTGAGTATATTTGTTCTATGTGGAGAATTGTGTTGTTTGAATTAGCTATTTTGAGAAAAAAGGATTTTTTTAAAAATATTTTTATCATCTATCTAATCAACCTAAACATTAGCATTTGTTTGTTTTTTTTTATTTTTGTTTTTTTTCCTCTATGTGATTTTGTCAGTGATTTTGTTTTAATTACGGGTTAAGTTGACTTTACCTTGGGAATTGATCTATGTTAGCGTCCATTTGATTTAGTGAGTATATATTGTGATGTATGTACTGCTGTTTGCTGAGAAGTGTGGTTTTCTAAAGCCGTTTTTGGAGGGATTAGGAGTATCTCACTTTGCTGCTGTTGATAATCTGAATCTGGAATTATCGTGATTTTTTTTATTGCATAAGTAACCTGATTTGATTGTGTTGTTGGTGGGGTTGTTTTCTTCGGCTTGTGCGGCTGGTTGATTTGATTTTTCTGTTTACTTTTTGTAAAAGGTTTTAATGATATGGAATTGTAAGTTTGAATGGATATTGCAGATCCCGTCGTTAAGCACTTTTATGATATATTTTCAGAAGCTACTCTTTGTACCTTACGAGGAATCAATATAACTGCCTTTTGTTTTTGCATTTTGTTTTTCTTAAAATACTTCTTATCCAATTTATGTTACTGTACTTTAGGCATTTTTTAAAAAGATAATAAATTGGAATGACATGTTTGTTAATTTGCATTTTGGTCTGTCAGATGAAGCATCCGGAGGACATGGTGGGGAGAAAGGGATTGCAGCGCTACTTGATGATTCGAAAGGTATCGTGTTTATCTTTGTCTAAGCTAAAATCTAGTCGTGTTTATTTCTTGCGTAAATTGTTATGGTTAGTTGATGAAACATTTTACTTTCAGATCAACTGTCATCTGACAACAGCATACCCCTATCCCCACAGTGGCTGTATTCCAAACCTGTTGATGCAAGGACAACTACCAATCCGGTGGGGGTACGCATTATTTGATGTTTTGGTCTTGCCTGTGCTATTGGATACCCTCCCCCTTTCCGTGTCTATATTGTTATTCTAAATCATTTTGGCCACTAAAAGTTTGTCATTTCAGAAACGTGTGAGTTTAACATGTCACAATTGTTGGAAACAGTGAGACGGAAGGATTTTGATCATGGATTCATTTCTTAGTCTTTTTTTTTTTGGCAATTTTAAGAGTTTGTGATGTTTGTTTGCTATTTGCCTGGTACTGTTGTTATTAAACTTAAAGTGGCGAGGTCTTGTACTGAGTTTTAGTTGTTTTCTTTAATTTAGAATATTCTTCCAACTTAATCACAAAGTGTTTTTCTGGACCCATCTGTCTCATGGAATCATGGGGTTCTAGTTTAAACTATAATTGCTGATTTGGGTTCCCAATTTGCACGGTAGGATTTTCAAGACATTTTTCTAATACAAATATGTAACTGATTAATATCTATTTGGTCGATTAATCAGGTTTTCTTCTCAAAGCAGAGTTCTTGTGTGTTATTCTCGGTTAAATTTGAGTGGTTATTTAAACTGTAGAATTTGATACGACCTTGGATAAATGATAGGATGACATCTCTACTTGGCTTTTTTGCCTCAGGTGAATTCAACTGATCCCATACTGAAAGATAGTTGGCGTTTGGAGGGGTCCAATGACAAGAAAGACTGGAGGAGGACAACTCCTGATGTTGACATCAGTCGCCGCTGGTGTGAAGAGGAGAGGGAAACAAGCTTGCTTGGGAGAAGGGATCGTAGAAAAGAAGATCGTCGTTTAGAGAATACTTCAACATCGGAGAATAGATCCTTGCCCTCTGATCGCTGGCATGAGAGCCGTGGTTCTGGCCATGACTCTAGAAGAGAGAATAAGTGGTCATCAAGATGGGGTCCTGAAGATAAAGAGAAGGATTCTCGAAGTGAAAAAAGAAATGATATTGAGAAGGAAGATGGTCACACTGAAAAACAATCTTCTGTTGGTGGCAATCGCATTGGGTCTGACCGTGACAATGATTCTCGTGATAAATGTGTTGGGTGTATCAAGAAGGTGAGTTAAAAACGGTGACACATATAAATAATATTACTCTTCAATCTATAGTGGGTTAGCAACTTTTAAATAGGTGCAAATCGGGCTTTGAACAACGTACAAATAATAAAAACTGACAATAAAATATCAACTTACTTAAAAATAAAATCTTCTTATTCTATCATAAAATAATATTCTACCTAATAAACACAAAATCATAACTATTCATTTCTCTTTTATGTCTATCAAATCAAATATTACTATACTCAAATCTAATAAAATAATAAATCTCTAAAATTTAAGTTTATTTTAACAAAATGAAGGTCACGACATCGACTGGAAGCTCAAGCTGCTGGTGTGGCTACATACCGTGCTGCACCTGGATTTGGGCTGGAGAAAGGACTTACAGAAGGCTCCAGTGTGCGATTTTCACCAGGAAGAGGAAGGGCTAACATTAATGAAAACTTACAAATTGTAAGGTCTCCTATTGGCTCGAGTTTTGGATCTGCACTTGTGGATAGGAATAAAACCATATTGGGAAGTCTAGCCTTGGTGCCGATTCTTATTACAACCGAAGGGGTAAGCTCCTTGACATATATCGCAAGCAAAAGGTTGATCCAAATTTTAATAGCCTGCCTTCTGAGATGGAGCATATATCGCCCTTCACTCAATCTGGTGCTGTTGAACCATTATCATTTGTTGCTCCTGGTGCTGAGGAAGAGGTGTGTGAAATGCAAAACATGAAGCAAGACTTCCATCATGCCTTACCAATGTGTTTCAATTTTTTGTATTCTTGAAGGGTAATTTTCTTTTCAGCATTGATATTTATTATGTATTTTTTTTCTTCTTTTAGGTTGTCCTTAAAGAAATATGGAAAGGAAAAATTACTAGCAGTGAAGTTGCGGGCTATTCCTTTAGAGGAAGGGATGGAGGGTCAAATGATGATATTTCAGGTAACGTATGCATGGATTTGTTTGTTACTGTAAAATAATTCACAGCTTACTCTTTCTTATCGTCTCCTGCCTTGGCTTATTTCAGGTCCTGTTCTTGTAAGTGAAGGAAAACAACAACCTTCCATTGGCAGCAGTGCAAAGGGTATATCAGGAAGTGATGTCTCGGATGATTTTGATCAAATATTAATTAGTTCAGCATCAACTGTTGGTGGTTTATTGAGAAAGATTGTTGGGGGTGAGAAACCAATGTTTTTATTTTCTGTTGTCCTAGTCTGTTGAAAGTAAAGATTTTTCAGTTTTTTTACACATATTGATTGAATACACATAATCATCATTTTTAGAAGTTGCAACTGTTCAAGAAGGCAAGCAGAAACATATGCCTGCTATTGGTGTGCATGGCAGAGATGAGAGTTCTGTTAGCAGCATTGGAGACGGAAGCATTCCAGGAAACAAAGTTGTTGAATCAGCAACTTTTGATCTCCATCAGGGACAATCTTTAGCTTTTCTGGAACATGCTAATCGGAACTGTGTTGACTCAATTGGTGGTTCTGAAATCAATAGCAGTCTACCTGATTGATTCTCGCACTCTCTTTGATTTTTCATCTCTGCAGCAAACTCCAAACATTAATCAACAGGACTTCAAAATTAATGAGAAGACATATGTGCCCGAAAGTGTTATTGCTCTTGAGGAGTTGAGTTTGTGCTATCTGGATCCTCAAGGGGAAATTCAAGGACCCTTTCTTGGGATTGACATTATTTTGTGGTTCGAACAAGGATTTTTTGGAATGGACTTGCCTGTTCGCTTGTCAGATGCTCCTGAAGGATCACCATTTCATGAACTTGGTGACATTATAAAGTCACAACAATTATCACAAAAGTATACAAGTCAACCCAACATATAAAAGGTCAACTTAATGCTTTCCACACCCCACCTTTACCATCATACACCTACTAAAATGACACCATCATGTGCCTTTGTGATGGCAAATCTCTAGCAATGGTCAAACACTTTCAAGAGAGTGAAAACCATCCATGAAGATGACATCAATTCTACCTTGTAGGCTACCTTTGGAGCCATCATGGAGCATGGATTCAAGAGTAGTGTAGGATATCTAGGCCATTGTATTCGATCATGTAGTGTAAGTTTGTTTAAGATTTGTATTAAGGCCTAAGTAGCATAGGATTTTCCTTAAGTTAGACATCCAAACCAAGTGGAAAGTGTATGCCATGTGGTGAATCATTATTTTGTCATATTCACTTAACTTTGTGCACCAAATTTAATTAATGAATCGTGCTTAATTGTCTAATATTTCCTCAGTTTTGTTATTTGCGCTTAATTTGACCAGTAATTCTTATTTTAATTAATTTGAATTATTTTAGCTTAATTATTCCCATTATTATTTTCAGAGCAATTTTAGGATTATATTTTGGGACTCCAAGAGGGTTGCCACGTCAACAAGCATTTTCCAACTCAACATTTTATTTTTATTTAGTTGTAATTTTGTTTTTTATTTCATTTTTGAGCTTT
This sequence comes from Vigna reflexopilosa, assembly GCA_027742785.1. Lineage (NCBI taxonomy): Eukaryota > Viridiplantae > Streptophyta > Magnoliopsida > Fabales > Fabaceae > Vigna > Vigna reflexopilosa. The sequence continues at coordinate 19,155,741 of CM050914.1, forward strand.
TGGGTCAAACTTTTGCACATTGGGCCCAACTTTCGTCAATTTGGAAAAAGCCTATTTTACGAGTTGACTTACTATCCTAGGGTTGAGTGCCTAGCAACTCTCCATTCAATATTTACACTTCAGAAATGCAAAAACACTATTCCATTAAGCTCTTAGACGTGAACAGAATGCTCTTCATTTTAGGTTTTGCTTTCATTTTCGTTTTACTTCAGATAAACGTTGTTGTGTTATGTTCTTATTTTGAGAAGACTGTGTATCAACATTTAGACAATTTGCGTAGCTTCTCGTATAAAGCCTTAGGTTTTCATTTGACTTGAGCAAGTGTTTATTGACACAACACATTTAGCATTTGACATATAACATGTTATATTGATATCATAAGTGATTCATTCCATCAGACTTTAGTGGCACAACACATTTGGATATTGACTCTAAGGCTTTAATATTTAGCTTAGCATTCACATGTATTGTGTTTCCATCATATCAGACGCTATTTGTGTTTAGATAGATTTTACTTCAACCATTATATTCTTTACAAACTTTAATCTTGTTCGATATACTGGATATATTGTTATACATGTTTCATCCAGTACAATCCTCTCGTATATGTCAACGTTTAGACGTTATATCTTATGATTAATATTTCATTGAGTGTTGTTTGTTAAACTTCAAAACATGAGTTGTTGGACAATCTAGTCTCTCTAGATGATCTTGTCTCAAAAGGGATCGCTATGATGAGAATATAAGGTAGTAAATGAGGAGTTTAAAGTTAATACTCGAGTAATTGTTCAAGACATGACAATAGACATGAATTAAATAGAGAAATTTGAAGAACATTGAAAGAAAGAATTATTTTTCTTCTCCATTACACCATTTTGTTTTCAATGTTGTTAAAGAATTTAAATAAAATCTTTTAATGGAAACTTAATTAATAATTTTAAAAGAGGTTTTAAATTGATTGCCTCAACTTACATAAAATCTTGTTTTTAAATAACATAACTAAAATATCCATGAGGTTGTGTTTTTATAACTTTGAGAATAACCTCATGCTAGCAAAGCATGATCACGCTTTCTATATTAAACTCAATTATCTCCTTTTATTGTCATAAGTAAGAGAGACCTTTTAAGCTTAGATGTTTATGTAGATTTTATAAAAGTTGCATTGAATATTTGTAACAAATAATTTCATTCCATCATGATTTCGAATTACACATTTGTCTTTGTCAAAAACAACTTGACCCATGATCATACGATTGATGTATGTTAAGTAAATTGTAAGTTGTGTTTTATACCTTTACTACAATCACCTTTTTCAATGGAAAGTAAGTTATAAGTAATTGTCTTCATTGTTTTTCCTTTGGAACATGGTCCACTTTATTCATATCAATTATCATTGAATCCCTTGGTTTTTTTATTTTTGAGTAATATCCTTTTTCTTTCATATGAATGATCACCAAATATGTTATTTTTATCTCTCTTTTCTTTTCTTTTTTTTATCAAAATCCGCTTCATTCATATAAATGATTATCATATCATGAGTGCTTCATCGTGCACCTCTAAGCATTTCATCCTGCACCTCCAAACTATAACAAAATTCCAATTTTAACCTTAATTAAAAGGTGTTTTAATTTTTAAAAACTATTTTAATTTTTTAAATGTGGTCAAAGATTTCCAGGAGAGGAGTCAGATTGAATTTCAGAGAGAGTCTGATTTAACGTGGTTCTGTGCATCGGATTTCACCCATTTTCATTTCTCACACCATAGTTACCCTCTCTTTCTCACAGCATCCCTCATCTCACAGCACCATTACCCTTCTCTCATTTCTCACACCATCCTTCCTCTCCTTTCTTAGCTTTCTTACTTTCCTTTCTCCTTTCTCTTTTCTCACAGAGCACACTCACAAAACACAGTAAAATTTATTTTTTTCCAGTACAGCAGCCACCACCGTGATCCTCCCAAGCTTCTTTTTTTTCGCAATCGAGGTACAGAAACAATGTACTCTTCTTCTTGTCGGATTTCATTTTTCTTTTCTTTGTTGTGTTATGCGCGCACTAATACGATCTCATTTTAGCATTTTTCCCAGTGCAGCTTCGTCCTCTTCTTCCTCCAATTTTCTTCACTGCTCAAATGTTCTTCCTCCAATTTTCTTCACTACTCAAATGTTCTAGAGGTTGGTTCATGCTTTTAAATTTTTTTTTGCTGCTTTTGCATGTTTGTAGCATGTTTATAGATGGGATGTATAGATTAGATGATTAGAAATTATTTAAACTTGTCAAATGATTTGATTGATTTATGGATATGGTTTTGTGAAACGCGATAGGCATGTATCGGATATGGGAAACCGATACAGTCAGAATCAGATCTCAATATCCGATGTAGGCTGTATCGGTTTCCCATATCCGATACATGTCTAATGCGTTTTTTTTTTGTTTTATTTATGTGTTTTTTTGCTTTTATCGTTTGTTGTTTTTATTTTAAATGAATTGTTTTATTTAAAATATTTTATTATTTAATTGTTTTTTAAAAAGTTTATTATTTAATTGTTTTATTTTAAATAGTTTATTATTTAATTGTTTTATTTTAAATAGTTTATATAATTACTTTAAATATTCTATTATAATAATTTTAAATCTTGTGTTTTAATTTATTTAAATGTCTCTATTATAATTATTTTAAACTTTCTTTTTAATTTTTTAATAGGATGACGCTATTTGATTTTTATTTTAATAAAAATTTTATAATTGAATTAATTATTTATTTATATAAACATTTGAATTAATTTCATTTATTTTTAATGAAATTATTTTAATTATTTTTAATATTCTGTTTTAATTATTTTATATCTTTTGTTTTATTTATTTAAAATATTTTGTTATAATTATTTTAAATATTCTATTAATAAAAAAATTTAGAATAGACATGGCTCGTACTCGAGGAGGTTCATCTTCATATCGCGGAGAGAGTTCCTCACAGGGAGAGAGTTCCTCACAGGGTGAGAGGTGGAGACCTACTGCTTCTACTCGCAGAAGACGTGGAGCAGTTGAGTTTGATGTTCATGTTGAGGATGCAGTTGAGGATCATGCATTTGTGGAGAATGATATTGAGTAGGAGGAGGATCATGAGGATGTTGTTGAAGGTGGATTTCCTGGAGGTCCATTAGACACTTCAGTATTGACACATTACATTCACCATGTTGCTTATGCGATATGGCAGGGTCGGGTAAGTGCAAAACTTTAATTTTAATGATTATTGTTTAATTGAAATAATTTGATATTAAATATTATTGTTTAGGAACGGGATGAGATCAAGTTGATCTCCCATGGGAAGAAGTTAAACAGATTAGGGTCCTGCCACGAGGGCATTAGAGACATCGTTAATGGTTCTGGTCTGATGTCTCTAGTGGGCATCTCCTATGACTATGTCGATAGGGGTCTACTGCTGGCATTTGTAGAGAGATTTCATTTTGAGACTAGCAGTTTCCATCTCCCCGTGGGTGAGATGACCGTGACTTTAGATGATGTGTCATCGTTGCTGCATCTCCCAGTGTTAAGCCAGTTATGTGATCTGGAGGATGTAGATTTTGAAGAAAGTAGATGTGCCATTGTGGAGCTTTTAGGCGTGGATGGCGAGAGAGTTGGTGTTGAGTTACATGCAGCTCACGATCCGAAAGTCAGATTGAGTTGGCTTCGAGACATCTACGTTGAGCACTGTGAGCAGCAACAGGGGCATAACGTGCTAATTCACAAGCACAGGGGACTTTGTAGGTCCGTCTAAGTATGCATCCACATCTTGCCTTATCGAGTCCTATAACATTTACTCGTTCTAATTCTTCAGCTATTAGTCCTAAAGCATATCTGGATACTCGTCCAACAAGTCTTTTGTATCTTATGTCTTTATAAGCTTCACTCATAATATTGAGACTGTTTTTGAACGACGCTTTGATCTTATTATGTTGCAACATAATGACATTATGAATGGCATCCCAGCAAGAACAAAGATCTCTCATACTGTTTTCCAATACTTTCTTTAAGTTCCAATGAGCTGACTCAACCCTGACAAAAAATCAATCACCAATATTATTCAAATACAAAATAAACTAATATAACATTAATATATTCAGTTTTATTAATTTTAATAAATCATAGAAATTAATTTATATTCATTTTAAATTATATAATTACATTATAAACTGATACAAAATCATATATAATTTAAAATTAATTAAAAACTAATAAAATAATTAAATAAATATATTATTAAAGTTTTATATAAATTAATAAACATTAGTCGGATTTTCACATCAGAATATATGATTATCGGAAATCGACATCCGACAATTTCATTTTAAGTTTTTTATTCAAAATTAGTTTTATTCATTTTAATATAATCATAAAATTATCTTTTATTAATTACAAATTATAAAATATATTATAAACTAATACATAAAATTAGAAAAAAATTGAAACTAATATAAGGAGTATTAAAATAAAATTTAACTAATATAAAAATATCTAATGTAAACATGTGGAATAAATATTTAAAATCGTGTATTCGTATGTCCACATTTTGTATATCGGATATCAACATCCGAATGTTCGTAAATCGGATATCCATATCCGAGAGTTTGTGCATCAGATATCCACATCTGAGGATTTATGCACCGGATATCCACATTCGATCCACACATCGGTTATCATGGTTTTCGTTTCATGCAAACATTTTAATGAAAATAAAATACCTCTCCTCCATTAATATCAATACAACAAAGAAGATGCAAACAGATTAAAAAAAATACTAACCATCCATCAGTTATATCAATAGAAGCACGAAGATGCAAACAAATTTAAAAATAAATACTAATCTCCTTCAAGAAGACAGAGAATGAGCTAAGATACAGCACCACAAGTGAACCACTTCAACTTCTACTCAACAATCCTTCTCAAGTATATATAAACAACAATCACTCAAATATGACCTGTAAATTACAAAACCTCAAGCAAAGAGTTGCATTTTAAAGGTGGAGGGATGTAAGGTTTTTTTATAAAGATGGAACGGGATGCAGGAATGAGAGGATGTAGGAGTGGGGTGCAGGAGTGGTGTAGAGTCAAAGGGTGGAGGATCAAGGGTTGCAGAGGTCAACAATGCATGCTTACTGATTGGAACAAAATGGAGGTGGAGTCAATGGTGGCACAGAAATTCTAACTAATCAAAATATTAAACTCTTAAACTATTTATTAATTAGGGATATTTTCGGAAATTGGAGGTGCAGAATGAAATGCTTGGAGCTGCAGGATGAAGCACTCTCATATCATTGACTACTTTTATTTTTGTTTTAAGATCATAGCCCACTTCATTTATAAGTAACATCCAATCCACAGTTATACCTAGCATCATTATACCTAACATATATTTAAATTAACTATCAATTTTATAATTCACTATATAATAATTTTCAGCATCTTAAACTTCATACTAAAAGCATTATTAATAAGTATGACTTAATTTAAAAATCATTCCAAAGTATACGACTCCCTCTATTATCATTTAAATAAACATTCTAAGTTAATGTTTTAAATATTTTATTATTTTTATTGTTAGCATAATGTTAAAATGATTATTAGTAATAATAATTACTCACAGTCATATTTTATAACACTTTTAATATACTTAAAAGTTTCAATTAGACATAAATAATATTAATTATAATTTTAAATATTTTATTAATTATTGTTGTTATTATTATTATTACTGATAATTATAACTTCGATCATAATACTCATAAATTCAAATTAAATATTAATAATCATTAATCATAATCACTTCATTGTTATTACAAGCAATTACCAATATTTCTAGAATGTATATGTTTTTTAAATTTTAAAAAATGTATTAAATATATTTGTTGAAAGCAACAAAACTTTCATAAATCAGACATATTTATTAGTTCTTATTAAGTAAAAATTAAACAAACAACAATGATAAGAAAATAATAGTAATAATGATAATATATTTTTGGTGTAAAAATAGTGCAATAACAGTGGAAGATCGTCTACTACAAATGTACAATAATTTGGTTGTATTGTAGATGATAAAGTTGAATTTTAGACTCTTCTGATTTGGTAACAAATGAGTTGTATAACGGTTTGGGTTAGAATATATGAGGAGTGGTTGGTAGCAATTATCTCACAGAAGCTAAAGAATTAAGTTTGAAGTTCATTTTCAAGGTCCAATATGAATTTCAAACCCACATCGAGTTGGATAACTTGCTCTATCACCTTTAAAGAAGGGCAGAAGAAAGTGTTAAAACATATAAAATTAACTATAAACCTAAAACTGTAAAATACTTTGTTTTCAAAAGTGAGTTAAGACTTAATTTAAAATCAATTAGAGATCTGTTGTATTTTAGGGAGTACAGTGGTATTTTTAAAATTAAATATGGTAGAAATATTTTCGTGTCGACCAAAAAGATATATTATTCTTATATTTAATGGCTGAACCTTAGCGCAACTATAAAAATAATAGAACTTGGTCGTCTCATGAAGGTATTGGATAAGTCCAAAAAAAGTCAAATAATTATGGGGGGGACTACTGTGATGGGATTCACTGACTACACTTTGGAATTTTGTTATTCCTCATCATTTGGGAATGGGAACTGCCACATGCTAACAGTGATCCAAAATTGCTTTCTTTCATTTAAAAGGCTCTTATCTTTTTCATTACACCAAAAGATACAACATGATCCTCAACATCATTCAAAAATACATTAATAATTTATATTCAATATTCTCAATTCTCACAAGCAAGCTTCAGAATAAGTTTCGCACCTTGCGAATCGATAACACTGCAGAGTGCAATATTTAATTTTATATTTTATATTAAAAAAGATAACAATTGAAAAAAGATAGGGAATACAAAATGATATTCACTTGACCTAGTTTTGAAATGAAGAGAATAAGAATTTAACTCTTTAACAAACCACGATGGATACAATTAATTCTCTTTGATTCTATTGTGTCTATCCCCCCCACCCACCAAATCATCCACCATATAACAAGCATAGCTTCCCCGTTTATATACACTCATCAGTGACTGACTGACTGACTATGTACACACTCGTCGACGCTTTCAAAATGCAAATCTATTATACACCTATCGTAAAAAACAGATGTATTCAGATATTATAGCTATGCTCTAGCGGACTGTACACCATTTCATCCTTTATCCCCCCAAAAAAACAAAAAATTCGCAAAATTTTACACCTAATCTACAAGCAATTAACTATCAGTCTTCAGGGCGTTGAATCTCACCCATCATGATCCGGTTACTGGAGACCTTGAAACCAAGAAGAGAAGGATCTATCTGTTTTCCTTTCTTCCCTTTCTTTTTCCCGCCTCTAGCTGCTTGTGCTGCTGCATCAGATGACTCACTCCCAACTCCACTGCCTGCATGCGAATCCACCACTACCTCAGGAAGAACGGGCTTTTTGAGCATGTCTATAAATGATGTCTCTGACACGGCACCTTCACTGAACGAAGAAGATCTAAATCGAACCTCCTTCTTTCCAGCAGCCTGAGCATCTGTCATGCTACTCATTGACGAATTTGCAGACGGTTCTCGTCTCCCTGCCATACAATCTTGTATTTCAGACTGCTGAATGTTCCTAGGAAAAATGTAAAATGGGTTGAGAAAATCACATACCTTCACTAGCTGTGAGATTTATTAAATTATTTTGATTGACACTGGGTGCGGCTGGCTGGTCTGACTGGACATCAGGTGAAGATAAAACCCGAGATACATGGGGGCGCTTATGGAAAGTATTATCAAAACCTTTGGTTGAAGGAGGTATCCTGCCAATGAAAGATAATCAAACATCTTTAATAACTTTTTTTCCAATAATAATGATTCAATTATATCAATTTATCCACGTATGCATGCATATGAATTAAGACGAATGCATATATCCAAATTGCCATCCCTTTTGACAATAATAACTCGAGTACATAGACAATAATTCCAGTACATAGACAATAACTAGAACAAATTGTCATTCTTCTGCGACTACTATCTAAAATGTAGCCCCAGCCCACGAAAACCTACCCAGTTGCATTCAAAAAGTGTATAAAATAAATAATTATCTGCAAACTACTTCATGTGTGGGAAAAATTTGCAGGTAGTGCAAAAGTTTCAGAACAATAGTATGGGCCATCCAGACTATACCAACCTAAGGTAGGCCTACTGCTAAATGATAAACAGGAATAGACAAAAACATGTAATGCAAACCGGCCAGCCAGAGAAATTTATGGAACCCAGTTAACCATATTCAATTTGGACCTAAAGGAACGTTTGAAAAAAAAAAAAAGAAGATGCTACCTGTCACCAGAAACCTCATCTCCTCGTGAATTATTCAAGCCTATCTCTCGACCAAATGAGCCATCACCACCTGCAGAATCTTGTTTATTATTTTCATCCATCATACACAACTTCAACAAAAAACAACAGTTGTGTACTATATTACCTGCACTGCTCAGTGAGCTATGTCTACTATGGGCAATTGCAGGTAGTTCCATGGAATTCATGATGCTTTCCACTTGCTCCGACATGTCCGACATCCCAGGAACTAAATTATTCATTGTGCCCATATATTCATGTCTCTGACCCTTATTTGTCTCTAAATCAAGTAAGTCTTTTTCCATAGATGATTTACCAATCTGAAAAGGAATTCTGTAATTGGGATGTAAAGGATCCATATTTACAGATAAGAGTGATTGTTCTTCAAGTAAAGAACCAGATCTAGACCGAAGAGGCATTCTTTCAGTGTTCCCTAGACTGTTGTATTGGTCAGAGATATGCATGCTGGACAAATGATCATGGATTAAGGCATTGGAATTAGTACTCTGCGCCCTTTCTAAAAAATGGTCATTCAGATGGACTTGCTGATGATCAGGCTGAAGCTCAAAAGGATGCATTATTGAACTAGCCTCGGGAACATGCCAAGATTTGTCACTTCTTGATGAAAGAGGATGCCATTTATCAACGGCTGATGGTTGTGCGGATTGAACACCCAGTTTTTTATGAAGTAGGTCCATGAAACCTCGTGCAGAACTGTCTTCATGAGAGCCAACAGATCCAGACATGTTCAGATCTCCTGATGAAACAGCATCGCCTAACTCTCTTCTCTGCCTCACAGCTTCAAGATGCTGCTGTAATTGCACCCGGGGATCAATCCAACTATTTTCTACATGTCCATTGTTGACGTGGAGTGAACTCTTGAAAGCATCAGGGTGGTGACCAAAAAGATCATCAGTTGGTTGTAGATGATGAGAGGATAAAGAATCCATTTGATCACCTCGATGTAAATAGCGACGGTCATGTAATTCCCTTCCTTGGGAAATAGGTGCAGACCTCTCAAACATCATAGGATTATCATAGAACCCTCTCTGGTTCTGCTCTGGAAGATTCCTCCCCATGTAATTTAATTGCTCCTCTTGTGTCACAAGCCTCTGCTGCTGTTTGTGTATATCTGAAACATTAAATCCTGCTGAAAGACCTAGTTGATGGGTTCCAGGATTTCTAATCAACTGTCCAGTTTCATTAATTGGCCACGACCTACCAAAATGTCTTTCTCCATCTAAGCCTAACTGCTGTCTAAGAGCCAAAGATAGCTGCTGTGCCTGCAACTGATCTTGCTGAAAATGAAGCTGTTCAGAAGGCAATATATTACCATGCCTTGCTTGCAACAAGAGGTCTGACAAATCAGCTTGTCTTCCTTGGGCAGCATTGAGGCCCATATTTGCTTGGATAATATGTTCCATTGATGGATCAAGGTGCCTTAAAGAATGTGAATTCAGATGCAAGTCATTAATATATCTCCTCATTTGTACCTGATCTAACAGGTTATCCCTGGAAATATCATGTTTGGACTGCCCAAAATTGGGATCAGGGATTGGCTGCTGCATAAACTGTTCATGAAGCAATTGTTGGACTTGAGACTGTTGCCGGGGCTGAAGTTTCATTTGTTGGTGTAATAATTGTTGGTGATGCATTTCTTGCTGCTGTAACTCAAGCTGGTATTGTTGAATCTGATGCTCCAGAATACGTTCAAAATCTGATCCAGAATTCTGCATCATCTGCTGTAGGTTGGAGTTCATGCTCTGTGAAAGTGCATAACCTGGAAACCTATCTAACTCTGCCCCATTAAGATGACCAGGGAAATGATTAGATATATTACTCTGCTGCTGAAGCCTTTCTTTCTGAATTTGTCCAATATGGGAAAGGAACTGATCTTCCTGAAAATGTCTAATTGTACCATATTTATCACCCCACTTCTCCCTGAAAGAAGGTTGATTAACCATACCACTAATAGAGCTTTGTTGATCAGTAAAAGAAGCATCTCTATCCATTAATGGATCTTGAAAATGACCCTGATCACCCAATCTCAAAGAACTATTGGAAGATTGCGCACGCCTTAAATGAGAACCATCTCTCAGTTCAGACATCAATAACCCAAATGGGTGCAACTTATCAGCTTCATGGTGAGAATCACTCAATGCAATTTCATTGGTAAGAGGTTTTCCGGTAGGATGAGAATGCAATGTATTGACATCCATTGGCCTCATCAAAGGTTTATCATTTACGCTTCCGGCCAATTTTGACAAATAGATATCTACAAAAACAAAATATATGAATAAAAGAAGAAATAGATGCATATATCACAAACAAGGCCACATAATTTAATAAGAAAATTAATAGTAAATAGACATGACAGTAGCAGTATGTATGAGAAACCCAATAAATTACCCTCATCATGTGCAACAATATTAGTGAAGCCCTGATCATCAGAGAACTTGACCTCAGAGTGATAACTTTGATTGGGTATTTGAGAAGGAATACCAACACTTGAGCTAGTATCAGGTCGGGAAGAAGACCAAGGTTGATCATCGCTAGCAGAAGACCCATCATAATCAAAATTATGCACATCTACTTTTAGGTTCCTTCCAATGGCATCAGAAGGTTCTGATTGAATAGCCCTATTACTACCAGAGCCTAATCCAGACTTGACTTTCAAATGAGGCATAATGTCACCAAGTTCATGAAATGGTGATCCTTCAGGAGCATCTGACAAGCGAACAGGCAAGTCCATTCCAAAAAATCCTTGTTCGAACCACAAAATAATGTCAATCCCAAGAAAGGGTCCTTGAATTTCCCCTTGAGGATCCAGATAGCACAAACTCAACTCCTCAAGAGCAATAACACTTTCGGGCACATATGTCTTCTCATTAATTTTGAAGTCCTGTTGATTAATGTTTGGAGTTTGCTGCAGAGATGAAAAATCAAAGAGAGTGCGAGAATCATCAGGTAGACTGCTATTGATTTCAGAACCACCAATTGAGTCAACACCATTCCGATTAGCATGTTCCAGAAAAGCTAAAGATTGTCCTTGATGGAGATCAAAAGTTGCTGATTCAACAACTTTGTTTCCTGGAGTGTTTCCGTCTCCAATGCTGCTAACAGAACTCTCATCTCTGCCATGCACACCAATAGCAGGCATATGTTTCTGCTTGCCTTCTTGAACAGTTGCAACTTCTAAAAATGATGATTATGTGTATTCAATCAATATGTGAAAAAAAACCGAAAAATCTTTACTTTCAACAGACGACTAGGACAGTAGAAAATAAAAACATTGATTTCTCACCCCCAACAAAGTTTCTCAATAAACCACCAGCAGTTGATGCTGAACTAATTAATATTTGATCAGAATCATCCGAGACATCACTTCCTGATATAACCTTTGCACTGCTGCCAAGGGAAGGTTGTTGTTTTCCTTCACTTACAAGAACAGGACCTGAAATAAGCCAAGGCAGGAGACGATAAGAAAGAGTAAGCTGTGAATTATTTTACAGTAACAAACAAATCCATGCATACGTTACCTGAAATATCATCATTTGACCCTCCATCCCTTCCTCTAAAGGAATAGCCCGCAACTTCACTGCTAGTAATTTTTCCTTTCCATATTTCTTTAAGGACAACCTAAAAGAAGAAAAAAAATATAATAAATATCAATGCTGAAAAGAATATTACCCTTCAAGAATACAAAAAATTGAAACACATTGGTAAGGCATGATGGAAGTCTTGCTTCATGTTTTGCATTTCACACACCTCTTCCTCAGCACCAGGAGCAACAATTGATAATGGTTCAACAGCACGAGGTTGAGTGAAGGGCGATATATGCTCCATTTCAGAAGGCAGGCTATCAAAATTTGGATCAACCTTTTGCTTGCGATATATGTCAAGGAGCTTACCCCTTGGGTAGAAATAAGAATCGGCACCAAGGCTAGACTTCCCCAATATGGTTTTATTCCTATCCACAAGTGCAGATCCAAGACTCGAGCCTATAGGAGACCTTACAATTTGTAAGTTTCCATTAATGTTAGCCCTTCCTCTTCCTGGTGAAAATCGCACACTGGAGCCTTCTGTACGTCCTTTCTCCAGCCCAAATCCAGGTGCAGCACGGTATGTAGCCACACCAGCAGCTTGAGCTTCCAGTCGATGTCGTGGCCTCCATTTATCACGAGAATCAGTGTCACGGTCAGACCCAATGCGATTTCCACCAACAGAAGATTGTTTTTCAGTGTGACCATCTTCCTTCTCAATATCATTTCTTTTTTCACTTCGAGAATCCTTCTCTTTATCTTCAGGACCCCATCTTGATGACCACTTATTCTCTCTTCTAGGGTCATGGCCAGAACCACGGCTCTCATGCCAGCGATCAGAGGGCAAGGATCTATTCTCCGATGTTGAAGTATTCTCCAAACGACGATCTTCTTTTCTACGATCCCTTCTCCCAAGCAAGCTTGTTTCCCTCTCCTCTTCACGCCAGCGGCGACTGATGTCAACATCAGGAGTTGTCCTCCTCCAGTCTTTCTTGTCCTGGGACCCCTCCAAACGCCAACTATCTTTCAGTATGGGATCAGTTGAATTCACCTGAGGCAAAAAAGCCAAGTAGAGATGTCATCCTATCATTTATCCAAGGTCGTATCAAATTCTACAGTTTAAATAACCACTCAAATTTAACCGAGAATAACACACAAGAACTCTGCTTTGAGAAGAAAACCTGATTAATCGACCAAATAGATATTAATCAGTTACATATTTGTATTAGAAAAATGTCTTGAAAATCCTACCGTTCAAATTGGGAACCCAAATCAGCAATTATAGTTTAAACTAGAACCCCATGATTCCATGAGACAGATGGGTCCAGAAAAACACTTTGTGATTAAGTTGGAAGAATATTCTAAATTAAAGAAAACAACTAAAACTCAGTACAAGACCTCGCCACTTTAAGTTTAATAACAACAGTACCAGGCAAATAGCAAACAAACATCACAAACTCTTAAAATTGCCAAAAAAAAGAGACTAAGAAATGAATCCATGATCAAAATCCTTCCGTCTCACTGTTTCCAACAATTGTGACATGTTAAACTCACACGTTTCTGAAATGACAAACTTTTAGTGGCCAAAATGATTTAGAATAACAATATAGACACGGAAAGGGGGAGGGTATCCAATAGCACAGGCAAAACTAAAACATCAAATAATGCGTACCCCCACCGGATTGGTAGTTGTCCTTGCATCAACAGGTTTGGAATACAGCCACTGTGGGGATAGGGGTATGCTGTTGTCAGATGACAGTTGATCTGAAAGTAAAATGTTTCATCAACTAACCATAACAATTTACGCAAGAAATAAACACGACTAGATTTTAGCTTAGACAAAGATAAACACGATACCTTTCGAATCATCAAGTAGCGCTGCAATCCCTTTCTCCCCACCATGTCCTCCGGATGCTTCATCTGACAGACCAAAATGCAAATTAACAAACATGTCATTCCAATTTATTATCTTTTTAAAAAATGCCTAAAGTACAGTAACATAAATTGGATAAGAAGTATTTTAAGAAAAACAAAATGCAAAAACAAAATCAAAACAAAAGGCAGTTATATTGATTCCTCGTAAGGTACAAAGAGTAGCTTCTGAAAATATATCATAAAAGTGCTTAAAGACGGGATCTGCAATATCCATTCAAACTTACAATTCCATATCATTAAAACCTTTTACAAAAAGTCAACAGAAAAATCAAATCAACCAGTCGCACACGCCGAAGAAAACAACCCCACCAACAACACAATCAAATCAGGTTACTTATGCAATAAAAAAAATCACGATAATTCCAGATTCAGATTATCAACAGCAGCAAAGTGAGATACTCCTAATCCCTCCAAAAACGGCCTTAGAAAACCACACTTCTCAGCAAACAGCAGTACATACATCACAATATATACTCACTAAATCAAATGGACGCTAACATAGATCAATTCCCAAGGTAAAGTCAACTTAACCCATAATTAAAATAAAAACACTGACAAAATCACATAGAGGAAAAAAAACAAAAATAAAAAACAAACAAATTGCAGAGCCACACAAGCATGAACAGGTCCGTCTGTCGGGCGCGCAATTGACACGCAGAACATATCGCGGATTGAGATTCAACGGATCCAGACAAGGAGATCGAGCAATGATTGCAAGACAATGAAAACGTGTGTTTCAACAAACTCGGAAAAAAAAAGCCCTAATCGAAAGTTGAAGAGAATTAAAATGAATCAAATCAAATCACCTCTGAGGGAATCAGAAGTCTTGGAGAGGAAGAGATCGTCAGGGAGATTGACCTTGCCGTCGCCCATCGCCGTCGAGTTCGGGATTGTCGGAATTCGGAAAACAGAGAGATCCGAAAACGGAACGAAAGAAGGAGAGGAAATGCTAATAGATGAAGGAATGCGAGAAAGAGATAGGGTTGAACGTTGAAGTGTGCGTCGAAGATTGAGAGGGTAGGGTTTGCGAATTGCAGGGTATAAGATAGATAGAGAGAAGGAGCGAGGTAGAAAGATAGAGCGAAGGAGAGAGAGAGCGAAGGAGAGAGAGAGCGAATGAATGCGGTAAGGGTTTGAGGGCTCAGTGTGTGTGGTGTGGTGTGGTGTGGTAAACATCAGAAGCAACCACGAGACTGTCATATATTATTGCATTTTTTTTTTTCTGTTTTAGTTTTTTATGCAAACGTGAGAAAAATGATAAGAAAATTTTAATCTACCTTTTTTTTTCAGTTGGGTTAATTTCCAGATCGGATAAATTAGTGTTGTGTATTATATAGTATTTTCAATAGGTCTTTCTAAATATTCGGAGCTTACGACTTTGTCTCTGGAAATTGGATTCAGTTTATAGGTCAAAATTTTTCCAAATTTAAATTATCTCATAATATTCAAAATGCTTAAATTCTTTATATTAATTTTATGTCATAATATTATAACAATTTAAATACTTAACAAAACAAAATTATTTTCAAGATTATTAAAATTAGTGTTTAATTTAATTGTTTAAGTTTTAGTACTTAAAACATTCTCTCCATTAATGTCTCTAGCTCAAAACATAACTTTCTTAAACTACATTAAATATACTAATGAAAACAAAGGAATCTACCGCTATTTGTATCGAATTTTTTATGATAATAAAAAATTAAAATACAATTAAAAATTAGATATTATGATAGTTATTAAGATAAGAAAAACATTATCAAAATTTATATTAATTTATAAAAATTCAATACATAAAAAAAAGTATAAAAAATTATTTTTATTAATTTTTATAATGTTATAATGGCTTAATAGGAATATTGTTGTAAATAATTGAAATTATACTATCCTACTTAATAGTATAAACTACTAAACAAAACATCATATATTCCAATAAGCACAACACATAAATAAGAAACATACAAAATATTGATATACTTACCCAGAATAATAACTATACCAACATAACATATGTATAAGGTTACAAAAAATTAATAAGTCTCTCAAAAGATAGAAATCATTATATAAGATCTAGTTAGACCTAACAAATCACTGGACAACATCATCGACCTCTATCAATGGCATATCAGCACCTGACTCATCATCTACTCACACCAACGGGTGATCATTGCAAAAGAGAAAACAACACAGATAGAAAAAAAGGTAGGGTAAGCTAGTATTCAAAAGAAAATTTCATAAACAATTTAACATATCACATATCAGTTTAACGTTTATAACATTTTATCAATCATATAAACATATAAGCAATTGACTCCAGACCTAATTATCTGGATACATGCTTTGACATGTATTTAATATAGGTGTGAACCCGTAGTAGTATTTATACTCTGCAAAGACATAAAACACATGAGTTATCACCCTACTGCTCACGAGGTTAATCTTTTACACTTGAGACCAAAAGTTCAGGGTAAAGACATCTTGTCATTCTCTCCCCCATGATCTCTATATGAGTTAAATGGTTAGTAGTATATCAGGATACCTACTTTCAGAATCTTGATGTGTCAAAGCACACACTAAAAACATCAGCACTAATTCCTCCTTGTATTGGTTCCAACCATTCACATATCATATTATAAACCAACCATTGTTTTCACATTCACATAATCACACACATTAAACAAATTATAAGAGGTATATGAAAATTTAGTTAAAATTTCTATATTTTTGTTCAACCACTATATATGCTCGCTCAACGAAAGCACTCTCGCTCAGCCACCAGATTTGCTCACACCCACCAAATTTGTTCGTTTAGCTAACAGATTCGCTCGCTCAACTAATAATACCTTACAACACACTCGCCCAACGGCCATATATGCTCGTTCAACGACCAAATATGCTCGCTCAACGACAAAACCAATGGAACTTAAAGATCTAAAATCTCACATATGTTGGTCAGCGAGTATATCCTCACCCAACGACCATCAAGTCATTGAACCCTCTGACTTTGGTTTAGCCCAGCGATCACAAAGTCAGTTGCTCTCTAACTTTGACTTCGTCCAGCTAATATATACTTGTCCAACGAGTATACATAATTTTGCAAAACAGAATTTTATAGATCTATGTCATTTCAATCCTACAAAACCAGCCTAACACCAATCACAAAGGCTCCAACCAACTAGTTCTCAAATCATATGCATTTCAATAATACAATTCACTTGAAATCTAGGCTCAATCATTCAATCATAGTAGAGTTCCAATCGCATTATTTCTAATGGCAATTCAAGCTTCCTAATTTAACTAAACATGTCATATCTCATTAGACAATTCAATTACACAATCCAACTGACATACAAGTATACAAGCATCAATCATACTTTTCTATCAGCTAAAATTAGAATAACTAGCTTTTCTTACCTGTCAAATGACCAAATAACTTTAAAGACCCTCCAATGGCTCTAGGAACCCTATCTTCTCCTACAAGCCAAATAAACCTGATTAGGGCATACCATTAGGACCACTAATCAACAGAGAGTCATATAGAATACTCGAATGACATATGCGACTAGAACAATTCATATGCAAGGAAAAAGACAGAAATTGAGTAAAAGAGCATAAATCAGTTTACTCTTTTGCCGAAATTGATTGGATAGAATCAAAGATCTCGCCTCAACGATCCCTTAGGCAATCTTTGATCTTGTGACATATGGACAAGGAGTTAGAAAACTTAGAGAGAGGGTAGGAAAGCTCTTAGAGAAAGATTTTTAGAGAGATGTTGTGTTTTAGAAAGCTCTCTTGTATTTTCTCACCTACTAGATGGTTTACTTCAACATCTTTGGCCTTACCAACATTGTCTCACCATCCTGATACCAATATAAAGGAGTTCTACACCTTCTATCATACAAAGCCTCATATGGAGTCATCCCGATGCTAGCATGGTAACTATAATTGTAGGTGAACTCTACCAAGGACAAAACTTCATTACATCCACGTATATGATCCAGTACACATGTCCTCAACAAATACTCAAGTGACTGAATTGTTCTTTCTTATTGCCCAATAGTTTGAGGATGATAAACAAAACTCACCCTTAGCCTACTACCTAAAGACTATTGCTACATTTGTTAAAATCTAGAAAACCTAAGATCTTTATCTGACATAATACTCGAAGGCACTCCTTGTAGCCTTATTATCTCCTTGATATACAATGGTGCCAACTTGACTATAGACATCCTCAAATTAACTCATAGAAAATAAGCATTCTTCATTAATGGGTCTACTATCACCCAAACTACATCATGATCACTTAGAGACCGTGGCAAATGGGTAACAAAATCCATAGTTATGCTATCTCATTTCCATTATGGTACCTCCATCTGCTACAACATCCCCTCAAGCCTCTAATTTTCCATTTTTTTCCTTCTAACAGATCAAACAAGATACTACAAACTAAGTTATATCATGCTTCATACTAGACACTAGAAAGAATCCTTCAGATATTGATACATCTTGATCATATTTGGATGAATACTAAGATGAATTTTGTGTCCTTCTTCTAAAACCAAACTCTTCAGCTCAACATCATCAGGTATACAAACTATGCCCTTAAACCTCAAAGCACAATCATCTCACATCACAAAATCCTTAGCTTGTTCAGATGCAATCAACTTCACAGTCTTCTATAAACTAGGATCTAACAACTGCTTTGCTTTAACCAGACTCAAGAAATCACTAAATATCGTCATTTAACTATATCTAATGACATTTTTGTCCCATTACCACTTACAACTACATATTTCTAAACTTTTCCACCAATTCAAGTTCTCTCACCATCATATAAGACACATGCACTCCTTTTGTGCTTAAAGCATCTACAACCATATTAGCTTTCTAATGATGGTATAGTAATTCAAAGTCATAGTATTTTGGAAATTCTATCCATCATCTTTGTCTCTTGTTTAACTCCTTCTAATCAAACAAGTATTTCAAACTTTTGTGATCACTAAACTTAGAGAGAGAGAGTTAGAAAACTTAGAGAGGAGGTAAGAAGCTTTTAGAGAAAGAGTTTTAGAGAAATTGTGTCTTTTTAGATAATGAAACTCATTAATATAACTTCTATTTATACTTTTGAACTTTTAATATTAAAATAATTGAGTCTCATTATTTAAAACACTTTATCACATAAGACACGATTTTCTAGATCTTACAGAGATAGAAAAAAATGAGTATAACATTTGTAGAAAATTACATTGGATAGGATAACATTATCACAAAGTCAAAATGGATTTATGTATAAATTAATTTATAATAGTTTTCTCATATAGCTTCTCTAATTTCTTTTAACTCATAAAAACTCGTCTTATATTTTCCAAAAGTCATTTTTTTTTAATTTGATCTCTCCTGAAAAAATTTATCTCGTCATAATAAATTCATTTTAAAATTTTCTTTCACTATTTCTACCAATTAGAAAAAAATGTTTTTCTTCTAATATTATATATATATATATATATATATATAAATCAATATCAATATATGAATTAAAATAATATACTTAACATTTATATATTTAATTATTGACACTAATACAATTCAATACATAATTTAGTATAATGATAATAATAAAAGCAATGAGGTATATTTAAAGGATTGTCCTTCATTCCTTCAGATTATTAAACTCACAAATAATTAAATCAAAATATATTTTTTAATGATTTCTTTTTTAATATAAATAATCATATTATTAGCAACAAATTCATCCCATTTTATTCCGCAATCTTATTTTGATAATTTTCATTGCATAAAATTATCTTTCAATTATAACGTAGAAATACAAAGAGTTACAATAAGACAAATTAATTGATCAATCAAGTAAAATGTCTTTGACTTTTTCATTTTTGCCAAAGATTGACATAATTCAAGCATGATTGATAAATTCTTCAAATATGGACGGTTAGGATCATCGATTATAAAATGTTGAAGTTGAAATTTTAAATTAATCTTCTCTTGCACACTAAAATTAAAGGATAATATTTGTTGAGAATAATGTATATATCCTCAATGTTAAAAGCTTTATAAACATCCTTAGGAACTATAGATTGTTTAGAGTTAAAAGTTTCATTGTTTGCTCATGAAACTTGTCATTTAATACTTGCACCTGCTTGTCCACTGCAACAGAAAATATATTCGCACTAATGACATGATTTTTTTTATGTTGAGAATAACCATGACATGCAACATACATATAATTAAACTTGTGTTGTTCACAAAACAATATCATACCTTTCCATATATTTTGCTAATCGTCTTCTCTAAAATTTTGAATCAAAATTTTGGTAGAACAAACCAATTGCATAAGATTCAGTATATTTTGAGATTGTTTCTACAAAGCTTGACAAAGACCATCAGTAATTCTCATAATCTCTTTCATTGTGTGTGAAATCAATATGAACTCAAATAAAGACAACATATTAAATGCAACATCAACATTACCCTTTTAAGAATAAGTTAATCCATCAACAAGATGCATTATATAGCTTCATCATACCACAAATGCAATAAAAATATAAGCTCCAACAAGTATTACCAACTCGTTTTACCAACTCTTTTGAAGCAACCACCAAAGTAAGTTGTAGTATATGACTAAAACAATGGACATAATAAGCATAACAATTATCATTAAGAAATAATGCTTGCAATCCATTCCATTCTCCCCTTATATTACTAGCATTATCATGCCCTTAATCGCAAATATTGGAAACATCAAGATTATACCTAGAGAAAAGGAAAATTAGAGTGGTGGTGACTGTTGTATCCTTAACATGCATAATATAAAAAAAATGTTCTTTTATATACTAACCTTATCTACAATCTCAAAGCAATAGCTATTTTCTCCTTTTTTTATCACTTAGAAAATATATTATTTGACTACATATCTTCGTATAATTTTGTAAAGGTTGCAAAAGGGTTTTAAAACACAATTCAATCCTCCCTTTTTTGTGTTTTACATGTTTTTCCAATTTTGAAAACAACACTTTTCGGCTAAAACACTGAGTACTCTTTGGATCGCAGTAACTTTTGGCTAAGCTTGAGTAATTGTTTGGAAAACAGTTATTCCTGACTATAACATTGATTATTCTTTTAGTCACAACAACTCTTGATTAAACATGACTATTGTTTGGAAAGTAGCCACTCTTAAAAGATTGAAGTGATCTAAAATATCATAAATATTTTGTTCACTAGACATAGAGGTGATTTCTTATGATGAATACAAGATTTAATCACTTATTAGTTTACTATTTGAATGGAAATAGCATTCTTGAATCTTTGGACACTTAAAAGCTTTGATCACAAAAATGATAACATTTTTGGCACTTTTATCACTTATTCTTTATTCTTAAACTTTGAAGATTTATGTAAATATTAGGTTGAGAAATGTGAAAATCAGGAAATAGCGCAAGAAGGGAGAATTAAATTATGTTTAATTTTTTTGAAGTGTTTTGTTTGTATCATCTGATGGTGTAAGGTCAAACAATACATGAATGAAGATTGGATGATTCATCAAATGTTTTCACATCATAAGTTCTAACTAGTCATCCTCCTCTTTATTAGTTTAATAATTATAATATGCAAAAGTTATCAAGTATTCTTTTAGCTCCTAACCATTCCTGACTAACCTCATTTAAGTATTCTTTCAATAATCCACTTCTAGTTCAATGAAGTATTTTTTTCAACAAGTCACTCTTGGCTCAACCTACTATTTTTTTCACAAGCCACTTTTGACTTAACTAAGTATTATTTTAACAAGTCATTACTAGCTTAAGACAAATACAATGTCTGGGTGTTCAAAAGATAATAATTTTTGCTCATTAGAGAGGATGATATATTTGTATACAAGGTTTAGGCTCTTTATATTAGGTTTTTTTAACACAAACAATGTTCTTATAAAGCTTTTAGGATAAGGAGAAAGTTCAATAGAGTTTTGGCATTTACAAATGAGAATTGTTCTTCCTGTCTTCTTCAAGGAATGTTTTTACATAGGTACACGAAGAAGTGATTGTTGTAAATCATTTTTTACCCATTGAGTATCTTTAAACTCACTTTTTCTTCTTTTCTCTCTAGTATTGTTTATTGAGTCTTAATATTGAGACATATTGAATGTACTGCATGTAAGATTAATTTTTTTCTTTTCTTTAACAACTACTTTGATCATTAATAGTATTTATCTCTCAAGGTTGTGAAACTTTTTACTTTTATGTGTGATAAAAAAAGTAAATTGTATGGGATAAATAGTTGGGTAATAGTTTACATATACTTATGTCAAATAAAGTTGTTAGATGCAAAGCCCATGAAATATATATATATATATATATATATATATATATATAAAGTAAAATAAAGTATGTGATAAAATAAAATGAATTAGTCTTGTGTGGTTTTGTGTTAGAATTTGTTGGTGGATAAAGTTATTTATTCATTTATTTATGGTTTTATTTATATGTGATGTGTTAGTATGGTTTAGATAGTTATTGTTGGGTGTATATTTCAATGAAATATGTATGGTTTAGTGGTTAAGTGGAGTTAGTAGGTGCATGGGAGTGAGGATTCGAGACTAGTTGCACCCTTTGTTCCCTTATTATTTTTTATTTGTACGGGGCCCACCATAGGGTTATTGTTGATAGGGGAGCAATATGAGTATTAAACTCAATCCTTGATGTATTTGGTTGTGGATATGTATATGCTTATTGTGATTAATACATATGTTGACATATTTTTTATTCTGCATACTACTGATCATGAAGTGTTTATATCTTTGTATATGCTTATTGTGATTAATACATATATTGACATATTTTTGATTCTGCATACTACTGATCATGAAGTGTTTATATCTTTGTATGCATACTGTATATTTCTGTGTGATGAAAAGCACAAGCACAAAAGCAAATATGCATGACATAATCGATTACAGTGAAGTTGTAATCAATAAAGTTCATTAGACAACTTATGTTTTAAATTGTGGCAAAACAACAAGATTTGAATCAATTACATTAGTTGTTAAATCGATTAAAACTCGGGTCTTTGCATATATATCACTTTCAAATGTGTTGTGACGAGTTTTTGAAGAGAAAAAGTTTTCAAAAATTGGTTAAGTGTTTAGCTTAATCGATTACACATTTTATGTAATCAATTAAGTTTGTTATCTTTTGAAAACTGTTTTCAGCTTAGTCATAATAGTATTAACGATCATATTTTTAAATATGTTTGACTAGTATTAAATGCAAATCGATTACATTAATTGTGCATTCAATTAGACTTGTGTTAGTTGTATTTTTGTTACATATGATTTTAATGTAACCGATTACATTACTAACGTAATCGATTAATTTGCGTCAGCATGATGAATTCTATAAATTGACGCATTACATGCAATTGAAAAAAACTTTTGATCATTTGTACATTTTCATATCTGAGAAAAGTTTTACAGATTGCTTATACGCTCCAAGAATCAAGAAGTGAAGATTTTGAAGAAACTTGAAGGATTCTTGAGAGAAGTTTTAAGAACGTGATTGGTTGATCCTATCCGCACTATTGAGGTGTATCTGCATTGATCAGAAAAGTATTTTGTAATCGTTGATTGTGTTGTTTCCCTGTTCGTGCGTGACAGGAAGAAGAGTGAGGAGCTCTTGGACTTTGAGAGGTGCTTCTCAGAGGGGTATTGTAGCAAGAACATGTGGTTTTGTATGTGCATGTGTTTTCTTTCTTATATTTGATTGTGAGTGAGAAATGTGTTTACATTTGAGAGAGCTCTATAAAACCTTTGGTGTAAAACTAGATCATTATAGTGAAAGATCCTTCAATCTAAGGTTGATTGGAAGGGAAATTGGATGTAGGCATTGAGGCCGAACCAATATAAATATGTTGTTTGTATCTCTTTCATTATTTTTTTACATTTAATTGCATACACGCTTTACTTACAACACAAGAAAGTTTAAAGATCATTCTAACTTTGCAAAAAGATTTGAAAAGCGTGCATTTTTATAAATCACCAATTCATCCACCCTCTTGGTGTTGAGAAACAAGCTTCTTTATTTGTAACAATTATATTATTGTAAATAGAAGGTGTCGGAGTGGGGTCGCGTGGGTAAGTTGCTTTTATTTTTCTTAGTACGCATGGGCCCCACAAAACTTGGAGTTTTAGGGAAAAATTCATACGAGATAGGGCCCACGAGTTAATAGTAGTTGCAGGGTATGGTTATAAAGCAAACTGAGAATTGAGCTACAAAAGATTTAAAATAAAAGCCAATGCTCATAAAGTTGAAACGGGAAAAGAAACAATATTGTGATGCGAAACATAATACATCCTTAAGCTTATCTACAATTTGAGTAATTGAATGTGATTAAAGATAAGGGATAAAGGGTTTATCTTTAGAGGGTTTTCAGTTATAAAAAAAAAGTAAGGAGGCGAGAAAATGAGGGGGAAAGGAGAGGAAACAAAGATAGAAGTCGTGAATAAGGGTTAAAGGAGAAAAAGTGGGAAGCCATCAAGACTGAGGTTTGGTCAGAAGTAGTAACCATATGAGAGGAAGGGTTTATGTTAAAGTGAAGGTAAGGGTAACTAATGTATGTGTGGATGTGTATTTGTAGGATTCTTGCTCATATTCTTTTTGCACAAATGTCATAAACCATGGTTGGGTCTTTATGCTGCTAGTGTGTGGAAGTCATGGACTGTACATTGCATGCGTTTGGGTGTTTGTATTTATCTTTAGGTGGAGCATTTTATATGCATTGGTGCATAGGATTTTAAATTTTGCATGTGACATGGATGTTGTGCTTGGGTTGGTTGCATTACACGAATCTATAAGGTTATTGTTTTTCAAAATCATGTTATGTTTCAAATGTTAAACGGGATATCAGGTAGGTGTAGTGGCGTATGAAGATAGGATTAGGTTATATACATGCTTTATAAGGGTTATTTTTTTTTGTTACCATAAGTGTAGGTATGTTGTTTGGGTGGTTGACATAAAGTCACGAAGTGTTGATATAGAGTTGTATGTGGTTGGGGTAGAGTCACATCCATGGTTATGTTTTTTACGTAGGTTTATCACGTGGAGGAAGACAGGGTCGAGTGGTTAAATGTGTATTGATATGGTTGTGGGTTGCCTTGCATGCCCTAGATCATACGAGTGAGGTCAGGGTTTTTTTGTTTTAGTGATTTTTAGGAGTGTAATGTTGTATATGGATATTTTGGGTCACTGTGTATCGGGTTTTTTATTGGTGGTAGTGATGGTTCTATGGTTCAACGCATGAAATATTAACAATTTATGAAGAGCATGTGTATTGATAATCTTCCTTGAAGTTGGCCCATCTTTTTTGGAAATCAACTTATGAGCATGATGATAGGACGGTGGCATGGTTCCTTGGTGAAAACACAGGTAAACACTAAAGAGGGGGTGAACAATGTTTTTAAAATTCTTTCATAAAGTAGTGTCTAATAGTTTATATAAGATATATGTTTTAAATAGGATGCTTAGATGCTGGTTTTTATGAAATGCGTGTATGGAAAACTATAACGTCCCAAATTTCAGAGTGTCACGGGTTATTATAAAGCCGATAATTTTAAAACTTTCTTATTCGCAAAAATGTATTTTTCAAAATCTTAACATTTGAACATGCATAATTTATTCAATGTATATGGGTTCCAAACGACTTGTTCAATTACATTATTCACAATAATGGAAATAACGAATGTAATGAAACAACTCCAACTACATTGTCTTAAATTTAACAAAAATAACTTTCATTAAAAATCTCAAGTCTGTTCTCCGTCATCTCTCGAATCTATCATGCCTTAGCACTATCTGCACATCATCTGCTCATGTATAACACATTATACGATCATCGTCGATGATATCATTAACAACACACAAACACAAACACTTATCGGGTAAGCTACCATTAAACAATCATAATAATAAGATATAAACACACTGATTATATCAACTATAACCAACCACCCCATACATAGTATTTGTTGGATATATTATCTTTTTTTATATTTATCTTTTATCTTTAGTTTGTTTGTTATTATTTCTTATTTGTACTTTGGGCTTAGCCCATATTTCTTCTATTATAAATAGAGAACTCTATCTGTATATTCAACACAAGGGAGATTAATCTCATACATAGTTTTCACTATATTCAACTGGTATTAGAGCTTGAGGTTCTTTTGAGGAAAAAAAAAGTTGTTGCCTCTGCCACTATACCCACTGCTGCTGGTAGCACCATCGTCTACCGCTGCCACTACTATAATTAAATATTATTAATAGAGAATATTAAAATAAAAATAAAAGATATTTTTATTTTATCCGAGTCTTATAAGACTCCTACGGTGAAGATCCATCGTCACCGACCTTCGGTGAGGCCAACCAGGATTCCTTTGGTGAAGATCCATACTCGCTGACCTTTGGTGAGACCGATTGAGATTCCTTTGGTGAAGATCCACGGTCGTTGACCTTCGGTGAGGCCGACTAGGATTCCTTGGTGATAATCCACGGTCACCGACCTTGGATCAGGCCAGCCAGGATTCATTTGAGACCTTGGGTAGCCGAACGGTTGAGGCAAAGTTTGACTGAGTACTTGTGAGGCCATGGGTGACCGAGCAGTTGAGGTCAAGTTATGGCCCAACGAATGAGACCTAATAGTTTAGGCCGAACACTTAAGGCCAAGTTTGACCGAGTACTTGTGAGGCCATGGATGAACGAGTAGTTGAGGCCAAGGTATGGCCGAACGGTTGAGGCTCAGTTTGGGCGAGTACTTATGAGGCCATGGGTGGCCGAGCAGTTGAGGCCAAGTTATGGGTGAACAGTTGAGGCCTAACAAATTAGGCTAAACACTTGAGGCCAAGTTTGGTCGAGTACTTATGAGGCCATGGGTGGCCGAGCAGTTGAGGTCAAGGTATGTCCGAAGGGTTGAGGCCATGGTTGGTTGATCAGTTGAGGCCAATGTATGGTCGAACGATTGAGGCCAAGTTTGGCCGAGTACCTGTGCGACCATAGTTGGTCGAGTACCTACGAGGCCATGATTGGACGAACAGTTGAGGCCACTGTTGGCCGAACAGTTGAGGCCAAGTTTGGTCGAGTACCTATGAGGCTATGGGTGGTTGAACAGTTCAGGCCAAGGTATGGCCGAACGATTGAGGCTATGAGTGACTGAAAAATTGAGGCCAAGGTCTGGGTGAACGATTAAGGCCAAGTTTGGTCGAGTACCTATGAGGCCATGGTTGGTCGAGTACCTGTAAGGCCATGGTTGGCCGAGTACTTGTGAGGCCATGGTTGGTTGAGCAGTTGAGGCAAAGGTATGACCGAACAGTTGAGGTCGAACACTTAAGGTCTAGTTTAACTGAGTGGTTCGAGGAAGTTGATACTGAACATAAATACTAAGGCTGAATGACTAGGCGCCAAAATGTTTCGGGTATAGGGTTGAGGTCCTTTACTCAAAGTACTCCAAGTTGTCTTGAAGACCGGATGGGCTCCTTAGTGTTCCTCCATTATCCAAGTTATGTTGTTCGCTCTCCCTCTTTCTTGTCGAACCCGTGTGGATGGGTACTTGTTAAAGGCACTCCAACGCTCAAGTCAGTAATATAATTGAATGACTAGCACAACAAGTGATGTATATAATGTGCATAATGATCCTAAAGTCATACCTGAGACCTTTATTTATATTAGTTGTGATGGACCTTTACCTTTTGCTTGCCGAATGACGGTCCAATCACACCTTAATCTGCATTAGGGGTTTAATGAGTCATTACCATTGATAATCTGACCATACCGTTAGGTCATACTGCACACGACCTATGTGTAAGGCCTGAGTGGTCGGCTTGGGAGGACGACCTAGGTGGACGCTTGGAAGGATGACCTAGGTGGATGGCCGAGGAGGACGGACTGAGAGGGCGGCTTGAGAGGACGGTCTGGGAGAATGGGCTAGGATGACGACCTTGAAGGACGACTTGGGTGGACGGCCTAGGTGAACGACCTAGGTGTTCGACTTGGATAGTGCTTGGTCCCAAGGCAGATCGTACGATACACACCGGTGTGGCAGACCGTACTCTCTCTATAACATTTAATTATTTACAAACTTTAGTTGTTCATACACTGTTATAATTACACACCATGTTTAGCGAAATTGCATATCATAACTTGCAAGATGTTCTTTGCGAAATGAGGAGTTTTTTTTTGGTTTTTTTTTCAATCAATATGTGTTCTCTATAAAACTCGTTCTTCCTTCTCCATCATGTACTCACTTTGTGCCATCTTTTAGCTTGCACTTTAGATTTATTTACTTGTCACAGGTTTATTGACTAGATTAGTTATTAACTCTAGTGATGGTGTCAATCATGGGGTAATTAATTAGCTTTTGTGCCTCTTAATTGTTATGGTGACCACTATAATGACACTAGGTTTTGTTTATTTGTTTCAATCTCACTTTTTTTCTTCTTTGTACATTGTTTTTTAGAGTCATTTTCTTACATAATGTCAGTTGTATATAAATAATATGATGTCAAACTTTACAAGCTTGTTCCCTTGTTGATTGTTATAACAAATCATAATTTAAATTAGACACAATAACTAAATCAAAATACCACAATGTCATATCTTTCTAAAGAATGTTATATTTTGCAAAATTGGTGCTCATGAAGCTTGTTCGGTTCTATCTTTGAATGCATTTCATTGTTGCATTTATCTAAATATCATATTTGGCTTCTTTGAATTTAGTGCATGATGAATTTGATCTTTAGTTTGTTTAGCATTCTTCATATTTTTGGATGGGATTGCTAATTTATTTGTTATATATATAACGTAATTTTATAAATATTACATGAAAGCTTTAAATTCCACCATGGATTTGTGAGCTTGTCAATTTCTAAATCTTTATATTTTTTGATTTATTGAAGTTTTGAGGCTATAAGTTTAGAAACTTTTAATTAAATGCTATATTAAATTCTTTATTTTTTTAATTAAGTTTCGGTGTTAATATTTTAGTTAATTAAATGATACTAAGTTATATGTTGTTCTGTGACATGTTGTTTTATAATTTTATAATTTTTAATATTAAATTTTATAATTTTTTGAAATCAACGTCAGATTACAGAATATTTTAATAAGGAAATGTAATATCATATCATCTAGACAATCAGTGTCCCAGTCAGAGACTGTAAAATAAGGATAAAGTTTGAATTATACTTAAAATATAAATTATATAATTAAAAGATTGGAAAAATAAAATTTCATATGTAATAAAAAATAAAAAGATAATAATAACATCATTCTATTAAGAATCACATGATCTAATTAACCAAAAAATGTTAAATAATTGAAAAACAATTAAAATTAAAATCTTTTTAAATACTCGATAAATTAAAAAAATTTAATTGAAAATTTTCCAAATTATTGGCGAAAGTTGTGCAGACTTGCAGTATCAACTTGATGTATCTTAACTATGTTGCTTTCTTTCGGTAATTCGGTTCATTATGACAGCTTAATCCTGCAGACTGTAAGATTCTACTCACGGCTCTGCCTCTCAATCATTCCAAGAATCCTGAAAAAATGGTATGCTTACAGCTTTCCTTTGAAAAAATAAAAAATAAAATAATCTTATATATAATTATTGAATTCTATCAAAGTAAAAGTCTTTTTGTATGCTTATACAATCATAAATTACTATATGTAGTAAGAGTGATGACTTTTTAAATAATTGAAAAACAATTAAAAATTGTAATCTTTTTAAATACTCAATAAATTATAAAAATTTAATTGAAAAATTTCCAAATTATCAAAAACTTGAATCTTAATTTTTTTATCATACAAAAGTTAAAACATATAGTATTATTATAAAGGACTATTTACCTGATTATTTTTTTCCACTGCTGTCAGGCACGGAACTAGTGAAACGACAAAGCAATGGGGTCGTTTCGCTTATCACCTTTTACTGGATCCACCAAGCCGTAGACCCCACTCACACTTGCCGCATTTTCACGGCAGAACCCAAAGTCAGAAACCAAAGTGTTAAAAAAAGAAGCAAAAGAAGGGTTAGAAAACGGGCAAAAGGCACTGGGAGCTCCACCTAGGCACCATGGACAGCCGAAACGTCGTTGTTTGCGACAACGGAACCGGGGTACTTCTATTCTCTATCGCACCTCTGCATTGGATTGGAACAGATCTTGCAAAATAGGCTGAATTAGTGCAACATTTGCACTTCCACGATCTGAATGATGTTATATTTCTGAAATCACTTTTGTTCTTAATATATGTGAATGCAGTATGTCAAGTGTGGATTTTCTGGGGAGAATTTCCCCACATCGGTCTTTCCTTGTGTAGTGGGAAGGCCAATGCTCCGTTACGAAGAATCACTTACCGAGCAAGAGGTTAAGGTAATCTAAACTCAATATCTCACTGTCAAGCCTTATTATAAGAGGTTGTTGTTGTTGTTGCAAGATTTTATTATCATTATTATTATTTATAACGATGATGATGATTTGGATGATTGTGATGATCTTATGAAATTAGATTGGTTGTTTGTGTTGTTTAGGATATTGTTGTTGGCGAAAGCTGTGCAGACTTGCGGCATCAGCTTGATGTATCTTATCCTGTGAACAACGGCATAGTGCAAAATTGGGATGATATGTGTCATATATGGGATCATGCATTTTATAATGAATTGAAGGTGACTCTCGGGGCTTGTTTCTGAATTTTCTTTCAACTATTGTCTTTCTCTCGGTAATTCGGTTCATCTTGACAGATTAACCCTCCAGACTGTAAGATTCTACTCACGGATCCGCCTCTCAATCCTTCCAAGAATCGTGAAAAAATGGTTTGCTTACTGACTCCATTGCTTTTCTTTGAAAAAAATAAATAAATAAAAGAATCTTATATATAATTATTGAATTCTATCAAGGTAAAAGTCTTTTTGTATGCTTATCCAATCATAAATTACTATATGTAGTAAGAGTGTTGACTTTAATACAGTTACTTTAAAAATGGTATTCAATTTAATTTCTAATTAGTTGACAATGTAAAAATCTTTATATAGGCAGAGGATGAAAATTAAATTCTTAGTTATAATATTATTGTTTTATGCTATTTGGCTTGGCAGGTCGAGATGATGTTTGAGAAATACAATTTTGCTGGAGTGTTTATCCAAATCCAAGCTGTTCTAACATTATATGCTCAAGGTGCTTATAGAGAGGAGTGAAGGTTAATGTTTTGTTTTTCTGTTATCTCACTCTAATTGTAGTTTACTCCCACGAGTCTTATTGAACATTTTTGAAAATGACCGACTCTCTTTATAACATTTATTTATTTATAAACTTTAGTTGTTCATACTCTGTTATAATTACACCATATTTAGTGAAATTACATATCATAACTTGTAAGAACATCTTTGTGAAATGGGGAGTGTTTTTCTTTTTTTTTCCCATCAATATGTGTTCTCCGGAAAACTTGCTCTTCCTTCTCCAAAATGTTCTCACTTTGTGCTATCTTTCAGCTTGCATTTTAACATTTCTTTACTTGTCTCAGGTTTGTTGACTGGATTAGTTATTGACTCCGGTGATGGTGTCACTCATGTGGTAATTAATTAGCTTTTGTGCCTCTTAATTGTTATGGTGCCCACTATAGTGACACTAGGTTTTGTCTATTTGTTTCAATCTCACTTTTTTCCTTCTTTGTACAGTGCTTTTTGCTACAATCATTTTTTACATAATGTCAGTTGTATATAAATATTATGATGCCAAACCTTACAAGCTTGTTCCCTTGTTGATTGTTATAACAAATCTTAATTTGAATTGGGCACAGTAACTAAATCAAAATACGACAATGTCATCTCTCTCTCTAAGGAATGTTATATTTTGCAAAGTTGGTGCTGATTAAGCTTATTCGATTCTAATTTTGAATGCATGTCATTGTTGCATTTATGTGAATATCATATTTGGCTTCTTTCAATGCAGTGCATGAATTTTATCATTAGTTTGTTTAGCATTGTTCATATTTTTGGATTGGATTGCTAATTTATTTGTTATGTATATGATGTAATTTTATAAATATTACTTCTTGAATGAACGCTTTAAATTCCATGGTGGATTTGTGAGCTTGTGCTCAAAATAATTTTTAAATAGTGTTAAAACAGAATGGACATCTACACTTGCTTTGGTTGATTAGAATCCTAAATATATGTATATTGTTGTTATTACAATGAATTTGTTGAAAAAAATCTAAATTAGAATCAGTATTACGCCAGTGAATAACTTTTTTTGTAACCTCATTTCTTGAAATCCACCACTCATTGAAAGCTTGTACCATTTGTAACATTGCCATAACATTTTACATTAACTAGTACGCTTATGTACTCTGTCAACTTATATTGAATTATACTTTTCAGATGAAAAAACCAACTATTTTGTTGCCTGCTTATAGCTTCACTTATCAGACAATGGTTTCCAATCTTCCAAGAGGCACCAATTGTATTAAAATTTTAATAAAAAGTAAATGCTAAGGGACCCCAAAGTAAGTATAATCATATACTGTTTGATCACAGTCTTAGAGCCTCAGACTACCAGAAATCTCTCCAAATTCTCTTTACCCCCTATCCCCTCATGCTCATTAGTGTAAGTTTTTTCTAATTTCCATCAATGACCCCATAATCATGCTGATAGAACTTGATCAGATTGCAAGGAAATGGAAAGAATTTTATTGGGATACAACTCCCCTGTCCAATGGACAACAGGAACAAGATGATCTTGATCTTCAGAGGAAAGAAAAGAACTACAGTCTCTACAAGAGTATTCAGAACTAAAAAGGCCCTGCTCAATCTCCCTCCACTCTGTTTCAAATCCCAACTAAATTGCTCTGTCACAAATTCCCTTCTATTAATTCCTAATCTGTCTGTTTCTCTCTACTGTGACAGAGTAGTGCATTACAATTTTCACATTTGTGTGCTGACAGTTGTCATTATTACTGTTTTCACTGCCGTTTATTTTGTTTCACTTATACCCCTTTAATGGGAGGTCTACGACATCCTTCATTTATCATTTTGTCAGATTGCCTTCTACTTTGGAACCTGTTCTCTGCACTAAATGAATTCTCCACTATTTCCTTAATTACAATTCCTCCACCACCCCTTATGCTTTCATTGTCGATATTAACCCAACATCCTCCACTCTGGACCCATCATGTTTCCTTTTTCTTTCATATACATGGGTTAGCAGCTATTAGTACATGTATATCGAGCATATAAACAATACATTTGAAGGGATTCACCACCTTGTAGTGGCAGTTTAAATGAGGCTAAATAATTGGAGGACCTTGTTATCTAAAGGTCCTACAACTGAGAAAGGAGAGCTCGAATCACAACTCACAAAGTGGCTGGCTTTGATCCTGTTGTATGTGTCTCAGCCAATGATTTATGCAAGTAACAATGTATCATGTCTCAAAAACATCCTTAATGGTTTTGCAGTTTGGAATTAATTTAAGATTGATGTAGAGAATTTATATCAATTCTTTCAGAAAAATCTATTACTCTGCCATTGGAATTTTCTAGAAGCAATGGATAGGTAAAAAATATTGTGACTTGTGATTCGTTGTTTATTTTTTTTATTGAGAATGGGGACTCCTCATGTCTATTTTCATTTTCTTAATGAAACACTGTATGATCACCAATCATGTACACAAGTGTTTGTTGGACAATCCATGGTTTAAGAGTGTGAAACATGTTCAGTATTTTGCCATTACCGTAATACTAAATTATTATTATTCTTTATATACATTCCAAAACCGTTAATCATGAAAGTTATTATCCAGGTTCCAGTTGTTGATGGCTATTCTTTCCCTCATCTAACCAAACGAATGAATGTTGCTGGTCGACATATAACCTCCTATCTTGTTGATTTGCTTTCAAGGAGGGGGTATGGACCAATTCCTTTCATTTAAGTTGTAATATCTTATGTATACATAAGTTCTTATCAGAACACAATTTTCTGTCCACAAGGTATGCATTAAATAGGACTGCTGATTTTGAGACTGTTAGGGAAATCAAAGAGAAGCTGTGCTATATAAGGTTAGCTACAAATCTGAAGCCACACTTTGATTTCCCGTGTCCTGTAATCTTTCCTTAGTAGGTCCACCTATTTTCCGTGCAGTTACGACTACAAGAGGGAATACCAGTTGGGGCTTGAGACCACCATCCTTGTTAAAAATTATACTGTAAGTTGAGATCCTACATTTTTTGAAATCTTTTCATGACTACTTCTGTGTGAATAATTCTAGATTCAGTTGGAAATTCCGGTTAAACCGGCTTTCCCAAGGATAGAGGGACAGGAGGATCTTGTTCTGTTGATACTTGAATCTGTTCTTTAATGAATTTGAATACCTGTGCTTTTCAAGACTTTCGGTAATTAAATTCATGCTTTTTGTGCCTGAATGCATGCAAGTACTTTGTACTATTTATTATTATTATTGATGTCATTGCTATTGCCCACGTATTGCATTTGGTCTAAAGGAGGGAAAGTGAGGGTTTCGTTGTTTGATTTGGTCCAAGAAAGGAGTAGGGGAGGGAAACTATGAGTAATGTATTGTTAATCCTATGAGCATCAGTGAAGGGGATGGAAGGTGAAATAAAATCCTAGAACAATTCATTCAGCATAGTAAACAAAGTTGTGAACAACTTTTTCTCTCCCCTTCGGTTCCTCCTAATATTTGAGGTGAGAGATTTGGCCTCATTTTTCCTTGCCTTCTAAATTTCTGAGCTATACTAGGAGAGATAAAAAATCGCTTCCCCTCTCTTCCAACTTTCATGTGTGAAAATTGTCATTAATATTGTAAGAATGTGCGAAAATATCTAATATTATTTTAATTTTATATCAGAATCTTAGTTTTTTATAGGATTAGTTTCCCTATACCCTCATTATCTCTTAGAATTGGTTATCATATTTCGTTGTCATGATTATTTATCTAAAATTAGTATAATTAAGGTTTCATGCTCTAGGTTTTACAATCAAATCACACATTGTAGTACATCACACCATATCAAGTCAGTATCAATCTCATAACAGTTTCTCCATGTTAATTTATCTTCCTTGAATCAGCTTCCGGATGGAAGGGTCATTAAAGTAGGCACTGAAAGGTTCCAGGCTCCTGAGGCTCTTTTCACTCCGGTAGGTGTTTGGTGCCCATTTGACTTATGTTTTCTACTGTTAAAGACGTAGATTTATTTTTTCTCTTTAAGTGACAATTTCAAAGTGAAAATCCCATCATAATCATTATGCCAATTCTTCTTTAAGAGAAGGGTTAAATATGCTTTTAGTTCTTATATTATCAAGCGATTTTTGGTGTTAGTCCCTCTTTCAAAGTAAGGTACATTTTAGTCCTCCTTTTTAAGGAAACTTTGATTTTAGTCTTCCAAAACTAACACCGTTAAAAACCTACTGATGTGGCTAGACAAGATTTTTTTTTTAGTCGGTGTTTGTCACATTTTCTCCCTCTCTCTCCCTTGTCTCTTCCTTCCATCTTCCACCCAACCTCTCCACCCTCTCTCAATGCAAATTCCGGCGACTGGGGAGTGCTCCTCCGGTACAACCGCCCCACACGGCAGCGATGGAAGCGTCGCCGGCGACAATGCCAGCTAAAAAGAAGAGAGGATGCTCGAGAAAGTACGCACCGAACGGGTCGGTGACCATGGCGCTGTCTCTGAAGCCGATATCTTCCTCCGCTCCGGATGGCACTTTCGTCAATGTGCCGTCCAAACCGCTAGCCAGTCTTGTACCTGAAGTGCAAAACTCCAAGGTGATGCATTTAAATCATCAACAGTTTTCTCGTACGTTCGAACACCAATGTGGCTCTTGGGATTTGTTTTTAAGGTGTGTATACGATGCCAAAGATAAAAAGGAATTGCAGGATAGAGGTAACTAAGCAGAGGAGAAAAACCCAATTGTCTCAGCATTTTTAACGAATGCTTTCGATTCAGCAGAGGAGAAAAAATTCTGGACCTAAACCCAAATAAAATAAAAATTATTTAGAAAACAATAAGCATCAGCAGGCATTGTGGAACTGTGCAATTTTCTTTGAAGGATTAAAATTTCAACTGAATTTGAAGCAAACAAAAAAAATATCAATGTACGGGGAAGCAATCTAAGTCCTCCAGCAAGGCTGTGACACCACCTCCTTCAAGCAAAGAAAGTAAATGCAAGAAAAATAAAAAAAAATTTGAATGCACCGTGAGCCAAGTGAAATCAGCGTGCTGCTTTTAAAAGAAAGTAAAATTCCAGCCATGAATGCACCGCATCTTTTCTAAAAGAAAAATGAAATAAGTGCTTCTAGAATTCCAATCAACGAAAAATTAAAAGGTTGTTTTTCCTCTGCTGAACGTCACATCTTTTCTTCCAAATATAATGTGCCTTTTCTCTAAATAAAAAAAATGAACGCTTGCTACTGGAATCAGCTGAAATCACCGTGAACCGTGCAGCCACTTCAACAACCAATCAGCGTGTGAGAGCACTTCTCCAGCAACAATTTCAGTGTATGTCCTCTTCCAAATAAAATTCACCGAATAAAAATGAAAGCAGTGTGTATCAAAATTTAAAGCAGCGTCGCGTCACAGTGATATTTCAGCAGTGAAAGTAATTGCTGGACGTCCAGCGCACCACTCCAAACTCACCACACGCCAAATTCCACACGCCAAATTCCAGTGTCCTCTTTATACTAAAAGCTGTTGAAACCAAAACACAAATTTACAGTTACAAGATTGTAGAAGGTTTGATGATAATAAGAGAGGGTAAAGTGTGGTGAGGTTTTAAAGAGGAAGGTTTTTGGCTTAGGTTCTCTTTTTGCATCAGTTGCTTCAGAGGAAGCCGGTGACAGTGACGAGAAGGGTGGGGACAACGGAAGAAGGGTCGTCGGAGGATGTGGTGGGAAGGTGGATGACGTAGGGGAAGTGGAGAAGTGCTGGATGAGAGAGGAAAAAATACCCAGTACGAGGAAAGAAGAAGGAGAGAGAAAGGGAGAAAAGGTGAGAAAAAAAATGGTGTCAGTTCTTCGTTAGCCACGTGAGATCATTTTTAACGGTGTTAGTTTTGGAGGATTAAAATCAAAGTTTCCTTAAGAATGAGGACTAAAATGTACCTTACTTTGAAAGAGGGACTAAAACCAAAACCGCTTGATAGTACAGGGACTAAAAATATATTTAACCCTTAACAGAATAACAAAAGTATTCTCACTATTTTTGTAATTTTAGCTGAATTACTTAGCATTTAATTTGCTGGCTTATGATTGCTTGGCCTTTTCCTCATTGAACAGGAACTCATAGATGTAGAAGGTGATGGAATGGCGGACATGGTTTTTCGCTGCATTCAGGAAATGGATATTGACAATCGGATGATGGTACTATACTCTTTTTGAAATCCATTATAGTAAATAGCGAATTATTAAAATAAAAATATCCTTAATATCTTCATATTGATTGGTAGAAAATATCTCAACAATCTTCATATTCATTTTAACATATTTTTTATGATTAATTGCTATAAGTAGAGATGATGAGAATGTAATTGTTCTCAATAAAACATTTCTTTTATCCTTACATAGTTTAGGTTGGTGTAAGTGCTCCCAGTCTTAGGAACTCTACTTTGCCACATAAACAACTGCCACTGCCATTGTCCACCATTTCTCCTTTGAGGCTAGTGGTGGGTTAGAAAGGTTCACACCATGCGGGGGATCACAACGTTGGTGGTTGAATCTCAAATGGAGTTGCCACGTGGCTCCACCATCGCCTTTGAGGATAGTGGTGGGCCAGAAAGGTGCAACCCATGTGACTAGTTTTGTTGAATCCCACTAGTCATCACAAGTAGGGTTGTCAGAACCTCTTAAGCCCATTCTAGGGGGATGTGATATCTCATTTGTTTAGATATGAGTTTTTAAGTTCTTTTGCCACATGTGTTCTCTTTGGTATTGTTGGAGATCCCACATTGACTAGAGATATAACCAAATTATAGTTTGAGTAAATGCTGTTAGAAGTGGACTTTAAGCCTAACTCAACCTCACAAAACCGGCTTGTAGGATGAGGTTTGCACCCACTTATATACACTGAATTGGCTTTATCTCTAGTTGATGTGGGACTTCCAACATCTTGAGCGTGGGATTAGACATTTAATGGGTGGTCCGATAGCGGTCCGATAAGGGGTGGAACAACATGCCCAACAACAACAGATATCGCTAGGATAGGCTCTAATCATGGCTCTGATACCATGTTAGAAGTGGACTTTAAGCCTAACTCAACCCCCACAAAACCGGCTTGTAGGGTGAGATTTGCACTCACTTATATACACTGAATTGGCCTTATCTCTAGTCGATGTGGGACTTCTAACAAATGCAAACTTCACCTTACAAACCAATATTGTGAGATTGATTTATGCTAAAGTCTACTTTTTGAAATGGTATCGAAGTCTATTCTAGCAAAATTTGTTTGGCCTATCGTACCACCCAAATATATACTTTGATCATATCTTTAATCAATGTGAAAATTCAAACACAACCCCATACAACAAGATTTGAACATCTTGAACATGGGAGTTATATATTTTTGTGTGGTCTGTTAGCAACTCGATAGTAGTGGTACCATAGGCCAATAAAAACTTTATTAGAATAAACACTAATATCATGCTAAACTATTGGAAATAGAAACATTGAGTTGATATCATGTGTTTCTAAGACAATGTAGATGCTTTATTTATCATAAGAAAATGGAATCATAGAGAAAATATGGTTCCCTCTAATAATAAAGATTTGGTATCCTTTTTGTATTGCTACTCCTTCTAGTTTTAGATATTTTGTTAACTTTATTGATGAATATTCTAATTGCAATTGAATTTGGTTGATGCAAAAATCGATCAAAATGTTTTCTATATTTCACTCATTTTATTATAAAATCAAACCACTAGTTAGTATATCCATACATGCTTTTTAGAGTGACAATGCCTGTGAATACCTATCATACTAATTCTAACAATTTATGGCATCTAATGGTATTCTTTGGCAAACTTCGTGTCTACATACTCCTGAACAAAATGGAGTAGCTAAATGAAAAAACTACTTGGACCCTTCTCTTTCCCATTCATGTTCCCCTTTATTTTGGTGAAAATTCAATCTTAATCGCATGTTATCTCACTAATTAGATGCCATTATCTGTCCTTAGTGATTAGATCATCATTCTGTCAGTTTTCCTTATTCTCATCTTACATCCTTCCTCCATGTGGTTTTGGTTTCATCTGTTTTGTACATAACCTCACACCTGGTCAAAATAAACTCTCTCCTGGGTAGTTCAAATGTGTCTTTCTACGTGATTATCATTCTAAAAAGTGGTATTGGTATTTCTGTCCTAAATTTAGTCGGTATTTTATTTCTGGTAGTGTCTCTTTCTTTGAGTTGTCCCATATTATACACTTGGTCCTTTCAATCAAGATATATGTAGTTAATTTCCCACCTTTGTCAATCATTCTTCATCACCAAATGACTTTGCCATGCCTTAAGATGCCAACATTGCCTTCGGTATATCAATGTGACCCTCAATCTGTTGACTTTCCAGTACAGGACCCTTCTATGACGTTATCTTATGTTCTTGTTGCTAACTCCCAAGGTGAAGCTTTATCTCACCCAGAATGGTGACAAGTGATGATTGATGAGATATATGCCCTTCAAAGTAATGGTACTTGATAGTTGGTTCCTTTTCTAGCTAACAAATCAATTGTTGGGTGTTGGTGGTTATACACTCTTAAAACAAATTTTGGTGGTAAAACTGGCTGCTATAAATCTCACCTAGTTGTCAAAGGATACACAAAAATCTATGGGTAAGATTATACTGGCACTTTCTCTTATGTTGCCAAAATGACATTGATTTAATTTCTCTTCTCCATTACAACTATTCATCATTGGACTCTGTTTCATGTTGATATCGAGAATACGTTTCTACATGGTGATCTTCATGAGGAAGTCCACATGGAGCAAGTTGTTGCATTTGATGCTCAAGGAGTGTCTCTGATATGGTATGTCATCTTCGCAGGTTCTTCTATGTTCTCAAACAATCACCTTGTGCATGGTTTGGGTTTTTTCGGTCTATCACCCAATAGTTTGTGATAATACGAAGGGGCATTGATCATTCTTTGATTTATTGTCATTCTTTCCAAGGATGTATCTGTCATGTTGTATATGTGGATGATATTTTTATCACAGGTAGTGATAAGGAGAGTATTGTCCAACTAAAACATGTGTTGCTCAACAATTCCAAACAATAGATTTTTAACATTTGAGGTATTTCCTTGGTATAGAAGTTGACCAGTCCAATGATAGTTTGATCATATCTTACAAAAAATATGTTGTGGTGATTTTATAAGAAACAAAGATGTTGAATGCAACGCCTGTGGACACACCAATGGGTTTGAGTGTCAAAGTTGTACTTGACCAAGGAGAACCATATTTTGTCCTTGATATATTGCCTTTGCAGTGAGCGTAATAATTCAATTTCTAAACTCTCCCTGTCAAGACTATTGGGATGCAATCATGTGGATATTAAAGTATGTTAAGAATGCTTCTGACAAAGGCCTTATTTATGAAGATAAGGGAAATACTCAAATTGTTGGGAACTTTGATGTTGGGTAGGGTCACCAAGTGATAGACTCTCCACTTCAGGATATTGTGTTCTTGTTGGAGGTAATTTAATGTTGAAAAGTACGAAACCAAATGTTGTGTCAGGATCAAGTGAAGTAGAACATAGGGTAATGAGATTAGTAACTTGTGAGCTCACATGGCTAAAACAACTCCTCAAAGACCTTAAATTTAAAGAAAATTCTGAAGTTCACCTTATATGTGACAATCAAGCAACATTACACATTGCCACTATTCCGGCCTTTCTTAAAAGGACTGAATATATTGAGGTAGATTATCATTTCACAAGAGAAAAGCTTGATTTTGGAGACACTACCACTAGATTTGTCAACTCAAGTGAATAGGTGACAGGCATATTTCCTATTTCTCTAAGAGGGCTAATGATCTATCATATTTGCAGCAAGTTGAGCACATATGACTATATGCTTTAACTTGAGATGGAATATTATAATTATAGATAAAAGGCACAAATCTTTTACGTTCAGGAGTATCATTTAGAATCAAGAATATCTAGATTATGTATGTATTATTAGGAACACTCTCATTTATTCTCTTATCTTTATTATTAGATGATACCTTATGTTCTGTATTTATTGTATTAATTCAGTTTTCTCAGTATAAATAAGGCACCATTGTTGTCTAAGATATACACAAATTCAGCTCATTGCCTATATGTTTACTTTAGTTTAGTTATGTTATTTCTTGTCTTCTGAAGAACTCCTCCATTGGCATGTTCTCTCGAGTGGTGATAGGATAATGAATGTGTATGTTAGGAGGAAGTTAGTTAAAAAATAGATGGTTGGTTAGGTGGTTGTGGGTAAGAGACTTCGGGGGTGAAAGTCTATATATAGTTGGGGTAGGAATGTCGGAGGGGATGTTTTTGAGCATTCTTAGTAGAGAGTTGACAGGATTGTTTCTATCCTGTTTAGGAAGGGAACATTGTCCCTGGAAGGCTGTACATGTACTTTGGTTGTTTTTCAATACAATACACGAGTTGCTTTCTGTATTAGGGAGAGAGGCAGAGGCGTTAATCAGAAGATTTGGAGGGAAAGAAAAGAGTTCTGCTTTTGAGAAGTTAGCAACACTAAGACATATTGGGGAAGTGGAGGAATATGTTCAAGAATTTGAAGTTCTGGTTTCACAAATTCTAGATTTATATGAAGAACAATTGTTGGGATATTTTTTCGCAGGGCTGCAGAGGAAAATGTAGTCAAATTAGGCTACATGATCCCAAAGATTTGATGAGGGCAATGGAGACAGCGAGAGACATGAATGATTCTCTGAAAGAACCAAGAATGGGAGGAGGAGGTACTAGCAAATCAAATAATTCTTCCTTTCAGTATCAAGGAGGAGTAGGAACTGTGTCCAGAACCGAGACCTTCAAAGGGGCTGGAAATTCTCAAGGGTCGTCAAGCATCAACAATACTGGAAGAAAAAAAGGTGGAGGGGCATCGAGTTTCTCCAAGACAGGATCAAATGTGATAGGAGCTGCAAGAAACAAAGGAGTTAGAAATCTCCCTTATCCTGAGTACAAAGTAGTTGACAGACAAAGTAAATATGGGCATTTTATTCCCATTTAACACCCCTACTCAGCCAAATCCATTGTGGAAATCTTTGTGAACAAGATAATTAAGCTCAACGGAATTCCTTCATCAATTGTGAGTGACAGGGATCCTACTTTCGTCAGCCTCTTTTAGAAGGAATTATTCATGTTGCAGGACACTAAACTGCACGAGTATTGCATATCACACTAAACTGCACGAGTATTGCATATCACCTTGAGTCTGATGGACAGACGAGGTTCTAAACCAAACATTGGAAACATATTTGCAGTGTTTTAGCTTAGAGCAGCCCAAGGCTTGGCAGAGTTTCATACCATGAGCTGAATACTGGTACAATACCAGTTTTCAAGGAGCTGCCAAATGCTCTCCTTTCGAAGTAGTTTATGGTAGAACCCCTCCATCCATTACACAGTTTGTACTAGGAGAAACAACTGTGGAGCCAGTGGAACAACAATTAATGAATTGGGATGAAGCTCTCAAACAACTCAAATACCATCTATCCAGGGCAAAAGAACATATGGTAAAATTTGCCAACAGAAAATGTAGACCCTTTCAAATTAAAGGGGCGGGGGGGGGTATATCTCATGATTCGGCCACATAGACAGTTCCATGCCAACCAGACCGCATCAGAATTATCAGCATGCTATTTAAGGTGCTGCGACAGGTGGGACCAATGGCTTTTGGGTTACAACTACTAGATATAGTTCACATTTACCCAGTTTTCCATGTGTCACAGCTGAAGTTAGTCGTAGGAACTCACCATGTTGAGAAGGATTTATGCGAAGATTTGCAGGGCAAATACCTAGTCTGTATTCGCAACAAATTGTTGGATAGAAGGACCAACCAGAAGCAAGAAGATGTGCCGCAGGTGCTCATTGAATGGAAAGAAGGCAGTCTTGAGGCAGCAATATGGGAGGAGGTGGCTATCATGAAGGACCAGTTTCCAGACTTTAACCTTGAGGACAAGGTTTTTCGGGCAGAGGTGCATAATGATAGGATAATGAATGTATATGTTAGGAGAAAGTTTGTTAAAAAATAGATGGTTGGTTTGGTGGTTGTGGGTAAGAGACTTTCGGAGGTGAAAGTCTAATATAGTTGGAGTAGGAATGTCTGAGGGGACGTATTTTGAGCATTCTTAGTAGAGAGTTGACAAGATTGTTTCTATCTTGTCCCTAGAAGGCTGTACATGTACTTTGGTTGTTTTTCAATACAATAAACGAGTTGTTTTATGTATTTGGGAGAGAGAGTCAGACCTTGTTCTGTGTTCAGGACTCGGCAATCAGGTTTGTTTTATCAAGAAACCCAACAAGTGGTCATTTTGTTCAATTCCTCTTCCCTCTTATAGTGCATATGGTCATCACTTCCATTTAGCCCCCTCCTGTTCAGCCAATTCTTTTCTCCTAGTATAAGCGTGTCATGTACCAGACATACTTTTCTTGTTTTCATCTTTCAACAAACTATTGCTTTTGTTTGATTCTTGATATTTAGTGAATTCTTTTTCTCGTGTCTCAAAAGTAGACACTTAAAATTCCCGTGTACTTAATGAATTTGGAGTTCCCATGTACTAGACATGTTTTTGTTGTTTTCATCTTTCAACTAACTATTGCTTTTGTTTTGGATTCACGGTGTTTATTGTAGACACTTTTGAAAATCCTATGTACTTATTGAATTTTGAGTTTCCATATGATTAGTAGCAAATTACTGACGACTCTAGTTTTCATTCTTGAAAAGTTAAAGACTTTCATTTCCAAATTTTACGTTATATATAGCTCACAATCTTTTTTGGTGTGAAGTAGTGTCAAATCAAACTATCCAACAATCATTAGCACTTTATGAAAAGGAGGTTATCTAACCTAACCTTTAGCTATTATGACTACAGTTGAAAATAAGACTTATTATTATTCTCGAATGATCAAAAATACATTCTCATATCCTCTATTTGTAATAATCTAGATCTCCTAAAAAGGAAAATAGGGAAACTAGGAAAACTAGGAAAAAATAAAATAAAATAAAATATTACGTATCTATTTCCTCTAATTAGGAAGATTCTAAAGATATTATCTCAAATTACAACACTCCCCCTCAAGTTGGTAAATGAATATCAATCATTCCCAACTTGCCTACAAGATCTTGAAATCTACCCAGAGGAAACCCTTTTGTAAAAATATCTGCTATTTGAAGTTCTGTAGGAACATGAGTTGTAATCACAAAGCCTCTGTCAAGATTATCTTTGATGAAATGTCTGTCAATTTCAATGTGTTTGGTTTTGTCATGTTGCACTGGATTATGGGCTATGCTCATAGCAGACTTATTGTCACAATGTAGTTGCACCGGATGCTCCACTTTGACTTTAAGATCATCCAAAATGATTTTCATCCAGAGTCCTTCACACATTCCTTGAGCAAGGGCTCGAAATTCAGCTTCGGCACTAGAACAGGACACTCTATCTTGTTTTTTGCTTCTCCATGTTACCAGACTTTCTCCAAGAAATATACAATACCCAGAAGTAGATTTTCTGTCAGTAATAGAACCTGCATAATCAACATCAATATATATCTTCATAGTCAATAT
Source organism: Vigna reflexopilosa (assembly GCA_027742785.1). Lineage (NCBI taxonomy): Eukaryota > Viridiplantae > Streptophyta > Magnoliopsida > Fabales > Fabaceae > Vigna > Vigna reflexopilosa. The sequence goes on from CM050914.1 coordinate 19,200,432, forward strand.
GTCTTCCCTTTTGAATAATAGCCTCTTTCCTGGACTTGACTTCAAGTATATGAGAATTTTATCAACTGCTTGCATGTGTCTCTCTCTAGGATCATGCATAAATTGGCTCACTACACTAACTGCATAAGCAATGTCTGGTCTTGTGTGTGATAGATAAATCAATTTTCCCACCAATCTCTGATATTGGGCCTTCTCTACAGGAGCACTTTCTTCACTTCCAATTCTGTGATTCTGTTCTATAGGAACAGTTGAGGTTCTACATCCCAACTTTTCTGTTTCTTTGAGGAGATCAAGTACATATTTCCTTTGGGAGATGAAAATTCCATTCTTGGAGTAAGCCACCTCTATTCCAAGAAAATATTTGAGTTTTCCTAGGTCTTTCATTTCAAATTGAGCTGCCAATTTTTCTTTTAATGCCAATTTTTCTGTTTCATCATCTCCTGCAATAATCATATCATCCACATAGACAAGCAATAAAGTGAGTTTACCTGTAGAAGAGTGCTTTATGAATAGAGTATGATCTCCTTGGCTTTGTCTGTATCCCAAGGAAACCATTGCTTTGGTAAATCTTCCAAACCATGCTCTAGGGGATTGCTTAAGACCATACAATGCTTTCTTCAGGAGGCATACCTTGTTTCTTTTATTTTTCACTTCAAAACCTGGGGGAATCTCCATGTACACTTCCTCATCCAGATCTCCATGAAGAAAGACATTCTTCACATCCATCTGGTGTAAGTCCCATCCAAAATGGGCAGCCAAAGCGAGAATAACTCGAACCGTATTCATCTTTGCCACTGGGGCAAATGTCTCCTCATAATCAATCCCATATGTTTGGGTATATCCTTTTGCCACCAATCTAGCTTTATATCTTTCTATTGTCTTATCTGCCTTATGTTTTACTGTGAATATCCATCTACATCCTACTGTCTTCTTGTCTCTTGGCTTATCAACAATCTCCCAAGTTGAATTTCTTTCTAATGCATTCATCTCTTCTTTCATGGCTTGATTCCAATGTTCAAGTTTCATGACCTCCTGGATTGAGGTAGGAATTTCTGTGGCATCAATGACAACAATAAAACTTTTGTGCTTATCAGAGAGATTGTTAGTGCAAACATACTGAGAAATAGGATATTTAGCACATGATCTTCTTCCCTTTCTCAATGCAATGGGTAAATCCTCAGTAATACTTACCTCCTCCTCATTGATATCTTCAGGGATCCTCACCTCCAGATTAGACAATTTTTCTTGCTCGAGAGTCGAAGTGGGTTGTTCTCTTGTTTCATATTTTTTGCCAAAAAATCTGTCTTCCTCTTCTTCCTCACTGTGGACTATGGTAGCTTCTTGGGCATCCTGCAAAGACAAACATGGTAATGACAAAAAGGAGAGTTCATCCACTTCAAGTGCTTTCTCCCCCTGAAGTGGTGGACTGACATAAAAGGATTTTGTTTCATGAAAGATGACATCCATGGTGATAAAGACACGACGACTCTGAGGATGATAACATTTGTACCCTTTTTTATTAGAGGATACCCAATAAAGACACATTTAGGGCTCTGGGATCTAATTTACCACGGTTAGGAGGGTGAGAGTGAACAAAAACAACACATCCAAAGACTCGACTAGGTAGACTCGTTATTAGGGAAGAAGAAGGAACAAAAGACAATAGAGACTCTATAGGACTAATGCCATTCAAGATACGAGTGGGTAACCTGTTGATGAGATATGTGACAGTTAACACAACTTCTCTCCAGTAATATTTTGGAACAGACATTTGAAAAAGAAGAGCTCTAACTACCTCAAGAAGATGACGATTCTTTCTTTCAGCAACCCCATTTTGTTGAGGGGTGTTAACACAGGTTAGTTCGTGAACAATACCATTATGAGACAAAAAATTGAGAAATTCATGATTCACATATTCAGTACCATTATCAGACCTAATTCTTTTAATATTTTTTCCAAATTGAGTTTGGACAAGACGGAAAAAATTAACAAAAATTTGAAAAACTTCGGATTTATTTTTCATAAGGTATGTCCACGTGACACGGGTACAATCGTCAATAAAGGTAACGAACCATTTGGCTCCGGAAATAGAATCTATGACAGGACCCCAAACATCAGAGTGAATTAAATCAAATGGAGAAATACTCTTTTTATTACTAATAGGATAAGATGCACGATGGTGTTTTGACAATTGACAAATATCACAATTAAAAGACTCAACAGACTCCTTGGTAAACAAATGGGGAAACAAGGACTTGATAAGACTAAATGAAGGATGCCCAAGCCTTTGATGATGTAACCATATTTGAGATTTTGCCCACGTCTCAGATGTAGCTTGTTGACTCATGATTTGTGTGTTGCTTTGGTCATCAAACTCTAAAAAATACAACCCACTTTTCTCCTTAGCAGTTAAAATCGTCTTCCCCGTGGTAAGGTCCTGAAAAACACAATAAGTTGGAAAAATATTACTGAACAATTTAAATCCTTTGTGAGTTTTTGCACAGAGATAAGACTATTAGCCAATTGAGGAACATGTAAAACATCCTTCAATATAATAGATGAGTCCAAAAATATATTCCCAGAGCCGCATACAGGTATACCCTGACCATTTGCAACTGTAATAAGTTGTTCTTTATTGCTTTTCCCATATGGGTCGAAATACCCACTAAAAGGTGTCATATGATCAGTTGCACCCGAATCAAGGATCCAAATACCTTGAGACACATGACCAACAATATTGAGACAAATCTTACCTTTTATGGACAGAGTACATGATCCAGAGGGCTTACTCATTGATTCAATCATTGCTTCCAAGCGCTCGAGTTTCTCCTTATAAGCTTTCATATCAAGATCTGGTGGTGGTGGATTAGACTGGGAAGGACTAGATTGATTGGTAGCTTCCCGTTCTGAGGTAGTATGATTTACCCATTTTTGAGTAGGCCCTTTGTTGTTTCCCATACGCTCGAGAACATTCTTTTTTCCATGGAGTTTGAAGCATGTTTCCTTGGTATGTCCAGATCTTTTGCAGTATGAACAATAGTCCCCATGAGTACCTCTTTCAAACGTTTTTCCCCCAACATTTGTTCCCTTGTGGACTCCTTTTCCAATTGTCATGGCAGAGCCTGTGTTCTAGATCCCTCCATGAAGCATGACAGTTCTCCGAGTTTCTTCTCCTCTTACCATACAAAAAACTTCTGACAGGGGTGGTAATTTTTCTCTTCCAAAAATTTGAACCCGGATTGGGTCATATTCATGATTTAGGCCCTGGAGAAATTTAAAGATTTTTTCCCCTTCAATGAATTCAGCAAGAGTGGCAGCATCTGTTTTACACATCTTTATTGTTTGGATCTGATCGAGTTCCATCCAAAGACCATTCAGGATTCCATGATATTCTGTTACGGAAAGAGAGCCATGTTTTGTATTGAGTATCCTGTTCTTGATGTCATAGTAAGCACCAAGATCCTTTTTTAAAGAATAAGCATTCTGCAAATCATCCCATATTTCTTTTGTAGAAGAATGAAACATATAATTTTTCCTTATCTCAGGAATCATGGATTGCCACATCCAAGTCATAATTAATGAATCTTCCTTGTCCCAAATTGAAAAATGTTTGTCATCTGGTGCTCGTCCTTCTCCATGTATGTGATCAAGTTTTGAACGACCCTTGAGTATCCTTAGAATAAATTGGTTCCATTGTAAGTAATTCTGACCATCCAACCAAGAGGTATTTCCTATATTTGGTAGGTCATTAGGTACCCCCAAAGGAATACTTTTTTCTTCAGACATCCCGTACCCAGGAAGAAGAAGAGCAAAAACTTCAAACTCAGATCTACTCAAATAAAGCCCAAACGGGTCGTCACCAACCCTAGGAACAAACTTAGGAGGCTCCGACGACTCCTCTGTGGCGGCGACGGCGAGTTGGTCTCACCGAGAAAAAAAGAGCAAAACTTAAAACTCAGATCTGTTCAAATACAGTCCAAACGAGTCGTCACCGACCCTAGGAATGGACTCAGGGGGCTCCGGTGACCCTGTCTGTGGTGGCACCGGCGAGTGGGTCTCGTCGGAGGTGGGCGCGTGGTCTACACGCGCCGGCGACGGTGGCGGTGCGTGGAGGCTCCTCTCACGGAGCGACTGCCGGCGTTTGTGATCGCCAATGTTGGGCGCACCTTTCTGCCCTGTCAACGACCCCAACTGGCGATGGCGGCAGCGGCGGTGGTCGGACAGCGACGGCGGTGCGGCTTGTTGCAGCGGAATCTAGCCCCTAAGATTAGGAGTTCTGACACCAAGTTGAAAATAAGACTTATTATTATTCTCGAATGATCAAAAATACATTCTCATATCTATTTGTAATAATCTAGATTTCCTAATAAGGGAAATAGGGAAACTAGGAAAACTAGGAAAATATAAAATAAAATAAAATATTACGTATCTATTTCCTCTAATTAGAAAGATTCTAAAGATATTATCTCAAATTACAACAACTACCTTGTTATAACTTCAATCAGTTACTCACCTAACCTCATGGATTTTCTTATGTCGTCTGTCATTTCATGCCGCACTAGTCTCCAGAGCATTTCTTGTCTCATTTATTCTTTGGTTTTCAACACTAAGGAACTCTTTGGATGGAATCAAAATCACTGTATCCTTGCATTGTATATGTTAGGTTCATGGGTTTGGAACCTAACAGGAACACTCTCAGAAGATAGAAATAGTGATGAAAGAATGGATTTTTTCTGTATTATTCACAGTAAAAGAGACTATCTTTACAAAGAATAAGCTGGGACCATAACCTCCCTGGCTGAGGGCATAACCCCTCTCTACAAGCTAAAAGCCGGACTGTACACAAAGTATATTCGATTCCCCTTACAGCGTTACAAGAACTCTATTTATAGCAGCCCTGACCCATTCCTCTCTACAACAGAAACCCTTTACACCCATGACCGTTCGGTCCTAAACCCAAACTATCTTATCATCCTGGGTCCTAACAGTATAAAAGTTGAGGTGGAAAGTATGACTCAATTCAAGTCTGGGCGATTATTTTTGTTGAAAAATCTTTTCTCTCTCTCTCTCTCTCTTCCCCATTACACCTTTATGCTTTCTCAACCGAGCCAGTCCTCAATCTTTGTACTAATATTTTTATTTGATGTCAGATCTCTATTACATGATCATGTTTGTATTGAGTCATGGGTCATGATTAAATTGCGACCTGCCCAAATATCTATCATTAAAATATTCCTTTAAGTCAAGAATTTACGTTTGTGAATAGAACCACTGCAGGTCTTGCTCAGCTTCCATAATCTGTTCTCAGCACTCCTGTTCTTGATATTGCATTTTGAAAATGTCATGCAATTTATTAATGGGGGTAAAGTTTCATCTTCACCATTACACCTTGCCTTCGCAACTGAGCACGTCCTCAATCTTTTTGCTAGTATTTTGATTTGACGTCAGATCTCTAACACATGATCATATTTGTATTGAGTCATGGGTCATGATTAAATTGCATCGTTATGTACCACCTGTCCAAATATCTATCATTAAAATATTCCGTTAAGTGAAAAAATTACGTTTATGAATAGAACCACTGCAGCTCTAGTGGGTCTTGCACAGTTTCCATAATCTGTTCACTGCACTCCTCTCTCTGATATGGCATTTTGAAACTGTCATGCAATTTATTTATGCTGTACTGTTTTGTCTTGCAGCTATATCAACACATAGTTTTAAGTGGAGGGAGCACTATGTATCCTGGATTACCAAGCCGGTAATTTGTCATTTCTTCTTTACCTTGGTTTTATCTGTCCTTAATATTGTGTTGCTGATTTTTTTAGTTCATATTATTATTACTTCTAAATAAGTATTTTCATTTTATATTATCATGTGTCTTGTAATGTAACAGTCTCTCGTATCTTTTCCTGCTTTAGCTGTTTGGGCAGGTGCAACAGTCTGCACTCTTGCTGTAAACATTTCATTGAAAACTTTTCTTTCTAAAGCTCAAAGAGTTTAAGTATTGATATACATTCCCATACATGTATTGCTCGACACTAATCTCAACCCTTCAGTATGTTTTTCTGCTACATCTATGGTAGTAATAATTAGATGTAAGTGACAGGTAATGTGATAGGACCTTGAGAGTTTATGAAAGGAGGAAAGGAATAAAAAACAAGACGTAGACGTTAGGGGGTTAAGGGGGCAGTTAGGTGGTTGGTTGTTTTCTGTTTCTTGTAGGGGATAGCTTTATAAGGGAGGGTGAGTGTGTTAGGTTCCTGGGTTTGGAACCTAACGAGAACTCACTCAAAAGATAGAAACAGAAAGAAAGAATGGGTTTTTCTGTATTATTCACAGTAAAAGAAAACAATTTTACAATGACTGGGTTGGGAGCATAACCTCCCTGGCTGAAGGTATAACCCCTCTCTACAAGCAATAAGTCTGACTTTACACAAAAATATATTCGATACCCCCTGACACATAACCGGGTCTTATTTATAGTATTTCTCCACCTTCTATTCTAAACCATTAAGTCCTCTCACATCAGAGTGTCTTGGGACAGACACATTTTTGTTGTATCTTAGTTGACAGGAATATTACATCCTGTGTGAAGGGAGAAGTGCTCCCTTGGAGGCTTTCGAACATCATTCTTTGTCAAGAATAATAATACAGATGTTTACAATAAATTTTGTGTTTGTGTGTGTTCAGAGTGCCTTTCGGGTGGAGTTCTGGGTTTCCTGTTCCGAGAAACCTTTCATAATGTCATATCTGTGTGGATACATATTTGTGAATGCCTTTTGTCCATTTTTAAAAATACTTAAAGTGCCTCATAGCGCATTTTTCTTTGGCTGAAAGTACCTTCTAGAATTCTATATTGTTCTTCTAAGAACTAATAACAACAGAATCCTTATCTTGTTAGTGTGAAAAATTGTGTAGGCAGTAAGCAATGATTATGAGTGTGGAAAATAACACTGATTTTTTATTCAAATCGTAAAAAATACATTCTGATATCCTCTATTTTTAATAATCTAATTCTCCTAAAAAGGGAAACAGGGAAACTAGGAAATCTAGAAAAAATAAAATAAAATAAAAGATTATGTATCTATTTCCTCTAATTAGGAAGATTTTAAAGATATTATTTCAAATTACAACAATGAGATTACTTTTCTTGATATGAGAAAGAAACAATACATGGATATTTAAAGAAAAAACAAAATCCTAATAAAAGGAAGTAAATCTCCTGTCATAAAGGAAATAGATGTCCACAAAGAAAGACTCTAAATCAGGAGCAAATATACCAAATAAACTGGTAATCTCAATCCCTTAATTTTATGGATTTTACGAACAAATCTATATTTATTATTCAATCAATCTATATTTATTGTACAAGAAATGTGTAATATTTACATCCATATGTCACACCACTTCTCAAGTTGAGGAATAAATATGCTCCATTCCCAGCTTGGTTATGAGATTATTGAAGTTTGTGGTATTGAGTCCTTTTGTCAGTACATTATCCACCTAATGCTCAGACGGAATGTGTGACTTGCATACTAGACCTTCCACTTTTTCCTTAATGAAGTGTCTATCTATTTCAATATGTTTTGTGCTGTCATGCTGAATGAGATCATGTACAATGTCTATTGCTGACTTATAATCACAGTAGAGCTTCATAGGTCCCTCCCAATTAACCTTCAAGCCATCTACTATATTAGCCATAATAACTCATCTAATATAATTGTGATTCAGCCTATGATCTTGCAACCACATTCTGTTTTTTTGCTTCTCCATGTCACTATGTTCCCACCTTGGAAAGTAAATATGTAGTTGTTTTGATCTTCTATCAACAAGAGAACCTGCATAATATGCATTAGTATAGGCTTAAAGAATTAGTCTTCCATTTCTTTTGAATAATATTCCCTTTCCAGGGCCACCCTTCAAGTAATGTAGAATTCTATAAACAACATGAAGATGAGTTTCCTTTGGTTCATGCATAAATTGGCTGATGATACTACTTGAGAATTAAACTGTAAAATAATTCTAGAGGGCTTGATTGATCCCTCTCACAATCTTCTATTTATAAGAATAAATTGATACAAGAGTACATAATAATTAGGGTAATCCTAGACACAATATAATCATGATAATTAGAGTAACCCTAAACACAATATAATTATGATAAAATAGGATAAATATCCTAAAACTCCCCCTCAAGCTGGAGCATACAAATTGTATGTACCAAGCTTGGAACAAATAAACTCAATCCGAGGACCCCTTAATGACTTGGTCAGTACATCTGCGAGTTGATCGTTTGACCCAATAAACTCAGTACATATTTCTTTGGTCAACAACTTTTCACGAACAAAATGACAATCAATTTCTATATGTTTAGTCCTCTCATGAAACATTGGATTTGATGCACTTGAGATTTAAGACTGATAAGAAATATTCTTGAGGGCTTAATGATCCCTCTCATTATCTTCTATTTATAATGAAAATCACAAGAGTACATGGAACACCAAGAGTCTCCACTAGACTACTAGGTACAGAACTAGGTACTAAACTAGGTACAACTCATTAATTATCTGCAGACTAGCCTAAATGATGATACCTATATGTAATGATTCTAACACTCCCCCTCAAGCTGGAGCATACAGATTGTATGTACCAAGCTTGGAACAAATAAACTCAATTCGAGGTCCCCTCAATGACTTAGTCAACACATCTGCGAGTTGATCATTTGATCCAACAAACTCGGTACATATTTCTTTTGACAATAACTTTTCCCGAACAAAATGACAATCAATCTCTATATGTTTAGTCCTCTCATGAAACACTGGATTTGATGCAATGTGAAGGGCAGCTTGGTTATCACAATACATCTTCATACTTTGAATGTCACAGAATTTAAGCTCTTGAAGGAACTGCTTAACCCATATAAGTTCACATGTTAGTGATGCCATTGCCCTATATTCAGCTTCAGCTGTTGATCGAGCCACTACATTTTGTTTCTTACTTTTCCATGAGATAATGTTTCCTCCAAGGAAAACACAATATCCAGTAGTAGATCGTCTATCAATAGGAGAACCTGCCCAATCGGCATCACAATATCCTGATACCTGAAGGCTTCCTTTCTCTTCATATAACAACCCTTGCCCAGGAGCCTTCTTTAAATACCTTAGGATTCGAATGATAGCATTCCAATGGCCAACACATGGAGCTTGCATGAACTGACTAACCACTCCAACAGCAAAAGATAGATCCGGCCTTGTAATAGTGAGATAGATTAGTTTTCCAACAAGTCTCCTATATCTCTCCGGGTCGGAAAATAACTCACCTTCTTCGGTTGTTAATTTTTGATTTGGGTCCATAGGACTGTCAACCGGTCTACAATCAATCATGCCTGTTTCTTGCAAAATATCCAGGGCATACTTCCTTTGGGAGATTACAACTCCATCCTTTGACTGAGCTACTTCAATGCCTAAGAAGTATTTGAGGCTGCCAAGATCCTTGGTTTGGAAATGTCTACACAAGTACTCCTTCAATTGAGATATTCCAGCAGTATCATTTCCTGTAATGACTATATCATCAACATATACTATTAAGTAAACACATTTCCCGAGAGATGAATGATAATAAAAGACCGAATGATCTGCTTCACTGCGTTTTAGCCCAAATTTTTGAACAATGGAGCTGAATTTTCCAAACCAAGCACGTGGTGATTGCTTGAGCCCATACAAAGATCGGTGTAATTTGCAAACCATACCAGACTCCCCCTGAGCAACAAACCCAGGAGGTTGCTCCATATAAACTTCTTCCTCAAGATCACCATGGAGAAAGGCATTTTTGATATCCAATTGATGAAGTGGCCAATGACGAATTGCGGCCATCGCGAAGAAAAGACGAATGGTAGTCATCTTTGCCACAGGAGAAAAGGTGTCACAATAATCAAGGCCATACACCTGAGTGTACCCCTTTGCAACCAGCCGGGCTTTGAGCCTATCAATGTCACCATTAGGGCCGACTTTAACTGCATATACCCATCGACAACCAACAACCTTTTTGCCTGGAGGAAGTGGCACAAGCTCCCAAGTATTACTGTGGTCAAGAGCCTGCATTTCTACAATCATGGCTTGTCGCCATCCAGGATGATCAAGTGCTTCTTTCACATTTTTGGGTATAACCACCGAAGACACTGAGGATAAAAGGGAATAAAAGGAAGGCGACAATCTGTGATAGCTAAGAAAATTATAAATGGGATGAGGGTTGCGAGTGGAACGATTACCTTTTCTGAGAGCAATGGGCCAACCAGAGTCATCTTCACAAGGAGGCGTGGCAGGAGGCGGTGATGGAGAAGAATCTGAAGAAGGAGATCCACCATTTTCTGGAAGAGGACTGCCCACGGGGGTACTGTGTCGAGAGAGATCAATATGTGGAGAGGAAGGTTCGGGAGGACCTTGAGCATGACGTGAAGTGACTGGGACATGGGAGATATTGGACTCAACCACTGGAAGAGGAAGGACCTGTTGGAGGATATGAACATCTTGAACAGAGGGAGAAAAGAAAGGTGTCTGTTCAAAGAAGGTGACATTGGCAGACATGTAGTACTTCCGAGTTTCAGGAGAGTAACACCGGAACCCTTTTTGAAGCCGAGAATAACCCAAAAAGACACATTTGATTGCACGAGCGGAGAGCTTGTCTAGCCCTGGAGACATGTCGTGAACAAAACAAACACAACCAAACACTCGAGGAGGGGTGTGAAAAAGAGGATCATTGGGAAAGAGAATGGAGAACGGGACTTTATCATTGAGAGAGGAGGAGGGCATCCTATTAATAAGAAAACATGCAGTTAAGATGGCATCCCCCAGTGATGAACAGGAATATGGGCACCAAGCAAAAGGGTACGAGCAGTTTCAACCAAGTGTCTATTTTTTCGTTCGGCTATACCATTTTGCTGGGGTGTATGAGGACAAGTGGACTGATGCAAAATACCATGGGAGCTAAGGATTGCAGAAAAAGAGGATGAGAAATACTCTTTAGCATTATCACTTCTTAAGATTTTAATGACTTGACCAAATTGGTTCTTGATTTCATTCAAAAAAGATGTGAAGATGGGTAACAATTCAGAGCGATCTTTCATTAGATAAACCCAAGTACATCTAGAATACTCATCTATAAATGTAACAAAATACCTAAAACCAAAAGAAGAGACGCGACTAGGTCCCCAGACATCAGAATGAATAATAGAAAAACTAGAAGTACACATTGATTGAGACCTTTTAGGAAAGACAGATCTAACATGTTTTCCTAGTTGACAAGACTCACATTCTAAAGTCTGAAGACCACTAAGTTCAGGACACATCTTTTTTAACTTTGACAAGTGAGGATGGCCAAACCGATCATGTAACACTTTAGGGGGAAGAGCTGCAACACAAGATACCCGTGGACGTGATCCAAAATGGTATAAACCTCCAGCTTCATATCCTTCTCCAATCTGTCTCCCCGAGCCACGCTCCTGTATAACAAAAGATTTTGAATCAAAGGTTATTGAACAATGTAACATTTTGGTTAACTGACTTAAGGAAATTAAATTGAATGGACAATTAGGGACAAAAAGAACAGATTTCAGAGTGAGAGAGGGAGACAGGGAGACTTGACCGACTCCCTTTGAACAAGTTTTAGAGCCATTTGCAAGGGTAATGAAATGGGGTTTTTCTTGGAGGGAAAGGGTTGAGAACAATGAGGTATTACCAGAGATGTGATCAGAAGCACCAGAGTCAATTACCCATGAATTGGGACCTTCCATGGATTGAGAAATGCAGGCTGTAGACGTACTTGGGGACTGAGATGATTGCGCCAAGCTGTTAGACTTTAACCTCAGATACTCTTGATACTCTTCCTCAGTGAACTTGGAGTTGGAAGTGGGAGTTTCAGCCTTAGAGATATTGGCTGTTTTGGAAGGAAAGCCATGCAAGGAGTAGCAGTTTTCTTGGGTGTGACCCACCCTCTTACAATAAGTGCACTGTGGACGTCCCCGACCTCCACGTCCTCCTCCTCTAGTGCCACGTCCTCCTCTTCCTCGTGTGGCAACCATGACAGATGGTTCCAGTGTTTCATGAGCTTCCTGAGATTGAGGCACTGGAACACGAAGAAGACGTGTGGTCAAGGCTTCCAAGGAAGGGACCTCATGGCTTGTCAGGAGTTGATCTCTGATGTGATTCAAATCTGGATGCAAAGCACGGAGGATCATCACCATATAATACTTGTCAAGCTTCTTCTTGATGTCTTCCGAAGATTCCACTTCCAAGAACATTCTCAACTCTTCCACAGCTGCTTGGGCTTCAGTCATGAAGGAGACCATATCATGGTCTGTCATTTTGAGACTTGCAAGTTTATTTGCTGTATCATAGAGACGTTGAATATCATTAGCATAGATGCTTTGAGCTCTCTTCCAAAACGAGTGACATGTTTTGAAAGCTCTAAGAGATATCAAAAGTCGTGGTTCCACAGACTGCCACAATAGGGCACACAGCTGGAAATCTGCTTGTTTCCATTGTTCAGCTTTTTCAGACGGTACTTGGCTTCCATCTTGCTCAAGGTGGTCATAATGTCCTTGACCGAGGAACCACATTTCCACGGCAGCAGACCAAGAGAGGTAATTCTTTCCGTTTAGCTTTTCGGAAGTAATTGAGGGACTTCCAGATAAAGAAAGAACACTTCCAGACGCCATTGTTGATAAAAATAGGAGAGGAACCAGAAAGGAGCCAGAAAACCGAGAGGAACTAGAAAACCCTAGGGGGGCTTAGGGTTTTCTTCAAGGGGAGCTTCTGGACCTCACTGAAGCAGGGTTTTGAGGGGCAGAACAGAGAGAGGAGGTCCAAGCGACGGCTATGGAGGTGTCGCGGTGACTTTCCGGCGGCCAGAGGGCGGCGCGTGAGTTGCACGCGCCTGTTCGCAGCGCACAAAGACGTGGCGCGTGGCGGAGCGTGGAGGAGATTCAGGCGAACCCACCGGTGGGGTTGGCTGTCGCGTGAAGAGGCGAACCAGATCCAGTGGTCGCCGGACGGAACAGTGACGACGGCCGGCGGCGGACGGCGGCGGACGGCAGCGAACGACAGCGGACAGCGGTGGACAACGGCGGACAGATGCGAGATGGCGGACAACCAAGTTGAAGAACTTCAAACTGCAGTTGACAGCTGCATATAGTGGCGAGACAGCCGCGAATGACGGCAAACGGCACCAGACAGGTGCGAACAACAGTGACAATGCTGGTGGACAACTGAGGACGGAAACCAGAGCAGGATGAACCTGCTCTGATACCAAGTTGAGATTTAAGACTGAAAAGAAATATTCTTGAGGGCTTAATGATCCCTCTCATTATCTTCTATTTATAATGAAAATCACAAGAGTACATGGAACACCAAGAGTCTCCACTAGACTACTAGGTACAGAACTAGGTACTAAACTAGGTACAACTCATTCATTATCTGCAGACTAGCCTAAATGATGATACCTATATGTAATGATTCTAACAGATGCAATGTGGAGAGCAGCTTGATTGTCGCAATACATCTTCATAGTATGGATGTCACAGAATTTAAGCTCTTGAAGGAATTGTTTCACCCATATAAGTTCACATGTTAGTGAGGCCATTGCCCTATACTCGGCTTCAGCTGTTGATCGAGCTATAACATTCTGTTTCTTACTTTTCCATGAAATAATGTTTCGTCCCAGAAAAACACAATATCCTGTAGTAGACCTTCTATCAATAGGCGAACTTGCCCAATCTGCATCACAATACCCAGAGACCTGAATGCTTCCTTTATCTTCATATAACAATCCTTTCCCGAGAGTCTTTTTGACATACCTTAGAATGCGAATGAGAGCATTCCAATGGTCAACACATGGAGCCTGCATGAATTGACTAACCACTCCAACTGCAAAGGATAGATCTGGCCTTGTAATAGTGAGATAAATCAGTTTTCCATTGGGGCCCTGTGTGGGGAGGTGGACTATCCATTGGGGCCCTGTGTGGGGTGATCTCAATATGTGGAGAAACGGGTGCAGGAGGATGGTGATCAAGACTTGGAATGACAGAGACAGTGGAGCTATTTGACTCAGCCATTGGAATAGGAAGGACCTGCTGGAGGATAGAAACATCCTGAACAGATGGAGAGAAGTAAGGAGTCTGTTCAAAGAATGTGACATTGGCAGACATGTAATACTTCTTAGTTTCAGGAGAGTAACACCGATATCCTTTTTGAATTCGAGAATAGCCTAAGAAGTCACATTTGAGAGCGCGAGCGGAGAGTTTGTCTAGACCTAGAGACATGTCATGAACAAAACATACACAACCAAACACTTGCAGAGATGTGTGAAAGAGGGGATCATTAGGAAACAGAATGGAGAAAGGGACTTTATTATAAAGAGAGGAGGAGGGTATTCTATTAATAAGATAACATGCAGTTAAGATGACATCCCCCCAATGATGGACAAGAATATGGGCACCAAGCAAAAGGGTACGAGCAGTTTCAACCAAGTGTCTATTTTTTCGTTCTGCTATACCATTTTGCTGCGGTGTATGAGGACAAGTAGATTGATGTAAGATGCCATGGGAACTCAAGATGGCAGAAAATGAGGATGAAAAATACTCTTTTGCATTATCACTTCTTAATATTTTGATTACTTGACCAAATTGATTCTTGATTTCATTCAAAAAGGATGTAAAGATAGCTAACAATTCAGAACGATTTTTCATAAGATAAACCCAATTATATCTTGAATATTCATCAATAAAAGTAACAAAATATCTAAAACCAAAGGAGGAGATACGACTAGGTCCCCATATATCAGAATGGATGATGGAAAAGTTAGAATTACATATTGATTGAGACCTTTTAGGAAAGGAAGATCTAACATGTTTTCCTAATTGACACGACTCACATTCTAAAGTTTGGAGACCACTAAGTTCAGTACACATCTTTTTTAATTTGGACAAATGAGGATGGCCAAGTTGATCATGTAGCACTTTAGGATTAGGAGCAGTAACACACGACACCCTTGGACGAGATCCAAAATGGTATAATCCGCCAGCTTCATATCCTTCTCCAATCTGTCTTCCCGAACCACGCTCCTGTATAACAAAAGATTTATGATCAAAGGTAATTGAACAATTTAACATTTTGGTCAACTGGCTTAGGGAAATTAAATTAAAAGGACAATTAGGGACAAAAAGGACAGAGTTGAGATTGAGGAAGGGAGACAAGGAAACATGACCGACTCCTTTGGAGGAAGTTTTAGATCCATTTGCAAGGGTTATGAAATGAGGTTTTTCTTGAAAAGAAATAGATGAGAACAAGGAGGTATTACCAGAAATGTGATCAGAAGCACCTGAGTCAATTACCCATGAATTTTGATTTTCCATAGATTGAGAAATGCAGGTTGATGATGTACTGGGAGATTGAGATGGTTGTGTCAAGCTGTTAGACTTTAACCTTAAATACTCTTGATATTCATCCTCGGTAAACTTAGAAGTGGAAGTTTCAGTCTTTAGAGTGGAAGTTTCAGTCTTTGAAATATTGGCGGTTTTAGAAGGAAAACCATGTAAGGAATAACAATTTTCTTAAGTGTGACCCATCCTTTTACAGTATGTGCATTGAGGACGTCCCTGACCTCCTCGTCCTCCTCCTCTAGTGTCACGTCCTCCTCTTCCTCGTGTGGCAACCATGACAGATGGTTCCACTAGTTCATGTGCTTCCTGAGTTTGAGGTACCGGGACACGCAGAAGGCGAGTGGTCAATGTTTCCATGAGGGGACCTCATGACTGGTAAGAAGTTGATCTCTAAGATGATCAAAATCGGGATGTAGGGCACGAAGGATCAACACCATGTAAAATTTGTCTAGTTTCTTTTTGATATCCTTTATTGGGTCCACTTCCAAAAACATCCTGAGTTCTTCGAAGGCAGATTAGGCTTGATACCATATCATGGTCTACCATTTTAAGAGATGCAAGCTTGTTTGTAGTGTCATAGAGACGTTGAATATCGTTGGCATAAATGCTTTGAGCTATCTTCCAAAAGGAGTGACAAGTTTTGAAAGCCCTCAGAGATATAAGAAGTTTGGGTTCCACTGATTGCCATAACAGGGCACACAACTGGAAATCTGCTTGTTTCCACTGATCCGCTTTTTCAGTAGGCACATCGCTTCCATCTCGCTCAAGGTGGTCATAATGCCCTTGGCCAAGGAACCACATTTCAACGGTAGCAGAACATGATAGATAATTTTTCCATTTAGTTTCTCATAGGTAATTGACGGACTTCCGGAGAAGGAAAGAGTACTACCAGACGCCATCTCTGAAGAAGACGAATCGTACCAGCGAGAAACAAGAAAACCCTAAGGGTTTAGATGGACAGATCTGTGACAGTGGCTGGTGATAGACGGCCGGCGACGGCGGCCGGCGGCCGGCGGTTGGAGACGGTGCCGGAGACGGTGGGCGGCAGTGGACTATGGCACCGGACAGATGTTACGAGACCGAAACTAGAGCGGGATTGACCCACTCTGATACCAACTTGAGAATTAAACTGTAAAATAATTCTAGAGGGCTTGATTGATCCCTCTCACAATCTTCTATTTATAAGAATAAATTGATACAAGAGTACATAATAATTAGGATAATCCTAGACACAATATAATCATGATAATTAGAGTAACCCTAGACACAATATAATCATGATAATTAGAGTAACTCTAGACACAATATAATGATGATAAAATAGGATAAATATCCTAACATAATTGTGATTCAGCCTATGATCTTGCAACCATAGACACTATATTAGCCATAATAACTCATCTAATATAATTGTGATTCAGCCTATGATCTTGCAACCACATTCTGTTTTTTGCTTCTCCATGTCACTAAGTTCCCACCTTGGAAAGTAAATATGTAGTTGTTTTGATCTTCTATCAACAAGAGAACCTGCATAATATGCATTAGTATAGGCTTCAAGAATTAGTCTTCCATTTCTTTTGAATAATATTCCCTTTCCAGGGCCACCCTTCAAGTAATGTAGAATTCTATAAACATGAAGATGAGTTTCCTTTGGTTCATGCATAAATTGGCTGATGATACTCACTAAATGTGGCAATGTTTGGGTAGATATATTGATTTCTGATCAGTCGCTAATATATATTTTTGTCTACTGCTGTTTCTCTTCAGCCTTACATAACTTATGATTAGGATCCATTGGGAGTTGGTATTGGTCTGCACCCAAATTTTCCAGCTTTTGCCAACAAATCCGTTTTATATTTTTGCGGATATATGAAAGTTCCCTGGTTAGAGTAAGGCTACTTCAATCTTCCTAGCTCTTTTAGTTCAAATTCTTGGTCTATTTGTTTCAATTCTTCCTTCTCTTTTTCATCATTTCCAGTTACCACAATATCATCAAGGTAAACTGGAAGGCCTGTTGTCCCCTCATTCCTTGAATGTTTAGTAAACAAAGTATGATCTTCACGAATTTGTTTGTAGCTATATCGCTTCGTAGCTTTTGTGAATATTTCAACCAAGCTCTATGGGATTGTCAGTCCATACCTTTTGCAGTGTGCACACCTTATATTTTTTCATCTTCAATCCCATGTTGAATATTGGTGTAATTTCTTCTTCTTCTCCTAATTATGGAATGTAATTAAATCTCCTAATTATGTAATTAAAATTGTACAAGGAAATATTCTTTGCAACATAAATCAAGGAATCCTAACACAGCCTTTGGTACTCAATTAAAAGCATAAAAAAATTATTAAAAAACCCAAAATTACATTAATCCTTCTAGATCATATTATTCCAGACCTTCATCATGGAATGTCATGAGTACACTTCATCCAAGAGAAACATAACACCGGATCAAATATCATTCTTTTATTTGTTTTCCATTTCAAAACTAGAATCCCTACAAACACTATTGGTTTGATAGTAAATTATATATTGTTGAGAAATCTTACGAAAATTTATTCCTCACATTGTTGAATGGACAAACAACAATATTTGCACAATCATAAAAAATATCTTTATTATTATCTTTTCCTTTCTTTTTTTTGGCCACTTTTTTTTTTGTTTATTTCTCTTTTTCTCTTTTTCTCTTTTCTTTATATTTTTTCTTGAATTTTCTTTTTCCTTTAACTTCTTTCTTTTATTTCTTTTTCTCTTAACTCCTCTTTACTGTCATCTTCTCTCAAATCCTGTTTTGTTTCTTTTTTTTCACTAATTTTCTTTTCTACTAGCTCTATGTTTTTTTTTTCTCCTCTCTCTTATCACAATTACATCATGGTTTTTCCCAATACTCATCAAACGTTCTCCTTTTATCTCTACATCTCATGCTCTTTCATTTCTTTCCCTCTTCTCTCCTCAAAATTCTCTTTCAAAGTCTTCTCCATTCGTGAAACAAAATCATGTATAAACAATTTGTGATATGCATTGAGTTGAGGAGCAACTTTAGCATTAGTACTTGCCATAAGTGAAAAATGAAATTGAAAGTAAAAAAAAAAACACTCACTGAATGTCGAGCTGAAGCTCTGATACCAGCTAATAAGAACATATCAGGGAGACTGACCTGATATTCAACTTGGAGAAGATATTGACATCATAAAAAAAATGAGAAGGTGAATTATAAGTCACGAGGTTGATCACTCCACAGGTTATTTGATAAAATCAAATTTGAGTTCTTATAATTTAGAACTCCACAAAGTTCTTAAAATTTATATATCTCTAACTTCTTATAAAATGTTCATATTTATAAGCTTTTAGGGCGACAAGCAGTAAATGCGCATTAAGACTCCAGTTAGAAATAAATTTCCACCAGCACTTATTTTGATTTTAATTGACTCCACACTACCCCAATACTTATCATTATAGTTTAGGAAGCTTAAGAACATTATCCTAGACCATCTTAAAAGACATTTGGAATATTTAAATAAAAAGAAATATGAAAATTACATTAACAATAAAGAAAATTGGCTTAAGAAATTATTTAGCTCAACTACTTAAACTTGAGCCCATCAATGGTTGTTCTTTATCATGTGAATTTGGACTTGTCATGTTATATTCAAATTTGGCTCAACTCTTCATCAACATGTAGAAAATAACATTAGATAATATATTTTCATGGACCTATCATGCAATTCAGTCCATTTTCTTTATTCCTCATATTCTTCCAAGTGCAGCCTTTGGTGCTTATGAAATAGTGAAGAGATGAGGAGAAATCTCCCTTGTGTGTCTTTGCATACACATAGGGTAATGTATTTATAATAATAAGAATGTGGGCTAAGCCAAATACAAATGAATATGTAAAAATAGCATAATAAGCATAGGGTCTATGTTTCCCTAATTAACATAAACACAACTTAATATCTAACACTCCCTCAAGCTGGAGCATATAAATCATATGTTCCAAGCTTGTTACAAAGATAGTCAATTCTAGGTCCTCGTAAGGACTTAGTGAATATGTTGTCAACTGGTTGCTTGAGTTAACAAACTCAGTCTTGATATCTCCAGATATGATTTTTTCTCTAATAAATGACAATCAACTTCAATGTGTTTGGTTCTCTCATGGAAGACAGGGTTAGAGCTAATATGAAGAGTAGCTTGACTATCACATATAAGTGTCATGTGAGTGACATCTCCAAATTTCAATTCACTAAGTAATTGTTTAAGCCTAACTCAACCCCACAAAACCCTAAAAATCCAACGTGCTCCGATTGACACAACGACCACAGATTCGGAAAGAGGGCGAGGAGACGATCACGGCGGTGCTAGTCGGCGGCAGAACGCTTCGGCGACGCGCCAGCACACGCAGCGGAAGCGTGGTGGGCCCATAACCCACAGGTCCCAGGATCGGAACCTGGCTCTGATACCATATGTATGAAATAGTGAAGAGATGAGGAGAAATCTCCCTTGTGTGTCTTTGCATACACATAGGATAATGTATTTATAATAATAAGAATGTGGGCTAAAGCCCAAATACAAATGAATATGTAAAAATAACATAAGCATAGGGTCTATGTTTCCCTAATTAACATAAACACAACTTAATATGTAACCGTGCTCTTAATTAACAACATAATAAAAATTATAACAAAACCCAAAATTAGAGTGGCCTCTCTAGATCATATTCTGCACAACCTAACCTTGACCTGCTGCTTTGACTGAAGAAAGGGAGCTCTAAATTTTTCGAGAAGCTATCCTCAGTAGTAGACAACATGCTCATGGAGATGTAGAGGTCTTGCTCTAGTGGCTAGAGTTTCCAGCTTGTGAGAATAGTTTGGAGTTAAGCATATGAAATTCAACAAGTGTTCCCTCAATTCCACTTTGAGGACAAGGTCTCACGTAAAAGGGGGTATAGTATTGATTAAGACAACCTTCTACGAAATACAGGTATCATAGAAAGAATAAGAAAAATTATAATGTATAATATTTAATGGGGTTGGCTGTCAGTTTGTTGAGCAAAGACAATAGGGAAAGCTTGTTAGTTGGAGGTGGAAAATACAACTGCATAGTTTTGTGTGGGAAATAACTGAAACTAATTCTTTTGAGAGTTGTTAATGTTTGAGGAGTTCTTTAAAACCAATAAAGGCATTCTTGTTTCTTTGGTTAGTGTTTCCAGATTCTAATCTGATCCCAGTTCTATCACCCCTTATTGTATTTCAAAGTTAAAGTTGGTGAATTCATATTCTTCCTCCATCCCTTTTTTCAGATTGGAAAAAGAAATACTTGATCGTTATCTTGATGTTGTCCTGAAGGGTAACAAAGATGGATTGAAGGTAAGCTTAGGCTTCTTTTCTTTTGTTTCTGCATGTGTATCCAATGTAGCATGTGTATTATTATTAAAGGCACATTTATTTTGTATTTAAACTTGCTTGTTGTTGCTAGTTAATTTAGAAATAATCAATAATTCTTGTTAGCTAATGTAGTTAATTATTGGGATGAGCTATATGTAGTATACTTGATAGGAACTTGGGTATTATGGGGTCCTCTAGTCCCACATTTATGGGTTGCTCGATGGAGCATTTAAATGTTTGGCTCCCTCTTAGCTTTTGAGGGTGGGTTACGGTACTTCTCAATTTGTATAGGAGGTTGTTGTCAATGTCTTGGAAATGGCTACCTGCGAGGGGTAGTATTTTAGTGTCTGGTTCTTTTAATTGCTATAGCTTCTGAGGGTGAGTTCCCCAAGTGCTTTGGTACTTATCAATACGTCAAGAGAGAATTATTTTGTTGTTTGTTGAGTAAATTCTGATGATATCTATAGGGAAGGAAAAGGTCTGTTTCTCTTGAATTAAATATGGCCTTGTGGCCCCAATATTATATTCTAACCTTAAATTGACATTCCCAGCCCATGATTTTGAATCGTGATTGTATCAAGACGTCCTCCTCCCAACCCAATGTGATGTCACTAGAAAATTAAAAAAGAATTAAATCTGAAGCTTCCTTGTAGTCCCTCAATTTATGGATCTCTATCACTTTCCTTTTCGGTACCTCCAAAAAGGGCAGTAGCATGCAACCGTGTTAGTTAAGGAAATACAGGATGCTTTAAAAAAGAAAGAGAACAGTATGTGATAATGAAAGTTTATAATCACGAATTCGGCCGACTTATTTTTCCGTGTTGTCACCTTTTCTGTTCTGATGGTGATCAGAAATTACGACTAAGAATAGAGGATCCACCACGTAGGAAGCACATGGTGTACCTCGGAGGTGCTGTACTTGCAGGAATAATGAAGGTTTGAGTTAGTTATTAATGTTTTGGTTATTCTCTATGCATAGGCTTATGTGTCAATGTAGATGTGATGGCTCTTGGCATATTTTAAACTCAGGATGCACCAGAGTTTTGGATTAACAGAGAAGATTATCTAGAAGAAGGAATTGCTTGCCTAAGCAAGTGTGGCCAGGCATGACTTTGAGCTCCGTGATCACTCTGAAAACGGGAAATCATTTTGGGAAGCAAAAGCTCTCCAGAGGCTAAGTGATGAATATTCAAAGTTGTTAAAACTGCCTCCTAAAATAGCTTACATTAATTGCTGTTGGGATTGTATAGCTGTCCCTATGGCTACTAGAGGCTGGCTTTGATTGTGTATGCACTTACGTTTTCGTGATAGATACGACAAGAGAATTCTTGTATCTTGTTTTTGTAACAAGAATTGTTGAAACTATGTGGCATTATGTTGAACAAAGAATATACATTGTAAATTTGGTAACTTTTCCTTGTTCGTTTTACTTTGTTGAGAAAGCTTGTCTACGGAAGACTTTACATATCTAAGTCGGCAATAATTAACTTTAGCTCTGGAAAATATTGGAACTTTGCATGACAATAAGGAATACGTTTCATAAGTCTTGAGTTTTTTTTTTTTTCCACCAACTTATGTTTCAAGAACACGGTTTCGCTTTTAACTTGTGTGTCTTTATTCAATTTATAATTGTCTCTTAAAGTATCAAGTGTAATGTTTTGAAGTCTTAGTATATTAATTTGTTTGGAATTACTTAGATTTAAATTTTAAAAAGTAGAACTAATTTTTAGTTTCGTGGTTTTTAGTTTTAAAATGTTCTGGTTTTCAATTTTTAAATGTTAGTACTACATTTTAAGTTGAAATTACATGACTTACATTTTGTGAGTTTGTTTGGTGGCGTTTGTGGTTGATTGGTAATGACGGGGCGAGAGTGACAACTGAGGACATGGAAGAGATGAAGATTGTGATAGTCAAAGTTAAGTATGATTGGAGTGATAATGTTGATAACAGTTATAAGGAAAATTATTATGATGATAGAGTAAATGGACAATTAATATTTTAATTATGCTGGTATCATCAATTTAATTTTAGAAAAATGAAATTTTGGTCTACTCTGGATGTGTAAAAAATAAGGCTTATTGTTTTATAATATTATTGTCATAGTTTAATGAAAACATGTTTTTGATTTAGAAGTAGATTGGTTCTTAAAATTATAACTCGATCACTCTTGTAACAATAATAATGCTGTGTTGAATTAAAAAGGACTTAATTCAACTTTATTCACATTTTAATCAGTCGAAAGTTTTATCATTTGACTCAACTAATTAATTAATAGGTTAACTGATTTAAATGTGTTATTCCTAACAATCGGTTTTACCTTAGAATCAAAGTGCATTTACCTTATAATCAAAATGGATTCACCTTATTCACTTATTTATAAATTATAATAGTATAATCAAAATATTAACCTATTTCACTATACATTAATCAAAATTAGGAAGATATCATATATATAATATGCGAAAATTAAAGTGTCAATATATATATATATATATATATATATATATATATATTTCAATTCGATTTAATTAAATGAGTTAAGTTGACTTATGAGTTTGAATTCATTTTAAATAGGTAATATTTTTTAGGTGTAAGGGTGATTGCATACTTTGTCTTCAAAATGCATCATGTATGGAAGAAAGGTTTTTATTTGTTTGTTTGTTTGAGAAGTTTATGAATAATAGTTCTTGTAATGTTATAATACAAAAGACATAACTTCTTTAGTGGCATGCGTGACAAACTTATAGATGGAGAGAGTAGAAGAGTGTTAGGGTCATTTTTCAAACTTTTGGCTTTGACTAACTAAACTTATCGAAGTGTGCTTAATAAGGCTCTTCTTCTTTGCTTAAGTTATACATGCTATGCATGCGTGTATGCACAAATGGTGTATAAGTAACATCTAAGACTATGCATCTAAGGTTTTCTTTTTAGACCATATCTCTTACAAAATGATGCTTTATTTCAATGTTAGTGGAACAAGAATGCAAGATGGGGTTTTTCGAAAGACTAACGACAATACTATTATCACAATGTCGTAGTATTCATATTGATTTATGATAAGAGTAGTTTTGAGCAACATGTTACAACTTAGATATATTATGGTTCAACTATTGATTGTGCTTCAATAGTTTATGCCTTCTTGTCATGAGTACCCTTTGACTACTAATCTAGCCCTTGCCTTATTTTTTTTCATCTTGTTTTGAAAGACTCATTTAGCTCCTTTATTATTTTTTACCATTTTTTCATAATTTTTTTTATTATAATTATTTGTTATTTCTAATTATGTAAGTTGACAATTTGATTTTTTTAAAGACAATATTCTTTAATAGTGTTTGAAAATTTTTTATGCTTAATTTATTTCTTTTCCTAATTATATAAGTTATCACTTTAGTTTTTCAACTTCTATCTTTATAACAATGTTTGGTGTAATACATAAATAAATGAGTTGAGTCATGTAATAAATATATAAAATAAATAGCAAAAACATAATAGTCTTAAGTGACTCAATTCATTTAAACCATCAACCTTTAAAATGTTGAGCCCAATTATAAAAGTTTTACAACATCAAAAAGTGAGTTAGATTGAGCTAATTCATTTTTAACACAACGCATACGGATATATGAACTAGACTGACTTATTTTAGCAATCATATTTAGAACCCTTACATGTAATGATAAAAATATTCCACTTCTCTTTTTGTTATTTGAAGACTTTCATGCTTTTAGTATTTTTCATGTAAATATGTATACATAAGAGTATTACGAATCTTGAAATTTCACAAGTATCTTTGGTTTTGATAATTTGTTCATCTTCTCCATATTCTTTTACTTACTCACTTCATCTTCACCATTTTTAATCATCTTTAATTTCTTTTCCTTATTCATTATCACCAAAGAGGGATTTTGACAATTGTTTTTGACAGTTGTTTAATTTTGGGCTTTAGGATAACATGTGGTTCATATGTAAATATCATATCTATTCTTACTGGAATTCAAAGTGTGGACCTTTAAATAGGTGGCAAAATCTTGATGGTTTTGGAGATCTTTGATGAACATTCCTAGTGGATGGAACATAGGAGAAGATGCACCTGCAAAAGACTCTCAAACACGTAAGTTAGTAAGAGAGTTTGAATATTTAAATTAAGAGAGTGAATACGAGAGAGTGTGTATTTCCTAGTTAAATACCATGTGTATTTATAGGGTTTTTGGGCTTTATGGCTCATATGATAAAAATGGTAATACCAATATAATATCAAATAACCTCAATAAAATAACAACTTACCATATATATGATAATTAGTGGAATAATCATGATAATGTGTCACCTTACCTAATGTACCAAATATTTTGTAAATATATGATATTTAAGGAATATCATGACGTAATAAACTATTGAGATTTGGTCACATATATAGTTAATATATAAATATTACGTAAAAAAATATATCTCACAATATCTCCTTAATCGCTTTAAGTTAGTGAAGTTGAATGAGTTTCGTTGGACCATATCACTTAACATATTTGTTGTACTGGATATGTACAATATCTATTTCTTTTTATAACAAAAATTATTTTAAAGCATTAGTCTCCTAATAAAATTTTTGAGATAAAAGTTTGTCAGAAACTTAATTTTTAAAACTACATCATCTTCATGTGATATATGTGAACTGAAAGTAATATAATAATTTTATATATAAATGATGTAACTAAAAAATAACTCTTACATTTGTAGACTTGTTTTAGTTAAAGGTTAAAAAATACATTTTTTAAGTTTAAAGGTAAAATATTATTTTTAAATTTAAGGATTACAAAATAGTTTACAACTTAGAATATTAAAACTCAATTCGATTCAAATGGGAGAAGTTAGAAACATATATAATAATTTATATGTTATATAAAATGTCACATGAAAAGAGTGATATGGTATCTGGTAACTAGTTGATAATTTTGTTATTATCATTAATATTTAGGGATTATGTTTTTTTAAAAAAGAAATGGAAGACAAATTTATTGAAGTCGCGGGAAAACACAAGAAGGGGAGTTGAATAGTATTTTCATGATTTTTCTCAACTTGCAACATGATTATGATGTACATATCACTTTGTGAGTTATCAGCCCTTGGTTGGTAAACGATATCTTGAAAGATAATTTACATGTCCAACTCAATGTGTCCTACATTTATGTGTGTAGGTAGTGTCTTTAGACAGAGTGAAAAGTATAATGAAATTCAGACTGTAGAAACTTTAGTTACACTACATCGCTTATCAATAAATTAAAACATACACAATGTTTTATAATGGTTCACTTATTAAGGCTACGTCAATTTCTCCTTTAAATTAATTTAGAGGGTTTAATTAGATATTCAATGAAGTACATTTGAGTTTAACTCACTCCTGATTGCATAATATTATTCATCTCTCCTGGTATCCTTAGACCTTCTCAGTACCATTAAGAAACACTGTCTAGTTTAGTTTTCCCCACTTCTGGTTGTGTAATATTATTCACCACTCTTGGTATCCCTGATCAACGAATAACCTCTAGCTACCCTAGATCAGTTGAGTATTTGCACCACTCTTGGTACTCAACTTCCCTACCGACATTTCCTTGAGTATTGACATCATTTCTAGTACTCAACAACCCTACCGAGATTTCCTTTGAGTATTCACACCACTCTTGGTACTTAGCAATCCTGCCGAGATTTTCTTAAGTATTAGCACCACTCTTGGTATTACTAGGCAACTTGGTATCCACGATACCACCTAGCTGAGTTTCACCCACTCCTGGTATCCCTGATCAATGAATGACTTTCAGTTATCCTAGATCAATTAAGTATTCACACCACTCATGGTACTAGACGATCTCACCTAGATTTCCTTAACCTTTCGAAGTTAAGTTATAAGTGTTTTGATTCTCTCCAGAATTGCAATCATAGATTGCTTACAAGTCGTTCAGACCATAACTCTCATAAAGAGGATATGTTACAATACAAGACAGTCTAAACAATCGTAGGTGTTTCTCTCATATCTCTTTTTTTATCACCTTACATAAGTAATCAATTAATACAATGAAGTACTAGAGCGATGCTTTACTTCACTCTTTCTCTCTTTCTATATTTCACTCTTTCACTTCTTCTCTTTCTTCAAGTGGATATTCTGATGAAGCTTGAGACTATATTTATTCTTTTCTTGAGCTCTTTTCTTTTTCTCTTTTCTTGATAGGAGGAATTTAACATTAATAGCTCAAAGAGATTTCCTTGCTCAATGGATGATGAGATATCCTTATATTCATATTTTCTTTCTTCTCCATCATCTTCTTTTTCTTTCTTCTAGTATTGTATTTATACACCTTGTTGATATTGCCATTGTGACAATGCTTGTCTTGAGATTTGATAATATGACCATTTGACGAAACTTGTCTTGAGATTTGTTGTCTTTTGGCTATTGGTGTAGGTGTAGACATATGATGATGTCCTTCGTCAGAGCCAACTTGTTTTTCAGATCTTTTTATCAAAAATGGTATTGTCTTATCTTTTTGGCACAACTTTTGATAATCTGATTAACGCTTCATTTTTCCTCTTTCTCAGCGTTCATTTTGGTGCTTATGAACATTTGTAGTGATTGTCCTTCAGAAGTCAAATAAGTATGTAACAAGTATGTTTATTTCTTTTTGCTTAATGATTTTATGATTTGTTTTGACATAGGTATTATGTTAAGTTTTCTAGAGGAAGAACATTCGATGAATGTATTTCCTATTACCTACTACTGATCTGATTGAGTTTTTGGTGTACGACCAGTTCATCAGATATATCTTTGTCGTTTTTGGACGTTGAACATTTAATGTCTTTTAATGCTTGTTCAAAACAACAAAGTGCTTTTGACTTTCTACCATTGGATAACATTTTGCAATTAAACTCTTCTCTCTAAGAATACTAAGCGTGAATAGATACTTCATCGTTAAACGAGATACTGATTAAGCTCATGGTATAGTTTAGTCAAGTAAACACTTCTTCTGTTTTTGTCGCTTTCCAAACGGATAGTGTTTAGCTTGTTTAAGCTTTCTTATGTATTTTGTTTTTATGTATTTTAAAATGTTTTGGCAGAGACATTATCTTAACCTATTATGTTTCGAGAGCTTTATTGGATACCTTTTTTAGGTATGATAAGCATCAAACGTTTAACTTAAACTCTCTTAGACACTTTAGGCACAACATCGTTTAGCCATGTGTCTGAGTGTTTTGACCTAGATGTTTTTCTATTTCCTAAGAACCTAAGTGTTTTTGCTAAGTTTTTCTATGTTAGGGATTCTGGTTCTAGGTTTTGTGTGTTTGAGATTTTGGCTTAAGTCTTGTGTTTCCATCCTAATTTGTTTTTCTTTAGTTGGTGCCTCAAGTTTTCTTCTTATGATTTTCTTAGCCTAGTTTTTCTACGTTCAATCCTTTTTCCTTGGATAATGGATATGTTCTTTTGGCTTATCATTTTGCCCTAATGTTTTAGGCCTTTTTGTTTTCTTTTCTATTTTTTGTGATTTGTTTACTCTTTCTAGTTTTGTGATTTTCTAGCCTAATGTTTTTCTAGGGTATTCTATCCTAGGGTTGATCTTGGAGTTTTCTTTCCCAATGTTTGGTTTTCTGACTTGAGGTTTTCTGTTCTAGTGTGTTTGATGTTTGTTTTCTATCCTTGGAACTAGTGTTTGGTTTTCTGACTTGAGGCTTTCTATCCTAATGTGTCTGATGTTCGTTCTCTATCCTTGACCTAAGTGTTTTTGATCTGACTAGTTTGCTAAGTTTTTTACTTGCTTAGAGATACTTTCAATACACAAATACTTTTTTTTTCATATTATTTGATTAAACTTCAAAACCAAGGTTTCTATTAGACAAACTTGTCTTGTAGTGAGCTTGTCGTTTCCTGACATTTATTGTAGGATACAAAAGAACAAAGTTGGATCTAGAGGTGACAAAATAAGTTGGTTTGGCTTGTTTTGACTTAATCTGTCATTGGTTCATTAAAATAGATTGAGTTGGATTAACTCTTCGTAACAAAACATATTGTAATTAGTGATTTATTTTGTTAATACATGTTAATGAGCTTATGGACGAACTCGCTAACTACTTTTTTTTTACTTTTAAAATTTGTTTATATATACAAATATTATAAACATATTTAATCATAAAATTATTATTAAGTTTTTAATTGATTAATTATTATTTCTAATTTAATAAATTAAAATAATTGTTATATTTATATGTTAAAGTACTATTATAATTAATAATTAATATTTAATTTATAAGTGTTAATGACTTAAGTTACATTACTATTACATATTAACATCCTTGAAAGAATATAATATAGAAAAGTTAATATTTTAAATTATATTTTATTTTAATTTTTAATTTATAAGAATGGGTCACTGGACAAGCTCGTACTTTCATTCATCAATTTGGAAGACTAAGTGGATTTGACTAAAATGATTAACAAATTAAAAATTTCAATTTAATCTATCAAATTTTGACAAGTTGTCATATTGACTTATGGGTCATGATCCATTTTTCAACCCCTAGTTATATTCAACAAAAGTTTTAAAGACAAAAACATAAGATAAAGTATAAGGAAATTGGAAATTAAATTGTCATTAAAATAAACCAAATTGAGGCCATGATTAATTTAAGACATAAGGTGCGTTCTCTTGTGAAGATGTATTGGAGAAGAGTGAGTTAATAAATTTTAGTGGATTTGAAGGCAAAATTTTTATATTTCTTTTAAAATATTTAGAGATGAAAGTGAGTAAACTTAGGGACGAAAATTTGTAAGTGAATTGACTCATGTAATAGATTAAAAATAAAGTTTTAATAGATTAAAATGTAATATTACTATTTTTTTTCTTATAGTTAAAATTAATATATATTTTAATTTATTATTTATTTTTATTATTATTATTTATTATTAATATTATATTTTTTTATTGTTATTTAATAATAATAATATTATTTAATATAATAATAATTATTATTATTATTTATTATATATGAGTTCTTTGTAATGGAGATAACTATGGATATGACATCGGTTCCACACATTGAACTCAGAATTGAAGAGTCTTATGGATATGTAAATGTGCATGCCCCAACTCAGATATAACATGGATTTCATTGGTCAAGATTCATCACCACCACTTGTCCATAATCATTCAAAATATTAAAAAAAAACAGTAATTACCTTCAAATCTTTGCCCCAATCAGAAGATTCTCTCTTCCTATTATCCCTTAAATCAATCCTCACATAAATCCATTAAAACAAACATGGAGAATACTCGTTTTTTCCATTTATTGGAATAATTAATATCCGAAAGAGAAGACAGGGTAAACTTGTATATGTCTTGTGTGTTTAATTAAGTTGTGCCTTCTTCATAATAGTTTATTTCTGGGTCGTTATACATGTCAACTTCACGCTGGCCATCAAGCATGATGTGCTCGTTAAGATATAATATTATCTAAAAATTAGGTCAAAGTCATGTTGATTTTTCAGTGCCCAATAAAGCAAGTTGAGGTTACAAGTTTAGTAAGCTTTTTGCATCTCAGATTACAGTTGACTACTCATTTGGAATGAACTTTCAGTTTTGGGTTACCTCATCTTTTCTCATGCATCATCAATATTACCAAAACCAAGTAACTTATCAAATGTCACAAAAGTCTCCAACGTCTCCTCCAACTTTGTAGACTTTCTATAATACATGTTTTTACTATTAATTGTTTCATTATCATCTTCAAAATCGTAACAATGGATTATAGGAAAATGTTTTTTTTGGAAAGTGCTTCCAAAATTATTTTTACTTTAAAATTGATTTTGAAGAAAGGTGATTTAACATAAAAACTATTTATTTAAGATAACTCCAACTTAAAAATATTATTTTGTCAAGATGTCGGTGAATATCTCACATCAACAACATGATTTAAAAAGGAAAAATCATATTTAAACTTCAAAATACCAATAAAAAGTGTCAAGATTTAAAATAATCATTTTAATATTACTTTTTGGAGGATTGAATGTGAATGTAAACACGTCTTCAAAATCATACTACTAAAAAACTATGCTACTGAAGTTCATTTCCAAAAGTATTGATCTTGGAAGGATCAACTAATTAAACAAAATATTGGGTTAGGAAATTTGGGATACCAACCACACCAAACAAGCCCATCTTTGTTCATCTTCTGACTCGGTTCCTTTTGTCTTTGGTCTCTTTACTAGTGGCCTACCCTCACCCACACAGATCCACAGAGTACACTAAAAGGAAAAAAAAAAAAAAAAAGACAATAAAGTCTTAAAGATAACACGTATTTTATTAGTAGCTTGGACCGTTGTCAATGAACAACTACCTCTCACCTTCACATTATATTTATTTTCTTCCGTTGCTATGTTTTCAACATCTAAGCATACCACCTACATCATACATATATACCTTGCAACTTTCTCTCAAGGGAACTCAGACCCTTGTCATATTGTGTGAGGGAGACCACAGGTATGAGAAACTCCACATGTGTTCCTGATGATGCTTTCAACATTGCATGCTCTACTCTTATATTTTGATGATCACTTATTTTCAGCTCACAATATTAGTTTTTAGAATAGCCCTCTAGAGTGCTTCTGTTACATGTTTGTATTGCTTTTTCTGTAGGCTGATATGGAAATGGCTAATGAAAATGGTTTCCAGCTTAGTGTGAAGCTAGGTGAACCAACTCTTGTTCCACCAGCTGAAGAAACAAAGAAGGGTTTGTATTTTCTATCTAACCTTGACCAGAACATTGCGGTGATTGTGAGAACTGTTTATTGCTTTAAAACTGCTGAGAGGGGGAATGAGAAAGCTGGGGAAGTTATAAAGAATGCATTGAAGAAGGTTCTTGTCCACTATTACCCTCTTGCTGGGAGACTCACCATAAGCTCAGAGGGTAAACTCATAGTGGATTGCACAGGGGAAGGTGCCTTGTTTGTGGAGGCTGAAGCAAACTGTTCAATGGAAGAGATTGGTGACATCACAAAGCCTGACCCTGGAACTCTTGGTAAGCTGGTTTATGATATTCCTGGAGCAAAACACATTCTTCAGATGCCTCCTTTAGTTGCTCAGGTAAGTTTTATGATTTATCATTGTCTTATATTTTTGTTTTTCATGTCCTTGAGTTAGTTTGTTTTTGGGTACATAACTCTTAATTGTTTAGTTATAAGCAAATACTAAAGAATCTACATATACATGTCATCTAGCATTTATCAAGTTCTTGGTAGGATTTATAAATGAAAAAATGTGACTATTTTGAATGTCTCATATATAAAAGTTAGTATCACTATATTTGTTTGACCAAATTTAAGGGATGCTAGTGTTTGTGACTAAAATTGGTTTTCGACTATATCTTTTCTTTTCATGCTAAGAATAGGCACCTTATCCATTCTGCAAGTACTACTGGAGCTTCTATTTCAGAAATAATAAAATCCGTGTCAGAACTTTAACAACACAATTCTTTCTCACCAAGAAAATGTTTGAGGAAATGGCCCCACACTTGTCATAAAATAATTGCAGTTTTGAAAGTGTGAACTCTATAATCCAGGTGACCAAGTTCAAATGTGGAGGCTTTGCTCTTGGACTGTGCATGAACCACTGCATGTTTGATGGCATTGGTGCAATGGAGTTTGTGAACTCTTGGGGACAAGTAGCCAGAGACTTGCCACTCTTAATCCCTCCAGTGCTTGACAGAAGCATACTCAAGGCAAGAAACCCACCAAAGATAGAGCACCTGCATCAAGAATTTGCTGACATAGAAGACAAATCAAACACTTCTAGTTTATACGAAGATGAAATGGTTTACAGGTCCTTCTGTTTTGACCCTGAGAAACTAAAGGAGCTGAAGATGAAAGCAATGCAAGATGGGGCGCTTGATGCATGCACAACATTTGAAGTCCTTTCAGCGTTTGTGTGGATAGCAAGAACCAAGGCACTGAAAATGTTACCTGAGCAACAAACAAAGCTTCTTTTTGCTGTTGATGGAAGGGCCAAGTTCAATCCTCCTCTTTCAAAAGGGTACTTTGGAAATGGAATTGTGCTAACAAATTCTGTGTGCCAAGCTGGGGAACTGACACAAAAGCCTTTGTCATTTGCTGTGGGGCTCATTCAAGATGCTATCAAGATGGTAACAGACAGCTACATGAGATCAGCCATTGATTACTTTGAGGTGACAAGAACAAGGCCTTCCCTTGCTTGCACTCTTCTGATCACAACTTGGTCTAGACTTTCCTTTCACACCACTGATTTTGGATGGGGAGACCCAGTGCTGTCAGGGCCAGTGTCACTGCCAGAGAAGGAAGTGATCTTGTTCCTCTCCCATGGCCAAGAGCGAAGAAATATAAATGTGCTTCTGGGTTTGCCTTCTCCTGTCATGAAGATTTTCCAAGAATTGATGCAGATATAATCAACAAAGTATATGTTATTATGTCATTGTGTTATTTGTCTTAAGCTTACTATTAATTATTCTCTTGTTTATGGAAGAAGAAAGTATTTGTTGCGCTTATGAATTTATTGGTACCAATCAATAATTGAAAATTTATGTCTTGCACGTGAATTTAATTTAAATTGTTGCCGATCAACATCGTTTTAGTTGGTTTTTATGTGCCCGAAGTTCAGTTTCTACTCGTGTAGCTGTACTGTATATATGGGTGAGTACTCTATCTTAATAACATTAATCTCGTTATAGGACAACTTAGTCTAACACATCTTAGATGTTGTTTATCAAGAGTTAGGTGTTACAATTGACAGATGTGAGTCAGGTGTGAGGTGTGGCCTACCAAGAGCCAGGTGCCACCTATCGAGAAGAGGTGCTGTCTATCAAGAGCCCAATTCCATCTATTAAGAGCCAAGTGCTGTCCCTGAGAGTAAAGTGCCTTCTATCGAGAGCCAAGTACTACTTACAAAGTGCCGCCTACTAAGACTACATACCAAGATTATGTGTTGTCTATCAGGACTACATGTTGTCTATCGAAGCTAGGTGCTACCTACCAAGACTGTGTTACTTATAGAGAGCTAAGTGTTGCCTACTAGGACTACATGTCACCTATCAAGAACTATGTGCAGTTTATCAGAACTATGTGCCACTTACGAGAGTTATGTGTTGTCTATCAGGATTATGTGTCGCCTAACAAAACTATATGTCGTTTACGAGAATTATGTGTCGCTTACCAAAACTAATGGTGAACTACCCAACAACAAGTTGACCTGTCTGATTATTTTTACGTGATCATAAGGTAGCTTGTATGACAACTACTACTTGGTTATAAGTCGGTCCGTTCAATTACCTTTTGAATTGCTAAAGCTAATAACGTATTATTCTATAAATTAACCGAATCTAGATCAAATAACTAACTCATAAGATAAATGGGTCATTAGGTCTAATCAGAAATGACCCATATAAATGAGATCCCACAAATATCATAATTACTCTATAAATAGTATAGAGGAAAATATTTTATATGAAGAGACAACTTATCTCAATCTTAAAAATCAATTTGAAAAGTAAGTAGATTTTGCTAAATAAGATTTAAAGAATTTTCACTAAGATAAAATATTCACTAGTGTAGTGAAGGGAAACGACAGCGGTTGTTTTTTACAATACGCTTCATTTTTAGAACCGCGGCATATACGAGCGAGGTAAAAAGGTCTGGCACTTTAGGCCGCGGTTCCAACTGCAGTAATATCTTGAAGGTTATTGCCTCGGTTCTTTAGAAACCGAAGTAGTAAAGAAGACAAAAAAAAGGGGTGGGGGGAGGGGTTATTACTGCGGTTGAACCGAGGTAATAACCTGGGGATATGACAACGGTTCTTGCTTGAACCGTGGCCAAAACCTTTTTTTTTTTAAATTTCGTGTAACATTTGGCCTCGGTTTTGGCCACAATCGCAACCTATTGTCCTGTAATTTTTTTTAATAGCATGTATGTTTTTATGATATCCACTATCACAAAAACAAACCCGCATATCAAACAATATCATAACAACATAGATTCAATAGATTCAACACAATAGTCAATATTTACATCACATAATGTACAAAGTCTAATAACTGTAAATCAACATGTTCTAATGTATTTTAAATCTAATAACTATGAACTATTATATAATCTAACTAAATGTTTTGCAATTGCTTTCCTCAGGAATGTAAGTGGCTTCTCAAGAATTGGAGTAGGAATCTTGAATCTCTGAACAAAATTGATATTAATTAGTGTATATGAATTCCAAATGTTGGAGAAAATCAAAATTCATTAAATTTAAATATTACCGTTTCCCAGTCTCTTGTGATATGGGCATGAATAATGTGGGTCATCCAATACATTACATAGTATCCGTACTTATATCTGTTACACTACAATATATCATCACAGTTGTAAATAGTTAGTGAAAATCATAAAACAAAACAACTATAAGAAAGTATGGCTTTAGCATGTGTCAAACCTTGAGAGAAATCCATGCAAGCTTTCTACTGTTAGCAATTGATCTCCCAACCAATATCATACTTGCTGAAATAGAACTATGTATATATATATATATATATATATATAAAGGTTTTAGCATTCATTTATATAACAAAGAAAGTCCAAAAATTGAGGTTCTTACCAATCGACTGCTTGTCTGAGATGTGTGGGAGGAGACTTGTGCAATGAAATAACAAGTAGCTGCCAATGGCGTCTGAAATTCATAATAACTTAATTATTATATATTAAAATCACAGATGAAACTTTATTATGTTAACAAAGTTCACTTACCCAGATATATAAGGAATAAAATGTATTTTCTTCCCGCTTGCAAATCTTCTTGTGAGATATGTTGTGATCTCATCAAAATCATTTGTTTCGTGAATGATTTGGAGATCAATGAACCCATAATCATCATTGTACCCCAAGTTGTTACTGACACCATACATATACCTGAAATAAAAAATTACCTTTTATATAAGTATACTTGATATATAAATCAATTTTATATAAATAATTGCACATAGACTTACATCATCCATAGCTGAACTAATGTAATACTCAATTCTTCTGTTCCCAACGCAAGCTCTCTGACATCTTGGCTATGCAGGTATATTGGGACCTCAGAGCCTCTCCCAAATACATTAGCATCATATTCAACCTCCAAAGGCTTATTTGATATGATGTCAGCAAGTTGCTGCAATACACCAAGAGGATCGTCCTCAAATAAAGAAATCTTCTCCTGTGCATGCGTCTGTTGTTAAAATGGAAAAATAAGATAAGTTTTAACATCAATAACATGTAAATTTTAAAATTGAGAAGTGTAAAGTAGAATTTCATACCGGGGGGTCAAAAACCGAACCAAGTGTTTAGGCCAAGCGATAAAAGACTAGAATGCTTGTGCCACAATGAAAATCTCATCTGTGGGCAAAGGAACTGAGGCATCTGGTATGATAATGGTGTCTACTGAGACCTTCACCTCATCCTCTTATAGCTCCATACCATGAACAACAGTCGCTGCCTGAAACACTATTCCACGAAGCTTTTTTGTGATCTCTTGTGTCAGCCTTTGTTCTTGTGCTTCGTTGTATGCATATGAAGTCTGACGAGAAGAACTCCCAAAATAATCTCGAATGCCTACTCTAGTTCCAATTGCAGTGGTAAGAATATCCTGGCGACCCTCTGGAGTGAATTGACCTTGGGAGCTCTGCTCAACCAAGAAGTCCTATAACATAACAAAGCACCATTGTTCTTAAAAAAGTTCAAGGTAGTATGTATAATGAAATTATTATTATTTTAGGAACAATGATAACTTACAATTCTTTGAGATATTTCTCGTGTAGTGTCAGAAGAGTAGGTGCCCGATGATCTTAAACAAGCCAACTTCCATTTCTCATGCCGAGAAGGTGGAGAAGGAGGTTGGGGGCTACCATCCTCAGATGATGGTCTAGCTTCTGCCTTTTGCTTGAGGATTTTCTCCTCAAGCTTCCTATACCCACCACGAGATATTAGGTGGGTTTTTTTTAGCACTTATTCCTTGTGCTTTACTTCTTTTTGCCTGTCACATATGTTTAATTAATTAGTTCATATGATATATATTTGTTAATGAGAAATTGAATAATATTAACTATACTAACCTGTCATTCCTTTGATGTCCAAATCTGTACAAAGAGGCGCCAAGTCTCCTCATCAATGACCTTATATGTTTGACATGGAGACTTATCTTTTTTTGCTTCCAAATATATATCTTGAGGTCAACTTACTCTTAAAACCCCGGAAGTTTTCAGCAACAGTTGATAGACACTTATTTCTAAGTGTTGCAACATTTGGAATGTCAAATGTCATCTAAATAAACATAATAAAGTTGTATCAGTACAAAATTATCAATATAAACAAACTGTAATTCAAATGATATTTAATTAACTTACCAATATATCGTTCCATATAATGTTCCGGTCAACCTCGGACACATGGTCAAAAGATGGAGTAAGAATACTAATCCTATCAAGCGCCACTACTCCAAGGTATGATCGGAAGTCATCTGTATTTGGGCCAGATGTCGTACTCGTGATCACATTAACATTCACGGGTGTTCTTTCACCACTATTTTTTTTTACCAAAAGTTGTTTCATTCTGGTGGGTCCTCTAGTGGATCTGGATGAAGGAGCCTCATCCCTTGATGAATGTGGATGGTCAACCATATATCTGTCAAAATAAATAACAACATGTAATATTAATAAAAGACTTATGTAATATCTTATAATTTAACAAAACATGTAATAGTAGTCATAGGAAATATTAATGAAAGACTTATGTAATATTAATAAAATCTTATACAAAAATTTGAAATTCATACATAAAGATATGGATTCATCATATGTATATTCCCTCATTATGATCTGACCGAATTTCATGTACATCGTCAACTAGAGGTTGGTCATCCAAATTTGTCGTAGTTTGAAATGAATGGTTGTCAGCAATATGAATATTAATCAGATTTTCTTCGTTAACTTAAATTTGTTTTTTGTCTTGAAGAGTGACATACCAATGGTCAGACGCAAGATCTTTGACATAAAAAACCTGAGATGCTTGATGTACCATGATAAATGGTTCGTCTCGATAACCCACCTTTCGAAAATCAACTAGTGTCATATCTGATTCATCTATTTTCACACCACTCTTATTGCCAAACCACTTACATTTGAACAATGGAACAAAACACTTGGTGTAATCAACCTCCCATATCTCTTCTATTATACCATAATATCTCATTGATCCAAGTACATGAGATTGATCTTTTGATGTGGAAAATTGAAGCGACTCAGCTTCTAAACTGACTTCACTATTTTGTACTATGCTTTTATCATCCAAAGTCTTCGTATAAAATGTGCAATTATTGACTTCATAACCTGTACAACATACAAAATCAAACTTTAAACCATTTGCAAGCCACAACAAAGTCTGAGAAGAATGTGGCTCTTTGTCTATTTCAGATTTGAACCAAGACATAAATTTTTTGTTATGCTCCATCAACTTCCATTTCTCTTACTGTCTTGGATTTTTATTCTTCACAATGGCTTTGTGTGCTTGCAAAAAAGGGATCACCTCATCTGTGTTGTTCAATATATAAAGATGTGCTTGCAACAATTCTTCACGATCTTTTGTCACCACATTCACACTTTGGATGCTTTTACTTGTAGAACATTTATTCAACCATGATGTGTGAGGAACTCCTATTAGATTTGTTGATATCATGTAATCTGAACAAAACTCGATACTTTCTTCAACAATATACCTTTCAATCTTTGAACCTTCGAGACAATATGGATTTTTAACATACCCTTTCAAAATCTTCATATAACACTCAATAGAATACATCCATCTTAAGTATACCGGTCCGCATAACTTGATTTCTCTAACCAAATGAACAAGTAAATCTACCATGATGTCAAAAAAAGATGGAGGGAAAAACATCTCTAGTTGACACAAGATGATAACAATCTTGCCTTAAATGCTTTGTAGGATCGATAACTTTGTAGGATCGATGACTTTACTACAAATTGACGAGAAAAATGAACACAACCTGTTTATGGTCTGCCTAACATTTTTGGCAAAATTCCACAAATAACCACTGGTAACAATTCTTGCATTTAGACGTGGATATCATGAGACTTCATGCCAACAAGCTTTAAGTCCTGCATCGACAGTAAACTCTTCATATTTGAAGAGTATCTTCTCTTGTCTAGACATTGTGTAACATGCAAGGGGCAAATAAGTACGTTTACCAATCTCCATGGGTGCCAACTCTTCTCGAATATTCATGTCAACCAAATCCAAACGAGAATTCACTCCATCTTTTGTCTTTCCCTGAATGTTGAGTAGTGTGTCAATCAAACTATCACACACATTCTTCTCTACATGCATCACATCTATGCAATGTCTAACATCTAACTTTGACTATTATGGAAGATAAAAGAATATTGATTTCTTCTTCCAAGGGGTCATTATAGATGACTTATTGGATGTTTTCCCAAATACATGATGTATTTTATTAACTTTTTCAAGAATTTGAAGGCCAGTAAGTGGATTTGGTGCTTCGTCCCTCTCTTGATATCCATTGAATGCTTTTTCTAACCTTCGATATGGATGATTACATTTTAGAAATCTCCGATGACGTAGATACACCGTCTTTCTTCCATGTTTCAATTGATGAGCTGCAGTATTTTCTTCACATATAGGACATGTTTTATGACCCTTGACACTGTATCCTAACAAATTACTATAAGCTAGAAAGTCATTAATGGTTCAAAATAACATTGCACGCATCACAAAAGTTTCAGAAGCGAATGCATCAAATATTTCAACCCTATCAATCCACAACAACTTCAAGTCTTCAACTAGTGGGCTTAGATAAACATCTATGTCATTTCCAGGCTGCTTTGGACCAGATATCATCATAGACAATATCATGTACTTCCTCTTCATGCACAATGCAGGAGATAAGTTGTAAATTACCAATATAATTGGCCAACAACTGTGATTGGTACTTAGATTACCAAATAGGTTCATTCCATCAGTGGGTAAACCAAGCCTAAGATTTCTACACTCTTTTCCATTGCTTTGAATCAGTTGGATGACGAAGCAGCCCGTCAAATTTTCTCTCATCTGCATGTCATCTAAGGTTTTTAGCATCTTTGGGATTCACAAACAAACGCTTAAGTCTAGGCACAATTGGAAGGTACCAAACGACTTTCAAAGCTGTTCCATTTTTTTCTATCTAACCATTATCTTTACTATTGTTTTTTGACTTGTATCGTGATAACCTATATAAAATGCAGTAATTGGGACAAGCATGTATCCTTTTATACTCCATACCCATTGGACAAAGAATTTTCTTCGTATCATAATTACGAGTGGGTAGTGTATTTCCATCTGGCAACATTTCATTCGACAATGTCAATAATTCTGTGAAACTCTTATTAGTCCATCCATTGGTCGCCTTCAAATTCATGAGCCTTAACACCGCTGACAAACGTGCGAACATAGTTGAACCGACATACAAAGGTGTTTCTGCATCAGTCGACATCGTCTCATACACATGAGCTTTGGCAAAATTTTCTGCGCCAACATCGCGGATCATGTCCTCTAATTTGTCTTCATCCGGTCGATCTTCTTCCATGGTGGAATCAATAACATTTTCAGTTTGGGAGTCAGTTGAAAAGTGTGTTTCTTTGCCGTGCCATATCCATGTTGTATAGTATCTTAGGAAACCATCACAGAAAGATGTTCTCTAATTTGGGTTGTGTTTAGCTTTCTCGCATTCAAACAGTTCACACAAGGACATCTAAATTTCACTTCATCATCACTTGTACCTTCATTACGTTGTGCAAATTGTATAAATTCCTCTACCCCTCTCTCGTACTCAGCACTAATGCGTGGTAAATTAATCTAGTTTCGATCCATATGATCGATATATACGTAAATATTCTGAAATTAAGGTTAATTCAATTCAATCATACAATCATAGAATTTATAAGCATTAAAATAATCACATATTCAACATAAAAAAAATTTTAAAATAACATTGTAAAATTGAAAAGTTAAACTTTAAAATCATACCATCATACAATATTATACAATCATACAAAATATTTCATTCCTACAAAATTATACACAAACATATTCAATCGGACAATCATACAAAATTATATATTCATATTAAAAAGTAAACTTTAAGCATCAATATAAGAACCTGATAGTGTGAAAAGAAAAGCCAATAACAAAGGACAACCCGTGATCAAAACGGTAGAAAATTCAACTCTGCAAAATTCAAAGATACAAAAATATATT
This sequence comes from Vigna reflexopilosa, assembly GCA_027742785.1. NCBI lineage: Eukaryota > Viridiplantae > Streptophyta > Magnoliopsida > Fabales > Fabaceae > Vigna > Vigna reflexopilosa. Next base: position 19,241,590 of record CM050914.1, read on the forward strand.
AGTTTTAGAAAAAAAAAATCAAACATCAAAACGCAAAAAAAAAATAAAATGAAAATTTACCTCTAAAGGGAGAATCGAAAAAACCAAATTAAAAAGACGTTTAGAACGATTTTGATCAGTTAAAAAGCTTCCTAAACGTTGATGATGGCCACAACAACAACCAAAATGAAGATTAAACGGTCAAAAATGCAAGAAAATGGCAAAGAAGGCATGTACTCTCGAGAGGGAATGCAGAGAAATTGTTTCAATATCACGAGAAAGACAACACTTTACTCCTAATTTTTTTAACCTACGAAAGGTTATTACCTCGGTTCTCAATAAAACTGAGGTAATAAGGGGGATATGACATCAGTTCCAGTGAAAACCGAGGCCTATTCTCTTTTAAAAAAAAATTAAATTAATCTGAAATGACAATTTTGAAATGTTCAAACTTTATGTCTCGATTCACCGCCAAACCGAGGCCAAATCCTTTGTTAAAAATTATATTTATCTTAAATATTTAAAATTTGTTCAGATCAGGGTCTATGGCCTCGGTTTCTCCCAGAACTGAGGCTTATTCCCTTACGGTCTAACTGCAAATTCATTGTAGGACTGCCACGTGGGGAGAATTTCAGAAATTTGCAGGGACAATAGGTCGCAGTTCTCAAGACAACCGCGACCTATTCCCTAACCTTTATGATGTTCAGACTGAATTTTGGGAATGTTAGAATTTGCAGGGACATTAGGCCTCGGTTCTGAGGGCAACAACGACCTATTCCCTGACCTTTATGATGCTCAGACTGCAGTTTTGGGAATGTCAGAATTTGCAGGAAGAATAGACCTCGGTTTTGAGGGCAACCGCGACCTATTCCCTTTCCTTTATGATTTTCAGACTGTAGTTTTGGGAATGTCAGAATTTGAAGGGACAATAGGTCTCGGTTCTAAGGACAACCGCGACCTATTCCCTTTCTTTTATGATATTCAGACTGCAATTTTGAGAATGTCAGAATTTGCATAAACAATAGGCCTCGGTTCTGAAAACAACCACGATTTATACTGTCAACAAAATTTCAAAAATGTCACTGTGCCATTTTATGCTTCGATTTCTGATAAACCGAGACATAACAGGCGCAGTAATATCCCATTTTTTTACTAGTGATTAAATGAAATATAATATTTATGAAAAAATCATTTCAGAATATTTTTTTTATACTCAATTTTTCAAATTCATCAACGGATACAAATATTGTAAATTTCCACATGGATAATCATGGCACGTGTAAGAATTAGTTACTTGATTCAATTTATCTTGCATCAGAATTTGTTTTACCAATTTGAGATTCAATTTGCGTTCAGCCAAATTAAAATTGCATGATTCACTTCATCACCGCAAGCCATTCAATTCAAATTGTTTACGAATTAATGGCCCCAGAATTAGAAATTGGTAATCAGTCATGATTCAATCAATCGCAGCCACCAAATATGAAACAACTGGATCAAATCAGCCACCGCTTGAACGAAAGTATCCGGCCCATGCTTGATCAATTGCACCGTCTGACTCAATTAAATTCTTCACAGTGATGCAAGCTGTTCAAAATATATAAAATTCAATCTACAATTATTTAAATTTATTTTATTCTAAGTTTATTTAAAAGAATTTATATTCAAATTCATATTTTTAACTTTTAACTCCAATCATTTAAATAAATTTGAATTCAATAATGGTAAGATAATTTCTAAATTTGAAAATTTTAAAATCTTCTATAATATTTTAAATTAAGAACTACTATATTAGATCATATTCATATAACACTACTTTAGTTTTATTGGTCAGATTGAAATTAAATTATTAAAGATTGGGTCTCGTCAACTAAAAACAAGTTAGAATAGGTTATATTAAAGTTATGTTAAGTTTAATCATGTTTAAGTACGTTTGATAAGTTAGACTCATCTCAAGTTAGGCATAGTCTTAAATTGAATTACGTTCACGAAACTAGGTTGGGTCAAATCTAGGTAAGTCTTGGCTAAGTTGATCTCAAATCAAGTTAAATGAGCCAAAACAATGTCAAGCTGATCAAGTTATTAACTTGGGTTAGGCTCATGTTAGGCTAAGTCAGGTTGAGTTTAATTGGGATTGAGTTGTGCCTGACCCATATTAGGTTTAATCAAGTTGAATCGATCTGGGTCCAGGCTTAGCTAAGTCAGTCATGACCTCGCTCAACCAAGTTGGGACGAACCTAAATCCAAGAAAGTTGGGCTAAGCCCATGTCAAGTTGATTCTTGCTAGATCCAGGTCGATAATGCTTAGGTGGGATTGAGACAGATTGGGTCAGGTCAAGCTTAATTGAGTTAGGTTTGCATTAGATTGACAAGTCAGGTCCCATATCATGTTAGGGTCATCTCAAGTTGAGGTGGGGCCATCTAAGTTCGATTGAGAACATGTTGGGCCTGACCTACGTTAAACTTAGTCATCATGGGCCCATGTCTAGCTAAGTTAGTTTAGGCCCAAGTAAGGCAAAGTTGGCTTAGAATCGGGTGGTCTAATAAAGTTTTCTCATGTCCTATAGAGTCATAGTGTGACCATGTTCATCCGAGTTAGTGTCGACCGCATTCAGCTGAGTTAGGCTAGCCTAATGTTGAGCCATGTTTGACAAGGTCCAACTTAGGATAGGCCTTGGATCATCCTCACATAAGGTCGAGCGAGTTGACTCAAGCTTAAGGTGAGTCAAGTCAGTCATGCTCTACATTCAATTGAGTTGGATTTGGCCTATGTTGGGTCGAGTCTAAGTTAGACAGACCCAAATTGAGCCTAGTCCAACCAAGTCGAGGTCTGGTTAGGCCTAGATGGGATCGAGATAGACCAGGTCAGGTCAAGCCATGTCAAGTTAGGCCCAGGCCAAGACATTTGTTCAGAACCATGTAAAGTTGACTTGGGTTGATATCTAGTCGATCACGCATCAAATTTTATCTAATTGACAAAATGATTTTAATTTAGATTTTATCCCATGGATTAGAAAAATCTAAATCAATTTGATATAATTAAAATTGATCTAAATTTTAGATCTAACATATTTTATTTTATTTGGATTGGATATAGATTAAGTTTTGAAGAATCTAATTCATGTCACCCATACCTAATTCACAATGAGTGGACAAAGCGAAAAACCTGTTATTGCACATCCTTCAAAATTCACCATTTGTATCTTGGAATTCTTATTCCTCTTCTTAGATTATTGGAATTAATTGAACTGTAATTGTTGAGGCCACATGAAGAAAAATTCTACGTCACTTATAGTAAGTCCTTCTAATTTTGAGGTTATTGTTTAATGCTAATATCAGTTTGAATTTATCTCCAATTAATCATATCACACATGATAAACATGATGAGTCTTTCAAGGGAGGATTCATTGAGAAGATACAACACTAATGAGACATGAATCCAACCCACATAAAAAATTGACACCACCTCCAACCCAAAACATTAAAACAATAAGTTTGTGAGTTTTTTTTTACTTATAAGATGATCAACTTTCTCATTTTTTTATCTAATATGGGAATTAGACTTACTTGAATTTCTAATAAACTCCCTCTTAAGGGTGAGTCCCTTCCACATTAGGACACTTTCCCTCGAGTATAAGCACCCCAACCGCAAGTACCTATGTGATGACCTTCTTATACTGTTGTAAGAATCGGCAAAATAGGATATTGACGTTTTGGGAGAAGAAGAGAGAGAACGACGGAAAAATCTTAGTGTAAAGGAAGATTGATGGTGTTTTAGGATTGTAGATAAAGCCTTATGATTCCAAGGTATGTGGAAGCTTACCTTTGTTTGTTTATTATTGTATGTTATATGTGTACTTGGTTATTTTGGATTGATAATTCTTGTTGATACATGTTGATATGATTATGATTATATGTTACTATTGTTGGGCAAGGGTTCGTGTATGCATGGGCATAGGGTTTATGTAATATTTGTGTTAGGTTTTTCCTATAAATGTATGTATGGTTTGTTGGGTTATCCCAACAGAGGGTTTGATGCTAAGGGAGAACAAAGTTATGATGTTTTGGGGTTTCCGTGCAAATATATGTTGTAAGTGTTGAGTTATTGGGATCCCTTCCTATGTGGAGAATAGGCCAAATAATGTGGACCATTATGTCTCACTTTGTTTTAGTGGAGATGAGTTATATTAGTAGGGCACATTAGAGTCATTTGAAGAGAGGGAAAAGCCAAGTGAGAGAGAAAGGAAGAGAAGAAATTATTCCCGCATAACACAAAACCCGCACTAGTATTTTCATCATTGTCAAGTCGTTCACCGTTGGATCGGTCTGATGTTTGGATAGTGGGTTTCAGATGTATGGTTCTTCATTCTTACTGTTTGGATCATCAATCAGATGTCTAATTTGGGAGAAACCAGCCTAAACGAAAAGAGAAAATTATTCCTGCATAACACAAAACCTACACTGGTGTTTTCATCGTTGTGAAGTCGTTCACCGTTAGATTGGGCTTTGTTTTGGACAGTGTGTTCCAGACGTATGGTTCTTCATTTTGACCGCTCGGATCTTTAATAAGAGGTTTAGTTTAGGAGAAAACAACCTCGCATCAATAGCTTTGTTTTGGAGAATTTTCATCTTCTTGGTTCTCATTTGTAAGCATTATGCTTAGTTAGTTTGGTTGATGAAAACCCCATTTGGGGTTTTTATTGGAGAATCTTTTGCACCCTATTATTGGGGGTATAACATGTCAATTATTGGATCTGGATGATTCAAGGGATGTATTATATGTGTTTTAGTACGTTTACATGGGTATGTGATGCTTGAATGCATGTATGATGTGTTAACTATGTTTCCACGTGATCTGAAGTTGATGTATGTATTTTTGAATGCTTGAATCATGTCCATGATGTGTTTCAATTCAGCAATAATCGATTATCATTATTTATAATTAATTATCTACGCGTTGGTTTTGAGTGTGGTTTCGGGATAATCGATTATTGGGGGTGATAATCGATTATCCCTTCCTACGTGATGTTGTTCAAGAGTAGGAAGTTATCTAGTGAGGTGGCGGTGATACCCTTAAAGTTAGGATCTCTCTTTCACCTGTGTGAGGCAGGGGAAGAGGATGGGTTACGAGAAGAGCGGTAATGGTTTTTCGTGATCATTGGTTAACTTAGTGAGAGAGTCACAGTGTTAAACCAATCATGTGGTGTGATGGTGGGTATGTTTTAAGTATGGTTTTCTGGCTATACTTAGTTAATTAGGGGTTGTACCTTTCCTCTTTCGAGGGAGTAGAAAGGTAGTTGTCTTTCCTCTAGTATGGGGGTAGAAAGATAGTGACCTTTCCTCTTTCGAGGGGGTATAAAGGTGGATCTCTTTGCCTTTAAAAGGAGGTGGAAGAGATAAGTCTCTTCGTCCATGAGGGCGGTGGAAGAGGTGAGTCTCTTCGTCCATGATGGACGGTGGAAGGGACTGAGATTCGAGTGTTGCTCTTTCCTCTTTTGAGGGGGTAGAAAGGTTGTCACATTTCCTCTTGAGAGAGGGTAGAAAGGTGGATCTCTTCGTCTTTAAGTGGCGGTGGAAGAGATGAGTCTTTTCGTCCTGGAGGGGCGATGGAAGGGACCGGGATTTGAGTGATGTTTTTTTCCTCTTTTGAAGGGGTAAAAAGGGTTGAAGTTCTCGCCCGAAGGGTTCCGACTCGTGTTGAGTTTAGTGTTGGGGTGAACAGTTGGGAACAAGGGGGACAGGTCCAAAGCTGCGGTGGAGGACTACTAGAATTATCTTTTTTTGACAAATAGGAATGATACAATGAAGTATAGAAGTTGACATACATTTATAATGATGGTTGGATAGACATGAGTTGCCTTAAATTGACAGATGGTGCAGAGCTAATGAGTTGAACATGATTTCGTTTAAGGGAATGTAGGTGTGGTTATGGCATTGGTTGCTATAGTCTTATTATGAATTGATGTTGTTTGGTGTGATGGAATTGTAAAAAGGACTTAACTACTGTGATATAAATGTTATATTGGTGATTTGGTGTTTATTTTGGTATTATTCTGAATGCATTGATCAATTTATGATAATGTTGTAAAGGGAGCTAAATCCCTATGGTTGTGATTGTAGATTTTGGGTATTTCCTAGATCACGTTATTTGGTTTAAATGGTGGGGGTTTTGGTGGTGTAACTTATGCATGAGGGGTAGAGTTCTCTAGTGCCATGGGTGGTTTGGGTACTAACGAATCGATTAATTTAATGGTGAATTTAATGAAGAATGGATGTGAACCAAGCCTGAGGAGTTGTGGAACATGATGATAATCACATATTGAGGTTAGTAGTCAATTTGACTTGTGTTTGAGAGTAGAACATGAGTGAGTATTAGGATGTACCTGTTGATTGATAAGCATGAGAGTGAAGGATAAGTCTACTTGTTATACCTTGTAAATCCTGGTTCTATCTGTGGATAAGTGCTTCCTTTTGCCTTGTGTGCATTGGAAGGAGATGATCTATAGGGGAGGCTACAAATGTCCTGTAGGAGAGGCTACATGTGGGCTGTAGGAGTGAGATGGACTCTTTCCACTATGATATTATGGTACAGTGATGCTCATGGTGTTGTTCTTGACTAGGAGAGTCATGAGTGTGGTGTACCTATGATGATGATGCTCCAAGGAATGATATATTGATACTAATGGGATTATGTGGTGTAGAAAACATAGGTGCTAGTGAACGGATAGACTGCGGTCTAGATATGTGATGATCGAGGGTCGAGGATCGGGGTTCAAGGATTTAGTAATTTATCGTGGTTGATGGTTGGGTTAGAGGTTTAGGAATCCTATTGTTATTACTATGTGTGGGGTGTTTGATTATTGTCGATATAATCAGTATGTATGTATCTTATTATTATGATTGTTCTATCGATAACTTACCCCATACATGTTTGTGCATGTGAATGCAATGATCGTATAATGTGTGATGTTATACTGGAGCAAATGATGCTATAGATTAAAATAAAGCATAATGGATCTATGAGATGACGGGGGACACACTTGGGGTTTTATTTAAAGCTATAGCAATTAAGTTTTTAGGACAATGTAATTGGAGTTATTTTATTTCCTTCATTATTTTGGTTTTATTTAAATAATGCAATTGGACAAGCATTTTAGAACTATTATTCGATGTAAATTTAAATGCTGAGGTTTTTGAAAATACGTTTCCACACTATAAGAAAGTTTTGAAAATTATCAGTTTTTGTAATAACCCGTGACACCCTGAAATTTGGGGCATTACAACTATCATATTATCACAATAACATGACGTATTAACATGAAACTAGAAAAACTTTTGATACAAGGAATCCTTACATTTAGGATTCTTCACCCATATTGTATTCATTTGAGTTAGTCACCAAGATGAACCATAAACTCAAATGCCATTGTCATGGATAAACAACAACACAACAACCAAAAATACCAAACTATGCAACAAAAATAATTCCCCTAAATTTGCCAGAAACTATGAGAAGCAACAACAATAAAAAAGGGCAACAATTAGGGATGGCAAAAAAAATTTGCACTTGGGATACCCACGGATAAAATCCGCGAAGAATAGTTGATACCTATAAATATTTACTATTTGCATGTTGCTGGTAACAGATATTTTAATACCCGCTTATAAACAGATCATGTACGAATATTATACTACCCAACCCGCGGGTACCCGTTACTTGAAAAAAATAAAAATAAAAATTTAATTTATATTTAATTTAATTAAATTAAATTTAAAATAAAATTAATTTATATTTTTTTAGATTAAATTTAATTAAAATTGAAATTTAATTTATATTAAACTTTATATTATTTTTGTTATTTTGTTTAAATTTTATTTTAAAAATGTATAAAATATATATTTTTTAATATTTGCGGGTATCCGTGAGTTTTAAAATATCTGTGAGTTTTTTTGAAATGAGCATCCGCGTGGATAGTGGACGGGTTGCGAATGGAGTTTTTACTTTGCAGATCGGGTTACGGATAAACACTATCCAAATCTGATCTGATCCATTGTCATTCCTAACAATAATAATCACAAAAGAGAAACTTAATATTTTTAAAGTGAAAAAACCCTCTTTTATTGGAAAATCCCACAAGCATACGTCACTTAATCAAATTCCACTAAAATTAAATATAAATACAAAAGAATCAAATCCAAAACATAAATAAGCGTCTAGAATTAACCAATATATCAAAGCAATAATGTTCTGAGTATGAAAACAAAAAAAGAAAAATCTAAAATAGAATAATAGTGCAACATTGATTTCTCTAGCTACAAAACTTTATTTCACAATCTCCACCGTCAAAATAAAAAACTATATGCACATGCTGAAAAAACTTCAAATTCGATTAAACTATTAATGAGACCGAAATCATAATTTTATTGAAACTGTTTGGAGAATTTACCCACAAAATTTATCTCTTCTTTTTCTTTTCCAAAAGTTGAAAAATTTACATTTCCTCTTTACGAAAATAGATTTGATTAATTTAGATTTTGTAGACCCATAATTGGAGTCCAACCAACGTAATAATAGCACCACTTTATTTTCAAATAGGCAAATTCAATTGAATTCCACACTGCGTATTCAATTTTGTCTTCCAACGCTGCGCAAGGGTTGCTTGACGAATCAATTCCTATTGCTTCGCAATCTTATGTAGAATGATTTGCTGCAATTACTCCAACAACTAGGCGACCTTCTTTCCAATTTTTAAATCGAAAACCACCGACTGATTACCATTGAATTGTTTAATCCCCAGTATTCATTCCAATCAAATATAAATCAATTAAAATAATATATTTTAGTCAAATTTTACCTATCTTCAACGAGTTTAATAAGGGAGAAAGAAAATTTAAATTGTGAAATTCAATCCATAATTATTTTAAAAAAATTATCTCAAGTTTTTAGATTATTTTAAGTCTATTATTATAATTATTTTTTAGTTTTTCCAAATCTAAAATCAAGACATATCTAAATTATTTTAAGCTATGAAATGTTAGGTTGAATTTAATCCAAGGTAGTATGTCAACTTGAGTCTAGATTGAGTTAAGTTGAGACGAGTTAGCTTAAGTTGAGACGAGGTAGATTGAGTTTAGGTCGAGATAAATCAGTCCAAGCTCATGTCATGATGTAAGACCTAGGGATAATAAATTTCAAGAAGAGTGGTATGTGCATGCACGACATTAGTTAAAATAATATATGATAAGTTATACTAAAGTGAAGTATAACATAATTGATTACAGCTCTTTGTTATAAGATGAAGGTCATGTGTTTGATTCTTTTTGTGTACATTAGGTGTGCTTTATTTCTTTTTATTATTATACTTTAGGATATGTTGTGTCTGATGTTGTTTGTATTGTTAGTTGTGTATTGTCTATTTGGTTGGAAGTGTTGATTTGAAACTTGGGGGTGGTGAGTTCAAACCTTGGTTAGAGAAAAAGTATATAATATTCTTTTACAGCTTTAAGAGGCAAATTTAAGAGTAAAGGTAGCGTGAATATTTGTGTATGAGAGAGTTAGCATAGAAATTGCGTAGAAGAAAAGAAAAAGGAAGTAACAACCAAGATAGGGAAGAAGTCGCAAGCAAATAATAAGGTAAGTAGGGCTATCCTTATTATTTGTCTCTATATGGATTCAGAGTATGTTGAATGTATCAAGAGCTATCCTTTTTATTGGCCTCTATATGATTATACATTGAACAAATTTGTAGTGATGTTGGTAAAAGAAAATATATATCTTGTTCTTGTTGTATACTAAGGTGATCATGTTGTTATTGTATCATATCAATTTGTTGTTGGTAGTGAAATAATTATGAACACATGTTTGATGGAGGTTATAGGGTTCTATTGGTTTATGTTTACATGTTTGCGTTGCTAGTTGTGTATGTGAATGACAAGATAAATGCGATATTCTATTTGGTTTGGAGTATTGGTTTAGAACTTGAGGGTAGTGAGTTTGAAACTTGGTTAGAGAAAAAGTATATTATTTTTTTACAGTTTTACAATTTTATGGAAGGTGAAGAGATAAGAACAAATTCATTGATTTGCTCAGTAAATAAAAAATATTAAGGTCAATTATGAGGCAATTTTAAGAGTAAAGGTAGGGTGAATATTGTTCTATGTGTGAGACAAAGTTAGCAAAGAAATTGCCTAGAAGAAAAAAAAAAGGAAGTAACAACCAAGATCGGGAAGAAGTCGTAAGCAGATAATAAGGTAAGTGGAGTTATCCTTATTATTTGTCTCTATATGGATTCAAAGTATGTTGAATTTAACGGGAGTTATCCTTTTTATTGGCCTATGATTATATGTTAAACAACTTTATAGTGATGTTAGTAAAATAAAATATCGCGTTCTTGTTGTATACTGAGGCGATCATGTTGTTATTGCATGATATCAATTTGTTGTTGGTAGTGGAATTGCTATGAATACATGTTTGGTGGAGGTTGGAGGTTTCTATTACTTTATGTTTACATGTTTGTAGGGAAGTCTATATAAGTTTTATGATTTGTTTGCATGTGAAGGAAATTTCTTGAGGTATATAAATTTTTGGTGAATTCCTTCTAATAATCATTAGTGATTTTGAGTTATTGTCTATAAATATTTTGGTAATTGATGGTTAGACTGATCTGTATCATTCTTAGATTATAAGATATACATATTAAATCATTGTGCATAATTTTGTTGGGAACGATCATCGTTTTATTATTCAATACATGGTTAATAATGGTTATAGTGCTACATATATTCAATTGTTGAAATTGTTGACTTATATAAGATGAAGACTATAGGGGAATAATGCATTTTTGTTAGTTAAACAAAATTACAAAGGTGTCGAGATGTTGAGAATGGTGGTCGTGTTGTTTTAAGTTTATTCTGTGTTGTTTCCCGAGGATCTAGTTGTTAAAGTTAAAATACGAGTTCTCTACAATTGGAACTATGATGTTTAGGTTTGATCTATGTTGTTTAAGATTTGAACCGTGTTGTTTAGGCTCTGAACCGTGTTGTTTAGGCTTTATACCAAGCTATTTGTGGTTTAAACGGGTTGTTTGAAGATTGAACAATGATGTTTTAAGTTGAATCTGTGATGTTTTTTTAAGTTGAATCTGAGATGGTTTTAGGGTGAAACTAGGTTGTTTGAAGTTGTATATAGTTGTTTTCAGTTGAAATTATGCTATATTGATTTTTAACAGAGTTATATTAAGTTGTTTCTAGGCAGGGTTAGGCTTTTCCAGGATGTGTTGGTCTTTTGGTGGGCTAGGTTGCTTTCTATCGGGTTGTGTTGGTTATTACCAAGCTGGGTTGGTTTTGGCCAAGCTCAATTAGTTTGGCCGGTTTGTGTTATTTTGTGTCGTGTTGTGTGAGGTTTGATTGAGCTAGGTTAGTTTTGAATTTGTTGGATTAGTTTTGGATCATGTTGGTTTAAACATCGGACAAGAGGTTTATAACTTGACAGAGAGGTTTTGGAGGTCGACCACGAGATTTTTGACTTTGGTGAAGCTAGTTCTGTTGTTGGGTTGTGTTTGAATATGGTCGAGTTATTTCTGTTGGTTGCCTGGTGCTATTTAAACATGGTTGTATGTCTCGTTGGTTCAGTTAGTGCTAGAAGACATGATTGTGTGATTTGTCTTGTTGGTTCAGTTAGTGTTGAAAGACGAGATTGTATGTAATGTCTTTTTTCTTGTAATTGTAAAGTCAAGTTGGTTCCTTTTCGCCCATACGACTTTGGTGAGCCAGGGAAAAGGGAAAGTTTTGTTTTAGCTATAAGGCTTTGTTTTGAGCTGAGTATAGTGTTATGTTCGTAAGGCATTGATGAGTAGGTAGAGTTTTTACTTGTAAGGCTAGTGAAAAGCAGGTGAAACGAGTCCTAACAGTGAGACTTTAGTGAAAAGACAGGATGACTCTAACCGTAAGCCTTTGGTGAGCAGGTAGGGTAGACGGTAGGTTTTTGGGGAAAGACATATTGTTTAGGTATTACTTGGTGATAATACGACATGATGTTTTTATGAATGTGGATTTGCTTCATGGATTAGAATGGTTGATTTGAATGGTGTGGGTGAGTTATATGATTCTTGTATATTGTATTGTGTTTTTTTTTTTTGTTTAGCTCACCCTTGTTTATTTGTGTTTGTTGCGATGATCATATAACTCATGTTGTTATATGGGAGTAGATGTTGTTACAGATAATGTTGGAGACACACAGAGTGAGGAGATGTGCTAGGAAAACTTTTAGGAGTCTTTTGAATGCATTTGAAAAAGAATGGTATCTTTAAGTAGTAATTTTAAACATGATTTTAAGTTTGAATAAAGTTTTTGGTTGGTTTTAACATTGCTTATGTTGAGTAAATGAATATTTTTTTAAGTTCACTATTTAGTGATAGTATCAGATGTTATATTTTTTAAAGTTAATGGATGGTTTATGAATTACAAGTGACATCCTAAAAGTGGTGTTACTTGAGGCGAATCGACCTGAGCTTAGGACTAGTCGAGTCAATTGGGCCTTGGGAGAGCTCAATTATTGTAAACCTAGGTTGATTCAACTCAACTTGGGCCTAGGTTGAGTCATGCCAAATTGGACTCAAGTTAAGTCGAGTTTAGTCAAGATCAGGTTAAGTCGAGTCAGACTACGCTTAGGTTAAGTTGGGTAAAGAAAACCTTGGTTGAGTGGATTTGGCGCAGACTTGGGTTAAGTCAAGTCTCCCCAAGCCAATGTCAATGCCTAGGTTGAATCTGTTGGTTTAGGTGACTCTAGAAAGATGGGGGATTGAATTTAGCTTAAGCTATTTTCGTACTTAACAAATTGAAACACCTAAAAAAAATAGATCAAGCATAAAAGATATATTTATATTGGTGCATCGCAATCACATAGGCTACGTCCAATTCTTTCTTAAGCATTATGCATAAGAGGTTCCACCAATACAATAAGATTGATTACAAACAAGTACATAAAACCTTTCTGGTTAGAGGAGTATCAACCTCTGTAGGTATCACAAGTACATACCTCTTTAAATAGTACAAATACATACACCTCTCCAAATAACAAGTATCATCCTCTTCAGGTATCCCTTTTGATCTCCCACTAAGATCAAGATGTCTCAATAAAATAATTGAGAAAGACTGTTAAAGTTCTACAACACAATCTAATCTCGCAGGGTAAACTTCACAAAATCAAGAATATTAAAGTGGTTTAGCTCTCACCCTAACGTGTTTACACACACCAGACTTTTTCTATATTTGACTCTTTTCTCACAAAATCGATACTTGAATGTTCACTTGAGTTCTCTTTTCTCACTTGAATGTATATTATAGTTTTGTATCTTCATTGATCAGCTTGTTATCCATTTTATAGTCATAGAAATGATAATTATTGGTTATTCTTAAATTTGATTGATTTGATTAACATGCTTTAGAATCTTGTCAATTTTCTTATAAGAATGGCTTGAAAAATTCTTTAATTTGATCTTCAAGTCTTCTCAATATTTTCATTGCAGTTTTAATTTTTTTTCCTTCTTTGAATCAGAGAGATCTTGATTTAAAATCCTTTGATTTTTTTTCCTCTAGAATGTTCACAATTTTTTTACTAAAGGAAACATGTGTAGGAAATTATATAATATATCATTAGTAGTATAATTACTATAAAAATCAATCATGATCAAATTAATAATTAGTCATGCATAAACCATTTTTGTTAATTAAAATAATATGACCATTTGTCAATAAAATCATTTTAATAATAAAACTTTTGATTTATGATTTATTATAAAATTTAATTATAATGTTGTGACTTGAAATTGTAAAGCAATCAATAGATAATCAGAGCAATGAATTAGAGAACATTGATTTCCAACATTTTGGTCAACCACTTCAATTGTCTATGGCCAATTTTGCCTAATCACAATGTCTTGTGATATCATCTCATGAGTTGAGTTATAATTGTCTGATCAGTTCAAGAGTGTACTTACTAGTGCAAGGATGGGCTTTGACACCAATTACTTTCTAATTTATACTCCGGTTATACAATTGAAGCATAACAAGGTGAGGTAAAAAAGGGAGGTCTTAGGCTTCAGTTGATAAGTCAATCAAAGCCAAAAGCATACAACGCATTAGTGCCTCAAACATGAGAGTGAAAGTGAAAAGAGAGACTCATAGCGAGAGTTACATCAACATGCAATGAAACAATGCCCCAAATGCGAAATTTGGAATGTAGCAACACTAAAATGAAGAAACAGAGAATGAAGACTGAAAGCGAGAGCAAGAAGAGAGACCCAAATTGAGTTACACGAACATGCAATGCAGCGACACCAAAATGAAGAGAGAGATAATTAAGACAAAATCGTCTATAAGACTAAAATGTCTAAATGCTCTCTGTGTTTTGAAGTTTAACACAACAACATTAAACGAAATGAGAATATGAAGTTGTTATCACTAGAATATATGAATAGCTGAAACAAAGGTGATAATTGAGAATACTCTAAAAACCAAGTAACATAGAAAAATCTTGGAAAAACACTTAAGTATAATCTGGACGCAGCACTAAACGATTTGCAAGCTTAAGCATTAATGAAAGTCTTACAACACACAAAAGTTATACTGTACAAAACGATAATCAGTCAAACTCTTAATATAGGTAAGAAAGTAAAAGTGTCAAAACAATGTTTTTGGAAAACACTTTTAAATTCTCAATTAATATTCCAAAAACTTATGATAGAAGACAACTCACTAAACGCACTTGCTGAATAAAGCAGAATCTTAAAGTGTTTACATAGGCTAGACAATACCATGTGCTAAAACGATCTACTTCATCCAACGGTGAATTCTTCAATCAATGCTTAGTATCTTAGTGAGAAGCTTAAATGATTAAATCCTACCAGAACGATAGAAAATGTAGGAATCACTTTGTTGTTCTGATCCGGCATTAATTGCCATTAAATGTTCAATGTCTAAAAATAACAAAATTGATATGGGAAAAGACATATTTGATGCATGCATATCTACTCTACTTTTTGTAGATTGCCTACTACACGCATCCACCTGCTCCATCTAATACAAATCAGAAGCGGACGTTAGAAACAAAGAAGACATTCACGAAATGTTCTCTGCATCAGAAGTCGTGACAAATAAATAGTACAACCTACTTTTGTCAAAGTACTGAAAAAGAAAGCCTGCTTTGACAAGTTGACTTTAACCAACGACTGCTTCATACGACAAGACTAAAAAGACTCAAGAATCAAGGCAAAAGCTCGGTCTAACAAATATCGTTTTGAGAAACCTTTAAATAGAAGATGATTCAAAGAAAAAATCAAAAGAATAGCATAAAAAGAGAAAAAAAGCATAAGAAATATCATCGAGATAAAAGTAGATCTCAAGAACTAAAAAAAGAATATATGAGAGAAGAGAAAAAGCTCAAGTCTAGAAATAATCTCAAGCTTAATTGTCATATAAGCTTACTATTTGTAAGAAGAAAGAGGAGATAAAAACACATATCAAGTCTGTAGATTGAATTGTATTGAACATATATCCTTTCTATAAGAGTAATCGTCTAAGACTTGTAAGCAATTTGATTGATTGCACATTCTAAAGAGAATTCAAACACTTGTTGTTTAACTCAGGTGAGTTAAAGGATTAATAGGCATCGTATTAGGTTGATACTAGGATTGTCGAGTGGAAATCAGGAGTGCGTGAAACTCAATTAGTCAACGTAATAGGTGTTAATTTTTGACTAGGGAAATCAGGTGTAGTGAGAATACTTAGTTGTAATCTTGTTGAAGATTATAGTGGAATTCTCTAAGGTGTTTGAGGAGACTAGACATACCTTAATGGAGTGAACTAGTATAAAAGTAATTATGTAATTATAGTCTTTTTCTATAAATGCTTCTCTTACAAAACCTGGAGTTGCAATTTTATCTTTAATATAAGAGCTTCTTATATTAAATGACTTTTCATTCAAAATAAAGTTTTATTAAAACACTGTAGAAAGAAGTCATTTTTAGTTCATCATTGTTTTTAATTGTATAGAATTATGATAGTTTTTGTTTTTTCTTTAATTCTTTATTTTGTAGAGTTTTAGTTAAAAATAGGTATTTAGGTGTATTTTTAGTATTTTTGCAAATAAGTAAGAAATTAATATTTTCTAAAAATCTTTCAATAAAAATGTTTTGTTTTAATTAGGTTTTAATTGCATAATTTTTCTTCTTTTTCTTATTTGCATTTTAACCTTTTAATTAAATAATTTTTTCTCTTATTTGGGTTATTTTAGGCAGAAGTAAAGTGAGTCGTGGAGATCTGGACCGCTACATTAGAATTGGGCTGAAGTGGTAAATTGGGCCAACGTTGTTTGCTGATTGGAAGTAAATTGGGCCAACACTATACTGATGAGGTTACTCCCTCCACCTCCCAACATTTCTCCCTACACCTCCACATTTTTTGAAAATTCCAAAACTATCCCTTATATTTAAAAAAATCCTACACTTCCACTTTTTTTCTTCAACGAATTTTGAAATCCATTGAAGAAAAAATCCTTTAACGGATATGGGAGATCCGTTTAGACTTCAACGGAAATCGATTTATGTACCAGATCCACTCCATTTACGTAATATATATATATATATATATATATATATATATATATTACGTAAATGGAGTGGATCTGGTGCATAAATCTATATATATATATCCTCAAAAACATGCTGATGTATATAATATATGTGCCATGAAACGTTGATATTATTTTGAAAGTTGCGATTTCTACAGAAAATGAAGGTGTGGAAAGAGCCAGAAAAGAAAGGGTTTTAATTAAGAAGTACATATAAGGTCTGGAAAAGATGTATGCATGCATGTGATTACTTGAAGATTGTTATTAGAGAGGTCCAACTCGCAAATAATGATGCTAAATTAAGAGACGGGTTGGGAAGGGAGTCCAAGGACATGTCACTCAAGTCTACTATTTCAAGCCTCTCTTCCTCTACGACTTTCCTTTTCTTGGTTTTCTTTCTCAAATCGATCTTGAGAGACATGGACTGCTGAAAATGTTGTTGTTGCTCGTACATCATCTTGTACCAAATAAATGAAATACAACAACATAGTTGATACTAAAATCTATTTTTGTTATTGTTGGTTTTGTTTTTGTATGTGAAATAGTAGGCCTGAAAAGAAAAGAGAGAGAAAGGGGGAAGGGAATGGATTGAAGGGTGGAAAAAGAAGGGAGTGGGTTGATGACATGGTTGGGGGTAGAGAGATGTTGTTGAAGCTCAAACAGGTCTTCATATCCGTTGAAGTTCAAACGAATCTTCCATATCTGTTGATCTACAAGGTAAAATGGGAATGTAGAGGTACAAGGAGCAAGCAACATGTGATGGTGGAGAGAGTAACCTCCTACTGTTGATTGGAAGTAAATTGGACCAAGAGTGGTGTTGATGCTATTAGATTGGGCCACTGGTTGATTCTTCTTTGGTGGGCCGTTGGTGCACTGGATTTTGGGCAGCTGGGTTGGGCTCTTGAAACGTTGCGTTTTGGAGAGGTTGGCTGAAGAACTTTGCAAGGGTCATTTGCTTTAGACTCATTAGGCAAAAAACATCCTCGAGCAAAGGCTTCACTTCTAAACTTGAAAAGAACCCTCAACTTGGGGTTTCGCGAGAGAGCGAAGCAAGAGAGAAGACGAAGCCAAGCGCAAGTGACCGGAGCTGACCGGTGAGAGGAAGAGATTGAAATTGATCGGGAGGCTTGGATAGGAGAGCAAACGGAGACCGTCCGATGGGGAGAAGCTTGAAGCGTCGAAGAGAAGGTTTTTTTTTTTTTTTTCCACTTTCCCTCTTTCAAACCCTATAAAAGGGGGTTCTTCTGCAATGTAAAGAAGAGACTTTTACAGAGAGACATTTTACATTTCTTTTTTACAGTTTTAGCTTTCTAGTTTCTGCGGTAGAAGTTTCTTTGTAGAGTAGATAGAGAGATTGTGAGTTCTAGGGTTTTACGCGCATTTCGTAGTGTAGATTCTGATACTCTTGGACTGTTGATCGAGTAATCACGGTGGTGACAACCCGTGATCGTCTCGGTTTTGCTTCCACGCTGGATTTCTTCTTGTAATTTTCATTGCTCTCTTAATAAAACTTCACTTTCTGTTGATTCTATTATTACGATTTATGTTCTGTACCTTTAGTTGCTTTCTTGTAATGTTTAGTTGAATTTAGGGTTAACTTTCATTGTTATTTCGTTTTTATTGCTTTAAAATTTGATAGCTGAGTATAGGTTTCAATTTTAGATTCTGAACTTTGATTTTAAGCTTTGATTTGAGTATTGGTTGGAATTCTGGATTTGATATTCTGATATTGCACTTTAGTTTTCATTGTTTTTGATTTCTGTCGGTTGAGATTAGTTTTATGCATGTTAGTTCATGATTTAGCATCTATCTTTGTTTTTACATTTAGATTTAGATGTTTACTTCAATTTCAGGTTATACACATTGTTTTTACTTTTATTGTATTAGTTTTATTCAATTTCTGGTATTATTTTGAGTCTGTTTTGATGGCAAATCTGTTTCGGTAGTTTTTTATTAAAATCCTTTATTTGATTGTAGGTAGTTTAGGTGTTATTTCTTGATTTCATTTGCTGTTCTTGATGAGTTGTTTTTGTCTGTCTGTTTTCATTAGGAATTTAAAGGTTTGTAGAGTTAGAATGTTTGTGATAATTGCATCTAGAATATATTCCTGATCTGGTTTTGGTTAGAATTATGAAAATGATTTAAATTTGCTTTGGTTTGGTGAATCAAGTGAATGTTATCTACTTCAAGCTCTAAAATGGAACTAAAAACCCCAAAGTGGGCATATTTTACACAGGATGTGTTCCTGGATTATAATTGTCACTTGTTACATCATACTTTACAAATTTAATTCAGATTCTTGAGTTTAACCACTGACTCTTTGCTGTTGATCATTAGTTTTAGGTGTTTCTTGTTGATTTTTCTTTATTTTAGATGGTAAATCTTTGTTTGCAACATATAGATTCAGTCACTTCATATATGCACATATTCATTTGACTTTTAGGATTTGTTTAGCTTTTCATTTCCAAATTGAGTTAATTGTTTTTTTAACATTACAGTTTTAATTTTAGATCATATTAGTTGCATTAACTTCTCATTTTAGTTTAGGTTCTGTTCTATCATACATAGATTTCATACTTTAGTTTAGGTTTTAGTTCTTACTTTCTTTCTTACATGTTATTTTCTTGTTTTCTTTAAACAGATTTCATTTTTTTACTCTTTCCTTTTTAAATTTCAATTTCTTTCATTAATTGTCCCCATATTTTTACTAGATAGTTAGTAAATAAAAAGAATTAACCAAACACTTTTAAAACTTAATTTAGCCGAGTCCTAGGCTTGATATCTTGGTTTCCCTATGCTACATTAGTGGAGACCAAGTTTTGTTCCGTTTTTGTGTGACCAAAAATCCATTTAACAATTTAGGTAAAATCTTTTATCCTGCTATACTTTATTGGTTGCAAAAAAGTTTTCCAATAATACTATTCAAGCTTCTCTTCTAGTATTTAAAAAAACTTCACATTATATGGAGGAGAAAAAAAGGCATGATGCTCAAGGGAAAACACATCGAATCTAGCTTAAAGAACAAATCAAAGAAGAGATAACTGAAAGACTCATTTATCTGCTAGAAGTGTAACAAACCTAGACATATTAGATCTAAATGTCTCAAACTCAAAAATATGAAGAAAAAGTCAGCTAGTCCCATATATGAAAAGAAGAAAGTGTTGATGAGCATCTGAAAGGACTTAGACACATTCAATGAAGGAGAAGTCGCAAAAGGTATGCCTCGTGACACGAAACGTTGAAAACACATCAGATGGCTTTGATAACAAGGTAGATTTATCGAACCTACACTCAGTTATTCATGCATACTATAAACTGCTTTCGTATTCATCTAAATAAAAAACTTGTAGATGATATAGCCATAGTTGAAGATGTTAAATGCATCAAATCCTTTAGGCATGAAAATGACACTCTTATCAAATTAGCACTTTTAATTATTATGTTCATAAAAATAAATAAAAAATAAAAAAATCTTTCAATATAAAATTTCTCAAGATTACCTTAGAGATTCATTCATTAAAATTTATCACACTAGGATACTAAAAAATAAAGAAAGAAACCGTTGTATGCATCATCAAAATCATCCTTAATCAACACATTTGTCATGTTTTATTAACAAATTGTTGAATAATTTTTATTGATGTAATTAATCGTTTGTTCTCACAATTGAAAGAAAAATATGTCTAATTTTTATAATAAGAAATTCATATTCAGTTTATATATATATATATATATATATATATATATTGTTTATCTATTTATTTTATTTCTTTTTGTAAAACTTAGAAATAAATCAAAATAATATCTACAAAGCTAAAATGATATTGAAAGAAGATACTTTTAGATATAAAAACTAAAAAAATAAAAACTATAAAAATAAAATAAGTAACTTAATCTTATTAATATATTTTAACCATGATTTGTTATGTTATTTTTATCGATTTCAATGAGAGCCATTATTCCTTAATTATTGCCATAAATGTAATAATAGAGTGGAATGAAAAGTTAGAAGTATGTTTCGGATCGTTCTTGATTATCCTTTGTTGATTAGGCCATGTTCCCTTTGGTGGCAATTATCTTCCATAGTGTAGCATAGCAGATTAAAAAGGACCAGAGGGACAATATTTGATAATTACCTGCCATATTCTTTGTACGGAATTCTGGAGTTAATAGCAAGTTGCATCATGATTGAGGGCCCGTGTATACATATATATGGACATAAGAACAATTGCTCTATGATATGACACATTGAGGCAAATCTTAAAAGCGATGTAGAATAATTGCTCTATAATATTGAGGCAAATCTTAAACGTGATGGAGAACGATATTGCTAACACTAGCAATTTTGGATTCAGTTGTGTGACATTTTGGATATTTTCATAGAATGCTGTTATTAATCAATTGTCTACTAGCAGGTAGCAAGTATAGTAATTTGAGGCATAGCTAATTGTCAATAGATGGATCTTATGAGAGAGTATAAAAACATAATAATAATAATAATGAAATATAAACTTGTTCCGGCTAAGTTGTCCTCCTACACAATTTCTTTTGAACTCCGATCACATCTAAAGGTTAAAGGATAAAGATTAAGAGAGAAAGTAAAATCTAGGAGTAAATGTGTATTCAATGTAATCAACTACCTTTCACCTTTGACCTGTATTTATAGTTTTTGTCATGGGCCTATGATTAGTGAGATATAAACCACGACCCAATCACTGGCCCAATATTGCTAATCGTGTTTTACCCTAATCTAATCCTAAATCTTATTAGGTATTCCGATCGGACGGTCTCTACCGAAATGTCGATTTCAGTTGACCGGACGTTATGCTGTTATCGGTTATTTCGGATAGCTACTTTGGTGGTCCCTGTATCTTGTTCTTATGGTTCTTTTCAAATCGCTCTTTTTCATCAGTTATTTCGGATAGTTACTTTGGTGGTCCCTGTATCTTGTTCTTATGGTTCTTTCCAAATCGCTCTTTTTCATCTGTTATTTCGGATAGCTACTTTGGTGGTCCCTGTATCTTGTTCTTATGGTTCTTTCCAAATCGCTCTTTTCCTACCAACCATTCTTGACCAGTCCGTCCGATTTATATGGTACAAAACTTAATTCACACATAATATTATAACCACTTTCAACTCAAAATTTTATATCTTGGTATTTAACTTTCTCATTCTTAATAACTTAGATTTATGTTTGTATTTCAACCACAAATTTTATAACTTGGTAATTAACTTTTTCATTCTTAATAACATACATTTATGTTTGTATTTCAACCACCATCTGGTATTGAGAAAGAACAAAATAAACAATATTTGATTCTTGAAAATTGTTACTTTCGTTGCTTTGATCATTGAAAGTTTGACATAAAACAAATTGTCTCTAAATCAGTTTTTGAGAAAGAAGAAAAGTCAAAATTCATTCCTGAAAATTGTTGCTGTGATCGTTGTAAGTTTTGAAATAAACCAATTGGTCTATTGTAGAGGTAACTTGGAAGCTTTAGTGGGGAGAAATTTGTTGGTAAATAGAGAACTTTTGGTCTACAAACCAAACCAAGAAATGTTCACATTATTTTCAGAAAAGAAAATTGCACATTTACTCCTTAGAAATTGATCCTGAACTGAAGATTTCTCCCATTTATTTTGATATATATGCTCCTTCTCCCTTCTCTTTTGCCAAAGTGTTTATCCATATGGGAAATATAATATGCACAACAATAACTTGTTTATTCATGTGTTGCTTTCTTGAACAACTTGCATGCTCTGTACAATATACATCTACCAGTACATTTTAACAAAACCTAATCAACTGCATAAATCAAAAAGGAACTATCTCTCACACCCAAACTCTACTTCCATGATACTTTCTCTAACATAGCATAATATGAAAACAGTATTACCAAAGAAATAATGCAGTAAAACAATGAAGAGAGAGAGAGAGAGAGAAGAGATCTGTGCCCATAATGGGCTTCAAAAAGAGAACATGAGGTTTTTTTTTTTTTTTTTTTTCATTTATTTTCTTAAAATTTGTATGTATACACAAGTGACCAAGCTCTAGGCCTACTTGTGTAAGCTTCTTCTTTTAATTACCACACAGGGTGATGTCCCTCTTGGATGGTCTGAAAGTCAAAGCATTGAAGCTGTATATGCAGAGGTTAGCTTTTCTTGCTTTGATTGCAATCACATTAGAAGTGGTTCTGTAGCCAGGAACATTGCAAGCAGAGGATGAACTACCTATTAAGCTTGCTTGGCATGAAGACACAACTACAGAATCTTCTGCACATTTCACACCATCAACTGAAGGAATTTCCAGCTTGTACATCCCATACTTGTTGGTAGTTCTGTTCACTGAAAGTGAAATCTGTTCAGCAGTTTTCTCTGAGAGTGCTTTGAACATGCAGTCTACTTTCACCTCAGCACCTGCATGGACATAAATATGAAGAAAAAAGAGTGTAAGATGCACCCCCATTTGAACTCTTTTTGTTTTAGGGAGAGTAATTGTTTTCTCAAGACAAAAGGAAAGCAATTGTTTCTTTCTTTAGTACCAAAAAACAATTTTTGAGTTCCTCCTACATGTTTCATCTTTTAGAGAGAATCCATCATATAGAGACACTAAACACTAAACACTATATAAACAGCATTTTTGGGGAAGATTCAAGCCATAATTTACCACATTGCAAGAAACTAACCATTTCGTACATTGAAACATTCGTTCATATGCAGCTCCATGTTTCTACCAAAGTTACATTCCAACTTACAACACCACAAAGCATTCTACTAGAGGTTTATTGAGAGTTATCACCTGGCAAAAAGTAGCTGTGTCCGGAAAAGCTGTTATTGGAGCAGAAATCGCAATATACAAAGCCCATCACACTGATTTGTGAGATGGGGAACCTGGTTTTCCCTGGAAGCTTGGGTTTTGCAGGCTCAACTTCCAAAAACTGAGTGAACAAGGGCAAAAGGAGCAAGAGGGTTATGGGATTCATGGCCAAGTTTGGAAAAAGAAAATGGAGGGAAGCGTCCGAATGTGGTCTTTATGATGAGCAGAAGCAGCTAGAACTTTGTTTTTCTTTCAGAGCATTAGCATTTAGCTGCTAGTAGTGGTGTGGATAAAGAGGAGCAGTGGTTAGTGGAGAACCAACTCCAAGCAAAAGGTTGAAAATAATTTTATCTTTCTTTCACAAGAAACAAAGACATGTGAATGTTGTTTGGCAAGACATGGAGTTCATGAGTAGGAGAGAGAAGTGGTGGTAGATTCTTTTGTTGGAGAAGAACAAGATAGCTTCTATTGGGGATGTTGAGAAATGGGGTTTGGTTTAAATAGAGATATACCACTCGGGAAAATGCTCCACAGGGACATAAAAAAGGGTTGTGTAGTATCAACGAAGGGTTATAAGATGTCACGGTTCTCTTTACTTTCTTATATATAAAATGGTACTAACAGTTATAGCACTTAGCAGAGTGGTTTAGATTCTGTCACATGATATTTTCTGTTCAATAAAATATCAGTTCTTAATTAAAACCCACAAGAGAAAAAACATATTATAAAGAAAAAGGAGACATAAGATTTTGATGACAGATTTTCTCTGAAGAAAATCTCTATTTATTTCCTTTTTCGAAAGTTAATGTATTAGGATAAAAAGAGGAGAACCGATAAGCGTATTAAAACATTCCATTTTTGAATGCACGTCATTAAAACACAGTGAGGAGATTCTAGAACAAGTTGTAGTGTGTTGAGTGCATTTAAATCATGGCTCGCTCATTTATTGAGTCCAGTAATATCAATAGCAATACCTTGTGAGCATGTGACTATGGCTGACATGACATAAAAGGGTAAGGCATTGATGAAAAGCGTGAAACATTGGGGAGGGGTAGGAGCATTGATGTTGTTCATGTGCACTTCAGAACAGAGAAAGGGTCAATTCAGAGAATGCATCAATACGTGAGATTGCTACTACTGGTCCCATGATAAAATTAAATGGTTACACAGTACAAACCTTCAGTTTTGCAACATTGCAAACAAAACAGTGCTTTCCTCTTTTCCATAATGGTTTCAATTTTTGCTTAATTAAACATTAAAACAATAAAAGGGTGGTTGCTTGAGTTGAAAATGAGTTAACCTAGAATATGACTAATTTGCCTACAAAGTCCCTAGTAAGATAATCTCTTTAAAGTTTTGTTGGATAAATTTAAGTGGTTAGAGTTATTTTTGTAATTTCGTTCTATTGTTGTGTCATTTCATTAAAGTTCAGTAGGTTGCGTTTTCAATTTGAATTTTTTTTTGAAGTACTTAAATTTTTTATATTTATTTGAATAATATTTTTTCTTACTTTTTACTCTCTTATTTCTTAAAAAAATATAAAAATTTACACTTTTATGGTTAGTTTATCCTTATAATTTGTGTCAAATGAATGTAAAAGTATTATATTAACATTATTTTTTCAATTTTTATTTTTTTACACTGTAACAGTTTGGTAACAAACTTTGGTTAATATTGGTTACTGTAGTAGCTTGGGTCATTAGACATTGTTTTTGTTTTTTGGTTTTTGGTTGCATTGTAGCAATCCGATCATGTTTAGTTTTGGTTGTTATTATTCGATTCGATTTTATTTGATTTAATGTTTATTGTGTTTGTACATGACTATTTAATAGCCTTTCACTATCAATGAAAGTAATAAAAAAGTTTACAGTGCAATATCTTTAATATGTGTAGCGATTTTTTTAACAATTTGGTATCATAACTTTATGCTCTGAATGTCGAGAATGAGAGAAAAGAAAAGAAAGAGTGAGTGAGTGAAATAGTGAATGGCAGTAAGTGCTTGAAAAAAGTGAGGGATGAAAAAGTTACTAATAGTATGACTGTGCCACAATTGTTGAAAAAGACCAATTATGATAATTGGTGTTTACAAATGAAGGTATTGTTGGGATCCCAATATGTATGAGATATAGTGGAGGTCAAGTACGATGAACCTGATAAGGCCAAACATCAGATAGTGGCACATGTTACCATGTTGAAAAATACATGAGTGAAAGACAGGTCAGCGTTGTATTTTCCCTAAAATTGTGTAGACGAGTTAGGATTCGAAAAGATAGAAAATGTGTTGTATCTTCTCTAGAGATCTTTGACAAATAACTTTGAGGGTATTGTATACGCCATTAAAGAATCAAAGGACTTGTTAGTTCTTAAAGAGGACGAGTTAACTAAGTCATTGAAAGCCCGCGAACAGAGGAAGAAGAGAAAGAAGGAGGTCGACGATCAAACACTACAAACACAGTTTGACTTGAATGGAACTCGAAATACTCAAAGTCAAGGTCCTAAAGGTAAAGGACGAGCTACTCGAGGACGAGGTAAACATGGTTGTAGCCAAGAAAATGGCCAAGGAGGTTGGTCTAAGTTAGAAGTGGAGTGTTTCAAGTGTGGCAAGTATGACCACTATGCAAATGAGTATAGATCGAGTAAATGCTACAATTGTGGTAAGGCTGACCACATTGCAAAGTATTGTCAGGCTGAGACAAACAGGGAGAAAAATCTCCTTACTAAAGATGTTGAGGAAGAGATAGGAATTTTGTTGATGACAAAGAGCCCTGACGACGTGTTGTAGAGCTGTGGAGTGCACAAGCCAAGCTATGGAGACTCTAGTCCAAGCTTTAGCGAGTTTAGGCCAAGTAAGGCCAAGATGTCGAGCTAGAAGTTGAACGTTAACTAGTCGAGGTGGAGACCGAACACAGAGCTACATCTGGGTTGTTTGATAAAGAGAAGACACGTTGTTGAGCTCAATACAGGTTAAGCTGAGCTTTTTTCTTGGTGTGTCGAGCTGGTTGGTTCCAAGTTAAGTGATGTCGAGCTGTTTGATGAGGAAACCGAGTTGTTTGATAAAGAGACTAAGTTGTTCGAGAATGTGCATATGCATTCGGTGCCGTTCGAGACATAGTAGATGAAAGTTGGGTTGTCTTAAGTCGAGCTATCAAATCCTAAGTTGGTCGAAGTCAAATAGGCGAATTTGTTGAGCGTCGAGTTGACAAAGAGCCTAACATTGACCATGGAGAGCTCAGAAGAGTAGACCTTGGCAAGTGACAAGAAAAACTCAATGATGCGGTTGAGTGATGCAATGACCTCCACAAAGGGAGTAGAGATTGAGACTCGACAAAGTGGCTCGGTATGTTCAATAACTCGGTCAGACAATTGAAGAACCTTGAGAGGAGAAGAAAAGCCTCAGATAGAATGTCGAGGTGATTAGATAGCCCGGTGTAGAGCTTCTTAGAGAGCATGAACAACTTGGGGGAGAGGTCGGTCAGCCCCATGCAAAAAGTTGGTCGAGCACATGAAGAGGTTGACCTAAAACATGGAGAAGTCGGCCAAACACGTGGAATAGTTGGGTAAGCACTTGCATAGCCCGACAATTAGAAAGGAGAGCTCATTTTTGTACACAGAGAGCCCCATAATGTCCATGGAGAGCTAGATTGAGAGCTTAAAGGGGAACTTAGAAGAAAAGGAGACCAAAGGAAATAACTTGGTTGGGTTGTTTGAGTGTTTGGCGGAGAGCTCAGAAGAAGAAGAAGTCGCGGTGGAGAGCTCAGACAACGAGGAATTTGAGAGGCTAAGTAGTCCAGGAGAGCATATGCAAAGCTTGGGTAACTTTAAGTAGAGCCCGACTACCTTAATACAACGTGAGGTTAGTCTGGTTAGCTTAATTTGGCGACACAACTCGTTGGAGAATAGCTCGGACAAGTTTGTGAAGAAAGTGGAGAATTTGCATAGCCTAGTAAGCTTACTAGAAATCCCAACAAGTGTGGAAAGGGTTGTAGAGATGATGACTTGGGCCCAAGCCCAATAACAAGTCAAGGACCCATTACCCATGGAATGGCTAAGAGGATTCAACAAAGTTGTGAAGATACATCTCAAGAAGGCCAAGCATTGTTTATTCACTTCAAATGGCTACTCTAAGAGCAACCAACAAGCCCATCACGGTCCATACCAGCATATGGTGAAGGGTAAAAGGCTTCAAAATCAAGAAAACCCAATCTGGGTAGCATTGAGTGCATACCCTAGGGCACTCAGCACGCATGTCCTCTCTCTAGCCAAACCAACACGTCTTTTATGTGAATTTGATGCATCCAACACCTGCTTTACACCTAGCCACGTGGCATGTGATCCATAGATTACGGATAATGATCAACTATGTATTCTTTCGTGAACAAAGGGGGTGAATCTTCTATAAATTCACCCACCCTACATTGTATTCAGCACTTTGGATTATTATAGAGATATGTTATTGTTTTGCATCCAACCAACTGATCGAGGTCGTACCCAAATCAAATTTAATGAACAATTAAATGAAGTATAGACTAGGAAATTACTCCTAGGTTGTCTCTCAAGGACCAAATGTGGTTCAGGCAATAGGTCGAACACGTGGTGGAGGGTGGTTTATGGACTGTTTTGTGAGCACAAATTTAACATTAGGTTTGCTTCTGGATCAATTGCAATGCTTCCCATCCTTAATTAACAACAAATCAAACGCTCATCTTACCCCTAATCCAACACGAATTAACCAACTAAGCGAAGGTTAATCCGGTATTCAAAATTGCAAACTAAGCGAATGCAACACACCTATTTAATTGATTTTGCACCACACAGATTAATCAACTAAGCGAAGATTAACCAACACTTAAGAAACTAAGCGTATACCTAATTGCAAGCACAGACCCAACTTAATGCAATGCAAGGTAAGACAACAAATTACTACTCACAGTCCATAAATCTCAAGTAAGCAATGTCATATCCCCAATTACCAACACAAACAGTTTCACTCTTCCATTAAAACGAAATTAAACATAACAAACTACAAGAACAAAGGCAAAACACAAACTGCAATGGAAAGTTGAAAACGAAATCTGGAATACGAAATTAAAACAGGAAATTGAAACATGAACAACAATTTAAAACGAACTCAAACCAGAAAACACAATTCAATGTAGAAATCGAAATTGGGAATTGAAATGGCAAAACGAAATGGAATTGAAAGGGTAGAAACGAAATTGAAATTGAAACGAAATGGGATTAAAAGCACAAAATGAAATTCGAATTAAAATAAAGATGATACGGTACAAGAAAAAGAGAAAATGAAAGCAAACCTAAAAGCCCCAAGGGAGGAGGGGCTGGAAAATGCACCAAACCTAAGAGAAAACGTGAATGAGAAGGGAGAGAGAGTTCAAAAATCTGATTTTGGGGTTTTAAAAGCCCAAAAGACGAAAATGCCCTTCATATGAGCTCTTACAAAATCTGACTTAAAATTGGGCCCAAAGGTGCAAATCTGTCCAAAACTAATATAATTTAAATTACAAAACGAAATTAAATGATGTGGCAGCCCTCTTAAAGTCCTAATTATAATACCAAAATTGTCCTACAATTAATAATGAGAATAATTAGATTTAGATAATCCAAATTAATTAAAATATGAATTACTGATCAAATTAAGTCCAATTAGCAAAACTAAGAAAATAATGGACAATTAAGCACAATTGACTAATTAAATTCGGTGCAAAAAGCTAAGTGAATAGTACAAAATAATGATTCATCAAAATAAACCACACTTAGTGTTTTGCACCCTTGGGCAAAATCAAGACGCAGAATAAGGAACAATTCAAAAGACACAAGAGAGTAACCCAATATCCGCACACCGAAACAAAAAGACACACAAGAAAACAAACAGATTTACACAATTCTCAATGAATCCTGGAAAGAGAAAAGGAATAGACAACATCCAACACATAAAGAATCAGAGAAAGCAAATACTAGTGGAAATCATCCAAGCAATTCATAACATGGCAAAATAATCAATCAGGTCAAGAGGTGAATCAAAAGCAAAAGAACCTCACAGATGCACTATCACTGTATCTCTCAAGTGTCTAGGGCAAACAATGTCAACTCAATGCACTCAAGAAAACAAGAAACAAACAGACTTGGCAAGCCTCTAATATCAACACTCAAAACATATGCATGTCTAAATCAAAAGGTCTTTTTATGGTTGTAATGGGGCCAAGGACAAGGGACAATAAAATATAGATGGAAAGCTACAAACCAAAAAAGAATAGAGGAGCAAAGGGAAAAAAGTGAAAATACAATGAAATCATGCCTAAAACCTCTAATTCAATCCTCATCTTGACTCCACTTATTCAAAAAAAAAATTATTTTTCTGCATTTTGTTTTTATTTTTGTGTTTTTTTCTATCTTTTCTTGTC
Source organism: Vigna reflexopilosa (assembly GCA_027742785.1). NCBI lineage: Eukaryota > Viridiplantae > Streptophyta > Magnoliopsida > Fabales > Fabaceae > Vigna > Vigna reflexopilosa. Next base: position 19,271,432 of record CM050914.1, read on the forward strand.
TTGTCTCTTTTCTTTTCTCTCTTTTTTTCAAAACCAACTATAAGAGACAAGATGCACAACATATTTACAAAAACAAACTAAAAGAGGACCCAACTAGTCAATTCATAAGAATCCCTAGGAAGACCACACTTGTTCCCAAAATAATTCCAAAGCTCCAAAATTCCCTAAGGTTAAGATAATCATGGTTTTTCATTTAAGGCTAATGTATGAGCTTCAAAACAAAGAACAGGGGAAAGCATAGGCTCAAATGGGTTATCAAAGGATTAAAACAAGGTAGGCTTATTTGGCTAGAGATGCTCAAGAATAAAATTGCCTTTATCACTTTCAAACATTCATATCAATCAAGAATCATCAAAAAGAGTCAAGCCAAGGCACATGTGCAAGCAATCAAGAGGTATATCACACAACAAAGAACATTAAGTGGCTCAAATCCTCACATACGGGGTATTTCTGTCACATTCGATCAACCTCTCAAACATCATAATCATCTTTTCGAGTAGAGAAAAGCAATGATTTCAAACCATAAGTAGCAATCAAGTGCAAAACAAGCTTGCAACCTAAACAAAATCTAAAAAACAAGAGAAACATGCAAAACTGTACACAGACACAAGCTTAAAACAGAACAAAAACAACAAAAACAACCTAGAAAAACCTAAACAAAGAAAAGCCTAAACAAAGAAAAATTTAAACAAAGAAAAATCTCCCCCAATAGACCACACTTAAACTACACAGTGTCCCCAATGTGTCACAAACATAATGTCAGAGAAATCAGTACAATCAAAAGATCATGGACAAGTGCAATAAAAGTGGGGAAGGGAGGAGAAGGGAAAAGAAAACTCCCTTGAGTCAGGGTGGAAGATGCCAAACTTGATTTAGCAGAGAAGTGTCTTCCACAACTGGATCAAGAAAGGAAGTTCTGAGGAACTGCTTCATCCACCAAATCTGATCACATAGAGAGATGTCTTCCACAATTGGGTCAAGAAAGGAAGGATTGTTGATGAGCGGGTTCAGCTGGTGCCTATTGATCTTCAAGCCTTTGTGTATGTAAGCACATTTTTCGTCAACTGTGGGTGTTTGGTGGTCAAATTCATGTGTACATCCTGCAATAAGGTTAGTGCATTGTGGCTCCAAAGAATCTATACGCAGAGGTAAAACACCCAATCCCATGTATCAGACTGAACATCAAGTTTAGGTTTAGAATGCATATCAACCATAAACTCAGTTTCATGTTTAGTGCATGGAAAAAAAGCATTCAGATGTGATAGCAACAATTGGTTCATATCACGCAGAGAGTGAAAATTAGAAACAACATGGTCATCAACAGCATAATCAATTTGAGGTATGTTTACCTCCACTTCCCTGAAGATTGCTAGAGTCTCCTTATATGGTTCTTTCATCTTCTTGCTTTGAATAAAAGACTGTAGCAAATCATATGTAGTGGTGGAAAACGCACCAAACCTAAGAGAAAACGTGAATGAGAAGGGAGAGAAAGTTCTAAAATCTGATTTTGGGGTTTTAAAAGCCCAAAAGATGAAAATGCCCTTCATATGGTCTTGTTACAAAATCTGACCTAAAATTGGGCCTAAATGTGCAAATCTGTCCAAAACTAAAATAACTAAAATTATAAAACGAAATTAAATGACGTGACAACCCTCTTGAAGTCCTAATTATAATTCCAAAATCGTCCTGCAATTAATAATGCGAATAATTAGATTAAGATAATCCAAATTAATTAAAAATATGAATTATTGATCAAATTAAGCCCAATTAGGAAAACTGAGAAAATAATGGACAATTAATCACAATTGACTAATTAAATTCGGTGCGGAAAGCTAAGTGAATAGTACAAAATAATGATTTATCACCCACTCTAGCCAAGAGTCACCTCTACTTTGGTTCTCCCTTATATTCCTCTAGCTTCCTTCCAATGATGAGGGGCCTTCTAAGCTAGAGTCATCTTCCCTAAGCACTTCACACCACACTTTAACCATAAACCTCTATATATTCCACTACATCTACTTTCGCATCTACTTAGCTCGAGTTCTATGACCCAGCCTACTGCTTTGTTGGGTAATCATATGGTGATCCGAGCTAGGTTTCTTGACCAAATCATGAGCTAAGTTCAGTTTTCATTCATTTCGAGTTGTCTCATTTTCCTTCTCTATTTGTTGCCTCTGTTATGTACTGTTCCATTGTATTTTATGATTCCAGTAGGTTCTGTTTGAGTTAATTCTTGTGCGATAGCTTTATTTTGAGTTTTCTTTATCATTTTTAATCGGTCCATTTCGTGTTTGGGTCATTTTAATTGAAGCATCATATTATGTCTTGTCTTTAGTCATGTGTAGTTGTTTATTTGTCAAAAATTCTAGGTTGAAACTGTGTTTTGAGTAATTTGCATAATCTGACTAGACGTCCATCATATGCACACCATATGAGCTATGACTAACTCATTGAGAGCTCGAGTGCATGATGTTTGCCATCATATGCAATTTTTAACTGTGGCAGTAGTGTAATTGTTTTTGGCTTGTCCTTTGCACGTGTATAGGAGTTGAATTTGAATGCCTTTGAATTATTGAGCCAATACTATGTGCATACCATATGAGCAATGAGTTTCTCTTTTCAAAACATTTAGCTGCCCTTCCAGGTTATTAATTTCATTTTTGTAAATTCTTAACACCATCATCAGACGATGTTAGTTTACTTTTTAAAACTTTATTTTTTTAAAATATTTTTATTTTGTTTTCTTGGGAGTTGAAAAGCTTTTGACAATTTGGAAGAATTTGACAATAACTCTTGATAAGCTTCAATAACAAAGTGTAGGTCAGTAAAATCCATCTTATCATCAAAGTCATCTAACGAGCATTCGTCATTATTTATCATGAGATAGAGATTGACTTCCTCATCTTCTTCATCAAATTCTAAGAAGTCTAGATCCTTCTAGGTACTCATCAACGCTTTTTTCTTTCCATGTTTGGAAAATTAAGGTTTTCTCTTTGTCTTCTCAAAGTAAGGACACTCAGATTTGAAGTGACCTAGTTTCTTACATTCATAGCATACGAGAGGACTTTCTTTTCGCTGATCATTTCTGGAAGATGATCCAGGGCGTCTACCTTTAAACTAAGTGCCCTTCTTCCTTCTCCACACTAAGTATATCTTTCTGGAGATGAACGATAATTCATCTTAGCACTTCATGGAATATTGAAATAACATGAAAATAGAAAAAGAGAGGGTGGAAAACATGAGAAGAGAGAAAGAAAAAAATGTGAACCTCCAAAGGGTTCCTCTAAGCTCCCCTAATGTGTTTCCCTCAATTTTTTTGAAATAAACTAGGATTTTATGTTATTATAATCTCCTTTCTAATAATGTAATATCCTCTAATTATCTTCTAAATAGTTCAATATCTTCAAGATATATTTGATTATTGTAGAGATCAAAAAATATTTGAGAATATCTTTTCTAGATTAAAAAAGATTTGGCAAATATTATCCTTTTATATTTTTATTGATATAGTTAAATAAGGTAATTATTTAACAATATCAAATAAAATTTATTAAGATATATTTTCTCCAAATTATCTTTTGTCATAAACATTTATCAATTATCAAAATCCTTTTTATAGAAAAAATAAAGAAAACTGCAAGATCTAATTTTTGTTGTTTGTTCCCTCTTCTTGGCTTAGCCAAATTTCTTTACTTTTTCATGCTATGCTTGAATTTACTTATTGTGATTTTGATTATTTGTTATTCTTGGATTTATTTTCAAAGTGTCATGAAACTTTAACCAATTTATTTCCACATTTTAATAAGCTCAACTTAACTGCAACTGCACTAATACACCTCAAAATATCCATAGAATATATAGGCAACTAAAAAGTTATTTTTAACATGTTTTTGTATCTCATGCTAAATAAACCTAATTATAACAAATCTTAATTAAAATATTCTATTAAAGTAAAAAAATCATTTAAGAATCCAATATTAAAGGCTAAATGAGGGCATAAATATGCATTCATTACCAAGACTTGAACTATTACACACTATGCTTGAAGTTATCGAATTTGCATCAAGAAGGAGTATTAAAGTGCACAATGCAAATTCTAGAAGAATGTAAAAACTCCTAAGATAGAAGAATGTAAAAACTCCTAAGATAGAAAAATTGAAATGTATTACAAATTCTAGAATATTGTAGAAAAGTCTAAGATTGGACAAAAAAAATCAATAACATTCTACATAGGTAAAAATCTAGAACTTTGCACATAAGTTGTGACTATAGGACTTTCTAAAATAATCTGAGTCTATAAATATCCATGTACTCTATCATTTGATATAAGACAATATTCACCACAACTAAGACAACTACAAAATACACTTTCCAACAACTACTTTCACATTTTATTATCTTCAGAGTTTCTTTACCCCCCATCAACTATTTCTTGTGTGAATGCAATAAGAACGCTTTCCATGGAATTTGGAGATAATTTAATGAGATTTAACATTTTAGATGCCATGAAACATTAAACTAGGATCTTTCTATTTTTCATATTATTGATGATGATCATTTGTCTAAGTTTATCCATGATGTTGACTTTCCCTACTTAAAGTGATTATGTAGATTCATTTACATATGTGATGCATGCACTAATTCTTATATACACGTAGTGCTTGTCCTCACATTGAATCATATTTATACCCTGATTTTATATGTAGGTATTAGAAGTTCTAATAACTTGATTTGATGATTCAGATTTACCTTCAACATCAGATTGCACAGACTCAATAATAACAAGTAAAAGTGCCTCTTAAGGCAAGTATCTTTTAACACATTTTTCCATTAGCGGAAATATAGGTGAATCTCACCCTATGGAAGAAACAAAATATATTAAATATCAGAGTAATATTTAGTAAGATTCATCTAAATTTCAGCATATTAAAATGAATGTGTTAAAAGGAAGTATATTGCTTTGTGTTTATATGATATGTTGACCTTTATGATAAAAACAATGACAAAGTAAGCATGTAACAATTAGCATCAATCAGCGATGGCATGTAATCAAAACAAAAAGACATTGAATGGAAAAGTGGGTAGCATAGCATCGATCAACACCGCCATGCAGACGCCGCAACGATGGCCCTATCCTGCCACCCAAGCAGTAAGCAGCCCTTATCCTCCGTCAACCTATACCCCTCGCACGAGTACAACCCGAGCAAAATCTTCGACTGAGTCACCGCGTTTGGACTCAGTGCCACGCTCTTAAACCCCTTTCCCTCCATTATCTTCCGCCACTTCTCCAGCCTCTCGTGCCGCTCAAACCTCTCCGGGCCCTCGCACGATACGATGTTCCGTATCTCCGGCGCGAATATGTACTGCTCCACCTTCGCCCGCTGCGCCGAATCCGCCGGAAACGTTGCGTCCAGCGAGTCAAAGATCGCGGAGTAGTAGTGCAACGCCTCGAGAAACCGGCCCAGAAAGTAGGGTCCGTTGTGGCTCGCCTCTTGCTCCACCAGGGTCACTATGTTCGGTGCCTGGTCGCGTATCATGGTGAGAAGGTTCCCCAGATGATTCCCGGGGACGCGGTGGAGGCGGTTGACTGCATTAACAGCGAGAGCCTCCCCGACACGGCGGTGCAGCATGTGGGGTTTGAGATCCTCGAGCTGTTCTCCGACGGCGTGGAATTCAAAGGGGATGCGCAGGGAGTGGGCGAGCTCGGTAAGGCAGCGGCCGGTTTCACGGACGGCGTCGATAGAGGGGCCAACTCCGGTAATGCGGAGGAATGGAGCGGTGGTGGGGCGGGCGGCGAGGGCCTGCATAAAGGCGGGCCATTGGTAGCCCTGGAGGATGTCGAGGTCGATGACGTGAACACGCTCTTCGGTCTCGAAGGCTTCGAAGATGGCCTGGTTGGCGGTGAAATGGGCGAACTTGACGTAAGGGCAGGCCTGGTACACGATCTGATAGATTTTGAGGACTTCCATGGAGTTGGAAGGGCTGAGGGATTTGGAGGGTTTCGGGCTGAGAGTGGCATTGAGCCTGGCGCTGAGCGAATCGGTGAAGCATGCCGCCACGCGTTGCATGGAGTCGCCTAAGGGAGTGACGACTCGGTTGAGGTGGTGGAGGTACCTTCTTGCTAACATGTATTCCTCTTTCGCCACAGCCTCTGCGCAGGCCAGAAGCAGGTGCACCAGTTGAAGGCCGCTGTCTTGCTCCTGTAACGTTCATGTCACAAGAGAAGAAGAGCGTCACAATCCACTTCTTTTCCAACACATGATCAGTTTTGATGAAGTGGGATGAGGGAAGATATTGTTACCTGCTCGATTCCGATTGGAATAGGCACCATGAGATTGTCTTGCTGGCGTTGTTGTTGTTGTTGATGGAGTGCTTGCTGCTTTTGCCATTTCTCTTGGTAGCGTTCTTGTTGTAGAGCCTGTGAGAGGGATGCACTAGCCATGGACCCCATCTGATGATAGATGTCACTCTCTTGGTAAAGTTGAGAAGAGCCACCACCGTGCACTGAGGATTCTTCATCGACTGAACCGTGGTACCTTGAGGAATCGGGCAGTGTTAAGCTATCCAATAGGGATGAAGGGATTTGAGTAGACAAGTCAAAGCATTCAGATGAAGTTGCAATGTCAGAAGACACCTTGGTTGATGAATAGCCTTGATAGTCCTCTAAGAATTCTTCTATGGCTGGAAGGGAAAGGTTTTCAACATGCTGCATGTACTGATTGTTTGGTGAGTTGAAGACCCTGTGGAGAGGGCTAAGTCCTTTCCCTTTGTGGCTGCTGTTGAAGGCTCCAATATGGGAAGATGAAAACTTTGGTGGGGAACACCCTGAGAGACTCTGACTTTGCATTCCATGAGCATGATTATAGCTGCAATTGTAAGAAGAGAGTTGCGGAGAGGGAACGTTCCTGACTGGGGAAGAGATCATGAAATCAGCATCTAGTTGGTCAGCGAAAAAGGATTCCCACAGTGAATTATCTGGTGACTGAACTTCCACATCTCCATCCAAGTCAAATTTGAGTGCAGGAAGGTTTAAACTTGGTGGGGTTAGGCCAGTTTGGTCAAGATCACCAGAGGATTGAGTGGCATTTTTCTTTGAGTCATTTGAAGATGTGGCTTGGAGTTTGGTTCTAGAGTTGTTCTCACTCTTGAGGGTTCCACAAAGTGAATTGATCATTTTCTTCACCTCCCTCCCAACTAGGATTCTCACAACGAAAGGTAAAACTATAATTATTTGAAACTACCACTTTTGGTATTCTTTTTCTGTGTCTAAATGGTACGAGGTAGTAGCTATAGAGAATGGATGGTTTATGGAAAGAGCGAAGTCTAAAATTTCATCCTTCTTATTGAGAGAAATAAGGGTAGAAAAGACAACACCGAATACCAATAATTTGTGGTTGGAGGTTTGTCTTTGGTGGATTTTCAGAGGCCTAATTTTTGTCATTTTTGCCAACCTTTTTAAATGTTTACCACAAGGCTTTGGAATACTTGTCATTACAATAGAAGACAAATTCTTCGGTGGACCCCACTTTCTTTGGGCCGGCCCATATATCTACAAGGTTCCTTTTATACTCTCCTGCAGAATCATTGGAAGTATCGTTTTGTAATCTTATAAAAACATAAAAACAAAGAACTATCATAAACAACAAGGTTACCTTTACAATTAAATAAAACTATAGCATAGCAGTAATAAGTAATATCTTCATACTGTTCATTATTTTATTCAAATAGTTAAAAACTATTTTATAATTTAAATATTATAATCTTATTTGTTTTACGTAGTAACTTTATTATCTACACTGTCTTTGATATAACTTATCAATCCGACTTTTCAACACAGTTTTCAACAAAAGCAATGCGTGTTGTACATTAATAAAAGAATAAGCAGTTAAATGCTATCTTCATAGGATTATATACTTTGATTACTTTAATTTTAAATATTTTAGAATAGTATATGTATTTTAGATTAGAAATTTAAAATTTTATCTCAAACTCTTTGTAGTTTTAAGTTACCGTATCTTTTTTTATATTCTCTCTTTAAGCCGGTTTTGATTTGAAAACTTTCAAACAAGATTTAAAACTGAAACAAATTTAACATTCCTACTTTTATGTTGATGTCAATTAGGATTTATTTTTATTGATGTTGATAGGAGTGTTCTTTTATCTATATTATTATTATTATTGTTTTAAATCACTATTTTTTTTTGTTCAATATTGATTTGAATTTTATTGTCTACTGTCGAAGAGGTTATCTTTTGATGGACGTGAACTTGATTATTTTGATTGATAATTTTTTTTTACTTTTTGTTTCTTTTACAATGCTTATATATTATATTTCTTTTATTACTTAAATAAATGTTATTCTCTATCCATTATTTGTTGTATTTTTTCAAAACGTTGTTTGAAAATTTTAAGTCAATTATAACTTAGGATTGTTTGACACTTACATAACCTTTTACATTTGGTGATAATTGAAATAGAAGAAGATAGAGATAGAATAGAAGAAGATAAAAAGAAAAAGAGAGAAAGAGGTCTACACATTATTATCCTAATTCTAAAAAGGAAATTGAAAGAGTTAAAGGAAAAAAAAAAGACGTTTTCTGAGAAAAAAAAAGAGTTGCAAAAAACCTTGATGTTTTTGAAGTTAGATAAAGCCCCAGTATTGATCAAGGTATGAAAAATCTTACCTTTGTTTGTTTTGTTATTTGTTAATATGATGAATAGGGTTTGCTTTTGGTTATCTTGAAAGGACTATGTTGATTTGATGCATATGGATGTATGAGAATATGTTTTGCATGGTGATAGGGTTATGTCATGGTTTTTTGGGTTTTTCCTATGAATGTATGTATGATTTTGATGGGTTATTCCATAATAAGATTTAATACTAAGGGAGGGACAAAGTTATGATAATTAGGGGTTCTACAATACAAATATATGTTATATATAGATGGTATGATAATCATATGTAGAATATTTGGATTGTTGGATTGTAATCTGCATAATGATGGGTTTTGGATGATTCAAATGATGTAATGTATGTATTAAGGTCTGTTCATAAGGGTATGTGATGCTTGAATACATGCATGAGATTCTAGGAGAGTTTCCCTCGGGATTTAAGGTTGTTGCATGTATGTTTGAACACTTGAATTTTGTCCAAGATGTGTTTCGATTCGGCAATAATCGATTATTTGTGCATTGGTTGTGAGTTGAGTTTCAGGAATAATTGATTATTTGGGATGATAATCGATTATCCCTTCATGCGTGATGAATTTTGGTGATTTGCTGAGTAAAACACTAATGTAATCGATTATCATCAGTGATAATCGATTATCACAACGTATTTTATGTACATGTGTGTGTTTCGGGAATAATGGATTATCACTTGTGATAATTGATTATCCAAAGTGTTTTTACTAAAGATAGTGCGTTTTGATGAAGAATGCACGTGGACCAAGCTTGAGGAGCTGTGAAATATGATAATAATCAAAGTGTGTGATTAATAGTTATGCTTAGAGTCAGTTTTGACTTGAGGTTGAGATTAAAGCATGAGTGAATATTGGGATGTACCTGAGTATGTGACTGATGAGCATGAGAGAGGAGGATAAGTCTACTTGTTGTACCTGATAAGTCCTGGTGCTATCTGCAGATAGGTGCTTTCTTTTGCCTTGTATTCATTGGAAGGGTTGTTCGGGTATTGAGCGTGTAAGGGTGAAGGTGTCTTTCTTAAGTTCAGGGTGTTACATGTTGTACAACATGATAAATTTTTTTAATTAAAAAAATAAAAAATATCACAAACTGACACGTGATACGTATTTATCGTTGTTAATACAATAATAATGAAAAAATTTAATTACATCAAATTTTCCAAAATAAAAACTAAGACACAGAAAAAAGACCTATTAGAAATTTTTCTGAAAAAAAAAGAACAAATAACATTATTTGACCTAAAAATAACAATAAGTTAAAGAATTAAGAATTTTAATATATTCTAAGTTAATAAATAAAAAATATTATAAAAGGTCATTAAAAAAAGCCCTAAAACCTAAAATAAATCACTCTAAAAACATTGTGATATAAACTTATATGGTATATCGTATAGACCGAACAATTAACACTCAGGACCGTTCGGTCCATCCACTACAACAACAACGGTCAACCAGGTCAAAATGGTTTTATTGGTGTTGGACCATAATTGGGCCAACATTTGAGTTCGAATTTGACTGTTTCTGCAATTTACAATTGTTTCTTGCTTTTCAAATCTACTCTAGAACATTTCTTAAGTTCATTTTGAGTGCCACCTTCCATTGAAAATCGTTTAAATTTTCCCATGTGCTGGTATAGCCGTTTTAGATCATTTTGCTGGCTTTTGGCTCCTATTTGGGAATGTGCAAAAAGGTTGGCTTGCTACAAAGATCATTACGAAGCCTTTATTTGTTATTCTTCTAGTGATCGGATTTTTATTATTTGATGAGCTTGGACCTGCGTATCAATATCTATCTTAAATTATGCAATCAAATTCACCAATTCAAAGTTTAAATGACATATTTTGTAAATCATATTCAGTACAAACCAAATCAAACATTAATCACAAGCTTAAGGTTTCATAACACCAAATTTATATCCAATGAGTAAAATAATTTTTAACATGATAAAACATAATTTAGTTTCTCTCACCTGTTTTTGACAATTCTAACTATTCTAACTCCAAAACACCTCTCTAACTCCACAAGATGTTTAAATTACGTATAAAACCATCATGTTTTCCTTTATTTATAAATAGGCTTGTACTTAAAAATTAGAAATTATAAAATTATTATTGTTACTTATTTTAAGAAATGAGTTATAGAAATTATTATTTTTACTAATTTAATTAGATAAAAATGAAGTTATTAAAATCTTGTACCCTAGTATTTTACAAAAGAAAAAAAATTACAAAAGAAACAATTTTAAGCAAAGAGGAGCTACATTGGTTGAGGAAGCGTGGCAGTGGATTTTTGTTGAGTGCTATTATGATAACATGAATGAGATATTGTAGCATCTGCGGCTCTTTGTCTGTTTTGTGCTTTGCTGTAGCATTTGTTTACCTTTTTCATGGACCTGAAAGATGAGTTTTGCTTTGTCCACTTATGTTATTGTATAACATGTCTCTAACAGACTAGGTACATGTACAAATTTATACATTTGTGCTAGGGAGAGTGTAATCTTTTTTTGACTTGAGCTCAACATTTTGCAAACACATACTTGTTATCCTTCACCACTATTAAAATAATCTAATCGTGTTCTTGGATTGTTCCTATGCTAATTTGGTTGTTTTCCAAGTAAGATTTCATATCCAAATGTTTTGTTCTCACTTTCCGATCTTCCTTAACTCTCTTATATTATGTTGGAAAATGATATGTAGACAACATGTTTTGACAACATTTAGACACAGGACACGTGTCTAAATATGATTGGTCCACTTGAAAATTGATTTTAAAATCGACTGGTGACGTGGCATGGAGAGAAAGGAGCAAATTTGAATCTCAAATGCATTTATGAAATTTTCGAGCTTTGAGAGAGAGGAAGAAGCGAAGCGCGTTCGAGAATCCAGCCACCACCGCCATTGACGATCTCGTTCCGACCGGCCACCACTACCGCCGCCGGAGACCTGCCGCCCGTCCGTTGTCTTCCCTCCACCTAGAATCGCGTTTCCATTTGCTCGATGGCAGAACCCTAAACCCAAAGCCAAGTGAGTCTTCACTTTTTTCCTCAGCTAGATGATGAATAATTGTTTCTTGCTTTCTCTATTTTTTTTTTCAATTTTATTTTGTGGTTTTGGTTTTGTTTCAATGCTTGTGATTTGAGGCTTTGTTGCATGCGTCCGTGGTGATTACTAATTCGGTTGTTTTGGTGGCTCTCAGTGCGGATCATTTTGGAATTCAATTTTAATGTAGTTTAGGTGAACCCTCGTTGTTGTTTTGTTGCTGCAAATTATTTTTTTTGTCAGGTTCTTGAAGGTTGTATTGATGCCTTTGTGAAGTCATTAGGCGTTAGTATAAGACTTCCTTGGTTCATTTTTTTTAGGATGGGTATATACATGACATGTTAAATTGGGTACGTGTATATGGCAAACCAACCATTAAATTGGGTATGTGTATATACACGACGAACTTAGTAGTAGCTTTTCCACAACCCATGGTTGGGGATTTTCAAAACCTAAATCTAAGATATTATCTTGGAAAAAAAAAGGAAAATAGACGGGGAACTGAAGCTCTAATGGTTATGGGTATATGTATGTGTTTTAATGTTTTCTACCGAAGAATATTAATAGTAATGCCTCAACCAAATGGGTATCATAGATGATTTTAGGAATCATGTTCTTTTGTCAAACTCGATTACGATAGTGTTTTACTGAATCTGAAATATGTTTCTTGTCACCCCTTCAATATTCTTGAACATTGATTGAACTTATCCCAGATTCCTTGTAAGATCAGACTTTGTCCATCCTTTTACCTCAATTTTTCTATCAAAAGTAATTTAGAATTTGGTCATTGTTGTTTCTAGTGTAAAACTATTTTGTGACAAAAATTATTGATCAAGTTACTTAGCCACTGCTTTCAGAAAAATTCTCTTTATTTACCACTTGATTTTCTTGAAAGGATACTGCTTGGTTTGAATTAGAGTAATCAAGTTTTGATGTGGTAGAATTTCTTAATTTTTGGTTATATAGGCACATAGAACATATTTGTAGCTATCAAAGAAAATTTGCAGTTCAGTGCTCCTGTTTTGATAATATTTTTTAGGCTAAAATATGAAATCTTCTTTCTTCTGATCAAATTATTTTATAACTAACTGCTGCTTTCCAGTAGGTTGTTCTTGATAAAGAGAAACGGGTTGCCTCAGTGGACAGAGAGGTTGATGATGGTATAGAAACTGTGCGTCTGAACTTACCAGCAGTAATAACGTGTCATATTCTTTTATCCACCCTATCTATATTTCTAAGAAGCCTTGCCTTTTTATACTTGCTCTCATCTGGGTTTATCTTTATCACTTGGTGTTGACCTAAGACCCTATTCTTTTGTGATTTTAGTTGTTACGTGTTAAAAAAATTGTAATTTTAGTAAAAAAAAATCAATTTTACATATATCTTTGTTTTAATTAATGGAATTATTTTTTACGGTACCTTAAATAAATATATTAAATATAGGTTTAATTGAACCAAATATATAAGGCCATGGCTTAGCTACTGTTCTGTTTGACCCTTACATAATCATAATGTCAGGTTCCATAGTCTAACCACATTCTTGAGGTAATCCTTGCTAATAATTAAATGCAACATTGATGGCCACAACAGCGTAATGGAAGATTGACTTCAATGTAAAGTCCTCTTCTTCTTTCCTTTTTCAAATGTTTTAGGTAATATTTTTACTTTTAAAATTTAAGAAAACATTAATTCTTGTATTTTTTGTTTATAATTTTGTAATCTTTAAGTCCATGTTATGTGCTTGTTTGGCCTCTAAATGTGGTGTCTATTTTTGTAGATTGTATTGACTAGTTTTGTTTAATTGACCAGCAATCCAAGTCTACTATAGTTATCTCATTTCTTATCCCCTTCCTTTGTTTTCAGATTCCATCAAGCTTGAAGAAGGTCTTCCACCCAATAATTTTTTATGCAGCATTTGCAGAACTAGCAACAATTGTTTCAGAGTTTTTTCTGAGTAGAACTTGATTCTATTTTAGGTGTAAATTATACTTTAGTTAATATTCAACTCTATATTATAATGGGATCGTTTGTTTTGAACTCTATTTATAGAGTCTTTCAATAAAAATTTTATGTTTTAATTATTTGTTTTAAGCATTATTATATATTATAAATTGTTTACATTTGTTGAAAGTTGAAACTAATAGCAATAACCTTATATAATATTGTATTTGTAAGTTTTAAAGCTTTCTAGCTTTTCGATTTTTGCAAATAATTTAGAAGTGAAGGAACCCCTATGTGCAAAACTTATAACACAAGTATCTACTTATTTGAACTAAAGTTCCACTTAAATTTTTAAAGTTACTTATGTTGTTTAACTTGATAATTTGGTGGCTTAGGTTGAATGTTACCATGAGGACAATGCATCCTTGTCTTAACAAAATGTTATTGGATATGATAATCAATTTTTGTGAGGTTGAAAGATGAATTTAGAAGTCAAGAAACCCCTGTGTGCAAAACTTATAACACACGTACCCACTTATTCGAACTAAAGTCCCACTTAATTTTTTAAAATTACTTATGTTGTTTAACTTGATAATTTGGTGGCTTAGGTTGAATGTTACCATGAGGACAATGCATCCTTGTCTTAAGAAAATGTTATTGGATATGATAATCAATTTTTGTGAGGTTGAAAGATGAATTTAGAAGTCAAGAAATCCCTGTGTGCAAAACTTATAACACAAGTACCCACTTATTCGAACTAAAGTCCCACTTAATTTTTTAAAGTTACTTATGTTGTTTAACTTCATAATTTGGTGGCTTAGGTTGAATGTTATCATGAGGACAATGCATCCTTGTCTTAAGAAAATGTTATTGGATATGATAATCAATTTTTGTGAGGTTGAAAGATGAATTTAGAAGTCAAGAAACCCCTGTGTGCAAAACTTATAACACAAGTACCCACTTATTCGAACTAAAGTCCCACTTAATTTTTTAAAATTACTTATGTTGTTTAACTTGATAATTTGGTGGCTTAGGTTGAATGTTACCATGAGGACAATGCATCCTTGTCTTAAGAAAATGTTATTGGATATGATAATCAATTTTTGTGAGGTTGAAAGATGAATTTAGAAGTCAAGAAACCCCTGTGTGAAAAACTTATAACATAAGTACCCACTTATCGGAACGAGATCGTCACTAGCGGTAGTGGTTAGGTTCTCGCGCTTCGCTTCTCCCTCTCTCTCTCTCAAAGCTTGAAAATTTCAGAAATACATTTGAGATTCAAATCTGTCCCTTTCTTTCCATGCCACGTCACCAGTCGATTTTAAAATCAATTTCCAAGTGGACCAATCACATTTAGACACGTGTCCTGTGTCTAAATGTTTTCAAAACATGTTGTCTGCATATCATTTTCCTATTATGTTTACAATTGAAAATTTGAGTACAACCTAGGAACCTACTACAAAGAGGTGAATCTTCTCAAAATTTAATTTTATCACCTTCACCTAAGGTTAAGTGAAGTAGAAATCTAGATTAGGTGTTGTTTGGAATACGGCTCTAGCTCAGGCGGCCTTCATCTATTGGAAGGAAGC
Source organism: Vigna reflexopilosa (assembly GCA_027742785.1). Classification (NCBI taxonomy): domain Eukaryota; kingdom Viridiplantae; phylum Streptophyta; class Magnoliopsida; order Fabales; family Fabaceae; genus Vigna; species Vigna reflexopilosa. Next base: position 19,286,702 of record CM050914.1, read on the forward strand.
TAGAGGGGAATTAGGGGAAGAACTAGGCTATGACTTTCGATGGAGAAAAGGCTGGAAGAATACATCAGCATATCATTTCTCTCAAGTTCAAAAGTGCGTACATGGGGGGCAAAGTGGAATTTATAGAAGTATTCTCCTTTGTCCATGTGAATCTAGACGTGCAGATTTGTTTCCATGAAATGTGGATCTGCAGCCACGTGGAGAAGTATGTGTGTACAATGTGCTGAAATGTTAATTAGCACCAAATACACATGAAAAAGGTGAAAGCTAAGCTATGCTATGGGACTGTCCAGCATATGGGACTGTCCAGCATATGGGAGAAGGCAGCTTGACCATTTTACCCTTTATTTACTTTACTTTTCTATCCTTCTTCATGGCTCTTGTTGGACCTTCTTTGTTATTTCTTCAAGTAATGAAACTTTGTTAAAATGATGGGTTTGGGCCCAAGTCATTAAGATGATACTCAGGCATGAAAGATTCAAGAGATGACGAAGACAGACTTAAGATTTTTATTATAAGTTATTGCATTTGAATATTAAGACAATGTATAGGAGTTATTTTATTTCCTTAGTTATTTTCATTATTTTAAATAAATCATGCATATTTAAATGTCAAGGTTTTTGAAAATAGATTTTCGTGCTATGATAAAGTTTTGAAATTTACCGATTTTTATATAATCCGTAACACCTATAAATAACATATCAACTTCATGTGACATTTTACTTCAAAATTTAAATTCAATGTTTGTAAAAGGAAATCAACATTACCACATGCAACAGCAATGTAAACTTCTAGATTTTATAATTTAGAATATAATTTTAATTTTTAAATTGTATATTCTAAAATACAAAATTGTATTTCAGATTATGTAATGTAAAATATAATTTTGAATACAAAATTATATTTTGGATTATATAATCTAAAATAAGATTTTAATGTTATGAATTAAATAATATTATGAATTACATAATTTGGAAATTTTATGTTTTTTTTTTCTTTTTGCGTGATTTATTGCTCGTGAAGACAAAATGACGAGGGTGGTGCATGTTTTTTGAATCAATTTAAGGCAAAATGCGGTCGTAGAAATGGGCGATTGCGTTCAAAGCGGTCCATTTCCCAAGTGAAGAGAATTGCAGTAAAAGTCATGTACTTACATGACAATTTACATATTTGACCCTGGTGTGCATCGTTTTCTGCTGTTGGTTTTAGCTTGTGGATGAATGAGATCTCATGAATGAAAATTTGATGGATGAAAATGCATGGTTCTATGTAAGTTAATGGTTATATGTAAGTTAATAAATGTAAGTGTGGTTTCTAATAGTAAAAAAATATAATATTAGATTTATCTTAAATATTTTATAACATTATCATTTATGAAAACCCTATATTTTAGAAAAAAAGTTGAATAATTATGATAAGAACCATCTTTTAATTCAATACAAAGGACAAAGAATCTTTAAGTATAATGAATTTGAGGACAAAATCTCTTCAAAAAGGAGGGTATGATAGAGGATTATCTCTTGATACAATACAAAGGAGAAATAATCTTCAAATGGTATGAATTGGAGGACAAATTCCGTTCAAGAAGGAATGCATGATAAATAACTATCTCTTGATCCAATACAAAGGAGAATGAAACTTTTAAGAGGTATGAATTTGAGGACAAATTCTTTTGAAGAAGAAGGGTATGATAGAGGACTATCTCCTTATTCAATACAAGAAGAACTTTAGAAGAAACCTTTGCAATTCTAAGAACATAAATATCATGGATTATAACACAATTATAGAATAAATTAAGTATTTAGAGTGTCTGCAATTTATTTTGATTTTGTATGTTAGTTGGGCGAACAATTCATTTCTAGTTTAATTTTCAAGTTATTTTGGACCCAATATCTTTGGGTTTTCTTTTAGGGTTTCTTAGGTTAAATATTTGTGCCTATATATAAGAATACCAAATACATTTGTAAACACCTTGGATGGTTATTATATGAAAAATGATTTGTCATTAAAAGAGGATTCTTTGGTTGTTGGATTAAAATTGAAGTTCTTATCAAATATTGAATTCTTTCTCACAAATTTTTCTTAACTTATTAATATGTTAGATAGTAACTTCTTCAATTCTGATTCTTATCAAAAATGAAAATCTTTATGAAGAATCTTCATTGATTTATCAATTTGTTAGATTGTGACATTCTTATCTCTATCTTAATTCCGTGTTCTACTATAATTTATTTTTGTTTGTGCATCTTGAAGATTTAAATTCAGAAACAATCATACTATTTCCTAGACAAATCATATTATCTAGTATCCAAATTGTATCAAAATAGGATTATAATGAAAATAAATTGTTAACTAGTTATAATATAACTAGCCTTTTTATGAACATGTCATTTGTATTAAAATAATATTTTAAAAAATAAATATAAATATAATGTATAATGATATTTTATTAAATTAGGTTTAAGTATTTCCAAATTAATTGTAAATTTGTCATTTAAATTTTTAGATGATTTTGGTGGAGTAACATTTCATTCTAACATCTCACATTTCATTCTAAATTTTTTTACATTGATTACATTTTATTTTAAACTACTTTTATGATAAAAGGTAATAATAATGTTTTATTTTTATCAATTTAAAACATTTTTTAATCTATCAAATTTATTCCATTATTCACTAACTTTCATAACTCCTGCTCTCACCACTTTTATGATTAAATTTGTTTCTTCACACTCCTGCTCTCACCATACCCGTTTGTCTCCATATCCTTCAATCTAATGGTAAATTCGTCCCAGCATAGGGAGGAGGATTGACAGAGGACCCATCATATTCAGGAAAGCTCTGCTGTTTAAAACCTCGATAACCAGAAGACATCTGTTGAACTGCCTGCTGTCGAAGCCTCTACGCATCATGCTGAAGGAAATCTTCCCACTGTTTTGCATGTGTAGCCCTTACCAAGCCAACTTTGCTCACGTACTGCTCCCTCAAATCTCTAATAGCCTCCCGATGCTTGAAATTTTTTCATCTTCTTCTCTGTCACAGATTTTCATTAACTATGTTGCCTCGTTCCTATACTCCAACTCTTATTCTTCCAAAGTCTGTGGGGAGCCATTGTAATCAAACTGATGACCAGGCTGGATACCAAATTCTCTTCTATGATCCCAGCCATCATTCCTAAACGCACCCATGTTTTGATTATGACCATCAAAAGAACTATATGAGTTTCCTGTAAAAAGGGGATGTCTTGGAGATCTTAACTGGCTTGATCAACCTCTAGCTCCACTATTTCCATAAGGTTCATGAAATGAAGAGTATGTTAAGCACTTGATTCAAGATGCCAACATCTTGAACATAAAATTAAAAAATATGTACTGAAGGGTAGAACAGGAATAGGAAAATAGAGGAGAGACAAAACAGAAATGGGAAGGTGAAGGGAGAAAGGGTGGTGGTGGAGGGAGGAACACCCAAAAACAAATACACCCATCTCCATACAACTTAAAATTATAAACCCAAAGGTGTTCAAAAAAAAAAAACTATAAAACTCACAACTACCCACCTTCTTCAATTTATAATAATCTTCACTTAAGCTAAATGGCTTATAAAAATCCGTCTTAACACCTCCTTTGTAAATAGCAACAACCACAAACCACAATTTTCAAAGTAATTGTGCTACGACAGCCTTCGTCATCATTGAATAGAAGAGAAAAGTGGAAATTTTCACATTTATGGGAGTGTAGGAAAGAAATATAGGATGCAAAAAGCAACTACCTAACATAATTGGTAGGAGTATGGGCTACCATACAAAAGCCCGTGCAAGAGCCCTTTAGAATTGAATCACTATCACATATCCACCCATAGACCTTGTGCATAAATTCACTTTAATTTAGAATAATAAATCTTTCAAAGTATCAAACTCTTTCTGGGGAGCTTTTTAGATAAAGTATTCAAGTTTGAAATTTTATATTTTCAAAACAAATATTTTAAATTTTTTTCGAAAATGTTATTTTGTGACGAAAACACTTATTTTAGATCTTTGAAATGAATAATTCATTTTTTTTAATTATGCATTTTAAAATATTTTGCATCAAGTCCATTCCTATTATTATTGAATCAAAGTTTGCGCTCTTTTATTTCATTATTTAAACAAATATTACTCTTGGTTAACTAAATACCGTTGAGTAAGTACTCAAATTAATCCAAAACAATTCTTGTCCTAACTAATATGTTCTTGTCTTGAAACTTTATGCAATTAAATTCTTGATTGCTCATTTCATTTGTATTTGTATACCAGTCTTTCTCTTAATGGAAAGTTAATAACAATAAAATGATTGTTGATATGGCCTTGCTTTTTCTTTTCCTTTTTTGTACTGTTAATTTGGTGAATCGCTTTGATGCCATGTAACTAAATGCAGGGATTATAGAATATATATACTCTGAAGGAAGGTGTTTCTCACTATTTAGAGAATGAACGTTCAGCTCCATGGGTAGGAAATGAATATTTATTTGCATAATGATACTTCTTGATAACTCTCACATCATCCAAAAAGGTCCCTCTAAAATATAAATGCTTTCTAAATCCTCTAAAGTTTAAACATTTTTTAGTACTTTTAAGTATTCTCATATTAAAACCTCGTATCAACTTTTTATTTGTTATGGTCACTTACTAATTTATAAAAAGTATGTTTAAACATTAGAAGAACAAAAATAATGCAAAATATTTCTGGAGGATGTATTTAATAAATTTGAAATTTTACATACTCAAAATGTATTTAACTCATTTGATATTATGATATAGACTGCTCCTAGTTGATATAACAAACATCTATCTTATAGAACATGAGAAAATCATCACTAACAAGCATTGCTACACAGGAACGCCCTCCAACAACACTCAACTATGATGGGGTTGGGACTGTTATACATATTATTGACTTCCCAGCTATGCATATCCATGTCCTTTGGATATCCCACCAAGCAACTAATGCAATATCAGAAGCTTAACTCTTCACTGTTATGATGATGATGATGATAATGGCGTCTCACAAAATCGAACATGCACATATATGTTTTCTGGGCAGCTCATCAACTTTTTTCTCTGTTTGTGCCATCAAAAAGAAAATTTTCAAAATTTTTGGGTCATAATATTTGGTCCTAGTTAACTTTAGGACATTGCCTAAGTACCTTGTACCTATATGGAACTGCTCTTTGAGGTATATATGTATGATTGTAGAAAACAGTAACACAAAATATTCCAGAATGAAATATACCTGTTTTTGCTTTAAGCAAAGGTGGCTGCACCACAACATGCATGGTGATAATAACCCCTTTGGGAAGCTCGCCTAAAGGTACTCTACACTGGCCAACCGTTCTGTTGTTCTCCAGAATTCTGCCAGCACTTATCAGTTTTATATCATTTGCTGACTTTGGTATAATTTTCTTGTCTAAGGACAACCAATACAAATTTTAATAAGTGGTTAGAAACAAAACAACTAAATAAGGGAGTAAAATATAACACCAAAACAATAGGAACTCAGGGAAAAATGAAATATAAGAGACTAAATGAGAGCCTAACTGAAATTGCTGTCCAATTGATAGTTAATAGCAGAACCAGAAAATCACAATCAATGTCCTGATTATATAGCCAAACCAAACTCCCCATCTTAATTAGTGAGATCAAACAATATTTTCACCACGATCTGATCTTTTTTCCTACTTTTTACCCTTTTTCTCCCCTTCCTCCTCCCCTAACACTTAACTGTTCTCTCTCTACCTTATATATAACATAATAAATCTGTCCAGATTTGGATACAGACACCTAATTATGTAAATTTTTTCAAGCCATTCATTGTTTTCCTTTTCTTTTTTTTTTTTCCATTTTTTACCCCCTCCAAATTATAAAAGCATTACTAAACTTAATTTAACTTATGTAAAGTTTGTTAATGAAAATATAAATAAATAAAAATATTAAATTTACACTTTAAAAAGTTTTAATTATTAAAAAGTCAAAAAATATCTCAGATGATTCGCAAATTATATATAATATTAATAAAAAAAAATTAAATATTAATTATAAAATTTTTAACTTATAAATACTTTTGTTTAATTTTAGATTAAAAAATGTAAGTATTCATTACAATCAATTATTTAAAAACAAGTAAAATAATAAATTAAGCGATTTAGACCATGTTCAAGAAGATATAGAGAACTATGTGATAAAAATAGAATCTCAAAAAAGTACAAACAAAAATATATACTATAGATAAACATCAAAACATAAGAATGCGATAAAGTAATAAAAATATCATAAAACGTGTCAAAAAGATTCGAGAACAGGTTCAATTCAAAAGAGCTCCGCATAAGCTTTTCAAAAGCTCCTCCTACTAGCTTTTCTAAAAGCACTTTAATAGTGTTCTAAAACAAAGCAACTTACTTTTTTAAGAGCTTTTACCTAAAGAGTTAAATTCTAGCCTTTTAAGGAGAAAAAAATAAAAAATAAATCGGGTCAAAGTTACCTAAGACTAATTGTGTAAGAAGGAAAACGGGGAATGCAGCAAGTTTAATAAGATGTGAACTAGCAAATGTCTTGGAGGTAATTTGAGGATCATGTTATACCACAAATCAGCCTTTTTACGTATCCAGGATCAATCAAACAAACTGACGGAGAGATTGATTGCGATGCCACATATAGGATTCAAGCTAAACAGATGAAATGGAAAAACTCCAAGTACAATATATAATTGCAAATGGCATATCAAACTCAGGAAACTTTTTGCAAACAGTCATCATGCTCTATGGGAGTGGTTCTTGGTTTAGGAAGGACCGCCAGCCACAAACAAGAAAACAATTGAAGCAGAGATCAAAATGTAGAGGTGTACAGTGGACATACAAGAAATGATAAGATTAGGAACATAGCTCTAAGAGAAATTTAGAGTAGATCCTACTGAGAATATGTGAAGTGAATGAACATAAATGTAATTGCATTCAAATTCAAAGTAGATAGTACATAAATGCATTGAGAATGCGGGGTGGCTGGCAAATGCATGTGCGGCCAAGATTTGGTGGGAAAAAACTGGTAAGAAAGAGATATTTGCCAACCGTGAATAGAGGCCAGAGTCCTCCCCCTATTAGGCAGCTACGTCATGGATTTGGCAGCTGCTATTGACAACTCTGGTTTTGATACAAGATTGTAATTAATGTTAAGATGAAAAAAAAAATCACAGGCACTCGTATATATAATAAACTACAAAAGTCATGATGAAGAGAAAACAAGGAGGAAAAAGACGGTCTCAGTGGCCAGTGATCACTATACCCATTAACAAACCTTAACTCAATCACTTGATCACAACCAAAAATAGTCAAGACACACTTTCTCCCTGATTTACAAACTAACAGTTCCAGACAACATTCTAGCATCTCCAGGTGTGGAAGAGGTTTATGATAATAAGTGTAAACAAAAATGTGACCATTTCTTTAGTTCACTGTTTGCAAATCCAACCCCACAATTCAAATGTACATGCCTACACATGAGGGTTGCAAAAACTCAACACGTGAGGCATTTAAAAAAATCATATCAAGTTGTTTCCAGCCTAATAATTATTTATGGTACCAAGGTTTAAAAAAGAAAAATTCTACAACATTTCAGTCAGAATGAAGGTTTTGAAGCTCTCCATCCACAACCGCAATTGCAGCTGCACAAGGATTGCAAGAAAACCACAACCGCAATTTAAAAAACCTTGACCAGTCCTTCCCATAACCCGAAATTCAAAAACCATAATGAAAGAGCTTTCTACCTCTTTCATCACAGCATCACATTCCCTAATTTTTAAAACCAGCATGAAACAAAGAATCCACTTCACCCAAATCTTTTCCCATTCAAAGCAAAAAACATTTTTTTTTTCAAAGCAAGTCCTTCCACACACAGAGAACTCCAAAACTAACAACCCAATTCAGGAACAAAGAACACACCTCTTTGAAAACAGAATCAACCAACACAACACTTCCAACAACTTCACCAACACGGCTTTTTTAAAAGAAAAACAAAAAATAACATAACAACAGTCCTTATTGCACAACAAAAGAAAAACGCACGGAAAGCTCGCAGCAAACGCGCAGAGCCACTGACTTCACGAAAGTTCAATAACTCGGAAGCAAAGTCTTAGTAGTAGGTTAATTGAAGGCTACACCATCATCGGAATTAAAATAAACAACAAAGTAAAATTGACGATGAAAAACGAAGAGAAGTTAACCTTTGGGCCACTCTGCAAAAATCCGGTCCTTGAGCATGGATACAGTGGAAGCAGGGGAGTAACGGAAGGGTCCCATATCGGATCCATCGTAGAGACGGAACTTGAGCTCAACTACTTCTTCCTCCGGCATCTCTCACTCCCAATTCCAATCGCTGATAATAATTTCAATAATATGCTTCTTTGGAAACAGAATAAGAATAAGCTTCAAATAGATTCAGGGAATTCATACAATAAGAAGCAAAAGAAAAATTGCCAACGTCACACCAAACCCTATCCCCCGATCTTCACGCGCTCTCTCTCTCTTTCTCACCCTTTTTCTTTCTTTTGCCATGTGTATTCATACCAATATTTGTATATATTTTCTCATTGTCTCTTTGTGCAATGGAGTAATCACACTAAATATATATATATATATATATATATTATTTTAATAAAAATGCAAATATATAATTTATTTTTAAATTTCACAATATTTATGTGATTAAAAAACGTAAAAAAAAAATCATGCTGTGAGTTACCTAAAATTAATTCTAATTCTATATATTATTATTTAATATATAAATTATAGAATGGTTTCTAAAAATAACGTTGGTTTTAATATTTATTTTAAAGTTTGATTTTCATATATTTATGGGAGTGTAAAATGTCAATCATTCCTTTTCTTTAACATGTGTTTTTTTTTAATTATAGGGTAAGTCTATTTCTTTTATCATTTTGTTTTCTTTTTTCATTATTTTTTTTTTCTTTTGCTTCTTCTCTTGCCACCTTCTTTTCCTTTCTCACCTCCATTTTTATCTTCTTTTCTCTTTCCACCATCTCCATCTTTCATCTCGTTCATATTCATTTCATTGAGCCATCATCTCCACTCATCCTATCCAAACTCATATAACTCTCTATAATGCATCTCCTTCAAGATAAATAATAAAATATTGAAACTTACATATTTATTTTGAAAGGATGATGATATACATAATATATAAGATAATGATACTTAGACAACATTTTTTTGACAACATTTGAACATCATCTATGTGTCATTTTGTGATTGGTTTATGGTAGTGTTTATGATTATTATTATTGATTGTGGAATAATTTTGGACCAATCACAAAATAATGATGTTCAAATGTTGTTAAAAAAGTGTTGTCTAAGTATCATTATCCTAATATATAATATGTAGGAATATATAAAATAGATTAATAGTCAATGTAGTATAAATATTAATTATATTTTATTTTTAATTCAATAAAAGAATTTAATATAGTGTGTTTAATAAAAAAATTAATATTAATATATAATAAACTTTTAAGGAGTTGTAGAGAATTTTAAATTTGTAAATTAGAGGTAAAAGGTAATTTTTTTTTCTAAATTAATTATATATCAACATTAGTTTTTTAATAAATAAATATGACATATCAATTATTAAATATCAAAAACATATTCAATTCTTCAAAATTAATGAAACTAAAATTCTGTACTAAAATTATATATTTTTTAATATACTAGAAATGAAATATATAAATAAAGAAACTACTATTTGTCCAAAAACAATTGCTCTAACAAACAAGCCTTTTAAAAAAACTAATGAAAAAAGAGAACAGGAGAGATTAAAAAAAGGTTAAAACACAAATTTTTAATTTTAATAATTACGAATATATTTTTCTAGTAAAATTCAGAACATGACCATTTTATAGTTTAAGAATTCCAAAACAACGTATTGAATAATTTAAAATTTTCAAAACTGTAAGTTTTATTTTTAATTTAATAAAAGAAGAAGCAAATGAAAGGATAAATTTAAACTAATTGATCTAAGGTGAGAAAATGGATGATGGGAGGAAGGATGAGAGGAGAAAATTTCTACGCATGGGAACTGGAAGTGCTGAAATATTGAAGATGGAAGATGAATGAAGTGGGGAAGAATTTGGATGATCCTGCATGGGGAGATGTAATAAAAACTATGTAATAAAAACTTGGGATATCGTTTCTCATGTAATAAAAACTATGATAACGAGGGTTAATATTGAGGAATAAATCTATATATTTATATTTTATAAATCAAACTTTAACATAAGAAATAAAATAAAAATTGCACAAAAACATAATTAATATTAAATTATAATAATATATACATTTTACTATTTTATTATAATAATTCTTGGTTTTTAAAATGTAATTATTATTATAAAATGGACAAATTTGATTTAAGTTCATTTTAGAAAAAGTAAACTAAGAAAAAAAATGATCTGATTGAGTTTATATCTAAATGTTTTTAGAGTGATTTATTTTAGGTTTTAGGGTTTTCTTTAATGACCCTTTATAATGATTTTTTATTTATTAATTTAGAATATATTAAAATTCTTAATTCTTTATGTGTCTTGGTTTTTATTTTGGAAATTTTGATCTAATTAAATTCTTTTCATCGTTATTGTATTAACAACGATAAATACTTATCATTTGTCAATTTGTGAATTTTTTTTATTTTCTTAATTTTAAACTTTTTAAATTAAAAAAATATATATTTATCAAGTGTTAAATTAACTTTGTACAATGTGTAACACTTCGACTTCTAGGATGCCACGATTCTATAAAAGTTGATAAATTTCAAAATTTATTATAGCATAGAAACATATTATTCAAAAACTTTAACTTTTCAACATGCATAATTTATTCAAAACATAATTATTTCAAAAGTCTTGTCCAATTACATTATTTCGAAAGTAATTAAATAATGGAGGAAATACTTCAATTATATTGTTTTAACTTGCAAAATAAAATAGCTTTAAATGAATCTCAAGGTTATTCCACATCCTCCTCTCAAGTCAATCACGCCTCTGGAACATCTGTAACATTATTTGTTCACGTATAACACATTATATGATCATCGTCGATAATTTCATTCACAAACACACAAACACAAACGTGTATGAGGTAAGCTACCGATAAAACAATCATAACAACAAGATATATACATACTGATTATATCAACCATAATCAAACACACGACAAGATACATATCTTCTAATCATACCAACCATAATCAAACACAAAGCACTGGTACAAAAATATCGTATAACGTCATTGTTTTTTGGCCTTTCACGTCGAATTCGAGGTTGACGTCATATTGAGAGACGTTAAATTGACGTCGAATTTAAAAAATTCGACGTTAATCAAATTGACGTCGAATTTTGTCAATATTCAACGTTAAGCAATTTTTTTGTTTTTTTTAAATAATTGTGATCTTTTTTACAACTCTACGAGACTTGAAAAGAAGAAAAATAACAAATTTCAGTTTTTGGTATTTTATAAAACATGAATTATGAACGTGTAGTATAATATCAACAACAAACAACAAACAAGTTCAACCAAATAACAACAACAAACAAATTCAATCAAACAACAACAAACAAGTTCAACCAAATAACAACAACAAACAAGCTCAACAAAAAAAAAACAACAAATAAGTTCTTCAAAACGAAAACGAAAACTAACCTTCAAAAGGTGAGTTCGTCAAAATAAAGTGTTTCCACCAGTGAGAGAGAAAGCAGAATGCACCTATGAAGGACAAGAACACGAAAATAATCGGTCAAAATTAACGAAAATCATACATAAAGAAGTTAATTAACATGCATTTGTATCAAATGAAAGAAAAATTACATGTGATGGCCGTCAAACTTCGTTCCAAAAAACGTTTGAGAAGAGAAGAAGGTCTCGCGCGCTAAGATAAAGTGAATTAATTTTCAATCTCCCGCTCACATTAAAAAGGGGAATCTTTTGGTTGATAAATAATATGTCGAAGCCCCTACAATATTCGACGTATTATTGGTGGTTTAAAAGAAAAAAGAATTAAAAATGGGTAACTCTTCGACGTATTATATGCTGTTTAAAAGAAAAAAGAAAAAAAAATTAAAAAGGGGTTACTTTTTGGCTTTTGGCTGACAAGTAATAGGTCGAAGCCCCTATAGAATTCAATGTACTATTGGTGGTTTAAAAGAAAGAAGAAAAAGAATAATTCGTTGCTTTAAATAATTACCATAATAGAACGTCGAATTGTATGGGGCTTCGACGTTCTACAATTGCATTTATTTACAAAAATATTACCGGTCATTTTTAACGTTGGCTATTCAGTGGTTGGACGTTGAAAGTGTGACGTTATACGTTATTTTTGCACTAGTGAAGATACATACATTCTGATTATATCAACCATAATCAAACACCTCATACATAATGGTAATAACAATATGATTCTTAATCCTCTAATGTAAGACCCTAGGAAATTGTGGTAATTGGGAGATAATGTGGTTATGAGACTTGGACATTATTGTTTGATAATTAGTGTTTGATGATTAATTGTTTTCTAAAATTATAATTATTATGTTTATTATTTAATGTTATTATTGATTAAGTGGAACCTAAGATTGGTATATTGTTATTTGAATGATTTGTGTTGTGGGTTGTTACCAATATGATGTGTTGGATTGATGATAGGAGGATGATTTAGGATTGAATAGGTGTGAGCCAAATTCTAGAAAGAAAGAGAGTTAAGGAATTTTTTTGGTTTTAATTGTATTTTGGGCCCAAATGCAAAAGAGTCATTTTACCCTCATTAAATGGTACAAAAATTAAATTTTGGGAGTGTAGAAAGGAAAACAATAAAAATGAAAATCTGAAACAAAATAGAAAGATTGTGTGAATCTTTGAAATATTTGGTGGTTGTTGATATTTTAAATAATACATTAGATAAAATAAGAGAGGAAATCTTTGTGGTTTTATAGATTAAGTGAGAGATATTATTTTAATTAAAAAGATAGAGATAGAATAGAAGAAGATAAAAAGGAGAAGAGTAAAAGGAGTTTGCATATTGCTACCCTAAAATCAAAAACAAAAATTAGAGAGTTAAGGGAAAGAAGAGACGTTTTCTAGGAGAGAAGAGAAAGAGTTACAGAAAACTTTAGTGCAAGGAAGGACTTGTTGTATTTTTGAAGTTAGATAAAGCCCTAGGATTGACCAAGGTATAGGGAAGCTTACCTTTATTTGTTAATTATTGTATGTTATATGTGTTATTGGTTATTTTGATTAATAATCCTTGTTGATATATGTTATATGATTGTGATTATGGTTGTATGTTACTCTTGTTGGACAAGGGATTATGTATACATGGGCATAAGGTTTATGTAATATTTGTGTTGGGTTTTCCTTATGAATGTATGTATGGTTGTTGGGTTATCCCAACGGAGGGTTTGATGCTAAGGGAGAATAAAGTTATGAGGCTTGGGGGTTTTCCATGCAAATGTATGTGTAAGGGTGTGGTAATAATCATATGCATTATAATTGTGTTGTTTGGGTTATAATATACATAATGATTGAATTTGGATGATTCAAGTGTTGTGATGTATGTGTTTAAGTATGTTTATAAGAGTATGTAATGCTTGAATGCATGAATGATGTTTTGGTGGAGTTCCCTCGTGATTTAGGGTTATTGTATGTGTGTTTGCAGTTTGCATAGGTGCTAAGGAGTGGATAAACCAAGAATCTATCTGTGAGATGTTAGTGATGACATCAAGGGTTGGGGATCGAGGATCGAGGATCGAGAAATTCGTTTGATTGAATTGTTATGTTAGAGGATTAGGAATTCTATTGTTATTACTACCATGTATGGGGTGTTTGATTATTGTTGATTTAATCAGTATGTTTATATCATGTTATTATGATTGTTTTACCGGTAGCTTACCTCATACATGTTTTTGTTTGTGTGTTTGTGAATGATATTATCGGTGATGATCGTATAATGTGTTATATGTGATTCGATGATGTTGTAGATGGTGCTGAGGCGTGATGGATTCAAGAAATGATGGGGGAATACACTTGGGATTTTATTTATAGTTATTACTTTTGAACTTTGAAACAATGTAATTGGATTCATTTTATTTCCTTCATTATTTTCATTGGACAAATGTTTTGAAACTATTATGTTTTATGCACGTCTAAATGTTGAGGTTTTTGAAAATACGTTTTCGTGTTATGTTAAAGTTTGAAATTTTTACCCAATTTTGAATAACCTGTGACACCAAAGAATTTGGGGTGTTACATCTAACATAAACAATTCAATCATACTGAATTACTCAATCCTCGATCCTCGATCCCCGATCCTTGAACTTCGATCATCGATCCTTGATCTCTAAGTATTGATGTCATCACTAAAATCTCACACATAGACCCTTGGTCTATCCACTCATTAGCACTCATACTAACTACTTACTATAACCATTATAGTAACACCACTGTCAACATAACATAACCTGAAGCATCTCAAGTACCATGATCATCATCATAGATACATCATCATCATGACCATCCCAATCATGAACAACACCATGAGCACCACCATACCATAATACCATAGTGGAAATAGTCTATCTCACTCTTGTACCCCACCTCACCGACTCTAGTCGCTCCTACAACCCACCTGTAGCCTCACTTACAGGACATTTGTAGCCTCCCCTACAGATCATCTCATTCCAATGCACACAAGGTAAAAAGAAGCACTTATCCACAGATAAAACCAGGATTTAAGAGGTACAACAAGTAGACTTATCATCCACTCTCATGCTCATCAATCACATACTAAGGTACATCCCAAAACTCACTCATGCTCCACTCTCAACCACAAGCCAAATTGACCCTAAACATAACCACTAACCTCAATCTCTGGTTACCATCATGTTCAACAGCTCCTCAGGCTTGGTTCACGACCATTCTTCATCAAATTCTTTATTTTTCACCAAAATGCAATGTGATAATCGATTATCACTTAAGATAATCGATTATCTCAGTGAAATTTACCCAAAAACATCATGAAAGAAGGGATAATCGATTATCATCCCAGATAATCGATTATTCCTGAAATCACACTCGAAACCAACACGCATATAATCGATTATAACTAATGATAATCGATTATTTCTTAATCGAAACACATCCTAGACATGATTCAAGCATTCAAACATACACACATCAACCCTAGATCACGTGAAAACATAATTAACATGTCATACATGTATTCAAGCTTCACATACTCATGTAAACATACTCAAACACATATAATACATCACTTGAATCATTCAAATCCAATCATTGACATGTTATGCCCCCAATCATAGGATGCAAAAGAGTCTCCGATAAAAACACCAAATAGGATTTTCAATCAGCCAAACTAACTAAGCATAATGCTTACAAATGAGAATCAAGAAGATGAAAATTCTCCAAACATAGCTGCTAATGCGAGACTGTTTTCCCCCAAACTAGATTCCAATTGACAATCGATCGATTAGAATGAAGAACCATACGTCTGCAACCCATTGTCCAAAATTCAGCCTGATCTAATGGTGAACGACTTCACAACAACGAAAACACCAGTGCATATTTTATGAAATTCTTCAAAATAGAGCTATTGATGCGAGGCTTTTTTTTCTCCTAAACTAAAATTTCGATCGACGATTCAAACGGTTAGAATGAAGAACCATACGTAAGAATCCCACTGTCCAAAAATCAACTTGATCCAACGATGAACGACTTCACCACGACGCAAAAACTAGTGTAGGATTTATGTTATGCAGGAATGACTTCTTCTCGTCCATCCTCTCTCACTTGGTTTTTCCCTCTTTTCAAATGACTCTAATGTGTCCTACTAATTTGATCCATCTCCACTAAAAAAGTGAGACATAATGTTGGCCTATTCTCCACATAGGAAAGTTGCCCAATAACCCAACACTTATAACATATATTTACATGAAAACCCCCAAGCATCATAATTAATTCTCCCTTAGCATCAAACTCTTTGTTGAGATAACCTAGCAAAACATACATAATACATTCATAAAGAAATTTCATCACTATTACATAAACCCTATGTCCATTCATACACAAACTCTTATCCAACAATAACCACAAATAATCATAATCATACACACATGTATTAAAATAAGGATTACCAATCAAGATAATTAAGAACACATAACATACATCCATAAACAAACAAAGTTAAACTTCCACATATCTTGGCCAATCATAAGGCTTTATCTACAACCCTAAAACACCACCAATCTTCCTTTACACTAAGAGTTTCTAGGGTTTCTAAACACCAAACTTCTCTCTCTTTTTCTCCCAAAACGTCAATCTCCTTTCTTCCTCTGTTTTCTCTCTTTGATTTAGAGTTTCTAGGGTTTCTAAACACCAAACCACCCCTTAATTAATTTCTATACCAATTAAATAAAGGTAAAAAACCCTTTTGCCCTAGGTAAAAGACACTTTTGTCTCTAGGCAAAAATATAAAAATAAAGAAATACCATAACAATTATGTTTTAACAAAAATATACACTCAAGAATACTAATTTCCAAATAAAAACCCAAAGTCTCAAAACTACTTTAATTTAAAACCCTTATTTTCCCGGATCTTATACAACGTAGCAATAGTAGTGTGATATGGAAGTGTCAATGTCATGTGTCACTATCACGCTAAATGTCATTATCTGATTCTCAGTTTAGTCCATATATTTTCATGTTGTCCTAGTTTAAATTTTTTTAAAAATAAACTAATTTCTCCTCTCTTTAAATTGAAACCAAATATAAGTTTCGTACTCTACAAATATTTTTATTAAAATTGATATTTTGGTTAAATATTTTTAACAAGATCAAATTTATTTATATTTATATTTTACATTAAATTTTATTTAAAATTGTTTCTAAATTTAATGTTTTAAATTGTTATAAAATTATTTTAAAATTTTAAATTTAAATTTATAATATTATTAATTTTATACCAACTCAAATATTTGTATAAAAATTATGATTTTAATTTAAAAATATATAAATATATAAATATTTAAAAGAATTGAAAGAGTTAATAAATTCATTTTATTTTATGAAATGCAGTTGGTAAACAAATTTACGATATTTTTTATTTTAAAATAATTTTGAATCTTTTTCTATTAACATTACTTTCTATTAATAACTTTAAAATAATTTTAAATAAAATTTAATATAAAATATAAATTTAAATAAACTTAATCTTATTAAAAATATTTAATAAAACTATTAATTTTAATAAAATAATTTGTAAGATATATACATAAAAATTAAATTTGGTTTTAATTTTTAAAAAAATTATTTAATTTTAAATTAAATTAGGACCAAATTAAAATAAAATAAAAATATAGATGCTAAATTTAGACCAGAAAAAATACACTTGACGTTATATAAACACGTAATATTACAGGTGATATTGACATATCACACTTTTCTAAGATTATTAGTACAGTAATAATGAAAATAAAATGTGATTACATAAATTTTCTAAGATAAGAATTAGATTAAGAAAAAAAAAACTATTTGAGATTTTTCACTAAAAATATAAATAAATAACATGATTTAACCTTATTTTTTTTAAAAAAAAATATAACATTCATTTAGTTTAAGATTCTTCTAATTTAATATATTTTATTTTATTTAGCTTTTACGAAACTCAAATAAACCTTAATTAAAATGTCAAACGAAAATAAATATGTAAAACAAAAGTCCTCTTTTTAGTTATAGACATTTCTCCAACCGGTTGTGGTCAAATTCAACTATGTGGTTTTATGATTCAGTGAATTGGGACGGCAACCTCCTTAGTCTTCCATTTTTGTCCGCTGAGTTTATTTTCTTCTTTTTATTAAGGGAAGAAAAAGTGAGATTTGGCTTTCGAATCTAGTCCTTGTCCTTAACGGAATAAATGAATGAATGAGAGCAACTTGCATTCGGCAATTACTACCAACCAAAGGATCTTTCGTTTTTTTTTCTGTGTCTAAACATCACAAACTCAAACAGCTAAAACAATCAAAGCCACATTTTAGGGTACGTTTGAAGTTCTCAATTGTCTTATAATGTAGAGCTCGCAAAATGCGTTATCATATGCGGGTTTGGGTCGGATTAGATTTAAAAAAATCGTATTTTTTTTATATCTAGTTCATTTAAATCTGATTTATCTAGGTTGAATCCGTAGTGGTCAGGTTGACCCACCAACTCACATACCTAATTTTATTTTATTAAAATTTAATTTTAATTTTATAAAAAAATATTTATTGTTTTTTTTGTTTGAAAAAATTATTTAAGTTCCCTATTTTCAAAATTAATTAAACACCCATCAAAGTGAAATTTGAGATTGAAATTTGTTTAGATTTGAATTATAGAAAGTTTGTAATTTTTTATTTAAAAATGTTGTAATTAACAATAAGTCAATCTGTTTATCTACCAACCTGTGGTAGGTCTGGTCAGATTCGAATTTTTCTAACTCGTTAATAAATAAGTTGGATTGAGTTGACTCACTATGTGATCAACCTGCAGACTGGATCAACCGAGGAGATCGGATGACCCTTTTGAGAGAAAAAAAAATCAGCAAAAGAAATATTTAAATAAGTATGTGTGAATAATTCTGATTGATTTATGTTAACTACATGTAAGAAGGGTGAACAAATAAAGAATGACTTTATGCAACTAAGAGAACTCCTTCGTTATTTAGGTGGGTGTCTTATTAATAAAATATTAAAAAATTGATAATAAAGAAGGTTGATTCAATTTAAAAAAAAAATGGATGAATTTGATTATACGAGAAAGTGTCATTAATAATTTTGACTAAGTTAATGAAAAATCACATTATTTTGATAAATCAGTTGATAAAATGAATCAAACAAAAGCGTACTTTAGAAAAATATCAAAGAGTATAGCATAATGACACGTCATTTTTACGTTGTAAATTGTATTTGCCTACTGATGGAAATCAAACGTCATGAATTTGTTAGAATTAGTAAATGTTGACAAGGCCTAGCAATAGAAATATTAAGAGTTGTATTCTCGGTTTTTGTAAACTTCTACGATCATTGCTAAAAGAAAAAGGTTTATTTGAAAATGAAAATTTGAATAGTGATAACAGTCAACCTTCAAATGTGTATAATAGGATTGTTTGGTAAATCACATATTGAATGGTCAATATTTAGTTAGACACATTAACAAACTATTCTTATAATTGAGTGGTTATGAAATTTAACTAAATGGTCAATCGACATAGAGAATAATTCTAATATTAAGCAAATTAGGATAAGGTGTGATTATCACCAATTGGATCGTAATTAGGTAGTTATTAATCAAAGATTCACTCTACATAAATGAAAAAATGACTTTTTATAATGTACAAAAATGATTTTTTATAACGTAGTTACTGGAAATATAGTTTTGGGTGATATAATAAGTCTGCACATTTTATAAAGTAGCAGAAATTTACATTATAATATGTTAAACATATTATAACTTAGTTTCTGAAGTACATTATGATATGTTCAACATATTATAACGTATTTTCTGAAGTACGTTATAATATGCGCAGTTTATTATGACGAATTTTCATTTGTCCGTTATAATAGTATGGAAGATATTATGACGTAAATATTTTTGTACATTATAATATGTGTTTTTTTAAAAAAAAAAGAAATATTGATTATTACATTTGACATCCAATGAAATTATAATAATATTCCTGTATTATCATCTCATCCAATCAATTTATAATCAATAAAATTGAAAATAAACAAATTTAATGAAACTAACAAAATAGAGTTCATTTCAAACTTTAAATAGTCTAATAATATTTAATACATCGTTTATGCATGAAACTATATATTAAATCCAATGTATATATACTATTGAATTGTAGTCAAGTCTCTACTAATACTTAAAATAAAAGAAGCCTAGTTCCTTCTAATGTCTTCAATGTCTGCAACTTCCATGGGAGATGAATCATTAAAGATCTACAAATAAAACAATAGAGTTAAAACAATACTATAATGAATAGTTGGATAAGTATTTAGTTAGTATTTTAATACCTCTTTCCATGATTCAGTAATGTTTGTACAAATAATGGTATGCATGTGCTTCATTACATAATACCCACATTCATAGCTGCCAAATTAACGTCCACACTGCAAATTAAATACAAATAATCAAGACTCATCATTCAAACCAAGGATACAAAATATCATATTATACTCTAGCTAGCCTTTGCTCCATGTAGCTTTGTATATTTTGCTAAACGAAATTTCAGAAAACCAACAACACAGCCAATTCCTCACAAAAATAGCAATCACAAAACACAAAACAAAGGAAGGTCAACTTCTCTTGCATTAGGTATGATTATTTGCATCTTCTTCCTAGAAACATATGGAACACCCCGCAACCTTGAATGAGCTTCCAAAGACCTATACAAACATCCATTACATAATAATAATAATAATAATAATAATATATGAAGGAATCAAAATAGAAAGGAAAACTTATGCCTCTAATATATTTTTTATGGACAATGTGTTAACTTTCTTATGTAAGGAACATAAGAGAACTACAAGAGAACGATCATGAACAATAACTAGCAATTGCCAATGACCCCTACAAGTTAGAATAATATTAATTAAAAGAAACTTTTAAACTAGTCATGAAAAATTAAAAAATTATGTACTTACTTATGCAAGTAAGGTGCTAAATAGACCTCTTTACCAACTTTTTCAAACATTTCTATCAAGTACTTTTGTACCTCCTCTGATTTATTTCCTACACTTTGAATTATAATAGGATCAAAAAATCCATAATAGGATGTTTATCCTTTGAGCTAGAAAAATGCATTGATTCAGCCATGACTATTTTGCATAGTACTTTTATCATCTTCAGATTTTGTATGAAATGAACAATTATTAATATCATATCCACTCCAACATATGACATCAAAGTTTGGCTCACATGCTAACCATTTCAATGTATCAAAACTTGTACTATCAATTTGAACTTTTTCTTTGAACCACTTTAAGAAAGTCTTGTTATGCTCATTAATCAACCACTTCTCAGGCATCTGTGGATTATCTCTCTTTACAATGTCTTTGTGAGCACTTAGGTAGGGTTGGACAATGTCAGTGTTATTCAAGATACAAAAATGTGCTTGGATAACTTCATGTCATGCCAATGTAACCAATTTTGCATTTCGAGTACCTTTACCAGCAATTCTTCCATGGTGGCGAGTTTTAGGTACCCCTATAGCTTCAATTTCTGATATGTATTATGTACAAAACTCAATAGCTTCCTCTGCAATATATCTTTCAACAATTGATGCTTCAGGACGATATTGGTTCTTGACGTACCCTTTCAATATCTTCATATATCGCTCAATTGGGTACATCCATCGCAAGAACACAGGTCCACAAAGTCTAATTTCCCTTACTAAATGTACAATCAAGTGAACCATGATATCAACAAATGATGGAGGGAAATACATCTTCAACTCACACAATATAACTTTAGCCTCATTCTTCAAATGATCCAGCCATGCAGGCTCAAAAACTTTACTACAAATGGCATTAAAGAAAAAGCATAATCTAGTTAATGAATATCTAATATTCTTAGGCAATATTCCCCGAATCGCCATTGGTAGGAGTTGTTGCATTAAAACATGACAATCATGAGATTTTAACCCAAGTAATTTCAAATCTTTCATAGATACAAGTCGTTTCACATTGGAAGAGTAACCATGCGGAACTTTCACACCACGTAAAAACTCACATAAACTTCTCTTTTCTTGTTTAGATAATGTGTGACATGCTGGAGGCAAGTATGTTCGTTTGCCATGAGATTGTGGAGCTAATTGTTCCCATTTCAACCAAGTCCAAACGACTCTTCATACCATCTTTTGTCTTGCCTTGAATATTAAGGAGTGTTTCAATAATACTATCACACACATTTTTCTCTACATGCATGACATCTATACAATGTCTCACATCAAGCATCCTCCAATATGGGAGATCAAAGAAGATTGATCTTTTCTTCCATATGTTTGTTGTTGTGGCTTGGTTTTTTGTCTTGTCAAGCACAACATTGATGTTCTTTACACGTTCATATACTTCTAATCCACTTAAAGGTGTTAGAGCTATTTCATTTTCTTGACATCCATTAAATGCTTTTTTTAATTTACGAAAAGGATGATTTGCACTAAGAAATCTTCGATGTCCAATGTAAATCGTTTTCTTTCCATGCTTAAGTTGATGGTGACATGTGCCTTCTTCACATATAGGGCATGCTTTGTGACCCTTTGTGCTTTACCCACTCAAATTACCATATGCTGGAAAATTATTGATTGTACAAAATAACATGGCATGCAACTTAAAAGTGGAGCCTGTGTACCCGTCAAACACATCAACGCCTTCCTCCCACAACATTTTCAAATCTTCAACTAACGGGCTTAAATAAACATCAATGTCGTTTCGTGGTTGTCGTGGACCAGAAACCATTAAAGATAACATGACATATCTACGTTTCATGCATAACCAAGGAGGTAAGTTTTAGATCACTAACATGATAGGCCATGAGCTATGTCTACTACTCAAGTTACCGTATGGGTTCATTCCATCTGTAGCAAGTATAAGTCTAAGGTTTCTTGGATCATTTCCAAAATATGGAAACATTGAATCTATTGTCTGCCATTGACTACAATCAACCGGATGCCTTATCTGACCATCTCTTTTACGTTCATCTGCATGCCATCTAATCAGTTTTGCATCTTTGACATTAGCAAATAATCTTTTAAACCTTGGAATTATAGGAAGATACCACAACACCTTTGCTAGAACACCCTTCCTCACATCATCTTCGAAGTCACCATCTTTTTGCTTGTATCTTGATAACCCACAATGTGGACATTGATGTAACTTTTCATATTCCTTCCTATACAACAAACAATCGTTCGGACAAGCATGAATCTTTTTATACTCCATACCCATTGGACATAATATCTTCTTCGCATCATTATTAGATGTTGGCATCGTGTTACCTTCAGGAAGAATGTCACTCACTAACTCAAGCAATTCGGTGAAACTCTTATCACTCCACCCATTTCTTGCCTTTACATTAAACAATTTTAATATTGCCGACAATCGAGTGTACTTAATGAACCCCGAATACAAAGGCATTTGTGCATCACTACACAAAGTTTCGTACAAATGTGATCGTGCGAAGACATCATCTCCAACATCACGAATCATTTGCTCCAAACCATCTTCCATAACGAAATCCACTTCTTCTGCTTCAGTTTGAGACACATGTGCTATTGGCACTTCTACTAATTCACCATGCCATTTCCACTTGGTGTAGCTCTTTAGGAACCCATCACACAAAACATGTTCTCGTATTACTCCAATGGGTAGTCTCCACTCGTTCAAGCAATTCACACATGGACAATAAAATCTTCCATTATTATCTGCTACATTCCTCGTAGCAAACTCAATAAATTGTTCCACTCCTCTCTCATATTCTTCAGTTGTTCGTTTAGAATTTATCCAACTTCGATCCATATTAACGTTTTGTGCTAATGAATTAAAACCAAGAAAGTGGTGACACTTTAACGTTTATTTAACAACATTAGGCTTTCTAGACTACAATGCAAAAAATGCTCAAAAAATGTTTGGTGGTATATATGATGATGAATGAGGTGTGGGGTTTGTGAAATTGGAAGCACACCTAGAAAAATTAATTGGATGGACATAGTTTATTGTTGAAATATATATATATATATATATATATATATATATATATATATATATTATATGTTATAAAAGTGTCTCTTTTGAAGATCATGTAACTGTTTCCATACAGATACATTAGTTGGTGTCAGAGTGAAAAATTATGTGAGCTAATTTACTTAAAACGAATTGAAAATAAATAGAAAAGCATACAAGTTATAAAATGTAAATAAGTTGAGGGTCTTCAAAATAAAATTATGGCATGTTTATAAAAGTATATAATAATATATACAAGGTGTGTGAGATTTGTTAAGATAAGAAAAAGTCTGGTGATAGGTTTGATATTGGTTGAAGTCACCTCATGAAATGAAATGCGTTAGATTGAGTTTCTTATAATTACGTATCTGTTGATATCAAAGTACATGATTTATGAGAGAACATTTATCCGGAGCTTGAGATAGTACAAAGAAAAAAAACCAAGAGGAGGAAAATATATATATATATATATATGGAAAATGATATTCAGACAACAAATTTTGACAACATTTGAACACGGTACACGTGTTCAAATGTGATTCGTCCACGTGGAAACTAAATTTAAAATGAAATGATGACGTGGCAGAGGGAGAGAAAGAGAGAGATGAGATTTTGAATCTGAAATGTGATTCTCAAATTTTGGGCATTCGACACTTTTGAGAGAGAGAGGGAGAAGCGAACCGAGTTCGAGAACCATCCACCACCGCCTGTGACCATTTCCTTCCGACCGGCCACCACTGCCACCGCCGGAGACCCGCCGCCCTTCCGCGCTCTTCCCTCCACTCAGAATCGCGGTTCCATTTGGTCGACGGCGCGTTCGAGAACCAGCCACCACCGCCTGTGACCATCTCGTGCCCACCGGTCACCACTGCCGCCGCACTGCCGCCGCCGGAGACCCGTCGCCCGTCCGCTATCTTCTATCCACCCAGAATCGCGGTTCCATTTGCTCGAGGACAGAACCCTAAACCCAAAGCCAAGTGAGTGACATAGTTATTGCTTTGAAATTTACCTTTTCTTATTTCATTGGTTTTCATTTCTAAAATTTCTGATATTTTTCTTGTGGTGACATAGTTATTGCTTTGAAATTTAGTCACTTACTCTAAAAGATGCATAAACATGGGGAGCTTATCACTCTATTTGCATTGGAATCACATGTTCATGGTAAGTAGTAGTTAAAATTCTTCATTGTGATCTTTTTACTTTATTTTCCACTGCTTCTTCTTTGTTATAGAATGCTGACTTAATGTTTTACTTATTATTATAACCTTAATTAATATATTCTATAATCTTAAGGATCCTCTCGTTATTTTTATTTGTCAGCAACACTATATTTATTTAGTTTTTTCTTGTGTAGTTCTTTCAAATGAGCATTTGCAAATGGTGAATGTAAAGAGCTTAAGGCATAGAAAGAATGGAGACAATTTGTCGGCAGTTTTGATTTGCTTCCAGCAGCAACCTCCTCGCAAATTGGTGGCCCCTCGGCCTAGAGTGCACTAAAGCTTCTCTGCTTAAGGTTTGAAGGAGTTGTAGAGTTTCCTTGATAACTTGGGTAATTGAGTTACTTCAATTTTCTTCTTTTTGACGATTAAGATTCATTAGTAATTGTAGGTGTAGTGTAATTAAAAAGACTAATAAAATTTACATTAGAAATTAATATGTAGAGATGTATGAGTGTAAAGTGAAAAATATAATTAAAAAAATGTAATTTAGAATGGTTGAAAGAATTATGTTAACTAGTTGCAGCGTGAAATGTACTTCTAAATCAATGAGAACAAGGATATTCTCATCATCTAATTAAAATAGAAATTTAAAACTATATGTTTTCATTTACGACGTTTAGGTTGCTTATATGAGGAAGGATGTTGCCAAAGTGGTAATTCTTGGTTCTGCTTCTTGGTTATGTAAATTGTTTTCAAGTTACATTAAATGAGGTATATGATTTAAAATTGGAACTGCAGGTGATGGTATGATTATGTCAGTGGTATAAAGGGAACCTCTGGTGACAAGTTTGATTTCAAAGCCCCAGCACATGGAATGTATAAATTTTGTTTCCATAACCCATACTCAACACCTGAGACTGTGTCTTTCTACATCCATGTTGGTCATATTCCCTCTGAGCATGACCTTACCAAAGATGGTACGTACTTTGTAAGAGGGTTTTTTTAGTAGATTCTACTATCCTACTTCATAAATTACAAGTTTTGGTGTTAATCACACAGCTTTTAATATATAGTATATACATGAGGTACTTCTCGATGTTTATGGAGAATGGTCCAATTGTCCTTTATGTGTTCAATTTGTTGATTATCAAAATTCCATTTGACTCTAATGGCTTGCAGAGCATTTGGACCCAATTAATGTTAAAATTGCTGAACTCAGAGAAGCACTAGAGTCTGTTACTGCTGAACAAAAGTACTTGAAAGATCGTGATGCAAGGCGTTGTCACAGTAAGTATTTTTTTTTCCTTTGTTTATGAGCTGGTATGATGCAAGCCGCTATTCTTGTTAGGGAATTTTGATCTAGTAATTGTGTTGTGATATTATATTTGCAATGATATACGAGCATTTGTAGAATTTATGCAGTGCGGAAATATTTTTTTCATAAGCCTCTTCATAGCAGGGATGATTCCCAGACGTTCAGTATCTTTACCTTTTATCGATTTTGAGATTAAACAAATGCTGCAAATGAAGAACATCTCTTTTAAGTTATCCTGGTACTCATTCGGTCATTTTAATTGTAAAGTGCTAGATGTTTCAGCCAAAATGAGACCTACTTGTGCCAGATCCTATTGGTGTGTTTGTGAAGTTCCTGAAACTTTTTGGCCAATGAAATGTTCAGATTGTTTTCATATTCTGAAAGTATGACAAACCATACCTTAAAGTAGTGTAGTAACAAGCTGCCATTGCAGACTTCTGTTATAAGTACCATTACTTCTGCTAGAAAGGGATATTTTTAGGGTTATTCCTGTCTATTACAGTTCTGATAAGATGTAGCGTTATATTCTTGGCGTTTATTTCATATTTTATAAACGATCTGAATATTTTCTGTGAGGATAAAAACAATTCAGACATTGATGAATATAAGAACCGACTTGTTTGAACAGCATATTGTTGTGTGTTATTGGCTTAGAACACTAATGTTATATCTGATGCTTGTATATCCTAGTCTTGTCACTCGTGGATATATCTTATCTCCTATGTGTCCTATTAAGAAAAAATAGTTACGAACATGATGGTAACTTTCACTGACTCAATCCTCTTTGTTTGTAGCGAACGAGAGCACTCAGAAGCGTGTTCTTTTCTACACAGTAGGAGAGTATTTTCTCTTGGCCGCTGTTAGTGCTCTGCAAGTCCTATACATCACCTTAATGTAGATTATACATCCAAATTTGTTCAAATTATTAAGAAATGCTATGATTTGTGTTCTTGAATCCCTGGTTAGATCATTGCTGAGGTGTGTTAGAGTTGACTGATTACATTGTGGCCTCTTGCAGACTGATTCAGAAGCTTTAGTAAAAGAAATAGTTGGACAGACATCTGGTTACATGCCCAGGGATATTCGAGCTTTAATTGCTGATGCCGGTGCCAACTTATTTCCGAGAAATAATGCTAAAGTAGACAAAGACGTGTCTGATGATGATGTAGATAGTTTATTTAATTCCAAGATGGCAGAGGACACCAATCACGAGAAAGTTTCTCATCAGATTCCTGTGAAAGAAGACTTGTTGAATGCTTTGGAGCGATCAAAGAAAAGAAATGAGTCAGCATTGGGTACTCCAAAGGTAAATTTAGTGATTGGGCTTTCATGTGGTTTTCTTGACTGTATTTAAGCAGAACAATTTTCTGTTGTACTGATGCCAACAAATGTATACATAAGAAAACATGTGTTCTGGTGAAAAAACGTTCCTCAATGCACAAAAATTTTGAAGTGTGGATTTTTCTTTTGCAGGTTCCAAACGTGAAATAGGAAGATGTTGGTGGGCTTGAAGATGTCAAAAAATCAATTCTGGATACTGTTCAGGTGGGCTTCTCGTATATATATAACTATATTGATTGTTACTTTCCCCTGTTTGAAGGTACAATGTCCCTCTTTTATGAGTTAGTTTAGATAAATTTATGAAGAAGAACTTTTAGAAGGAGTATGGTGGTAAAATGAATAAAACCTCTCCTACAAGTTAAAATCAACTTGTTCACCTCTACTTTTAAGCTCTCTCGTCTAGCTTCTCCAAAGATTTAGGTCATTAAGTTGATTTTAGCTAATGAGACAAGTTGTATTCATGTCCACCTTATTTTTTATTGTCAAATACGTGTTTTCTGATAAGTTTACATTCTTGCTTGCTGTATCGGAGACAATACTGTTGCAATAAGTTTAAAATATATTTGGTGTAAAAAGAAGCTTTTGGTTATCTATCCTCAACACATTAAAAGATACATTAGGTTGTCATATATCGTAAGTTGACTCAATTAAATTACATTTTAATTTACTTGATATTTGTTATTGCACAGGACTTGCAAAGTGCATTTGGGAATTTGATCAAGAGCAAAGTGCATTTGGGAATTTGATCTGTGTAATGTTATAGATCCAATCTCAGTCTAAATCACAAACTACATCGTCAATTTATGCTTATGTATTTCAATATTTATGTTTGAATGAAAATCAAATTATCACTTCTTTGTCTCAATTAAGTAGGTATTTATACTATTGTTTTACTTCAAATAAATTATTTTTAACTTAACTTCATTTGGTATGTTTAAATAAAAAAATTTAATTAAAAGCCTTCCAATATAACATTTGTTATAATATTGAACAATAAATTATCTCGAACATGTATTAAAATCTTGTAATAAATTGAAAATATGAATAAAATGAACTGGCAAATTTTTATTGACCTTTTAAATAAATTAAACTTACAACAGTAACAGAAAAAAAAATGTAATTTAAATTAATTAAATATTTAATCATTACATTCTTAATTTCTTTTATTCTTTTAAAGTAATAAAAAAATAATTACTTTTGAAGTAATAACAATTTTTTTTACACCAACAATGGAGCATAATGATGAAATAAGACGTCTTAAGTCTACAATTTGTCTTCAAAATATGAGATATAAGTTGTATATTTTAAAGTGGGACTTTAGTTCGAATAAGTGGGTACTTGTGTTATAAGTTTTGCACACAGGAGTTCCTTGACTTCTAAATTCATCTTTCAACGTCACAAAAATTGAGTATCATGTCCAATAACATTTTCTTAAGACAAAAATGGATTGTCCTTACGGTAACATTTAACCTAGGCCACCAATTTATTAAGTTAAATAACATAAGTAATTTTAAAAAATTCAGTGGGACTTTAGTTTGAATAAGTGGGTACTTGTGTTATAAGTTTTGCACACAGGGGTTCCTTCACTTCTAAATTCATCTTTCAACCTCACAAAAATTGATTATCATGTACAATAACATTTTCTTAAGACAAAGATGCATTGTCCTCATGGTAACATTCAACCTAAGCCACAAAATTATCAAGTTAAACAACATAAGTACCTTTAAAAAATTAAGTGGGACTTTAGTTCTAATAAGTGGGTACTTGTGTTATAAGTTTTGCACACAAGGGTTCCGTCACTTCTAAATTCATCTCTCAACCTCAAAAAAATTGATTATCATGTCCAATAACATTTTCTTAAGACAAAGATGCATTGTCCTCATGGTAACATTCAACCTAAGCCACAAAATTATTAAGTTAAACAACATAAGTAACTTTAAAAAATTAATTGGGACTTTAGTTCGATTAAGTGGGTACTTGTGTTATAAGTTTTGCACACATGGATTCCTTGACTTCTAAATTAATCTTTCAACGTCACAAAAATTGAGTATCATGTCCAATAACATTTTGTTAAGAGAACGGTGCATTGTCCTCATGGTAACATTCAACCTAAGCCACCAATTTATCAAGTTAAACAACATAAGTAATTTTAAAAAATTAAGTGGGACTTTAGTTCGAATAAGTGGGTACTTGTGTTATAAGTTTTGCACACATGGATTCCTTGACTTCTAAATTCATCTTTCAACCTCACAAAAATTGAGTATCATGTCCAATAACATTTTCTTAAGACAAAAATGGATTGTCCTTATGGTAACATTTAACCTAGGCCACCAATTTATCAAGTTAAACAACATAAGTAATTTTAAAAAATTAAGTGGGACTTTAGTTTGAATAAGTGAGTACTTGTGTTATAAGTTTTGCACACAGGGGTTCCTTGACTTCTAAATTCATCTTTCAACCTCACAAAAATTGAGTATCATGTCCAATAACATTTTCTTAAGACAAAAATGGATTGTCCTTATGGTAACATTTAACCTAGGCCACCAATTTATCAAGTTAAACAACATAAGTAATTTTAAAAAATTAAGTGGGACTATAGTTTGAATAAGTGGGTACTTGTGTTACAAGTTTTGCACACAGGGGTTCCTTCACTTCTAAATTCATTTCTCAACCTCACAAAAATTGATTATCATGTACAATAACATTTTCTTAAGACAAAGATGCATTGTCCTCATGGTAACATTCAACCTAAGCCACCAATTTATCAAGTTAAACAACATAAGTAATTTTAAAAAATTAATTGGGACTTTAGTTTGAATAAGTGGGTACTTGTGTTATAAGTTTTGCACATAGGGGTTCCTTCACTTCTAAATTCATCTTTCAACCTCACAAAAATTGATTATCATGTACAATAACATTTTCTTAAGACAAAGATGCATTGTCCTCATGGTAACATTCAACCTAAGCCACCAATTTATTAAGTTAAACAACATAAGTAACTTTAAAAAATGAATTGGGACTTTAGTTCAATTAAGTGGGTACTTGTGTTATAAGTTTTACACACATGGATTCCTTGACTTCTAAATTCATCTTACAACGTCACAAAAATTGAGTATCATGTCCAATAACATTTTCTTAAGAGAACAGTGCATTGTCCTCATGGTAACATTCAACCTAAGCCACCAATTTATCAAGTTAAACAACATAAGTAATTTTAAAAAATTAAGTGGGACTTTAGTTTGAATAAGTGGGTACTTGTGTTATAAGTTTTGTACACAGGGGTTCCTTCACTTCTAAATTCATATTTCAACCTCACAAAAATTGATTATCATGTACAATAACATTTTCTTAAGACAAAGATGCATTGTCCTCATGGTAACATTCAACCTAAGCCACAAAATTATCAAGTTAAACAACATAAGTAACTTTAAAAAATTAAGTGGGACTTTGGTTCAAATAAGTGGGTACTTGTGTTATAAGTTTTGCACACATGGATTCCTTGACTTCTAAATTCATCTCTCAACCTCACAAAAATTGAGTATCATGTCCAATAACATTTTGTTAAGAGAACGGTGCATTGTCCTCATGGTAACATTCAACCTAAGCCACCAATTTATCAAGTTAAACAACATAAGTAACTTTAAAAAATTAAGTGGGACGTTAGTTTGAATAAGTGGGTACTTATGTTATAAGTTTTGCACACAGGGGTTCCTTTACTTCTAAATTCATCTTTCAACCTCACAAAAATTGAGTATCAATTCAATATTATGTTATCAATTTTGCACACACACCTAGTATAAATTTTACATGACTCCACTGCCTTTTTCATAAAGATTTTAAACTTCTAATATTCAGCATCATGTTCAAAATCTATTCATTTCATCAACCATGCGAAAAATATCAAAAAGCATGACTCACATTATGAGAATGGTTAACGGATTCCAATGTTTTTCATAATCAACAACATTTTTCAACAAGATACCAAACATCATCATATTAAGTCAAATCTACATTTCCTGTTCTAATACAAGTTATACAAGCACTCATTGTTTTCTTCTAACATATTGAGTATAAGGAGTTCTTGTTGCCACACTCTTAATCCGTTTTCGGGGTTCAACTTTCATCCGATCATACATTATGCTTTGTTTCATTTCAATACCATCTTCAAACATCGGGGTTTGGTGATGATATTGAACCGGTGTGCTTTGCAAATGATCTCCACTTCCACAAAATGGTTGTTCCACAAAATCTTCACCCTTATCTTCAATTTTGGCTTCAACCAACTTCCTTAACTGATCAATACTATTTCGCATGTCGGCATTAACCCTTGTTTGTTCATCTACAACAAAAATTAATTTCTCCTTATCTCCTCTATTTTGCTTGTTATATGGAAAACCATGTTTTTGAACAGCGTCTTTAACCACTCCATAACAAAGCTCCTCTTTGGACACACCGACATCAACAACAACCTGCAATGTCATTAACAAATTTCATTTCATAAAACAGAAAATATTAAATACATTGCACCAACACACTCCTCTAATCAACGACTACTCACTGATCCCTTTGCCAATGCACTTGTTATAAACTTCTCGCCAATATTGATATCAATCCAGTTCAACAACCTTGGAAATTTTGTTACCCGGGTACTGTACATTGACTTTGATGTCACAAAATGGTGACAAAACCAAACCTGCAAATTATAAATCAAACAACATTCAAATTTAAAATGATGAAAAATAATAACAAATCATTGTCTTTAATTAACAATTACAAAACCTTGACAAAAAATGGAGCTTAGTTCTAATGTCAAGTTTCTACAATTTACTAACACTTAAAATAAAAGAAGCTCACTTAGTTCAAATGTCTTCAATGTATGGGGCTTCCATTGGAGATGAATCATTAAAAATCTACAAATAAAATAATTAAGTTAGAACAATTTTGTAATGAACAGTTAGATATATGCTTTACATAATAATTTTGAGGTAAGCTTTTGATAGAATAAAACTAGAAAATAAACAATTTATAGTAACAATCTCAGTCAAACCTTGACAAAAATGGAGCAACATTTCAAGAGCAATTTATTGAAGCACTTATTCAAAATTTGTTCCAATTTAGTCATGGTCTCATTTTAGATGACCTGGAAGGCAAATTATAAGAGCCTGAAGGGCTATATAAAAGGAAAAAAGATACAGAACGCAAGAGGGTGATTAAGGGGCTAAAATGTCTAAAGACTACACACTTGTCAATAATTTGTAGACTACACTTTATAGTATGCAAAAAATCATCACAATGAAACTCTGGATACTAATCAGGACGAGCATCACATAATTAAATAACATAAACTACATAATTCTAGATTTACCACATATATTTGCTAGGTTGAAACACAACAAACAAATACTTTCTCTTAAATATACTAAATATCAGTACATGCCAAGTAGGTTGGTTAAACCGTGAATCGATGATGAACCAAATGAGAAATGTTAAAGAACAAGTGATACAATCAACATGGAAATGAAAGTAAGATCTTTTAAATAGGCTCTAAATTGTACCAGACAACTTCTTTGGTTTTCTCAAAGGAACGAACTTTGCTCCTATAGCCATTGCAATGGAAGGACAAAAAATAAAACCTCGAGCTTCAATTCCTACATAACATAATTATTCATCAGAACCACATAAGCGATAATACATGCACTATTGCAAATGACATGTAGTTCAACACCATCAAGGAACCGTGTATTAGTAACAAAGTGCTACATTACATGCTAAACCTAAAAGGAATAAACGACGTAAGGAAATTTCACCACATATGATTGAAAATTTGCTTTGAAGTGGCGCCATGGAATTTTAAATGTTAGTATCATCATCTTCACAATTTTTCGTTAAATATAATTCAATACACAATATATGCTTTACGCATTATAATTCAATACACAATGCATATAATTCACGGGAAATATCTGGTGACAGTGGTTGGTAATAACGGGTAATACACAATGCATACTACTAAACTAATATTGCATTAATAGCCATATTATTTGAAATATTATCTCAATCATTTACTATCGAAAAATATAATTAGAATTTGACAACATTAAAAGAGAAGAATTTTGTACTTAAATCCCCATGATCTTAACTAAAAGAGAAATTTCCTATACTCAAGGCATTTTAAAAGAATATGTCTATTAGAAATGACCTGATAAATTTTTCCATGTCTCATGTAAGACATGCCAAATTGCAAATCATTAAAAATGAGCATATTCTTTGTTAAAGGCAAATGATACCCAAAGTGTCTCGGCTGGAAGATTTACGAGCTTCAAGCAACTCCTTTAACCTTTTGGTGGCCATTGCAGCTTCTTTAGTCTTCCTCTGGAGGACCTAAAAAAAGTAGTTGTTAAATATAACAATTCATTATAAAAAGTATCATTCTTGATAACTACAAAAGTAAAAAATAGCATTGATGGTTATGCATGTTATGTAGCAAGAACATAAAATAAAACAAATGCAATAATGAGATTTCCTTTTCATTTGGCTTTTTTAAACTTCATTATAGAACACTGTTTTAGTTCCACGCATGAGCATGAGTGAATATTAATCACTAAAAGAGTATCTAAAGAATGAAGGTATCATTCGTTCTATATATTCATTAATATTCCACATAGTTATGCACTAGTGATTAAACTGCTTAACCCAACAATAATAACCTGAACGACTAATCTTGATAAGCAAGCAAGCAAGACAATATTAATAATTAATAAGTAAAACAAGGCAGTCATCAAACAACTTGTCAATACTCACCATTTTCTGGCGCTGATTCAATGCTTGTAGCTTATGCCGTTCAAACTCATTTCTCCTTCCTTCCTTCTTTAACTGTATTAGCAAACATATATTTAATACAAAATCATAGAACATAAATGAAGTAAAGGTGAGTAAATCATGTTTAAAAGATTGATTAGTCATGATCAACCATCACACTGCCCACCTCTTGAATTTGAGGTCATTCAAAAGCTTGGAGCAGCACACACCATAAAATATAAATTGGAAAAATTTCTCTACCATAAAATAAAGGTGAGGTAAAGGACATATTAAATAAAAAATAAAAAAGAGAAGCTCGACATACTTGCAAGAGTTCTTTTTCTCCATAAGCCTTCCATTGTCGAAACTGTTCAGCCTCTTGTTTTATCCTATGTTGCAGTTGAACCTGCAAGCATTGTTCAGTGTATAATAGAGAGTATATTGGTTGATTCAAACTAAGGTATGACAAAGTACAAAAGTCAACCTTCTGGGCCTTTATGGATTGTATTTCATCTTGCAATTGCTTCCTGCTTCATCACTTTTTTGCTTTTGCTTCAGAAGCTGGACCTGACTCTCCTGTTTCTTCTTCAGATCAAGAATCTAACATCAAATATTTTGAAATTATATTAGCAATCTAGAATTGTTCAAATTCAAATCTTTTAAATAAAAATAGAATAGACTCTTCACCTGGGCTTCAAGTGTTTTCAGGTTTTGGGCATGGATATCCTCTGATTTGTCCATCAGAATTGGCAACAAGATTTTCAACTTCGGCCAAAAGACGATCCCTTTCTCTCTGCATACATAAATATGAATTTTGTGTAGAAGCAAAATAACTTTGCAGAACTCCTATTGAACCTGAACAACTATTTTCTCATCCTCCAGTTCCACTATCTTCTTTCTAAAGTGCTGCTTGAGTGCTTCAGCATCAGATATTCCAAAAAGCTTCATCTTAGACTGTGAACATCAATCCCAATTCGTATATTAATATCAAAAGAGAGAAGAAAACCATTGAATGCTTCTATGATGGTTACTATTTGAATTTGGATCAATCATCAGAGTTAAACAATTCTTGCAGATAATCTAATCAAATTACATGGCAGAAGTTACCCCTATTGATGATGTAACTCACTGACATTTTTCATGTACATCTCGACCACTGCTGGGAGGTCAGAACGTGGTTTATAGTTACCAAAGGAAGTACCCTTCCAAGTTCTATGACTTACAGTGGTATGTGTACTAAGAGTGGGAGAGGTGAGGAAAATTAATTATAGAAATATAGTTTATATTATTTTATTAATTTTAATCATAACTATACATTTTATTATACATTATATACATTATAGAAAGATAATTTATAGAAAGATTCATTTTATTGCTGATAAATAAAAAAGAAAAATAAAGATACATTTTATTTATATGATTAACTTTCATTCATTTTTTTTCCAAGATGATATCTTATATTTATAGAAAGATTCATTTTATTGCTGATAAATAAAAAAGAAAAATAAAGATACATTTTATTTATATGATTAACTTTCATTCATTTTTTTTCCAAGATGATATCTTAGATTTAGGTTTTGAAAATCCCCAACCATGGATTGTGGAAAAGCTACTACTAAGTTCGTCGTTCTAAGAAGTTGGAGCTTTCCCACAAACCACTACTATCTGGGGTGGGGACAGAACCAAGCATGCTATTAACGCCTAATGACTTCACAAAGGCATCAATACAACCTTCAACAACCCGACAAAAAAATAATTTGCAGCAACAAAACAACAACGAGGGTTCACCTAAACCACATTAAAATTGAATTCCAAAATGATCCGCACTAAGAGCCACCAAAACAACCGAATTAGTAATCACCATGTACGCATGCAACACAGCCTCAAATCACAGACATTGAAACAAAACAAAAACCTCAAAATAAAATTCAAAAATAAAAAGATAAAGCAAGAAATAGTTATTCATCATCTAACTGAGGAAAAAAGTGAAGACTCACTTGGCTTTGGGTTTAGGGTTTCTGGCATCGACCAAATGGAACTGCGATTATGGGTGGAGGGAAGAGCGCGAAAGGGCGGCGGGTCTCCGGCGGCGGCAATCCGGCGGCAGTGGTGGCCGTTCGGAAGGAGATGGTCACAGGCGGTGGTGGCTCGTTCTCGAACGCCGTTGGCTTCTCCCTCTCTCTCACTCATAAGTGTGTCGAATGACAAAATTTGAGAATCACATTTCAGATTCAAAATCTTCCCCTTTCTCTCTCCATGTCACGTCAGCATTTGATTTTAAATTTAATTTCCATGTGAACGAATCACATTTGGACACGGGCACGTGTCCAAATGTTGTCAAAACTTGTTGTCTGAATATCATTTTCCATATATATATATATATTCAATAGAAGAGGATGATTAAAAAAAGCATTTTAGTTTGGGATATAAAAGTCCAAATAATTTGGTATAGGATAGGATGCATGGATGGAAAAGTCCAATACGCCATAGGCTACAGTATTTGTAGGTTACATAAGCCTATGTTCTTAGCTCCTGGACCTTCTCTGTTCTGAATTTTCATAATATCTTACCTTCTTTTGTTTCTCTTTCTTTCTCATCCTATTCTATTATTTTCTATCTTGCAATTTCTAATGCACACATCCCCACCCTCAACGTCTAAGTCTATAATTCTCAAAATTAACTAATTATCAATATGTATTTATAAATTGGTCTGAAGAAGCTGCAGCAAAAAACAAAAGCTTGACCATGAGCATGAACGCTTGGGTCAAAAAGGAAAAAAAACTAAACAGAGGTTAAACAGGTTCCATAAAACATATTAGGACAACTGAAAATTGTTTTGGCCTACTAGAGAAGGAGAGGATTTCCCAGAAAATGCATCAATTTCAAGAGATGGATAGTGGAAAGGAACAACAAAATATAATAGGTCACTCTTAAAGGAGGGAGACATGGATAAGTACTCTGCCATGGATCAACAAAACTATTGGGCTCTCTATCAACGACCAATTTTTTCTACACCCAACCACTATCTAATTTAATAACATTGTAATCTGTGTGCCAGAATTCTTTATTTGACACTAAAGATAAATATATGAACACAAACTCAAAAGGAATCATAGTCAGACTTAGAAGGAATCACAGAGTTTACTATAAATGAAAGTAAAGCTATGTGATAATCAAGATTAAGATTTATTAAAAAGAAGAATTTGAACTTCGAAATTATATCCAGGCCATTTTTACATTTTATGTTAAAAAGAAACAACTAACCAAGTAACATGACATTATAGTAGAATGCTAAATATAATAGAATCCCAGAAAAGCAAACCGTCTGATCAGCAAGAGCCATGGGACAGAAAAATACAACATCACGCAAGCAGCATTTTCTCACTTCATAAATAATTCAACTTCACAGAAATAAGACTTCAAAACCCTAGTTCTTAATTACAAGAAAATAGGATGAAACAGCACAAACAAGAGCAAATCCAGAGCTAGAAACAACACCAGCAGAGCCATCCAAAACAACCAACAATACCAATCAAATTAACACATATAGTGGGAAGAGTTACCGTTTCGATGAATAATAACTTCTCGAATTCGCCGAGCAAATCTGACAAACAACAATTTCCCCACCAATCCAAACACAATCCCCACGAATCTAGGAGAAATTAGTGAAATTAATAGAAGAAAAATGTAACAAATTAGGAAAAAAACAAAGAGTAGAATGTGAACTATGAATCATGAAACCTACTTGGTCACACTTTGGAGATTTTGACGAAGAGGCAGCGGAGGTAGTCTCAGAAGCAGTGGGGGAGGAGGAGTGTCCTCGGAGCCAGAAAACCACAAGCGAGGAGTGTTCTCGAGTTAGAGAAGCGAGAGGTAACGAGAAAAAATGCAAGGGTTTGGAGAAGCGGGAAGAAAAGAACAAGACGGTGAGGAAACATGATGAGATTAGAGATGAGGAGAAATGAGAAAAATTAGAGAGGAAGATATATTATATATGGTTTCTAAAACTACGATATAATACATCTTTGTACTTATTTACAAGTTTGTCACCGCATTTTATATTATAACTAATATGCGAAACTACGTTATAATACATCTTTGCACTTATTTATAAGTTTGCCACCGCATTTTATATTATAACTAATATACAAAACTACGTTATAATATGTTTTAAATTTATTTACAAGTTTGCCACCGCGTTTCATATTATAATTGATTTACCAAACTACGTTATAATATGTCTTTATTATGACGGATAATTTTTGTACATTATAATATAGGTCGTTATAAAAAGTCATTTTTCCACTTGTGCTAAAATTTATAAATATAGGTTTGAGGTAAGAAACTATGTGATTGTATTTTACTGTGACATTAATATCTAAACTGTCAAATGTTGAATTGACTTTGGCATTAGAATATCTTTAACAAGTGCTCTCCGAACAGTATTGGACGAACGACTACACGAGACTTGGAGTGAAGGACAACATTTGGACCCTTTGGACTATTACCTAGACATTGGATGTTGACCTCGATCCTACACCAAAAAAATTTTGGTGCCCACCTTGGGACCAAGTATTCAACAACCAACAAAAAACCCTATGGTGACCACTAGAAACATGACGAGCAACATGGTAGCGAAAGCATATTATAGCCATCCCAACTAAATGGAGATTATGAGAACTTTGCAACAACAAATGAAGGAGATGCAAAGGAGGTATGAAGAAGAATTGACGATCCTCAGGGATAAGAACGCAACTATGTGTC
The DNA here is from genome assembly GCA_027742785.1 of Vigna reflexopilosa. Classification (NCBI taxonomy): domain Eukaryota; kingdom Viridiplantae; phylum Streptophyta; class Magnoliopsida; order Fabales; family Fabaceae; genus Vigna; species Vigna reflexopilosa. Next base: position 19,325,941 of record CM050914.1, read on the forward strand.
AAGAGAACGCTCGACATTTTATGCCCCAAGCATCAAGATAGCAACAACAGTAGTTTGAGCCTGACCCACCCAGGCTTAGAGAAGACTCATGTCGAACGACCCATGAGGGTAGCATAGGAGCAAGCAAGGAGAACTCGTCCATGTAAATGGTGAAAATAATGAACACGGCCAACCTGTTGCCTTTCACGGTGGCCATCATGGAGACTCTCATGCCTTCAATCCCCCCGGTTTTAGAGAAGGTCGACTAACCCGAATGAGCACTTGAGAATGTTCATCAACCAGATGGCATTCTACATCGCTAGTATTCAGGTGTGGTGTAGGATATTCTCCCTTTCTCTCAAGGGAGAGGTGTTGGCATGGTTCAACTCCCTACCACCCAACTCCATAGATAACTTTGCGGCCATACGCTCACTCTTTGGCGTGCAGTTCACCACAAGCGGGTAACCATCTGATTGCTCTTGCCTTTGTCAACCTCAAGCAAGATAAGGAGGAGTCTGTTCGCTCCTTCATGGATCGTTTCAGGAAAATCGCTTGGCAGATCTAGAACCTAAGCCATGAGTTTGTTCTTACTCATGTGATGACGACCTTGAAGCCTGGGATCATGACCTTGAAGCTTGGGTCATTCATTGATAGCTTGTGCATGAAGCCAATGAATACCATGGAAGAGTTAAGGGAGAGAGCAGTAAAGTACATGCAGGTAGAAGGCATGCGAGACTTCCACAAGCCTTAGAAGCGACAATATAAGGCTTTGGTGAGCGACAAAAAGGAAGACAAAATGTTGAACGATGGTGGCAGAAAGGGGGGCGAGCCTCGATCGAGGGACATTCCCCGTACACCACGCTTCCACTAGTACACCCCGCTGAACGCATGAAGGTCCAAGATACTTGAGGAGGCCTTGAGCTTTGACATAATCCCCCTTTAAAGGAGGAGGATCACACCTCTAGGGGCAGATGCAAACAAGCATTACCTCTACCGCATAAACATGGGACATACCATTGAGGATTACATTACCCTCAGTGACAAAATCGAAGAGTTGATCTAGGCAAGTCATCTCAAGTAGTCCGTGAAGATCGAGAGAGAGGACAAAAGCCCTCCCCACAAGAAAAGTTCTGAGAGGAGGAGAGAGGGCTCCCACTACTCTTCTAGGATTGAAAGGTGACATGTCTTTAGGAAAAAAAGAAGGATTCAAATTAGTAGTAGGGATTGCCCACTGTGTAGCCACATCAATGTGATCTTAGAGGGATTCGCAGGAGGTGGATCCTCCTTGTCGGCCTCAAAATGTCACATCTAAGCACTAAAGATTATCCACCTAGTAGATAGAAAATCGAAGTCCATGTCGTCAATCAAGTTTACAGACGAGGACTTCAAGGCCCTAAATCTTGACCAAGATGATTCTATGGTGGTATCAACTAAAATTGCATGGTATGGGGTTATCAAGGTGTTAATTGACCAAGGGAGCTTAGTCAACATCCTCTATTGGAAGATCGTAGGCTTCACGGAAGAACAAGTAGACACCTAAGGCCACGTGGATCTTAAGACAAGGTTAGGAACTAGGTGAGATAGCAAGGAGATGTGGGTGGTGTATCTCTTGGTGTAGGCTAACACCTCTTATAACGTGTTGATCAGGCGATCATGTCTATGATAGTCTTTACGCCTCACCTCGCGATGAAGTTCGCCTCTGACAATGGGATTATCTTCACCATCTATGTGAACTAGAAGACCGCACAAGAGTACTATGCAGCAGGGCTGAAGGTGACACCCTATGTATCCCCCACACAAGGTCAGATGTTCAAAAGTGGCCATCTAGATCCCAAGACTAACATCGAAGACCAGATGGAGCCACAAGGCGAAATCAATCAACTGGTCTTAGGAGAACATTAAGGGTAAGTTACCAACATGGACAGTAACTTGGAAGGATAGCACGACCAGGCGCTGATGAAGGTGTGGAAGTCCAATGACGACCTACTCACTTGAACGAAAGCAAACATGTCAGGCATCCACCCTACGGTGATGTCCCACAAGCTATCCTTGTTCAAAGAGGCTTGTCCAATGGCATAGAAGAAACGCCGCTTGGACAAGGATAAAAAGAGGGTTGTGGAGGCCGAAGTTAAGAAGCTGCACGAAGTAGGATTCATAAGGGAGGTCACCTATACCACATGGCTGGCGAATATGTTTATGGTAAAGAAGGTGAGCGACTAGTGGAAGATATGTACATACTTCATGAACCTCAATAAGGCCTGCTCGAAGGCCATTTATCCTCTCTCCAACATTGATGGTTTGGTGGACGACACTTTAGGTAATAAGATCCTCAACTTCCTTGATGCATATTCTGGATATAATCAAATACCCATGTATCATCTATACTAAGGAGAGACGACTTTCATCCTTTAATTAGCTAAGTAACAAGGTAACTTAATTTTATGTTTTCAATTTCAATTTTGAATGAATTAAATTATATGTTGGATTGCTTGAAATATTAATAAATTGGCTGAAATAGGTTCTAGGATTTGTTGCAAAACAAATTTTTCATTTATAAAATCATAAGCATTTGCATGAGCTTAGCCAATAATAACAAAGAACTACTATATTCATCATCGACTGATCGACGATGCAAAGGGACTTTGCATTGATGCTTTTGGCGTCGTACATATGTCGTCGCGAGATTGACGCATATTCTTATTTGTGTGAGCTTTTGCCTCGTTGTAACCCATTTTAATCTGTCATTTTTTCAACATTCTTGTAATGTCATTATTACCTTTGTATATGTTATTTTAATATAAAACTAAAAGTTTTTAAATTAATTGAAATAATTTAACCTTTTATTTTACATAACGTCAATATAAGTGATTAAAGCTTTGATAATACAATTTTTTTTAAGGTTAAATATGTTTTTAGTCTCTAAACTATCAAACGATTTTGGGTTTTGTCCCACTTCGAAAGGTTTGTTCATTTTAGTCCTCTTAGTTTTGAAACTTTTATGTTTAGTCCTTAAAATTGAACGGTGTTAAGTTTTCTTTGATGTGACAAACGACGAGCCCACGTCTGATGCTACCTTCCGTTGCCACGTTGATTGTTTCAGTTTTCAAGTTGAACCTAACTTCGTTATTTACAACGACCCAAAAGCCTCCCGTCTCTGCTCCCTCGCCCTTCACGTCCTCCAGCACCGTGGCCAGGAAGACGCCAGCATCGTCGCCATCCACGACAACCTCTTCCACTCAGTCAACAGTGTTGGACTCGTTTCTGACGTCTTCGATGAGGTTAAGCTCTCTGAGCTTCCCGGCTCATGCGCCATTGGCTACGTTTGCTACTCCACCGCTGGCCACTCCAAACTCGTGAATGTCCAACCCTTCGTTGTCAGTTACTGCTTTGGCTCCATCGTCGTCCCATACAATGGAAACTTCATGAACTACTGCTCCCTATGCGCCAAACTGGAAGACAACGGGTCCATCTTCAACACGACCTCTGACATCGAGGTCGTGCTCCACCTGATCGCCACCTCCAAACACAGACCTTTCCTACTCAGAGTCGTGGATGCCTGCGAGAATCTGAAGGGGGCGTACTACCTGGTGTTCCTCACGGAGGACATGCTGGTGGCTATCTCCTTGTTTAGAATTGGAGGGACATACCATATTAAATTCTGAAATGATGGTTTTGTCAATGTAGTTCCTCAAATTACTCAAATAAAATAAACTGTGAAATATAAATGTTTCAAACATTACTGTTAATTTTCTATATTTATCTAAGTATATAACACTAGTTAAGAGGAGAAACTTATTTGATATTTTTAATAATGTTTTTATACATCAAATGGTTTTGTTACCAATGGCATATTGTTGTGTAATTGTCTCAAATGTTATGTCTGTTAATTCAGATGTGGTATTTGTTCACCCTATTTGAGAAATTTCTTGCAGCCCTGGACTATACCCTCGGTGCCATCAGTACAAGGGCATCCAAATTACACCAAATCGAATTTATATGATTGTGATTGATTTCTTTAGATCAAATCAATAATTATGATTTCTTTCCTTTGTTATCTACACATCTATGCCATGCAGACTATTTTGTGTGTCTATTATTTACCTTAGGGGAGTCGTGATGATTGCAGGATCTATTCATAGTTAAATATTCATCCTTCCCTGCTGCAGTCCCAGGTTGGCAAATGGGTCTACCACCTAGCATGGGTATTTCAATTCCATACAATAATGCGGTGGTACTAATACAATCCGATTTTTAAGTTTGCAACTTTATCATAAACTCTTTATACTGGCAAGTACTGTGGTATGATATATCTCATAAATTTCTTCCCTCTGTTATAGTCCATTCCAAGTTTTCCACAAGCATCAAAATCAAAAAATCCATTTGATGTTCGTAACGAACCTACTCCAGTTCAAGCCCCAATAGTATGTGACTTTCAATTATATACTAGTGCATGTTCCTGGTAATTACACTATTTAACGTGGGTTGGATTTATTCATTATTGAGCTATTAACTCAATGTATTTTTTCATCTTTACATTACTTTAGTCTGCATCTCTTTGAGGTGCTCATGAATTTCATTTACTATATTTTTCTCTAATCACCTGGCTTTGGAAAATACTGGAAAGTTGAAATTTGATATGCTGACTTTCTATTACGTTAAGTCACTAATTAATTGCTCATTTGGGTTGATGCTGTAAGATTGGTGTTCCTTGGTTGCAGTTTCCTTCCATATCATCTCCGCAAGGTGCTCTACCAATACCTTCAGCTATAATGCACCCTTCAAACATGGGTAATCCATCTCTTGCCTGGAATCCGTCCTCATCATCATATGCATCAGTTCCGCCTCCTTAAGCACAAACCCTTGCACCCGCAATGGGACCAGGTAATTCTATTACTATTTTCTCAATCAACTACTTCATCCTAGGGTAATTGGCTCTTTATGTGTACTTCCATTGTGCGCGACAGCGACGAAGCCGAAGCGGTAACCAACTAAGGGTTGGACGTTCACGAGCTTGGAATGGCCAACAGTGGAGTAGCGGACGTGGCCAATGGTGCAGGAGTCGAGCAGCTCAGAGAGTTTAGTCTCATCGAATACGTCATAAATGAGTCCAACACCGTTGAATGAGTGAAGAGGTTGTCGTGGACGACGATGGAGCCTTCCTGGCCAAGATGCTGGAGGGCGTGGAGGGCGAGGGAGCCGAGAGAGACGGGAAGCTTCAGTGTCCTGTAAATGACGAAAGTAGGTTCAACATAAAAAATGAAACAAACATAATGCCGTTCAATTTTAAAAACTAAACATAAGAGTTTCAAAACTAAGAGGACTAAAATAAACAAATTTTTCCAAAAAGAACGATATCGCTGGATAGTTTAAGAACTAAAAACATATTTAATCCATTTTTTTATTTAGTTCAGAAATAAATAAATATAAATTTATGAATATTTCATAAAAAAAAATCCATCACAACCTTAAAAGCATTAAACATTTTCAAATGATTATATATATATATATATATATATATATATATATATTAAATATTACACCAAAAATAGTTATGTATGTTACAATTAAAATATAATGTTAAAAAAATTAATCATCTAATGTTTAAAAATCTTATATATTATAAAAAAAATTGTATTATTGTAAAAATCTTGAATAAACTAAAATCAAGTGAATATAATTTAAAAATGATTGTACTTTATGTAAAATTTTGATTGTAGAACATACATGAAAACATAAAAATAATAAATAAATTATAAAACATAATTACCCAGCTTTCCTTTTAAAGAGGTCTAGAGATGTTGAATTAAGTAGTTAATTGTTCCATGAAGATAGTGGGTACACTTAATTCATATATTAACATTTCTTTGTAGTGAAATAGAAAAATCATTATACAACAAGAAAACCAAAAAAATGCCTCAAATATTTATATTCATAGATAAAAAAGAGAAGCAAAGAAGAGAATAAGAATGTATGTATGTATCAAGAAAAAAGCCAAAAATAGAAAAAGAGAGGGGTGTGAGGATTGAGAAAGAACTGGGTGTACTTAACAATTTCAGGGTGCCCTTAATATTCCTAAGACAAATTTAAGTAGTTAGAATCCAACTGAATGGGCTGTAGTATGATTTCGTCTATATCTTAGCATGAAATTTTTCAGATACAAATTTCGGCTATTGCTAATTGTACTTCTCCTATATACTATACTGCACCAGCCTTTTGATTTTTCTTTCCAAATTACTCTTAAAAACTTTTTTCTCACTCTAATGGCAAATTTATCATAATTTGGTGGAAATTTTTGCTTTGGTAAATCTAAACAATTTTTGAAGATGACAACAAAGAATGAACTTTAAGAAAACCGAATTCTTTTGGCAAATAATAAATAGGACTATATTTTTAGTTCACTTTACCCGAATTGAATTGCATTTATTAAATAAAAAAATTTAAATTGAATTATAATTTATCACATTAAAAAATATTTTAAAATATTTATTATTGGATTTAAAATATGTAAGTAACTAAAATATTTCATAATAGTACAGTTTGATTAGATTTGTCTAAATTATACTATAATTTAAATCAATGACATAAATATTTATATAATTCCATTTAGACTTGATTTTTTTTTTAATTCAGACTTAAATTTTATCTTCTAATTTTAAGTTGATTTCATTCTATAAATTTGATTTGATGACACGTTTATAATTTTCACAAGTGAAAAGAATTTTAGATATTAATATTTGTATAAAATAGATAAACGTGCATTTTATTCCTCTTAGTTTTTAAAATTCAATTTTAATTTTTGATTATTTTATCTTTCTAATTATAAAATGCATAAACTTTTAACTGAAAAATGGATAGTTTTTAAAAGCAACTTAGATTGAACTTCAAAATATTTAAACAAACTAAACATATATATATCTTTAAAAAATGATATGACTCCTAAGAGAAGATGGGTAACTGGTACACATGACAAATATTTAAACTTTTTAAGATAAAAAAATGCATTCATCATTTAAAAAATACATGTTTCTTGTAACACCACCATGACCATATATGTTTTAAGGTGACTTTTAAACGTTTTACTACGCGGCGTTGCAAACGGTCAAACTCAAAAGGACAACGAGAGAACGACAACAACGTTGTACACACTCGATGTCGTTTTTCTATCTCACAAGAAAGTTTCCCTTTCATGCGCCCCCATTTACCAACACAGTAAAAGGACCACACTTTGAGCCATTTTGGGACAAAGCAAAACACAGACAGAGTAGACAAAGCCCAACAAATAGATTAAACACAAACAAAACAGTAAAACTAACCCATATTTTTTCCATTATGCTGCCTTTTATCTTTACAAAGCTCAACACAAACAAACCATAGCAAACCCAAATACCACCCAACAAAACCAAAAATCATAAACAAAACATTAAACTGAGAGAAAAGTAGAACGATTGATTAACATGTCAGTAAGAAGGTAGAACCATAAGTGTATCCAAAATGGAATGGAAGAAGGGACTCTCATAAAAGACCACTTCATGCCCTTCCTATGATGGTGAAGATAACATATAAAACTGTGTGATAGAACTTTTTTTTTTTTCTTTTATATATATATTTTGACAGACAACTAGAGCCAGAGAGCACCAGCTTCTTTCAGAAGAGGGACAAGGGTGCCATTGATGTGGCAAGCCATGACTCTGTCCATGGTTCCGACAAGCTTGCCGCCAATGAACACGACAGGAACAACAGAGGGAGAACCTAGTAACCTCATCAAGGCTCGTTCGAGGTCCTTGCCTCTGGGATCCTCGTCCAACTCATGCACGGTTGGGTTCACCCCCATGCCACAGAAGAGCCTCTTGATGGCGTGACACATGCAGCATGTGCTGACACTGAATATGACGACCGCATTTTCCGACGCCAGCCTCTCTATGCGTTCTAATGGATCTCCCACCACCGCGTTCCTTGGTGTGACGTAGCCTCCCCACGAAGTAGCTGCTTGGTAGTGCATTTTTTCAAAAAAGAGTGTTTCTGAGGTGCTAGCTAGCCACAGAGAATGAGTTTGAGAAATGAATGAATGAAGTGAGTTTGGTGTTTGTGTTTGAGTGGGGATATTTATAGAGGTGAAGAAGTAACAGTGGCTGATGGGGTTGTGCTTTTTTACCTGAATATTATTATTATAATATGGAAAGTTGTTCTCACTCTCATCAGTAGTCGTCACCTTATGCCATGTAAGAGAGAGACAGAAAGAGGAGAGAGAATTTTGTGTGATTATAGTAAGTAACTACTTATGATTAATGGAAATTTCTATTTTTCTGCTTTAGAGTGTCACAGTCAATAATGAGGTTTATTTGCTGAAGTTTGGGAGAGAGGCAATTCTTCCTAGTGATGATTATGTTAGGGAAAAAGGTTGTCTTTGCTTGAGAGTTAGGAAGACAGTGTGTTAGCATAGGCTAATGAAAGTGTATAAGAAAACATATTGTTAATGATATAGGCTACCATTTTTACACAGTGCATAATAATGAAAATAAAAGAGATGTTAATTGAAGAGAGAAAGAGGAAGGCGACAGAGAAGACAGGCTTTAAGAAGAGAGAGTTGTTGGGTAATAGACGGCTGAATCCGTCCTAGTTGTCGGCCCTACACTATCAAAAGGCATGAAAGTGGCCATTAAGAACCTCTCTTCTCTTCCTTCTTCTTCTCTGTTTCTGTTCCTTCCATTTCACACTTTGCTGCATGTGCATTTGCTTTTCTTCACTTTCTTTTTCACTATTACACTACTCTCATTCAACAAACACCAATGTTTAAACTATAAAAATTTAATTTGTAAAAACAAAATTCATTTCCACACATTCATACCGTTATAAAAATGTTAAGTTTAAACTTAAAATATAAATTGTTAATATAATCACATACTTTAATAAAACTACTTTACTTTACAATGTTCCAGTTTCGCACATTGAATTGAAGTTATACATATTTCTTATAATATCATTAGCAGCTTGCTTACACCACTGTGCGACTTTATTTTTACATTTTCTTTGACTTTTATACTTCCCTTTGCTATTACCATGGGAAAATGTGAAATTTTGAAACTTAGACCCTATTACTATTTAAAAACAAAAGTAACAAAAAGACCACTTTGTAAAACATACAATCCAGAAAATATTATATGGTATATAATTAATGTCTAGACTTGAGCACCATTTTTGACTTAACCAAAATAACTAATTCAAAGCTTTGAGACTAGAATTATATGATGTGAAATGGTGTTTCAATTTTTTAATAAAGTATTATTTAGTTTGTTTTATGGATTTGTGATTTTCTATTGATATTTTTATTAGAAATTTAACTGATATAATGAATAGTTTGATTTTAAAAGTATTCTTCTTAATTAGTTTATTAATCAAGCTTCGTACTTATATTTGTGAAATAATTATATTTAAACAGAAGTCGAAATGCAATCAAAGAATTAACAAAACATGCTATGATTTTTATTGCCATTCTTTATAAATTCATTATATGTGTTATTTATAGAACAATACTCCCAATTTTTTTATCACCATAATCTACTTAATTCGGTTTCATAATTGCGATATAATTAAAGTTTTTGATAAATGGATAATCCAAAAGTTGAGAAGATCAGATGCAATGAAAGAGAAGGCCCCACTTTTTACATGCTACCTAATCTAAGTCTCATATAAACCATATTCTAAAATTTCAATGTTTGTTAGAAAAAATTACAAGTATTACTTTACTAATCTGCAATTTTTGTTTTAAATTTGATCGATTTCTGCGTCAAATTCAATCAACCCAAGAGATAAATAAATGAAGTTTTGTCAACTTAAGATATATTCTTTCATCTATTACAATCTTACTTAGGTATCACAGACTCAAAAACACCTATAGCTAAATATTCAAGCTAATGGAGATTTGGTTTCATAAGTGTTTATATATAATATATTATATTATGCCTCTTTAATATCTTTATACTCTTTTTCAGTGGGTACATTTATTCTGGTTTTCACTAGACATCAGGATCAGTGGACGTGGGGAATAAGCGTCATTCTCTTATTCTCCACAAACAGTAACAATAGTACGATGATCCAAAGTATAATATCTATAAACCACATGGGATTTATTGGATAGGATTGCGTTAAGGTGAGCTTCATCAGAATATTTGATTTCATTTTAAAATCCATAAGAGGAAAAATTACATGCCCCATTATATTCTGTAGACTAAGAAAAATTTATTTTTTCACAATCAATCATGTTTTCTTTAAAGATTAATCTATACATAGTATATTGTCTCTGCTTTTTATAAAAAAATAATTGTGTGTTTTTTAAAGGCAAAGAGACATCAAGATCACAAAAAATACTATTTATAATCATACAGTGTTGTTTTAGCTAAGTTGTAATTTCTTAGGAGCAGGGAAAAGTATGTAATTCAATGGAGCACATGCTCTGTTTGTTCCTTTGGCTTACATCATGCATGCATCATATGTGCCCGGAAATGTACACAGCAGGGTCCAATTTTAAGACAGTGCCCTTTTCATCAAATTGGTTCAACACCCTCTGTGAAAGCATAGTTTAAAATTTTTCATCAAGAATGCAAGTTCCGCTTTTACTTTCTTGTCTTTTCTCTTTCATTTTCTAAATACCAGTACGAAGACAAAGCAGCTGTTAATAAAATGCAAACACTAATGTAATTAGTTCTAGAGCTGTTACATGATGTTCCCTTGAACAGAAAAGAGAATGTTACACTAATGTTGTTCTGTTAATTGCATAAGGGGTGGGAAGAGGAGGAAAAGAGACAAAAATGGGCATGTTTTTGGGTTGACACGGGATTATGAAAAGGATGAATGAAAAATGAGAGAGAGAGAGAGAGATGAAAAAGATTATGGTATTATTCAATTGTTGTTGTCGGTTGTTTTGTTTTGTTTTGTCCTCATAGATTAGTATTATTATGAGTGGTGACATGTGTACTTGTATGTGCAAAGGTGAAAGTAGATTGCAATGAATCTGTCATTTGGGTCAGCCTTTAAACAAGGAGAGTGTGTAGGTTATAGAGTGGTCATGCTCAACAAAGCCTGGTGTCTGCAAAAATAGTTGATATGGCTAGTACAACTCTCTCCTTTCAAGTGTCTGAAAAGTTTGAAAGGATTGAAATGCCATAACATACATATAAATAAATAAATAAATAAATATGCATGTACTTCTTCTATAGTAGTAACACAAGATTAACAACATAGGACCATTTATTTTATTTTACCTCTTGTCACAATAGAATTCTAAGGATCCATTTGAAGATGATATGACTGATATTAAAATGGGGAGGGTGAAGTTTAAGTACAGCAAAGAGAGAGTTCATTCATGGAAGTTAAAAGTGAATGAAAATGAAAATGAAAATGAAAAGCATGATTGAATATAATAGTGTCTAACTTTTATTCTCAAGATTTTACCATTTCTGGTGGAACAAAGCAAAAGAGTGAAGAAAAAAAAACTTAAAGGTAAGGAGTGCATAAGCTGGAAAACTTTACATGAAACGTCTCATCAACATGAGAACAGAGTAGGACCAATTATATATGTTCTCTTGATCTCTCCCTTTCTTTCTCTCTCTCTCTCTCTCAATTTCTTCCTTTTCTTCTTTGCACCAAGACGCAGGTCTTTTGTTCTTTTATGACCATAAAAAGGTTAAAACAAATAGAAAAGAATGAGTTCCAATCTCATGCTACAACATTTAAAACTTTAGCTCCATCATTGGCCTAACACATAATGAAAATTTCTCTTACGCTAGTATGACATCATTCAAATATAAATACCAAAAATTAAAAGTTATTCACTCTACCAATGTTGTTTACTTTCTTTGCGTTAAATTCACTTCAGATACTAATCATAATCACTTCCAACTCATTCGTATATGGATGAAAGAATACACAAAAAAACAACTAATAGGAATTAACCAAAATGTTAGAAGTGTAACATCAACTAGATATAAGATCAATTTATAATATATAATAGAATGCAAATCTCATTTTACAAGTCGGTTTTGTGAGATTGAATTAAACTTTAAACTTATTCCTTAATATGATATCAGAGTCTGGAATCTATCCTAAAAAAATCTATGTGATATTCTGTTTCATCTGTTGTCGGACTACTATGACCTATTAATTTTATAAATAAAAAATGGGTTAATATAAGAATGATAGAGTATGTAAGTGTATATGCAGAAAGTGAGAAAAGAGGTGAAAATGTTGGAAAATGGAATGGTGTTAATGAAGATGAGAGAATTAAGGTAAGCATAATGGTTGTTGTTGGAGAAGGTAATGGCACACAGGAACATGTGGCCGCACAAAGACGGTGTTACTGTTCTGGTATGCTCACGACAACCCAATTGCGTGTCGGCCATTTCTTTATATTACTCATCTCTCTGTTTCTGCCTTTCTCAATTGCCTAAACATTAAATTAAATAATTATAAAAAATACTTAGTTGCATGCTATTCTTTCTTTTAACACCTTATCATTCAATCCTTTCAACTACGAATATTTCCGCTTAAGATGAGATATTTTGAAGAAGCGATGGAATGAAATCGAATAAAAGTGCTTCAATGACATGTTTGTTAATAAAACACAAAAAATAACATGGGTAGTTTATTTACGAAACAAATTTCTGTCTTTCATTATTTAATAAAATTATAGATTTAAAAATTCAATTTAAGACCACTAATTAAGTGTATATTCTGAGTAATTAAAAAAATAATTGTTTCTTCTTCTCTTCAACAAATCATCGCAAAAATGATAGAAAAAGTCCTTATATATTCTCACTTTTTCTTTTCTTTTCATCCCATTTCAATTTATTTTCTGTAAAGACTAGTGAGATTTGTGGGCGGGAATATATTGTTTATGCTTTTCATTTTTTAGTAGGAGTAAAATACTGCAACAATCTTATCAAATCTGGCATGAATTTCAATATCCAATGTCATTTAAGGGAATATAATAAGTAGGTGTGATTTCAAAAGGATTAAGAATTAATGCGGAAATGTCCTTACAAAAAAGAATAAGTAATGTAGATCTTTTTATAATAAAAAAATTAGCCATATGTATTTAAAAAGAATATAGCATTGAAATAATTCTCATAAAAAAAAATAACTCAAGAAGGGTCGTGAATATGCTTGTTTCTAACAATATGTTATTTCGTGACTTTTAATAAATTATATGCAAAAAAAAGTAAATTTCAATTAATAAGAAAGTGTATGTTCAAATTAAAAAAATTATACAAATTTTACAAGAAAATAATATAATATTTGGTTAAGTTTGAAATAAATCAATAGGATATAGTTAATATGATTTTCATTTTAAATTTTTCATTAAAAGTAATGTTATTCTGATTTTAAAATAAAAATTAATTCTTTTTCTACATATTAAATAGACAACAACAGTTAATTACATGTGTCACGAAATGATGAAAAATATATTTCCCAGAGTAGTTATCTTAATTTTCAAATTAAGTCAAAATTATTTTAATTCAGTTAGTAGTTTCCAATTTATGCAATAATCCTTGATATTTTTTAAAAAATAAATAAATTATTATTTGGTTATCTTAAAAGAAACATGTCATGAGTAATACGTGTTTTTGTTGACTTTTAGAATAAAAAAATTTGGAAAAAAAATAACTTTTGTTTAAAAATATATTTTGAATTATATAATGTTTTGAGCATAAGAAGTATAGTTTAGTTAGCCCCTATACATAAAGATTGTTGTTTGCATGAGATAATAATGTGTGAGGAAAAGACATGTAATATGGTATTTAGTCACGAAAAAATGTTGTTTAACGTCAGTTTATAGATGTCTGTTATAGCTTTATCGACGTCATATGATGACCGGTGGCATTATCGTAAATAAGATGGTAACCTAGACGTCAGTTTCAAGGTAATACGACGTCTATTAAGCAATACACGTCAGTTATGCAGTAAGCCGACGTCCAATGTAATGAGGTAGGCGAGAAGACAGACTTCTCCTGCGCATTTGACGTTGGTTGTGATGGGGGGCCGACGTCTAGTTGGGTGCAGTTAATGTTGGTCACCTGATCCCAGGCTATTAGACGTCAGATTGTCAAAAACCGACATCTATGGCCTGTCCAAAAGGCGGGAAAAAAAAAATTTCTGCAAAATAGACGTTGCATTTCTGGGTGCGCGACGTCTATGTGCTTGTAATTAATTATGTGCATTAAACTCTGAGGCACTTCCACGTCCGACAGCAGAAAACCGACGTCTATATTATTATAGACGTCGGCGCCCCTTCACAACTGTCGTCTACGTCCCTGACAGGAAGTGAAACGTCAATTGGTTCAACGCCCTAGACGTCAGTGCCCCTTCATAACCGACGTCTAATGGGCATTCAAAAAGTAACTTGGTTGTCGAATTAGTTAGACAACCGACGTGTAGATTACTATAGGCGTCGGTTTCGCAAGCAACCGACGCTCAATTTTATTTTAATTAAACCGCAGACTCTTCACGGATTTCAGTTTCTGATATCGTCTTCCTCTCTTCTCTTTCTTCTCTTGTTTCTCTTTTGCGGCATTGCATTATTGTTTCTGATATCTTTATCGTCTTCCTCCTCTCTTTTTTCTCTCTTCCGGCATTGCATCCCAGGTGGTTTTGTTTTTATGCTTACCGTTTAAACTTTGTTTAGTCTTTCATCGATTATCTTCTGGTTCAACGGATTAAAATTTGCTTTCTTTGTGTTGTGTTTTAGTGCAGTTTTGTTACTTTCTTGGGGTAACGTAGTAACACATTCTCCATTTGCTAGCTGCCTCCTAGAAAAAACGACGTCTTGTGAATTTCTTTTGGTCGTTTCAACCCAAAAACGACCCTGGGTCGTTGCCTAGTTATTGTTTCACCGTGATTTTTCCCTCTTGCGAATGAAAATGGAACTAAGCAACAACCCAGGTTCGGTTTTGAGTTGAAATGTCATAAGAAATTCAAAAGACGCAAGCTTTTTTTTCGAGGGAAACTAGCAAAAGGAGATTGTGCTACTGGCTATCCAAAGACGGGAACAAAACTGCACTAAAACACAACCATTGTATTAGACGTCGGTTAATGTATACACTGACGTCTATAGTACCTTTTAGACGTCTGTCAGTGTCATTTTCGAAGTCTTTAGTGCCTCTTCGACGTCAGTTATTGCTCAGACCGACGTCTATATAATGTCTTTAGACGTCCAGTTCTGATGTTTAATGACGTCGGACATGGCACTAACTGACGTCATTATAGACGTCGGTTATATTCATGTCCGACGTCCCATTGACGTCACCGGCAATGACGTCGGTTGTTTAGTAAACGTTAAAAACCCAAAATAACCAACGTTAAATAGCGTTTTTCCACTAGTGAGTGAAAGGATTATGATATGTTAATAATTTTTTGAAAATAGAAAATGTGTTACTATGTTATTGATTTGGATATTTGAAACGGACCAATCACAAACTATTACATATATATTGTAAAAAAATTGTAAAAAAAATTGTTAAAAAAAAATTTCATTAGTAAAATTGATTTTGGTCTTTTATATTTAGGCAAGAGAATGGTAGTAGTAATTGGTATAAAAATGGTATGATTATAAAAAGTTAGTAGAAAGAAGTTTGAATAAAATGAAAAGTGAAGGAGGGAGAGGAAAAAGAGAAGAAAAGGAGTGGTGGAGTGTGAAAGAAATGGGAGACAAGCATGGTTGGATGGCAGGCGTGGGAGTGATAAGTGAGTGTGGAAAGTACAGAATCGCGCAAGCCAAGATTGGGTGCACTTCTTCTCTCATTTCATTTCAACTTTTGAACTCACTTCAGCTCAAACATTCATTCACTTCACTTCCCACTAATCATTCAATTCAACTTAATCTATTACCCATAATCAATTCTTCCTCCTCCATTCACAATTAAATTATATTTAATTAACCATTCATTTTTACTTTTTTTTATGTATAAATGAAAACAAACTAAAATACAATATTAAAATCAATAATCTTCAATCACACAGATTAAAACAGAAACAAACTTAATTTTTTTCTTTATAATATTTATTTTAATTATATATTTTTCTCTTAATAATATTTCAAACTTTTACATTTAATATTATAACCACTTAAATTTAATTTTGTTCCTGTACTTTTAAATATAAATAAGTTTGGTCTCTAATTTAAGAATCAACATATTTAGTTTTTATAAAATTTTCATTATATATTTGGCTTTTTATATTTTTAAATTGAGCAACTTTAGTTCACGATTAGTATATCAGCAATTGTTTATTAATTAACAAAATGCATTATATAGTGATGATAATATCAATTATTTATATGTAAAATATATTAATCATAAAATATCGAACATGTTAACAATTAAATATATTTTTTTAATTTTGAAAAAGTTGGAGAAGTGTGAAATTAAAATTTTATTAAAAAAATTAAAATTATTTTCTTAACACTGTAAGAAAAAAAAAATATCTACTAGTACAAAATGGACTTATAATATCATTCAATTAACATAGATAAATGACTTATTGTATTTTGGTAATTAAAATGTAAAAATTGACATTAGTACCTAGAATAGACACGTCTTATATGTGATTAAAGTTGGCTCATCTCTTATATGAAGTCAAGGGACGTCGACCTCTCTTCCAATCTGACGTCAATTTTGAAATTGATGTCAATTCTTCTCTGTCCAACATCAAATGTGCTTTAAAACACAATGCAAGACTATCTTTCTTTTATTTGTTCTTTCAGATTCTCTCTTCTTAGGCGAACCAACGACTGCAACAAAGTGTGTGAAGACGAAATAAGGTGATTTAATTGAGTTTTTTTTTTCACTTTTGGTTAATTGTTTTTGTAGAGTGCATTTTGAAGCGGCAGCGATAACATTCTTTATTCTACACACCTCTTCAACTTACATTATATTCAAGCTTCTTGGTTGGATATAAGGATGATTAATTGGTTGCATTATATTCCATTTAAGATTTATTATAATTTTAGTTCAACACTAAACAAGCCTTATATTCCATTTAAGATTTAGTACAAATGATTAAATTTTTAATCGTTTGTATTAAATTTTGAATTGTCCAATCGGACAGTTTGAAAAAATTACTTTTCATAATTCGTTACATCTTTCACATTGAGGTGTATGCATAAATTTGATTAAACTTTGGTTGGGACCATTTTGTGTTATTCTCTGGATGCATACTCGATTATCACTTTCATTTTGTGTGCTTTATTTTGTCAAATTTATGAAGTTTGACTTCTTTGTATACGTGCCAACAAATTATGAAAAATATTTGTTTTAAATGGGTAGGACCTCACCTTGTGAGAGTTAAAAATTTGAGATTGATGGACCATAAATGATTGTGTTTTGTACAAATACGAGTTATCTTCATTGAAGGCGTGCCTAACAAGTGGTTTATTGCCGTTTAAAAAGAAAATTTATGGAAATAGTGGTGAAGACATATATGGTCCACCTTCTAAGGTGGTGTGATACTTGTCTATAATACCAAGGTTGAAACAATTGTTTGCCATTAAAGAAGATACGAAGAATCTGAAATGACACATTGTGAAAACATAGGAAAACACTAGAAGGAGAATGAGGATGAATAATGTTTTTAAAATTTGTTCGTAAATGGTGTTTGATGGGTTTTCAAAAGATTAAGAAACAAGAATACGTTCAGACGATGATATTTTAAAAGGCTTTGTAAAAACTTTTTATACTGGTTCACTCAATCTGAACTACGTTCAGTTCTTGCTTAAGAACTCTTAAAAGGGTTCCACTAATGTTTTCAAGATTACACAAGTTTTACCTCTTAAGGTTTACAATGAGTTTTAGCACCACTTTTGGTTCACCTAGTCAATATGACTAGTCCAAGTATTATAAATCACTCCCGGTTCTCCTAGTCAGTCTTGACTAGTATGAGTTTAACCACTCTTAGTTCACAAGTATTCTAACCACTTTTGGTCTCAAGTATTCTAACCACTTATGGTCTCAAATATTCTAACCACTTATAGTTTTTAGTATTCTAACCATTTATGGTCTCAACTATTCTAATCACTTATGGTATCAAACCTAGACAATAAGTCTAGACAAGTATTTTTAATTCTCTTCAGAATTTGCAACACAAACATTGTTAAGAGAGTGGGTACAAAGATAACTCTCAAAGAGAGGATATGAACAGTACAAAGATTTATACTAAGATTTTTCTCTTAAAAGATATTCAACTTCAGACGATATATGAGCACAACAAACTTCAATATGTTATTCTTTCTATAATATCCTTTTTGTGTTTCTATTCTTTTTATCTTTTCTTCAAGCTTTCTTCTATATATAGCTTCTTTTGAAAGATGACCGTTAAAAAAGGAAGTTGAGTTTAGGAGAACAAGTAGCCTTTAGGTCAGAAGTCATACTTTTGTCTAAGGGTTAGAGCTTTTTCATAGCCTTAAGCAAAAGTCACATGTCTTTATGTGTACAAAGATAGGCAACATGACATTCCTCGTAATAAGTACAAAATAACTAAGGAGGGGTAGATGCAGTTTCATGCATTTAGAGAGTTTGGGGACTAGCAAGTTTGTTTCTTAATTTATTTTAATGTCACGGAAGTCATATATTTTTTATTTACAGTTATTAATTTATGTTATGTGTTATAGGAAAAAAGTATAGCAGCCCAGAAAAGACAAAATTTTAATGATGCATCACATGTACTCTCACTAGGTGACTATGCATTATTAGAGAAACGATTGAGAAAGTATCGTGTAAGGGCTTTAGGACTTTAGTTCGGTAACGTAGTACCTACACCCTCTAGGTATGAGATGTGGAAGGTTGCTAGAACTAAGTCCGGACATAACATCATTATTAGCTTAAATGATATCCAAAAAAACAAGAAGTACAAACCCTAAACCCAAAGCTATAGTTCATATTACCTGCTTTATGATTAAACTTGTTTAAGTGGTGTAGGATGAGTTGGTCAAGCAAGAAACTTAGGGTTTGTTTGTTGGCCATGGTTGGGACGATATACTCATAACGACCATTGAAAAGTCAGAGCACTCAGGTCGTATGCGTCGTGTTAGAGGTGCAATTAGTCTTTGAGATTACTTTGGTCCTTTATAAAGAAGTAATGAATCCTTGAGTCAAGAGGCCTTGAGGAAGATGGAGTTCTAAGTGGAGGAAAGAATCAAGAATCGTTTCATGGAACAACTTCAACAACAACAACAACTACAAATACAAAGAGAACTTGAAGAAAAACTTCAGTCCATACAATAGTAGAATATGGAGTTATCCACTAAAGCTCCAATAAGACGTTGTGTGAGCACAAAAAGCTTGCGCTCTTTTGCAAATCATACTGACTACACAAGTCAATATGAGTTATTGGTTGATGAAGATCTCCTTGTGTAGTGTTCATAGCACGATAACTTGAAAGAGGACAAATTATCCATGATGCTCCTCTATTACCCAAAAATGTGTATGCGACAATTGATGAAGCTCGGATCCCAATGCTCAAGTGCTTATGCTAACTTCAAAGATCCAATTCGTTAGGAAATCCTTAGGCACATTTATACCTTAACCGAAAGCATTGATCATGTCATACTTTGGCCCACCATAGGTACTATATTGTTATTTTTAGTATTTTCATCTTACAATTTATAAATAAATGATCCATATCTTTGAAAATATTTATTTTAATTCTCCCATCTTGAAAAGCAGGTCATGCGTCAACTTATTATCCGTGAAGATCATGACATTGCAAAAGTAGAAGATTGCCCTCTAGGAAAGCTCTTGAATAAATTAAACAGGTTGAATAAAGGATCGATAGTGCTACAGTGAAAGTTAAAAGTATTTGGCTTCTTGTGTCATGTCCCATTGTATATCAACCTAAATGATGCACTAGAGATCATTGGGGAAGACAAGATGTTGAATATTTCAATCACACAACTATGGTGGATGTAAGATTTTTCTTTGTCTTCCATATTTAAATCTTGGAATTTCAACTTTTTAATTTATACTTATCTATCTTCTAATAGGTACATGAACACAATCATTATGGACTAAGGTCAGACTTCCATGTATGCTTCTATTTAACCTTAAACCATTCAATATTCAAAAATACACTTAACCACAAGCAAACTTATTTGCAAGCATATATGTTTAAATCAAAAAGAGAGATGTACCTTGCATCCTACATTGACGGGTAGGTGTTATTGAATGTAATATTTTATGAAGTATTGCTAATTATTTGACTAACTATTTGTGACTAAAGGTGAAACCCATTGACAACTAATGGTCATCATTCCAAGATAATGCATAGTTTTATGGTTTTGTTCCATGTATAGGAAGATGAAACCTGATTTGAAATCCATGTTACAAACATAAGTGTTTTTTTTTTCATATAAACTACTTAGTTATATTAGTACTAACATATGTTTCCAATTTAATTAGAGTTGTGAGTAAGCTCATATCACAAAAAATTCAAGTATTATATCTAAAGGTTTAAGCTCATTTATCTTAAAAGTTATTAAATTTTGCATGACAATTTATGACATTGATATCTAATTATTTTCTATCATGTTTAGTCTAGTAAGCAACAATATTCATGAAAATGTGACTATTGCATCATGTCTTGGATAAAAATCATCATTCGATCTGCAATTAGAAATGTTTGGACAAAGGTAATAATATATATGTTTCAAATATTAGAAATCACATCAAACTTTAAACATTAATATCCATACATAATTAAGTTATGTTATTTTTTCAGCGGTTCAAGAATTCATCTTCTTTAACTGACGAGATTATATATTAAGAAAATAAGATAGGAGTGAGCAACATATATCTACTAAAACGATGGAGTTAAGACCCACAATAACATTATTATTTTGCTTGAAAATTGTCTACGACAAATTTTTGATTTATGAAAGTTATACTTTTGTTTCAATAGTTTTAGTTTTGATAGGTTTAGTGTTAGTAGTTAATTTTTCTGCTAATCATTGTAGTTTTGATATACAATCTGTGTTGAAAATTTTGAGTTGTGCTAAAATATTTTTGATTTTTAAGTTTAGATAAATTGTAAATATAAACATAATTTAAAAAAAAAGGCAACATTTGACATCTGTTAATGTATTAACAAACATCAAGACAAATTTTATTTTGAAATGGTATCAATTAAATATTAGTATTTTGTTATATCTATAGTTGAGGAACGTCTAATTCTAATGTGATTGACATTTTTGAAGGAAAGAATAAAGTATGTTAAAAGTGAGTTTTGTGGTATGATATCTTATAGTATTACAATCTTCAATACAAATAAAATAAGTATTATTTTATTAATTTTAACTTAAATATAATATTTATTTTATTTTAAAAAATAAAACAAAGAAAATAATCATGTATTATCATTTTAAGGAGTAATAGAGTAAATTACTTTCACTCAATACAATTATAACTGGTCATATAAAATATTAAATGGAGATATATAACCTATTATTTCTTATTTTTATTGGTTACACTTATTATTATATGATAAATTCTTCTTGTTATCATTATTATCTATATGGACTCTTTATAGTTATATTTCTGAATTTGGAAGTTATCTTCTAAATCAAATTGATAAAAAATAAAAATAAAAGCATCAGAAATAAGAAAAAAATCAAAGAAAAAAAAACTATATTTTCGTTTTGGTAAAATTTATTTCTTTTAAAACAAAATCAATTCAATTAAAATAGATAAACTTTATCCAAAACATGCAAAAGACTTTATCATTAGATTAAACAAAATAATATAAACTTAATAATTCACTTTAAAAAAAATTAACTGTACGTTTTCACCTTCTTTTATACATTTACTAACTAAAAAAAATTCTATTTTTATAACAATATACATTATTGGTGTGTTCTTTTTTATATGTCTCTTTAGTAATTATGATCTATTTATTTTAAAGTTAAATATTTGAGAAAGTAGTTTTTTTTATGGGTCTCTCGACTCACTTTATTTCATGTGTGTTTTGTAACGCTTTTGTAACGCAAATGACGTGTAATAAATTTAATTTGATCGTTATATTAATTTTTGTTTTACCTTTTTATAATATAGAATTAAGAAGGTGTTACCTTAAATTTAAAAAGATAAATATTAAGTACAAAACTGTGCATTTTTATTATTATTATTATTAAACTCACCATTAGTTCCTACTTTATCTTTTGTCTCTTATCTTATTTTTCATAGGTATTGTGATAAGTATGTCTTTAACAATAGTTAAAAGCAAAACATTTATTTGAAAAAAGTGAATAGATAAATTAAAGAAAGGAAGAAAGAAGTATAATAATATGTGTATATGGATATAAAACACAGTGAGTGAAGCAAAGTGATTGGTAATGAAGATGATTCATCTCGTAGGTTATCCATGGAAATAGTCTATGGTGCTGATGAAGGCACTCAGGACCCACCCGTGAAGAAGAGTAACATCACAATGTTCCTAGTCCTAGGCTAATTAGGATGTTGCCTGCACTGTCTCTCGGTCTCCTTAGTCACTTTGTTCTTATCATTCAATTTTGTTATTTATCTATTATGTTTTTTAATTCTTTTGGATTTTTGATATATCCCTAGCAGACAGGGTTTTGCACACTTGACACTATCACAGCACGCCCTCAACCAAACCTCACTTAATTAACACATTTGTTACACTCTCACACTTACATACCCACAAAGAAAGAGACCGAAATCCAAAGAAAAAGACACGCCCATACGTAGAAAAATAATGGTGTCGTCATGGCGATGATTTGTGAGAAGCAATGTCTGACGCAAACCCAACTTTGTTTTTAACACCACAGAAAAAGTAAGACCAAATCAAACCCTACTTCGCAAACATCACATATTCAAAACTCTGGTCCAGCCGTTAAAGCAAGAGACATGACGGCTTTTCTCAGCTTTTGTTCCTTACCCGCTGACGTTAGCCCAAAGTTGACTGCTTTTCCCATGCTTCACATTTCTTATATTTATTTCAAAAACACCTTTTTTATATTCATTCCCAAAACACATTCTTCAAAGTTTATTGGGTTAACTACATGTCCATCAAAAACAATTTATAAACCATCTCCCATAAACTTACCATAACACTTTTAAAGTTATTACAAAATGGTAGATAAATATGTTAAAATTACTTAAATTTGTTTATTTTCTTATAGGTAATAATATATAAATAAAGTATGAAAAATACCAATAATTTTTTCTTAAAACATTAATGATGAAATAATTATTTCTAATTTAATTATAAAGATTTATATTTTTTTAGACTCATAAAACTAAAATTATTATTAAAGAAATTAATTTCTTTTTAATTGTTATTTGCTAAAAATTTCTTTTTAAAGAGACAAATTTCATTTAAAATAATATTTTATAATACAAGTTCATTAATTAGAATTAAAACTAAGATAATTTATTTTAAATAATTTTATATCTGCTTACCCAATAACGGACGATTCAAATAACAAAATAAACTTTCTAACCAATAGCAAATCCCACTATTGTTCGTCCCTGTGTTTACTTTAGGTGTTTATTTTAGGAGAATGTGTGTGAAGACTTGCATGGAAAAAAGGAATTGACAGGGATGTAGGTGAAAATACATTTAGATGTTTTTTCACTTTATATAATCAATTATAGTAAATATGGGATAGATGTTATATTTAATAATAGTTAACAAATAAAATAATTAATTTTTAATTGGAACAACTCAATCTTTATTTTCTTTTTATTTTTCTCTCACGGTTATCATCTAACAAAATACATGTATAAAAAATGAAATATATTATTGTCAACAAAATTATTTTAGAAAAATACTAGGATAATGTATAATTTTCTGGTCACTTATTATTTATTTTTCCATAGTATAGTCAAAAGTGTATAATAATATATTGTATATTACATGCATGTTTGAACTTTGTGTTTGTCCTTTTAACTTTGAAGAGCAACAGCAGCATGCAACAGTCCCACACCGCCCGAGAAACTGATCAGAAGAAGTTCCATTCCTATAATAATCCAGAGAGAATGAGAGAGGGGCTTCAGCACCCGATGCCATCTTCATGCCCCTCTTATTTTAAGGAACCAAATGGCAACTTTTTCAGAATTAAATAAACTGTATGTGGCTTTTGCTAAGTATTTTATTTCAGAGTTATACACACAGAAGCATAAAGCAGTGAAGTCATGTACGCATCTCTCTCAAGGGTGTATCGGTGTTGGGATCTGGCGGTGCTTTTGTCTCACCTTGTGTTTCCACACTGTTATTCAGTCTCACTGTTTCAGGGTATGTCTGTCTGTCCATGTGCTGTTTGGGAACCCAAATATCATATCCTCATTCCGCATTGGTGTACTTCCCTTTCACTCAACAAAACGGTGTTCATTTTCTCAGACAACTTTCTCTTTCATACCTTACAAACTCCAAAACATTACCATCCATTTTGCACACCATGTCTTGTTTAGTTCAAGTCTGCAGAGACGCATGCATGCATGGCACATGCTATGCTCAAATACATGCACATATGTAATTATGCACAATGCACACACAAAGGGTGAATGAATTCTTTTGAGTTTATCTGTAAGCCAATGGAAACCAAAAGGACATTTTTTTTTTGTCAGATAAAGGGTTTTACATGACCACTTGAAGAAAGTAAGGGAGAGAGAAAAGAAAGGCTAAGAAAGATGACTATATATACATATCTTTAGGGTGGAACTTGACTTGAGAGAAAAAGGTGTAGGTCATTCTTATTTTGTATCCCCAACAAACTTTTGCTACATCTCTCAACAACTTTTTTTTTTCTTAATATACATTTGGGTTTGGTCCTAATTAGTAACCCTTGAAATGAAGCTATGTTATGACCCCAAATTCATGGGAACTCACATTTGACCCTTGTTTTGACTAGAAAAAGGTATAGAGGGAATGGATAATCTTGATCACAGTCAAATTAAGACTCCAAAGCTTATAATGTTTACATGTTCTTTATGCTGTCCATGTTATGTTATGATCAGAGAGTGTGGACAATGCCTTCTTTCCCTGCCCCTCTGCCATATCCACTGCCCCTTCTACTTCACCTTGCTTTTAGGCTTTTACTTTCTTCACTCTTCAAAAGTTCAACTAATATTATTAATATATATATATATATATATATATATATATATATATATATATATATATATATATATATATATATATATATATATATATATATATATATATATATATATATATATATATATATATATATATATATATATATATATATATATATGAAAATAATAATACACATTGTCATTCTCACGTCTTGACACGAGATAGTTCTATCACCAGGCATCCTTAGTACATGTAGTAATTAAGGTTTCTTAATCAACAAGCGAATTTATCCCCTTTAAAGAAATAAATTTTATAATGAATTCTTAACTGATCACACAATATATTTTAAAAGACTGTATTAATTTTGTTTTTAATTTCTTAATTTAAAAATATAATAGCCAAAGTCTTTTCCAGGTAAAACAAATACTAAAAATGTTAAATTTCTATGACAGAAATTAAGTTTTAAAAAGTTGTTAAAATTATGACAAAATATCATATATAACTTGTTTGGAGTTTCATTAAAGGAATTTAAGTGAATATATGAGATTGTGTCTCTTAATGAGCATTTGGAACCTCAAACGATATACATTTTATGGTTGCTGGATTATCTAGTGCATCACTTAAAAGTGACCAGAGTTATATGTTAAGCTTGGTATTAAGATCACTTAAGCGTGAAATTAGCTTGTTTAAATTAATTAGTATGGTCACTTGAATTTTATATATATATATATATATATATATATATATATATATATATATATATATATATATATATATATATATATATATATATATAAAGTCTTGCACACGTAAAAGTTGTTTTGCATATCATAAAATTAATCTGAAGTATAATCATAATCACATTAAATATTAATAGATATAAAAAAATTATGTGTCATCAGAATCATTATCATTAGGTTTGTTATAGGATGAGAGAGTTAAATTTGAACTAGAGGAAGTGGTAACGATGAACATGGACAGTTAAAATGAAAAATTTCGTAAAAATTCTGTCCTTTGGTTTCTAAGCAAACACGACTCTCCTTTTTTTCAATTAACATGACATTCAAACTCTTATTTTCTTCAAATCAATTTGATAAATGATGTCTCATTTGTTCAAATTCACTTAATAACATTTGAAGAACTTAAAAATGAAGGTTTAAATGTGAGAAATTTAAGTTTAGAGTAAAGTGTTTCATGTATAGTACAAATAAGTAAGATAGATGATATATAAGAAAAAAAACCTTCAAACCGAATGTCTTAAGATTTTATGTTGGAGGTTGAGTTAAATCTCTTATATATGGGTTGACTCATGACTTAAGATTCATTATATCTATATCTCCCATGTTATGTACCAATAATAAGCCTCCACTCATGCTCTTTTATTCATCTCTCTAAAAACATCGTGGAAGATGTCATCATCCAATGGATAATTTGACATAGCATTCTTTGTTGTGGCATATGACAAGTCTTTATCAACAAAATCCACTAGTGCAAAAAGCACATTTTATAGCTCAATATTATACTAGTTCTAATTCAATAAGTATAAAAAAAAGAGGTGGTGACAATTTTGTAAATAATGCGACAATTTCTATACCAGTTATAGTTGCAATTGGTATAGAATGTTTAAATGAAACACGTTTTATACTTATTGCTAGTATAAAAAAAAGGACTAGCAATTTGTAATATTGGAGAAGTTATTATATACCGATTAGTCATTATAATGAAAAAAAGATAGTGGAAATTTCTCTCTTTCATTTCTTCATAGTCATTCTTCCGTTTGTCTCGCGCTTTCCCTTCTTCCTCTCGCCCTCTAACTAATTATTCCCCATCAACGTCATTGTTATCTTTCATTGTTCGTCTAAGGTTCCCTGTCGTGTTGGTGACTCATCGTCGTTGTTCACCCTGGTGTTGTGCTGGCGTTGGTGGTGCTTGCACATTCCCTTCTTCCTCTCACACTCTTGCACTCTCAAACTGTGGTGATCTCACATTGTTGGTAAAAGTTTGTGAGTGTTGGTGGCTTGTGTTTTGTGGGTCCTGGTTGTTTGCTTTCGTTCTGTGGTGCCATTGGTGGTGCTCTGGTGGCACATTCTCTTTTTCCTCTCATGCTCTCGTATTTTACTGTGGTGCTCTCTCATTGTTGGTAAAAGTTTTTTGCCATTTAAGGATTGGGTGAAGCATAGTCCAAGTAAGCTTTGAGCCTCATTCTATGTTTTTCATGTATTTTCTTCAAATTTAGCTTATATGTAGTGAAATCTATTTAATCTAAATTTTGTTGTGTTTGTTTACTTAAATGTGTGTCTTTATTTTGTTTGGAACCTAGTATTGGATGTTATGTGACATAGGATGTTGTATGTTTTGTGATGGCTTTCAGGGTATCTAGCACTAAAGGTTTTGTTTGTTTGAATTGTTATGACTTTTAACTAATTAGCAACATACAATAGCTATGTTCATAATGAACATAAGAGAACCTCTTTAACATAAAAACAGAGAATGTTTCCATTAACATATTTTTAAGTGTGGTTTAAACAACCTAATCCATTGATTAATTGTTTGTGTGGTTGTTTGGTGGTAGGGATAAGTTCATAAATTGGATTGTGTTTGGCTTTTCATAACTCTAACTAAAAGTAGAGATGTTGGTTTATAGACACAACAATGGATTGGAGTTGGATAAAATTTATACGCACAAGTGAATATGACATTGAAATAGAATAATTTCTTGAATTTGCAAAGATGAATGTTTCAGAAAATAACAAAAGATTTTATTGCTTGTGTGTTACTTTTTTGAATGAGCAAAAACTACTAATTGAAGTTACTTAAGAACATGTTCTTTGTGATGGTTTCTCAAAGAGATACACAAAGTGGACATACCATGGTGAATTAATAAACATGTCAAGTGTGCATGTGTCTAGAGCATAAGCAGAAGAATTTGATTTAGTGATGAGTGATCGACTAGAGGAAATGATGTGTGATGTTAGACATGTTGAGATTGTTGACAACACAATATCTATATCACTCTGGTTTTTGATGATGACAACACATTTTTAATAACACATGTATTGTAATGTGTTACATGTTCCAATCTTTAATATTGATTGTTATCTTGATGAATATGTTTGTGTGAAATCTAATATATGAATGCATATTCACTATTCTGATATATGTGACATCTGTTGTGATTACATTACATATGTTTTGGTAAAGGAAAACCACATGAACTTTTATGAACTTACATTGTGCGGCATAACTGCAAGCTGTAAGTCAACTTCATTATGGGGGAAGTCGAATTAAGCTCGTGACTATGCACAAATTTTCAAATACAATGCTATGTGAGATTTTGCATTAAAAAGAATTTCAAAATGAATTGTTGTGTCGAAGTAGACTGTGTGCGCCACACATTCGACTGTATTAGTTGTTTGATTTGAAATTTTGTTGTGCTCATGAATAGTAACGGCTATATTTTTAAAAGTTAGTTGAGCATTGAATGAAAGTCAACTGTAATGAATGGGAAATTAATTTGTTTGACTGGATTGCTACTAATTTGACTTATCTGTTATAACTGTCAAAGACAGTCGACTGTATTAGTAGCATATTCGACTACAGGAGCGTTTGATTTATAGAAATCTATAAATAGACGAGACCTGAGTTGTTTCAGAGAACTTTTGGAAATCTAACATTTTCATATTTCGTTTCAAATTGTTTATCTGTGATTTAGAGCTCCAAGAACTCATAAAGAAGACGGTTGTGATCTTTCTTTGAAGAGTTTCTGAAGGAGATTGATATTGCGCTTATTGCTTGATCAGAATATGCACAATTGAGGTGTTCTCTAGTTGATCAAGATTCGTGTTTGCATTCCGTGGTGATTGCTGTTGTACCTGTTGTGACTACAGGGGTTGGACTCGTGGAGTTTGGTACACTTTGAGGATTGTTCAAAGTGGGTTGCAGATTGCAGGAGAGGGGATATCTTGCTGCAAGTCTTGCTGTGTGGTTTGCCTATATTTTGGTTAGAGGGTTAGAGAGGTATTTTATATTTTTGACGTGGAGGTCTCTTTAAAAGCCTTATTGTAAAAATATTGACCATTATAGTGCATTTGCTTCTTGGTATTGGAAGGACACTAGATGTAGGCATTGAGGCCGAACCAGTATAAAAACTTGCATTTGAATTCTCTATCCCTACTCTTTTAAATTCAACCAACTTTACATTTCACTTAGTCAACTTTGATTTTCCGCTGCACTTAAATTTCTATTACTTGCGATTCAAGAAAGTTTGTAAAGTTTTGTGCTTTGTGTAAAAGATTGCGAAAAGACTCTGATTTTGAAAACTCACCAATTCACCCCCCCCCTCTTGGTGTTAAAATGAAGCCTACCTGTTTTCCAAAAATTGGTATCAGAGTTGGTTTTCATAAGATATTTGAAAAACTAGTCGACTCTGTTTTTCCTTGAATCGACTATAGACCTGGGGATGGTTTCCAGTTTTCAAACTTTTGGTGAATGTGCATCTACAAACAGACCACCTCTGTTTGCTGGCGAAAATTATCCTTTTTGGAAAATTAAAATGCAAATTTTATTGAATCCGTGGATAGAGGAATTTGGGATGCAACTTTAAATGGCCCTTCTGAGCCTACTAAATATGTAGATGGAAAAATTCTTGCAAAACCTTTTACTGAATGATCAACTGAAGAGAATACAGTATGATGTTAAAGCTAGAAACATTATTGCCTCTGGACTAACTGTTGATGAATTTTTCAGGATATCTCAATGCAAATCTGCAAAGGAAATGTGGGATGTCTTGGAAGTCACACATGAAGGCACTGATGAAGTCAAGAGAGCAAGGAAGAATTCTCTAATTCAAGAGTATGAACTTTTCCGGATGAAGGCTGGAGAGACAATCTATGATGCCCAGAAAAGATTCACACACATTCTTAATCACCTTATGGCTCTTGGCAAAACGTTTGATAAATAGGAGATCAACATCAAAATTTTGAAAAGTCTGAACAGAAACTGGCAACCAAAAGTCACTACAATCTCATAATCCAAAGACCTTACAAGCATGAACATGGCTACCTTGTTTGGCAAGTTAAGAAAACATGAATTGGAACTTGAAAAGTTGAAGGATGAAGAAGAGATTGAAGAAAAGAATTCCATTGCTCTGAAAGCAACAAACAACTTACTAACCATGCAGGTCAAAGCAAAGAAAAAAAAGGCTTCAGATCAAATGTTGTCCAATGATACGAATGTGGCAAAGAAGGACATATCAAGCCAAAATGTCCAAAATTAAAGCCAAAGTAGAAAGCTAATAGAAGGTTTCCTCAAGATAAAGGAAGAAAACAAAAAGGAGCCTACATTGATTGGGAGAATAGTGACTCAGACTCTTCAAGTGATGAAGATCATGATCAAGAAGAGGAGTCTAACATATGCCATATGGCTGGAACATCAGTGGCTGACAACGAAAGCGACTCAGACTTTGAGAATGAACCAATTGAAGTCAAATACGATATGCTGATTGATGCATTCAAAGAAATCCATGTTGAAGCTATGTGACTACAATACAAGGTTAATCGACTTAACTTTGAGAGAAGAGATTATGAGCATAGAATCAATAACCTTGTGGCTGATAACGAGAAATTGCAAAAGGATTTAGATGAAGTTTTATTATCTGCTAAAGAAGTTAAAATTGAGACTGTTACAGTAGAAAAAGATTGTGAAAAATGTCCTACTTATATTGAACAAATAGATTACTTGACTACAACACTAGCCAAATTCACTCAAGGTAGAGACAATTTAAATGTTGTATTAAAGTCTTCTGGTAGAGCTATTTACAGACAAGGAATGGGCTATAAAGTTCAAACTAACAGAACCAATGCAAAGAAGTTTATTGATTTAAGCAAGCCTGTCAAGCATGCATGTTTTTATTGCAATTGTGTTGGTCACACTGTTAGAAACTGTTATTATAGAACTGTTGGTGTTCCTAAAGGGTTGTATGTATGGAAACCAAAGGAACAACTAACTAGAACTGACAATCAAGGACCCAAGTTCAAATGGGTACATGCAAAAAAAAAATTGAGTTATTTTGCAAGATAAAAATCAGATGGAAGGATGAGCAGTGAGAGCTCAAGGATGAACTACATTGGCTATATCAATCATCTTGAGTGTCTACAACGGGTAACAAGTATTATATCACTGCATCATGCATTAATTGATTGATTGTTTGATGTCTAATTGTATGTGTGATTGTCTGTATGGTTGTATGATTGAATTTGTTCTAAAAAATATTTCACGATTTTTAGTCGACTTTATTATAAATTTATTCGACTATTTGTTTTATGGTGTACAACTCTGTTTTTGGAAACTCTGTTCAAAACTAGAGTCAACTTATGTTTTATTCGAATCGACTCAAAACCTATATTTTAGGTTTACAAAAATTTGAAGAATTCAAAATGGGTCATTTTTGGGTTTTAGTCATTCGCGCTCTTTTTATGTGTGTCTTTACAAGACTTGAGTTGCTTTCATAAGTCTGTGTCTGGTCCAAACTCCAAGAACCCTATCTGAGAAGAAAGATTTTTCAAGAAACTCAATCTTCATGGCTTCCACCAGTCACGCTACTTTTAGAAATAAAGGAGAAGAAGTCATCACCATTAGAAACTCTGATCCAACTGGATGGATTAGTGACAAGGAAACTTGGGAAAAGTTTTTTAGTGCTACATCTAAAATTGTTGGCGACCCTATGAGCATAAATCTGAATTTGTTCAAGAACAAAGGCTTCATATTTACTTACTGGCTTGAGAGACAAGGGCTATCAATCTTTGTAGAAATGAAAGGGTATTGGTACCTTGACCTTGTAAAGGTATTCTACTACAACCTAAAGATTGAGGATGACATCCTATGTTCCAAAGTAAAGGGTGTAGATATCAAGCTTACAAATGATATATAGACTGAAATTGCTGGACTCAAGATTGGCGGTGAGAAATGTCATCTTGGTGTTAATGGCTTTCACAAGTTCACTAAATATCAGAACAATCTGCAAAATCCAGATGACTGCAAAGACTACTCCAGTTACAAAACTAGAGGAATGAAGAAGGATGATAGACTAGTTGTTTATGTCATCTCTTGGATACCCATGGCTAGAGGAGGTAATCATGCTCAAGCCACAACTGAAGACCTGTTTCTGCTGAAAGCCTTGAAAGAAAATATTCAAGTAGACTGGCCGACAACTATTTCTGATAATATGCTGAAAGTGACAAAACTAGAGTCAGGCAAGCTGCCCTACTGTGTTTTCATTCCAAAAATTCTGATTCACTTCGGAGTTGAATGCTTAGGAGAATCAAGTGAGCAATATTACAAAACAAGTCTGATTGATAAATCTGCACTGCACTTGATGCATATGGTCAAGACACCTGAAGGATGGTGTATAAGAATGAGACTGCAGGAAATGAAGATGAAATGGAACTTCCTCAAAGTAGTCAATACAGGGCAAGGTCTGAGTTCGAAAGAATTGTCCTAAGAGATTTAAGGATTATGAAGAAGATGCTAAAAGAGCAAAGAGATAGATCACAGCCGAATGAGGAAAATGCTGAAGATTCACTACCAGAGGAAGCAAGCACTCCTGAGAGCTCTAACCAAGGGAGTGGAGATGAGAATTTCGAGGAGGAAAGAACCGAAGATAGTGACAATGACATGATCCTTAGGGAATTTCTTAAAAAGAAGAAAAAGAAAAATTGAGTTTAGATGTCTTAGTTTCTTTTTGTTAGTGGCCTATAGTGCCATTTTGTTTTGTGTTTTATTTTTGGTCTTGTTCTATTTATCAAATGTAATATCCTTTTTTGAACAAGCAATGAATATAAGTATTTTGATTCTAATTCAATTGCTTTAATCTGATTGATTATATCTGCTTTGATTGAATGATTGAATCGACTTAGTATTGAGTGAAGTTGACTATGCATGTTTAAACTGTTATATTACTCAGCATATTCACTTTTTATTGGATTATTTTTCTTGCATAACTAAATTTCTTGATCTGCAAGAGATCTCTGAAAGGTTTTGCAGGAAACATTGCTTGGAAATCACTGCTGGAATCATAGCTCACTAAGAAGCAATGGAATCGACTAGGGTAATAATTCAATCAGCTTGATCTTAACAGGATTATAAATTCCATCACTGGAATTTGTTTATTGTGTTGATTGATTATCTTATTCTGTTTATCTTCAATATATCTCTGATTCTAATTGTGTGATTCATATATAAGATTATATTGTCAGATT
Organism: Vigna reflexopilosa; assembly: GCA_027742785.1. Taxonomy (NCBI): domain Eukaryota; kingdom Viridiplantae; phylum Streptophyta; class Magnoliopsida; order Fabales; family Fabaceae; genus Vigna; species Vigna reflexopilosa. The sequence continues at coordinate 19,359,273 of CM050914.1, forward strand.
GTTGATGATTGTATCTATGCATAATGAATTTGCTTGAAATCATATACATGATACAATTCTTTTTTATACTGGATCTATGCTCTGATTGCTACTGCACTGTTTGTGCATCTGAACTTGATTGAGAAAAATATGCATAATGACAGGGGGAGCACTAAACATTTACACATATTTCTTCACATGCCTATACTTCAGGGGGAGTAATGTTTTTCATGTGAATATATATGATAGGGGGAGCATCACTGCATGTTTTCAAACTGCTTATATTTCTTATTGATGCATCTCTGTTTGGTTTATCAGCATATCATATCTAGAAGCATACCTTTTTTGTTAATGCACAAAGGGGGAAAATTATTGTGAAATGATATCTAAGTATTGTGAAATGCTATCTTCTTGATATATTGCTGATTGATTGTGTTGCATTTAGAGTATTTGAACTGCAATTTGATTGTTATATCATGTGCTTATTCTAAATTTGGTTTGTTCTTGTGCAAACATGGTAGTTTATTAATCATGGTTGTGCATCATCAAAAAAGGGGGAGATTGTTGAGATTGTTGACAACACAATATCTATATCACTCTGGTTTTTGATGATGACAACACAATTTTAATAACACATGTATTGTAATGTGTTACATGTTCCAATCTTTAATATTAATTATTATCTTGATGAACATGTTTTTGTGAAATCTGATATATGAATGCATATTCATTATTCTGATATATGTGACATCTGTTGTGATTGCATTACATATGTTTTGGAAAAGGAAAACCATATGCACTTTTATGAACTTACATTATGCGGCATAACTGCAAGCTGTAAGTCGACTTCATTATGGGGGAAGTCGAATTAAGCTCGTGACTATGCACAGATTTTCAAATACAATGCTATGTGAGATTTTGCATTGAAAAGCATTTCAAAATGAACTGTTGTGTCGAAGTGGGCTGTGTGCGCCACACATTCGACTGTATTAGTTGTTTGATTTGAAATTATGTTGTGCTCATGAATAGTAACGGCTATAATTTTAAAAGTTAGTTGAGCATTGAATGAAAGTCAACTGTAATGAATGTGGAATTAATTTGTTTGACTGGACTGCTACTAATTTGACTTATCTGTTATAACTGTCAAGGACAGTCGACTGTATTAGTAGCGTATTCGACTATAGGAGCGTCTGATTTATAGAAATCTATAAATAGACGAGACCTGAGTTGTTTCAGAGAACTTTTGGAAATCTAACATTTTCATATTTGTTTCAGATTGTTTCTCTGTGATTTAGAGCTCCAAGAACTCATAAAGAAGACGGTTGTGATCTTTCTTTGAAGAGTTTCTGAAGGAGATTCATATTGCGCTTACTACTTGATCATAATCTACACAATTGAGGTGTTCTCTAATTGATCAAGATTCGTGTTTGCATTCCGTGGTGATTGTTGTTGTACTTGTTGTGACTATAGGGGTTGGACTCGTGGAGTTTGGTACACTTTGAGGATTGTTCAAAGTGGGTTGTAGATTGCAGGAGAGGGGATATCTTGCTGCAAGTCTTGCTGTGTGGTTTGCCTATATTTTGGTTAGAGGGTTAGAGAGGTATTTTATATTTTTGACGTGAAGGTCTCTATAAAAGCCTTGTTGTAAAAGTCTTGACCATTATAGTGCATTTGCTTCCTGGTATTGGAAGGACACTAGATGTAGGCATTGAGGTCGAACCAGTATAAAAACTTGGTTTGAATTCTCTATCCCTACTATTTTACATTCAGTCGAGTTTACATTTCACGTAGTCAACTTTGATTTTCTGCTCCACTTAAATTTCTATTACTTGCGAGTCAAGAAAGTTTGTAAAGTTTCGTGCTTTGTGTAAAAGATTGCAAAAAGACTCTGATTTTGAAAACTCACCAATTCACCCCCCCCCTTCTTGGTGTTAAAACGAAGTCTACCTGTTTTCCAATAAGACATGATTCCTTCCAACATGCCCATGCGTATGATGGTTTGTGCAGTGACACTGGAGAACACATATATGTAGAATGCAATAAGTATACTCAATTGTCAACGATATTAAAATTATTCAATGTGAAGGCAAGAAATGGGTGAACAAATTCACATAATTGCTTGAGCTTTTGAGTGACATGCTTCTAGAAGGTAACATATTGTCAACACATAATTATGATAAGAAGAAGATATTGTGTCTGATGGGTATGAAGTATAAAAAAATTCATACATGCCCAAACAATTGTGTATTGTACATAAAGGACTTTTCCATATTACATTAATGTCTACAATGAGGGGTATCACAATACAAACAAAAAGATGGCAAGTTTGAATGTAATAGTAAGGGTCATCTTGCGGTATCTTCATTTAGTTCCACGATTGAAAGAATTATTCAATAATGTAAGTGATCCAAAACATATGAAATGACATGTACAAAAGATGGCCATTTGAGGTATCCACCAAATTGTTTGCAATTGAAGAAAATTGATTCCATGTTTCCAAATTTCTCCAATGATTCAAGGAACATTAGGTTTGGACTTGCTATAGATGGAATGAATTCATATGGTAACTTGAGTAGTAAACATAGTTCATGGCTTGTCTTGTTAGTGATTTACAATTTATTGTTGTGGTTGTACATGAAGCACAAATATGCAATGTTATCCTTGATGATCTCAGGTCTAAGACAACTACGAAATGACATTGATTTAACCACATTAGTTGAAGATTTGAAGATGTTAGGGGAAGAAAGTGTTGACATGTTCGATGGGTACATTAGTAATTCCTTCCACTTGCATGCCATGTTATTGTGTACAATCAACGACTTTCCAACATGTGGTAATTTAAGTGGCTACAATATTAAGGTTCATAAAGCATGCCCTATACGTGAAGAAGACACATGTCACCATCAATTACAGAATGGAAGGAAAACTATTGAAAGGGGGAACTTTAACCTCTTTATATCTTTGCTTTTTATGATGAAGAATAAAATGTATTGATAGGGGGAGCTAAACCTACCCTTTATATCTATGTTTTTTATGATGAAAACCATTTTGAAAAAATATATCAGAGTTATTTGACAGATATCGGAGTAAATATACTGAATTCATATGAATATAGCATATGATATCAAAGTGCATTTTCCAATACTCATGTAATGTATGCAATGTAGATGTAGCAAAGAGTATTATTGCACTTATGACAGTAAGATATCAACTATTATGCAGCAGAAAATATGATACAATTGTTATCAAATTTGCAACAAAGGAATGACAATGCATATGTGATGGATTTCCAAACGGATTTGAGCTATATGCATCATATGATATGTGTTTCATGTCAAATATGTATATAATGAAATTTAAAACTTGTTTAACAACTCAAAAATGCAATTATAAGCATATAAAACCAGATTTGGTGACATAATCGATTACATTACTAATGTAACAGATTATAAAATTTCAGCATAGACTATTTAACAGATTATGTAATTGTTTAATCTGTTAAATTTCGCAAATATCATCAAAAGCACAATATATGATTATTTAACCTGTTGTAATCACTTTAAAACCTGCAAAAACAACTTTCTCAACATTTTACAGTGTTAGTATCACAATAAACATAATTTGAGCAGCAGCTGTATATAAAATGCATGACCAATGAATGATATGAGCATTTGAGCACACGACTAAGTGATATTCCAGATTTCAACATTCAGAACTGAATCATTCAATCACAAATACAGTTCAACCACTCATGATAAGCAGTATTAAACATGCAATTATATAATCAAACCAATTTAAGCATTGTTCACAAAAGATAGTAATTTCAAACAAAGTACTTATCCAAACAGCATAAGAACAAAAAGAAACAAATTGTTCAAAGACAAGGCCTTATGAATGAATTACAATCTTCCCGAAACAGTATTAAATCTAAATCATATCCCTAAGCAATATATTGTCATCACTTTTTTTCTCTTCACTCTCTTCTTCTTTGTCATCCCTATCATTTCCTTCGCCACCATCTTCCATAGTGTCTTTTTCATCATTATCATTCTCCTCGTCCTCATAATAATCCAAACTCTGAATCCCCAGTTTTTGTTGAATAGCAACAATGTCTTTATCTATCTTATCAAATCGAGAGTGGTAGAGTGTTGATAATGAGTGCATTTTCCTAACCATAAGCTTTTCAAATGCAACTTTTGGTCTGAAGACAGTAGATGATGAACCAACAGAATTAGCCTCTTCTTCATTCAGGTTTTCATCCTTGAAGACTCAGCCATCCTCACCAAACCTTAATCCCATATGGTGTAAAGCATTTTTGTCAACCAAGTTCCTCTTACCATATGATTCACATGTTTCTTCAGCAAAGTCAACATTGTAGTGTTGAAGGACTTTTGAAATGAAAACAGCATAGGGTAAACTATCAACATTCAGCCTAGTCACCTTGATCATATTGTATAAAATTGTAGAAGTCTAGTCAATTTGGATGTTTTCCTTCAGGGCATGAATAATATAGATGTCTTCAGTTGTTAGCTAAGCATTATTCCTCCCTCTTGGAAGCAGAATCCAAGCTATAACAAAAGCACAAAGACGATCATCCCTTTTCATTCCTCTTGTTTTTTGCAAGGAGTAGTCACATGGCTAATTGGGGTTTCTTAAGCAGTCTTGATAAATCGAGAACTTGTGCAGACCCTCAATACCGAGATGGGTCTTTTCACCCCCTGTCTGAAATCCAGCAATGGATGACCATACTTCTTCAGTTAGATTTATGTCTACCCCTTTTACTCTTGAACATAAATTTCCTTCACTAATCTTTAGGTTGGAGTAGAAGACCCTTACTAGGTCAGGATACCAACAGTCACCAAGTTCAACAAATGTTTTCAACCCCAAATGCTCCAGCCAGTCTTGGAAAGTGAATCCTTCCCTTCTAAAGAAGCTCATGCTGATATGAGGAATAATCTTTCTTGTCCTTCAAAGATTTACAAAATTTGTTCGAGCCTCATAATCGCTTATATCCACCCTTTCAAAGTGGGAGTGCGAGATTTGCGAGCAACCCTCTTCATGCGCTTTGATTGAGATAATGAAGTCTTGTGAGTATATTAGACAAAGAGCTTGATGGAGAGATTACCAAAGAGGTGAATATTGGAAAATGGTTTCAGAAGAGAGGGATGAACAATTTAACAGATTAGGGTTTCATTATAATAGATTAAATGTAGAGGGAAGCCCATTTGAAAAATGAAAAGCCTGTACATAATAAGACATAATCGATTAACTTCTTTATGTAACAGATTAAGTTCATTGCATAACATATTAAGTCATAACCAAAAAAAATTTCAGCAAACAGAGAAAACAATGAAAAAATTTAACTGATTATATTATTTACATAACATATTAAGTCATAACCAAACAAAATTTCAGGCAAACAGAGAAAGCATTGAGAAAAATCTAATCGATTATATTATTACCATAATCGGTTAAAACATGCAAAAATGGATTTTCACACAATGCTTTCATGCTAAACAACCAACATTCATCACACACATCCAAATGATTATACAGAACATAAACGATGCATGTTTTGCCAATATTACAGCTTGTTACCACAGTTGATGATCTCAAGGAGTATATGATTAAGTTTTGTGCTTTCCTTGAGCCATTATGTCTCCAATTCATCTTAGTTGTGTTCAAACAATTGAAATGTTGTGTTGTAGTTACCCAAATGAATTTGGGGCCTTTACTATTAGTTGCTTGTTGTAGTTCCTTTGGGATCCATTTGAGTTTCCCTTTAGGAACACCAACCTTCTTATAGTAGCATGCTTTAGATAAGTGACCAATGTTGTTGCAATAGAAACAGGATATAGAAGATGGTTTGCTAAGATCAGTAAACTTCCTAACATTAGTTTTATTACTTTTGCCTTTATACCCTATTCCTTGCTTATTGAGCATGCTTCTTTGGGAACCTAATAAAGCTTCAAGGTTTGAACTACATAGAGTGAATTTTGATAGTGTTCATCAAGTATTTAATTCTCTCTAGTTGGGTAGGATAATTCAAGCATTCTTAAACCTTTATTTTATTTTCACTTTCAGCTTGCCTAAATGATTTCGTCATAGTTTCCAATTCAGTTTTCAGGTAATGATTCTCATTTACAAGATTTTCAATTCTCTTATCTAAGTCTCTCTTTTCACTTTTTAACCTATTAACTTGACACTGCATTTTCATTGCCTCACCATGTAGCTCTTGAAATGCATCAAGAATTGATAACACCTGTCCTCAATAGACCCATCTCCAAAGTTTCTTGTACTTCTTTCTAAACATATATATTGAGCTAGCCATCAGACATAGGTTAGTCTCCTCTTCAAGGCTTTCATTAGAGTCATTTGATGAAGAGCATGAATCACTGTCTTCCTAGGCTATATAAGTCTTTTTTTGCTTGTGCTTCCTGTTGTCCTGACTGTTTTTGTCATTCAGCTTCTGCTTCATTTTCAGGACTGGACACTCAGGTTTAATATGGCCAACTTTGCCACATTCATAGCAAGTTAAGGTTGCAGCAACTTTGCCTTTCTTCCTGCCTGTTCTTGTATTTCCTGCAAAATTAGAACTAGATTTATTTCTTGATTTCATAAATTTTGAAAACCTTTTTACCATGAAGTTCATTGCTTCCATATCTGAATTTTCTGATTCAGAGTCAGCCTCTTCAATGTTTCTTCTTGAAGCAGTCTTGTCAAGCTCCAACTCATGTTCCCTTAATTTGCCAAAAAGTGTAGCCATGTTCATGGTTGTCAAGTCTCTTGATTCTGATATGGTAGTAACCTTTGGCTGCCAACTTCTGTTTAAACTCTTCAAGATCTTGATGTTGATTTCCTCTTTGTCAAATTTTTTTCCAAGGGCCAGAAGATGGTTAACAATATGAGTAAACCTCTTTTATACATCGTAGATTGTTTCACCACTCTTCATTTTGAAAAGTGTAATTTTCACCCTTAAATAGTGGTGGCTTATTTGTGGATGCACCTTCTCCAAATGTTTTAGATATATTAACCATCAGGAACGTTTTAATCAATTAAACAAAAAAAGTAATTGATTAAAATTCGAGTAATTTTCAAATACCGAGTTATGGTGCCATTGTTAGAAAAGAAATGCCTAATATCTCAAGCCAAGAGGGGGGTGAATTGGATTATGCCTTAAAAAATTTATCTCTTCAAAAGCTTTGTAAAATCTTTGGCTTTCTTGAAATCAACAAACAAGAAGTGATGAATCAACAACAAAAGAGAAAGAGTAAAGAGAAAGATCAACACATACAATCTATATTGGTTCAGCTAATCCCAAGCCTACATCCAGTCCTCCTTCAACAACCTTAGTTGAAGGGAATCCACTATAAATTGATTGAGTTTACAAAAATACAAAGATACCCTTCTCAATGCACTTCTCACCATACTGAAAATCAATATAGTTACCTAAGAGATGAATAACCATCAATCTCTTAACACAAGAGCACTCACAACCCTTAAACCCTTGACAAACCTGCACAGGAACACAAACTCAAATTGTTTATGATGATTCTGATCTTCAAGTCATAATCCTCTTGGTGTAAATCAAATAAGAACAGTTTAGCCCACTTTTTTGAAAGAATCTTGATGTGTAAGTAATCCAATTTGAACCTTGATTCTCTAAAATCACTTCTTAAACGCTCTTGTAATCAAAACTCAATGAAACTGTTAATATATGAAAGTGATAGCAATTGAATTATTTGAAACAGAGCTCAAGACCATATATATAGGATTTTCTGAATCTGGAAGCATTATAATAGATTAAGGTTTTTATGTAATCTGTTATGCTTTTTGCTTCTGTTTTAACAATTTTGCTTCTATTTTAACAGATTATCCTAAACATGTAATTGATTATTTAATCATACTAGCCAGTTATAAATTTATTTGACTGTTATAACAGTTCAGGCTAATAAATGAAATGGATTTAAACAAAGTAACTTGACTTAATCGGTTATACAACTTATGTAATCAATTAATCCTATACTTAAGCAAATTTTCAATACAATTTCCATTTTAAAAAGATATGAAATAGGTAGTGGCATTGCTTTCTGTTTTAATCGGTTAGACAACTTATGTAATCAATTACTACAGAGCAGTTTTCCTAGTTAAGCATACAATGATATCTAGTGAAATCTAATTGATTATATATTATGTTAAATCGATTATTTCATCCAGAAATGATATATTCAATCTGTTTAAAGCAAGATTCATTTACAAATAATGAATTCTAATAACAAGCACAAACAAGATATAGATATGAAAATTGTTATGCCATTTGTTTGTAAAAAAAAAAACTATAAAGTGTCATCTACAAATTGTAACAAGCCAACCGCAGAGTCCTTATTGCCCACTCTCACACCTTGTATAAGTTTTTCTTAGTTGCTTGTCTCACCATCCGTGCTAATTTATCAAGTATGATGAAGAATAAGAATAGAATTATTGGATCTGCCTGTCTCAAACCTCTTGATGGTTTAAACACCAGTAGGACTCTCATTAACCAAAATAAACACATTGGTATGTTCCATGCAGGCTTTTTATCCACTCGATCCATCTACAACAAAATCCTAATCTATCCATCATATTGTACATGAAAATATAGCTAAATGAACAATAGGCTTTTTCATAGTTCACCTTAAGTACTACTACACTTTTCTTACAACAGACTATAATATTCTACTACTTCATTAACTACTAGGATGTTATCCAATAGGTCTTTCCCTTAATAAATGTTGATTTTGGAAGATAGTTTTGATTTAGAATTTTTGTCATAATTAGTCTTAATTTCTAATTCTCTTGTTCTTATATGATCAACTAGAAATAATTTTAGAGAAAGCTAAATCTTTATGACCAAAGTAATTGAAAAATTATAATTGATATATAATTAGGAAAATAAAGTGATATTGAAAACACAATCCTAAGAAGTAATTATTCTATTCTATACAAAAAATTTCTAATTTTCATTTATTTCACACACTTGAATTTGAATCTCTATATATGAATTAGAAAATATTTTATAATTATCACAAACTAATATCTAGAATATAATAACTTAAGATATGCTTGAAGATTACTTGTACATTCACGTAGCATTCATATTATTTAATAATATGTAAGATCTTGTACAGGCACACAAATTTTGTATTTCTGTTGTTTTTTTTTTATGTATAGACATAATAAATAAAAAATTGTTACACCATAAAACAAATCCTAAAAAGTTGTTTATTATTGATTGAAATTTTGTTGAAAATATCAAAATGTTTTGGTTGTTATTTCTTTTGAATAAACCTATACTTAAAAAAAGGTACTAATTTATTTTAATTTTAACCAATAAATGTAAAAGTTAAAAATATATTGTTAAAACTCTAATAGGAACAATGAGAAGCACGTGTATTTTCTCATTTACTCGATGAAAAAAAGTTTTGATCAAAATGTTTATCTAAATTTGAATATAATTTTTCCAGTATTTGAAATGTGAGAAAAATTTATAAAATAAAATACCTAAAGATTATAAAATATTTGAATCAATAAAATAAGACAAGATAACATTTATCATAATTAGTACCTTTTTTTCAAATAATCCAAAGACAACCTCAATCGTAACTCTAACTTTACATAGACTGTAGTGTAGAAAAAGCAAAAGTTGCCCACTTTCATTAGCCTCATTTTTGTAAATGGGCTTGTATGATTCACAAAGTTGAATATTTGCATCTCTTCATTCATATTGAGAGCCTGAAGATTTCTTCAGAAAGTTCTTAAGTTATTTTACAGACGTGTAACCAAGGATGAGTGAGTTTGGAAGACTTAAAACAAATTTAAGAATGAGACTTCGTAATAAAGCATGAAAGCAATAAGCTTGCAATTGGAGATAACTGATAACAATTGAAATCCACAAAATCACCTCAAAATCTTGAAAGTCATATATCAAAAAGTACCAAGAAACAAATGAGGGACAATAATACCTAGATACATGAGGGAGGCCAAGTATAAGGAATCAAATGGGTGAGAGATTTGAGCATACTTAATAAGAGGAAGGAAAGGAGTTTCTGTGCAGAATGTGATGTAGAAAAAGAAATGAAGAATGAGCCATTTTCTTGAACTTTGAATGAACTGAAGCCATGCGAGGAAAAAGTTAAGTGAAAATTGTAAGTATTCAAACACTAAGCACATGAAAAGGTACCTGCAAAAGGACATGAAGGTCAGAGCACCATTAAAAGCTTCAAGGGTTGACGTCAATACAAGTTTTTCACTCAAATTAGTCGAAAAAAATGTTGTTTTAAAAAAGAAAGGCATTCTATTATCAAAACATTAAGGATTTAACCCTTGATTTTAATGGTAAAACAGAAAAAATTTTCAGGATTCTTAGTTTCTCGCTTTTATAATTTGTTTTCCAACACATAAAATCTTATTGGGTGAACAAGAAATCTCCATATAAATGAGACAGCTCTGTAGAAGGAACACTTAAATATACTGATTTAAAGTTTACTTAAACTCTGAACCAGAAGAGTTTCTAGTCTAGTTTCCATTGTGTAATCTATTTTTCTCATAAAATAAACACAGTCAAATCTTGTTGGAGTTTAAATAATGGAGACTTAATTAACCTCAGGTTTTCTATAAATCGTGTTGCAACTAAAATTGATAGTAGTTTCTTTTTTCACCCCTATAGTATGCCTCAAATTATATAAAGAAACACTTTATTTGTATGAGAGAAAAAACAAGCCTTTAATTGAAGTCTATTAACACAAAAATAAACGGATCCAAGCAGAATAAATACTTAACGGAGATTTTCCTGCCTACTGAACTCAACCTAATCTAAAGTTTACAATATGCATTTTGATCATGAAATCTCCAATCATAACTTATTTGTCTCATTCATTTACAATTCATACATATTATTGTTTATCTTTTAAAAAAATATTAAAGTATGCATACATAGACTTGATTACATTTTAATACAAAATTGGATATAAAGAAGAAATTACATTTTAAGAACTCTTCCAAACCATCATACACTTTATAAAGAATAAAATAATCTATAGCAAAATTGATATCATAACATAACCATGTTTCACAAGGAATTTCCAAAAGTAAATATTTAAGAAAATCTTGTCAAGTAAAAAAGGTTTTAGAATTGACAGGGTCCTCAGTGCACAATTCTATAAAATCCATAAAATACAAACACAAGGTCTGTACAGATAACAGCCCATCAGCGGAGATGCAGATGTTAAGAAGATATGTCAGCTGACTAACTGATTCACCAGTAACGACATGCCTACAGCCCTCCAAAACCACACATCTAATTAAGCCATAAGGCAATAAAAATGCTGTTTTACAAAAAACAAAACCCTACTCAATAAAAGTACAAAACCGTTATCCTCGGTGGACCACAATAAATTGTTTTAACTTGAGGAAATTAGTACCAGCTCAACAACTAAAGGTTACAGAGCATTTACTATCTGCACATCTGACTGTGGGAAGAATCAGATTCCCATAGCAAGGTTATGGGTGGAGGAGGTATGAAAGCTTTTCAAAGCAACCTTACCTCCATAACGACCGGGAATCTTATTGTCGAGATATTGGGGCCATAGGCATTGATGAAGGCTGGTTATAGTAATTTCCATCTGAACCCTGAAAACCTTGATATGTACCCATTGGAGGAGGGGTAAAAGTGGAAGCACCGACACCGGGATAGGCTGTCATTGTCGGCTGTTGTGTCATTCCATAGCTGTATGCCATACTACTAATAGATCCAGCAGTCTGCATGAACTGTGGCACTGGGTACTGTGACATTGGTGGTGGTGGCGGTGGTGGCAATGGAGGAGGTGATGATGAGGGTGGAGGTGGTGGTTCATTGGGAGTAGATTGCTGGTTGGTTGTAGGAGCATTGTGTTGAATAGAATCAGGTAGAGAAAAGGGAGGAAGTGGTTGTTGAGGATTCTGAGATGGCATAAAAGATGGTTGGTCATTCTCGAGCTTGGTCCTCTTCTCCGACTGATAATCGGCTGCTGACTGATTGCCTATGACACCTTCTGATGCTAGGGAGGACAGCACATATGATAGCATCTGCGCGGAGGATGTTGAAGCGGTCAATTTTGCTGCCACTGCTGCAGCTGCAGACTTGCGTGGATCTTCCTCAATGTGTCCAGATTTCTGAGAAAATGACGTTTGTGGGGTGTACATCAATGGAGCAGATTGCTCCCCTTCACTAGAAATAATACTAAAACTTGCAGATGACATTGAGGTTTGAATTTCCTTTGAGCTCTGTTCAGCTAACGACTGAATGTTATTGCCATTAAGTAACTGTTGGCAGTTGTTGGACGCCCGATCTGACCGAACATTTGCAGCCTAAAATGTACAAGCATCACAAATTAAGGGTACCGTGCTTAAATAAGAGTAACATGTCAATACATAATACATGAATCAAAGTAATTTATCCCACTTGACAATGGTCAAATAAAATCTAGTTAACACCAGCAACCAGGTTAACAGTACAGATAAAAACATTATAATAAAAGCCATTAAACTTTAAAAACAATACTTGTACCCATCCTAAATATAAATACAACTGTAAAATTACTTTCTATTAAGGTCAAAAACTATGTATGAATCATCATCTAAGAACTTGACCTTTTGGGATAGTTAGTTCATGACATGGTACCAAAGTAAAAGTCTACAAGACCAAGTAATAAATCGTGTCCATTCTCACCACCCCTAACCCCCTTTCTGATAAAAATGAGAATTTCAGCAAAAGGAGTGATAAACAAGTCTTTGTATCAATATGTTGGAGATCCCACTCAAATTATAGTATAAATGAATGCAAATCTCACTTTCCAAATTAATTTTTTAAAGTTAAGTTAAACTTAAAATTTCATTCCTAATATAATACTAGAATCTATCCTAGTAAGATTTGTTAAACTTATTGTGTCAACCGTTATCAAATTGTTAACTAACCTACAAATATCTAATCTTATGCTCAAGATGTTCAGTCATCGGCATGAGGTGTGTTAGAGATATCATCTCAACTAGAAATAAGACTGAATTTAAATATATAAGTGAATACAAACCTTAACTCGTAAGCTGGAGTTTTGAGGTTGAGTTAAACTTACAACTAACCTCCTAATACAATGTTATTAATGATATCAGATAACTATATATGAGTAGTCCAAAATCCTTTACAAATATATACCAGCAGCCATAATAGGTTATGGTGGAAGCATGGCAGACAAAAAAAGAATACAATATATATATATATATATATATATATATACAAAGATAATTAAAAATGAAGAAATATAATTGAAAGGCAAAAATAATTAAAGACAGCCAACCATACAGTTAACTTAATAATAACTAGAGATGTCAAATAGTCTGGTCTGTGGGCAAACAAATAAATTAGTGTTGACTACACCATACCTATGTCAAGCCAATGAACCATTTTGCTCCAATTAGAAAAATAAAAAAGTACTTTAATTAAAATAAATAAAAATAAAACATGTATTTTTTAAAATTTAAGACATTGATGAAATTAATTTAAATTTTAGATACAATGATTTGATATATAAATATAAATTATAATACATAATGTCTGAATAAGATAATATTACCTCATTTTTTAAAAATATAATTATTATTTTCTAAGACATGTCAAGTCACAAGCCTACGAGTCAGCCTAGTCTAACCCATTCAGGCCATGAGATAAATTGGGCTAGCCAAGTTGTGGCAGCTGGAAAAAAATATCACTTGCTATCTACGATGGGTGGTTTAACTGGAATGGCATAATAGCCCCTAAAGAACTTGACTAGGATATGTTCCCATATATTAGGAAGTGAATATATCCTTAACTCAGATCACAAAATCATCTTATAAGGTAAAGATATAGTCATTACAAGAATTGGTTCTAGAACATCTCAACTAAAGAAACACTTACGTAAACATTTTCAAATCAAAGACCTTGGAATGGAAGTATCATACTTCTAGGCTATTGAAGTATCACAGTCAAAAGATGGTGTTGTAATCTCTCAAAGAAAATATGTTGTATATATCCTAAAAGAGACAAGTATGATTGATTGTAGACTAGTGGATAGTCTATGGAACCAAATCAGAAATTAATGGTACAACAAGGTGAATCTTTCTCTGATCCAGAAAGATATATAAGACTGGCTAGGAAATTTGTTTATCTTATTATTATTAGACCTGATTTGTCTTTTGCAGTTAGAGTTGTTAGTACATGTAGAGTCTCCTTGTATTGATTATCGGAATGCTATCATCCATGTCCTAAGACACCTTAAAAAGGCTCTAGAATAAGGTCTACTAAATGACGATAAAGGAAATACCCAAATCTTTTAGTATTCTGATATTGATTCGGTTAGGTATTCTAATGTTGATTCGTTTGGATCCCCTATTGCCATAGGCTTTACCAAAGAATAGTGCTTTCCTTTGGAAGATATTATTTCTTGGAAAAGCAAGAAACAAAATATAGTTGCCCAATCAATGGATGAAGTTGAATATAGGACAATCATGTCTCGTACTTGACAACTTGTATGAGTGAAACAATTCCTTCAAATATTAAACTTTCGTGATATTCAGCAAATGAAGATGTATTGTGATAACCAAGTTGCTCTCCACATTGTTTTCAATCCCATGTTCCATAAGAAGACTACTAAACACACAGAAGTTGATAATCATGTTATTCGGGAAATGTTGTCCACGAAAATTTGTCCCAAGTTTATCAAATTCAATGATCAACTTGGAAAAATGCAGTAACAAAATCCTTAAAAGGACCTCTAATTGAATTTATTTGCTATTAACTTAGTACATACAATTTATATGCTCTACTTGAGGGGGAGTGATAGAATAGGTTTTAAATACACAATAGTTCTTAAATGGTTTTTATTATTGTACATGTCTTTGTACCTAGGACTCTAGTGCTATCTTTAGATCTTTATTCTTCCCTCTACTCATTGTATCAGACTCTATCAATATAAATAGGAGAACATATGAGAGGTGATACAAGCTCTCTCAAACATATTGTCTCTTTTTATTTATCTCATGCAGGCCTAATCAAATTATTCAGAACTTGGCATAAGTGGCTTATCAACTTATGTTACCCAAATTAATTGTTTATAGAGTGCATCATGTATTTCCTGTTTTGCACCTCAAGAAGGCAATTTATGATTATTAATTTTCTCCTGAATTGTCTCTGGATTTGAAGATTGAGGAAATCATGTCCTGAGAAGATGCTATCGTTAAGGGACAATTTTGAAAAGAGGGACAACATACAATGAAGTGATTAATTCAAAATGAAGGGAATGTCAGCAGCTACATGAGAAGAAATCGCTGGAGAAAGTTCAGTTACCAGATTTTAGCCTTGAGTTCAAGGCTTTAACTGAAGGGGGAAGTAATGATAGAATACTGAATATGGACACACGTGCTGCCGCCAGATCAGAAGATGATGTATTAGTGGGCCTTAAGCATGACAAGCCCATATTTTTGGAGAGTTTATGAGTGTAGGAAAAAGTAATTCTTTGGTTGCAGTTAGTTAAAATATGTCCATACATTTGTTCTGTTAGGACTCGAGTGATTAGGCAAGGAGAAAATATCTCTTCTTTTGAGAGCATTCCTCTGGATTTCATTGTATGAGAGCTCAGTTTCTTATTCCTATTCAATATCATAGAGTGATTGAGAGAATGAGGGAGGGCTAATCACATAACTTTTCTGTTAGTACCCAAGTGATTAGGAAAGGAGAAAATATCTCCTCTTAGGAGCATTCCTCCAGCTTTCATTGTATGAGAGCTCAGTTTCTTATTGCTATTCAATATCATTACATTTCTTTTTCAGCAGTTTCAACTCTGTTCTATCACTCCCACATTAATCAGTTGTCGAAACCAAATTCTAAACCTTAGTGTTTGGGAGCCATTTTCCAACAGAATAAACAAGGGTAGATAAAAGAAAAAAAAATTGAAAACAGGAATCCTTTGAAAGATTAAAGAATAGAACCAATAAAAAGAAAGGACACGGTTCTTTCCATTTTTATACTTTATTCAATGTCTTCACAGAGAAGTTGCTCGTAACCACTGTCTTTCAGATAAATGACAATGCAATTTTTTGGAAACATCATTGACTAAAATATTTGCCAGTCTTTGCCAACTTCTTCATATTATACAGAAAGACACTATGCGAGTACTCATTGAATTTGGACAAGTTCCAAACCTGAATCTGGCTACGGACTTGACCCAGCTTGAATTCCTGGGAACAAAAGCATGTTAGAAGTATATACTATAAGTTGATTTCATCAATTTTATAAAGAGAAAGTCTCAAAAGAACCTGATCTTCAAGAGCTTCTCTCAAGTGAGACACAAGAGTAGTCCTTGATGACTCTATGGCCGTTAACTGCTCAATGCAGTCCTTCAGTACAGAATTATGCCCCTGGAGCTCATCTACCAGTGCCGATCCACCGAATTGCCCTACGTTGGTTGAATAGCAAACAATACACAGTAAATCAACAAGCATTCCTACTTAATTAACACTTTAACTTAAAAATACTGGGTAAATTGCAATTTTGGTCCCCCTTAGCCCTCAGATTTTAGAAAGTTTGTAATGTCAAATCCTCAATTTTGCCTATATGTATTTCTTCTTCTTTTTTTACACTTTAGTTTATTATATTATTTCATGATAGTTCCTTAAATGAATGTTAGGTCGGGGATTCAATTGAACCAAAACAAAACATAAAACCTAGTCCTGATTAACTTACAATTGTATAATGGCAAATATAACAAAGGATAAGGTTTCTACAGTAATAGTTGTAACTAGTGTTAACGATATTGGATAACAGAAAATATCAGAGACCCAAAAACCCTTTATGAAAATATATCAGAAGCTATAATGGGTTATGGCAGAAGCATTGGGGACAATATGTGTGTGTATATATCTATATGTATGTGTATATTATATATATATATATATATATATATATATATATAATATACATATATATATGGCGGTTTTAGTGCTTGCAGCCACAACATGGCAGTGGCGAGGCAGGTTTTTCATGGTGGTCCACGGCAACCACATTTTGGATAATGGATAGCTGATGCGGAACGGTATGGCAGAAAAGGCAAGGAAGGAAACCCTATTGAGGCAGCAGCGGCGTGGAGAGGAAGACTCTTCAGCTAGGGCAGCCGCGCAGGTTAAAAAACAATATTTTATACACTAACAAAGTGAGACCACTTATATATGAATCACAAATTAACTATTAAAGTCAATTAAATAGACAAACAATTACAAGTAAATGACAAATTGACATACCTGAAACTATTTCTTTATCTGCTTTATCAAGACAGTTAATGGCATTCCTGCATTTGCTCAATATGGCGTCTTCATCTTTTTGCCCTCCATAAACAACATGGAAAGCTGAAACTATTTTCTCCAATGCATTCCCTGCAGATGGCCTCTGCAATGGATAAGAATACAGCATAAGAATGCAATCAGCATGCAGAGCATATTAACAAAGTACGTGTACCAAATCCTCTGCATCAAGACAAATTATTACCACCTTCATGTTTGTAGGCTTCACATCTCGACTAGTGTTTTCCACATTCCTCCCAACAAACTCTTCCTTGAGAATTTGACCACGAGAACCAAAGACTTTCCTCTCTTCCCATATAACAATCTGCATAAAAGGAGAAAGGATGTCATGTGGAGATTTCGCCCTATGTTTATTCTATCATGAATACTTCAACTACAACGTGAAGAAAAAAAAAAAAAACAAGTTACATATTTGCTTATTGATCAATTATAGGAGACGAGGGCACACCAAGATTCTAGCATTCCTGAAGTAAATGCCATTGCACCATTAAAGTAACACTGAACCTTAGAACCAGCCCATAATGCCATGCCAAGTTGAATCAGAAAACACATGTAGAATAACAACCATAAATATAGCAGAATCAAATATCATGCCCATTTAGCAAATATTAGACAAATGTCCATAAATGTTAAAGCACAGAATACACACTCCAAGTAGAATAAGAGAGAAAAGTTTTACTATAGTTGTTGAATAATGATTATCTTGTTGTATAGCTTTAATAAAGCTCGTTTGTTATACCTAGTATACCACGGGCAGTAGTGCTTATTCAGAGTTGTAGTGTCAATTACTCAGATTCATATATAAATATATATAAATAAACACCAGCATGTATGAGAACACGCTGTTTTACAAAGTGAATCAAATCATTCAGTGTTCTATTGTCATACTTGTCCCAAGCAATGTGACTACTTAGTTGTTTGCGTTGATGACAATGATTAAAGGCAATGATGGTATTAAAATTTCATAATTGTAAAGGCACTTGTTCATCCACTTTCAAACCAAATATCTCGGATGCTCAAAATATTTTCATAGTCTTAAGGTGACTCCAAAATTGTCAAACTCGAGAGTTTACGTAAATTCGTGAGAACTCCGTAGACTTGACTCATAAACTCGTAAGAGTTTACTTTTCTATGAAAAAAAATTATAAATAATATATTAATTCAAATATATAATAAAATAATTAACAAAATAGTTAAAAATATTTTTATTTCTGTTTTTTTAATAAATAAGATAATTTAGACTACTATTAATTAAATTTAATTTATTCGTAAACATACTTTAAATCATTGCTAATTTCAGATTCCAACTACGTTACAAAACATTATACAATTATTAAATAATTAAAAATAATCTCTAATTCTTAATTAAAAATCCTAATTAATTAAAAACCTAATATATATAATATTACTTTTCTAAAAGCTGCACACCACGACCTACCTTCCTGCACCAGCTGACAAAAAAACTACAAATCCTCTAAATCCTTTTCTGCAGCTGACAAAACTCATAAATTTCCTAAATCCCTTCCTCCAAAAAACTGTGCGCAACTCATCAACAGAAAAAACTCACCTTTTTTAAACAGAGAAGAGGACTAGAGTTAACCTCAGAGATACAAATGGCAAACGAACATAGCAAACGGCGACAACACAACTGTGTGACAAGGTGAGCGACAGTGGTGCCATGAGCGAAAAGTGTCACCAGGAGCGTGAGCAGACGGTGGTGCCACAAGCGGTGAGCAAGCGGTGGCACCACGAGCAATGAGGAGACAAGCATGGTGAGTTTTCCTTTTTCAGTTTCTCGCACCAAACGACTATGGTTGTTGTCGTTTTGGTTTAAAAAGTTTCTCCTATAAACTCGCCAACTCAGTTGCAAACTCTCGAGTTTGGGCGAGTTGACCGAGTTTGCTTCCGATTCTACCAAGTTTACACCAAAAGCGAGTTTACTTCCGAGTTAACTCAAAAGCTATGTGTAAAAACGCAAACTCGTACGAGTTAACTCGCGAGTTTGATAACCATGGGTGACTCAATAAAAGGAAGGCATTGTGATCTCAAAGAAAATATGCTTTACACATTTTGGAGGAAACTAGCATGACTGAATGTAGGCCCATTAGGAGTCCTATGGATCAAAATCAGAAGTTAATGGTACAAGGTGAACCATTCGCAAATCCCAATACATATAGGAAATAGCTACGGAAAATCATCTACTTCAGAATCACAACACCTGATTTGTTAGACAACTTTTGCAGGATCCACAGCAATCATTGAAATACTGTTATATGCACTCTGAGGTATTTCAAAAAATCTCCCAAGCAAAAGTTATTGTATGAGGATAAGGGAAATAGTCAAGTTTGGGGATATTGTAAGATTGATTAAGCAGATTTCTCTTTGGAAAATACTCTACTATGGATATTGTGTATCCATTAGTAGAAATCTTATCCATTGGAGGAGCAAGAAACAAATCAATGTTGCCCGAGAGCTATGGTTGTAGCTACATGTGAACTTGTGTGGATCAAATAACTTCAAGAGTTAAAATTTTGTGAAGTCCAATAGATGAAGTTATATTATGATTGTTAGAATCATTACATATAGGTATCATCATTTAGGCTAGTCTGCAGAATGAGTAATGAGTTGTACCTAGTTCAGTACCTAGTTCTGTACCTAGTAGTCTAGTGCAGACCCTTGGTGTTCCATGTACTCTTGTGATGTTCATTATAAATAGAAGATAATGAGAGGGATCATTAAGCCCTCAAGAATATATTTTTATCAGTCTTAAATCTTAAGTTGGTTGTCTGCCATCTCGCATCTGTTCGGTGTTGTCCACCGCTGTCCACCGCCGTCCGCCGCCGTGCGCCGACATTGTTCCGTCCGGCGACCACTGGATCTGGTTCGCCTTCTCACGCGACAGCCAACCCCACCGGTGGGGTAGTCTGATTCTCCTCACACGCCGCCACGCGCAGCCTCTTTGTGCGCTGCGAACAGGCGCGTGCTGTCCACGCGCCACCCTCTGCTCGCCGGAAAGTCACTGTGACACCTCCATAGATGTCGCCTGAGCCTCCTCTCTCTGTTCTGACCCTCAAAACCTAGTTTCCGTGAAGTCCCGAAGCTCCCCTTGAAGAAAACCGAGGGTTGTTTGGTTTCTCACTGTAGCGTTTTCAAGTTCCTCACTGTCGCGCCTTCCTTCTCCTAATTTTTATCCAGAATGGCTTCTGGAAGTGTTCTTTCCCTCTCTGGAAGTCCCTCGATTACTTCCGAAAACCTAAACGGAAAAAATTATTTGTCTTGGTCTGCAGCTGTGGAAATGAGGTTCCTCGGTCAAGGTCAATATGACCACCTTGAGCAGGATGGAAGCCAAGTACCTTCAGAAAAAGTTGAACAATGGAAACAAGCAGATTTCCAGTTGTGTGCCTTATTGTGGCAGTCTGTGGAACCACGACTTTTGATATCTCTTAGAGCCTTCAGAACATGTCACTCGTTTTGGAAGAAAGCTCAAAGCATTTATGCTAATGATATTCAACGTCTCTATGATACAGCAAAAAGCTTGCAAGTCTCAAAATGACAGATCATGATATGGTCTCCTTCATGACTGAAGCCCAAGAAGCTGTGGAAGAGTTGAGAATGTTCTTGGAAGAGAATCTTCGGAAGACATCAAGAAGAAGCTTGACAAGTATTATATGGTGATGATCCTTCGTGCTTTGCATCCAAATTTGAATCACATCAGAGACCAACTCCTGACAAGCCATGAGGTCCCTTCCTTAGAAGCCTTGACCACACGTCTTCTTCGTGTTCCAGTGCCTTAATCTCAGGAAACTCAAGAAACATTGGAACCATCTGTCATGGTTGCCACACGAGGAAGAGGAGGACGTGGCACTAGAGGAGGAGGACGTGGAGGTCGGAGACGTCCTCAGTGCACTTATTGTAAGAGGGTGGGTCACACCCAAGAAAACTGCTATTCCTTGCATGGCTTTCCTTCCAAAACGGCCAATATCTCTAAGGTTGACACTCCCACTTCCAACTCCAAGTTCACTGAGGAAGAGTATCTGCAATTAAAGTCTAACAGCTTGGCGCAATCATCTCAGTCCCCAAGTACGTCTACAGCCTGCATTTCTCAATCCATGGAAGGTCTCAATTCATGGGTAATTGACTCGGGTGCTTCTGATCACCTCTCTGGTAATACCTCATTGTTCTCAACCCTTTCCCTCCAAGAAAAACCCCATTTCATTACCCTTGCAAATGGCTCTAAAACTTGTTCAAAGGAAGTCGGTCAAGTCTCCCTGTCTCCCTCTCTCACTCTGAAATATGTTCTTTTTGTCCCTAACTGTCCATTCAATTTAATTTCCTTAAGTCAGTTAACCAAAATGTTACATTGTTCAATAACCTTTGATTCAAAATCTTTTGTTATACAGGAGCGGGCTCGGGGAGACAGATTGGAGAAGGATATGAAGCTGGAGGTTTATACCATTTTGGATCTCGTCTACGGGTATCCTGTGTTGCAGCTCTTCCCCTAAAGTGTTACATGATCGGTTTGGCCATCCTCACTTGTCAAAGTTAAAAAAGATGTGTGCTGAACTTAGTGGTCTTCAGACTTTAGAATGTGAGTGTTGTCAACTAGGAAAACATGATAGATTTGTCTTTCCTAAAAGATCTCAATCAATGTGTACTTTTAGTTTTTCTATTATTCATTCTGATGTCTGGAGACCTAGTCGCGTCTCTTCTTTTGGTTTTAGGTATTTTGTTACATTTATCAATGAGTATTCTAGATGTACTTGGGTTTATCTAATCAAAGATCGCTCTGAATTGTTACCCATCTTCACATCTTTTTTGAATGAAATCAAGAACCAATTTGGTCAAGTAATTAAAATCTTAAGAAGTGATAATGCTAAAGAGTATTTCTCATCCTCTTTTTCTGCAATCCTTAGCTCCCATGGTATTTTGCATCAATCCACTTGTCCTCATACACCCCAGCAAAAACGTATAGCCGAAAGAAAAAATAGACACTTGGTTGAAACTACTCGTACCCTTTTGCTTGGTGTCCATATTCCTATTCATCACTGGGGGATGCCATCTTAACTGCATGTTATTTTATTAATAAGATGCCCTCCTCCTCTCTCAATGATAAAGTCCCGTTCTCCATTCTCTTTCCCAATGATCCTCTCTTTCACACCCCACCTCGAGTGTTTGGTTGTGTTTGTTTTGTTCTCGACATGTCTCCAGGGCTAGACAAGCTCTCCGCTCGTGTAATCAAATGTGTCTTTTTGGGTTATTCTCGACTTCAAAAAGGGTACCGGTGTTACTCTCCTGAAGCCCGAAAGTACATGTCTGCCAATGTCACATTCTTTGAACAGACACCTTTCTTCTCTCCCTCTGTTCAAGATGTTCATATCCTCCAACAGATCCTTCCTCTTCCAGTGGTTGAGTCCAATATCTCCCATGTCCCAGTCAATTCAAGTCATGCTCAAGGTCCTCCCGAACCTTCCTCTCCACATATTGATCTCTCCCGACACAGTACCCCCGTGGGCAATCCTCTTCCAGAAAATGGTGGATCTCCTTCTTCAAATTCTTCTCCATCACCGCCGCCTGCCATGCCTCCTTGTGAAGATGATTCTGGTTGGCCCTTTGCTCTTAGAAAAGGTAATCGTTCCACTCGCAACCCTCATCCCATTTATAATTTTCTTAGCTATCACAGATTGTCGCCTTCCTTTTATTCCCTTTTATCCTCAGTGTCTTCTGTGGTTATACCCAAAAATGTGAAAGAAGCACTTGATCATCCTGGATGGCGACAAGCCATGATTGCAGAAATGCAGGCTCTTGACCACAGTAATACTTGGGAGCTTGTGCCACTTCCCCAGGCAAAAAGGTTGTTGGTTGTCGATGGGTATATGCAGTTAAAGTCGGCCCTAATGGTGACATTGATAGGCTCAAAGCCCGGCTGGTTGCAAAGGGGTACACTCAGGTGTATGGCCTTGATTATTGTGACACCTTTTCTCCTGTGGCAAAGATGACTACCATTCGTCTTTTCTTCGCGATGGCTGCAATTCGTCATTGGCCACTTCATCAATTGGATATCAAAAATGCCTTTCTCCAATCTTGAGGAAGAAGTTTATTTGGAGCAACCTCCTGGGTTTATTGCTCAGGGGGAGTCTAGTATGGTTTGCAAATTACACCGATCTTTGTATGGGCTCAAGCAATCACCACGTGCTTGGTTTGGAAAATTCAGCTCCATTGTTCAAAAATTTGGGCTAAAACACAGTGAAGCAGATCATTCGCTCTTTTATTATCATTCATCTCTCGGGAAATGTGTTTACTTAATAGTATAAGTTGATGATATAGTCATTACAGGAAATGATACTGTTGGAATATCTCAATTGAAGGAGTACTTGTGTAGACATTTCCAAACCAAGGATCTTGGAAGCCTCAAATACTTCTTAGGCATTGAAGTAGCTCAGTCAAAGGATGGAGTTGTAATCTCCCAAAGGAAGTATGTCCTAGATATTTTGCAAGAAACAGGCATGATTGATTGTAGACCAGTTGACAGTCCTATGGACCCAAATCAAAAATTAACAACTGAAGAAGGTAAGTTATTTTCCGACCTGGAGAGATATAGGAGACTTGTTGGAAAACTAATCTATCTCACTATTACAAGGCCGGATCTATCTTTTGCTGTTGGAGTGGTTAGTCAATTCATGCAAGCTCCATGTGTTGGCCATTGGAATGCTATCATTCGAATCCTAAGATATTTAAAGAAGACTCCCGGGCAAGGGTTGTTATATGAAGAGAAAGGAAGCCTTCAGGTATCAGGATATTGTGATGCCGATTGGGCAAGTTCTCCTATTGATAGACGATCTACTACTGGATATTGTGTTTTCCTTGGAAAAAACATTATCTCATGGAAAAGTAAGAAACAAAATGTAGTGGCTCGATCAACAGCTGAAGCTGAATATAGGGCAATGGCATCACTAACATGTGAACTTATATGGGTGAAGCAGTTCCTTCAAGAGCTTAAATTCTGTGACATTCAGAGTATGAAGATGTATTGTGATAACCAAGCTGCCCTTCACATTGCATCAAATCAATGTTTCATGAGAGTTCTAAACATATAGAGATTGATTGTCATTTTGTTCGGGAAAAGTTATTGTCAAAAGAAATATGTACCGAGTTTGTTGGATCAAATGACCAACTTGCAGATGTGTTAACTAAGTCATTGAGGGGACCTCGGATTGAGTTTATTTGTTCCAAGCTTGGTACATACAATCTGTATGCTCCAGCTTGAGGGGAGTGTTAGAATCATTACATATAGGTATCATCATTTAGGCTAGTCTACAGAATGATTAATGAGTTGTACCTAGTTCAGTACCTAGTAGTCTAGTGCAGACTCTTGGTGTTCCATGTACTCTTGTGATGTTCATTATAAATAGAAGATAATGAGAGGGATCATTAAGCCCTCAAGAATATATTTTTATCAGTCTTAAATCTTAAGTATGATAATCAAGAAACCCTTCACATTGCATCTAATTCAGTGTTCCATGAAAGAACTAAACATGTTAAGATTGATTATAGTTGAATATAGTGAAAACTCCCTTGTCTATTTATAATAGAAGAAATATGGGCTAAGCCCAAAAATACAAATAAGAAATATAAACAAACTAACTAAAGATAAGATAAATATAAACTAAATATAATATCTCTAACATTCCCCCTCAAGCTAGAGCATACAGATTGTATGGACCAAGCTTGGAATAAAATAAACTCAATTTGAAATATGTAATTTTTCTTCAAGAGTGTGCAAACAGATGCGCAATCACAGGTCGACGAACAACAGTAGTTTATGGACAGTGGTGGATAACTGCGAAACTTCAACTAGCACCATGAAACTTCAAGTAGGATGACTTTGACAAAGGAGGACAATGACAAACTCTAGGGACTGGATTGCCATCAAGTAAGGACGGGGCTTGCAGTGGCTGAAAGCGACAAAACTACAAGGACTGTCATCACTGACTGATGGGGTGATGGGGCCTGCAGTGGCTGAAAGCGACAAAACTATAGGGACTGCCATCACTAACTGATGGGGTGATGAGGCCTGTAGTGGCTGAAAACGACAAAACTGCAGGGACTACCATCATTGACTAGTGAAGTCTGAAAGCCTGAAACCTTGTTGAAAACATACTCCCCTCACGACGAACGGCGAAGATGACGGCGCGCCGATGACAAACCGTGAAAATGGAAGATCATAATGAACTCTTATTCATCAAAGCACCCAAAAACAAATCTGACAAATTTGACAAAGGAATGGTGAAATTGTTTCAACCCATAATTTTGGTGTTGAAATTCCTTGGTGTTAACCACCGATTGTTCTTGGAGACCTTTCAGAATAGAGAAGAAGATAGCGGAAGCAATAGAGGTAGGACTAGGTGTTGGTGCATCGGTGGCACAAGTGGCAGAGACGTCGGCCGGCGACATTGGCTAGTGACAGTGGCCGGAGACGGTGGTCGGAGACGGTGGATGGCCGGCAATGGTGGACGGACGGCGACGGTGGTCGGTGACGGCAGCCAGTGGCAGACAACGGCACCAGCAAGACAGAAAGCAGGGATTGCTCATTGAAGTATAAAGACAGAGATTCAAAAAGAGACTTTTAGGAGGGCACCGGTGGCGGCGGCCACCAACGGCAATAAAGACAGAGTAGAAAAGGATCAAAAAACCTACTCTGATACCAAGTTGAATATAGTGAAAACTCCCTTGTGTGTTGAATATACACATAGAGTCATCTATTTATAATAGAAGAAATATGGGCTAAGCCCAAAATACAAATAAGAAATATATACAAACTAACTAAAGATAAGAGATAAATATAAACTAAATATAATATTTCTAACAATTATCACTTCAAAGAGAAGTTGTTATCAAGGAGCCTAATGCTGATTCCAGCAATCAACTTGCATATATCCTTTGTTGTATAGCTTTTATAAAGTTGTCTTTGTTACACCTGGTATGTCATAGGCAGTTGCCCTTATTTATTATTAGTGTATTGTCAATTACTCAGATTTATATACAGACACATACATCAGTGGAGTGTATGAAAACACACTGTTTTTCAATCTAAGACCTTCGACTATTATTATTGAACAGCCACAAATCCAGGGCAGGGGAGGGGAAAGGAAGGAGATAGAAGGGGAAATTGACCAAAGCAAAATTCAAACCTGACTGTGATAACCAGATGATACGATATGTTACCAAACTTTAAACTTTATAGTTTGTTCATACAAAGAGAGAAATCAGATAATCATATTAAACATTAAACATTTACATCCATCCTCCTTTTTCTCTTTGCTATTCAATGCATATCTATGAACACAATAAAATTCATTAATTAACTTAGAACTAAGACATTGCATTCACCCAATAATAGAGTGGGCACGTACAAAATATTGGGATAAACAATAACCAAACTTGTTCATTCTTTTATATAAAACGATCTAAGAGTTTCTTTTAACTCAACTAACAAAAATACTACAGCCTAAGTTACTATGTATTATTATGCAGAAAAAAAAGAAGTCAAAATGCATGTATCACATTTTTTAACTAAGAATGAATAATTGAAGTACCAGTCGAAGTGCCGCATTCCTAGCAAAATCATCTCCATTTTGAATCACGTCTCGAAGAGCATCTGGAAGAACCTTCCAGAATTCACCTACAAATTCAGAACCTTTTCGCCTGCTGTTCTGTAAAATATCATTTGCGAGATACAGAAATGCTAATCTCTTCTCACGTGGAGAACCATGAAATTGCCTATCCCATGTTTCAACAACCTGTTTGGCTTTGTTCATATGAAAAATACACCAATGTGACAAAGCTTAACCATGTTAAGGATCATATCCAAGCAGCAGCATATAGTGATGCAACAAATACAAAACAGAAGAGAAAAAGATTGCATGAATATGTGAAAGTGTAAGAGTGAACGTGTGAGAGAGTGAGAAACAAATAATGGTTACATTGCTTTACTAGTACAAATAGAATCCCATATACAGTTCTGCATTTAAAAGCGAGGGCTTAATCATTGCAATAAACCAAGAAGGAGACAGGAGGGGGGCTAGAAACCAGTTAAAGGAGTATTACAGCCCTGTCAACATTCCACGGCTCATGTTTCAACTTCCAAAGAAAGTAAAGTTCCAATTCTGGGCAATAGGTGATGTTAGACAATAAAGCATGGCTGCACGAACTCAAAACATTGGAAACAGACAACTGCTTAAACAATACAATACTGAACATACATCTTAGACCATAAAATGATCTTGAAGGATACTCTCTATGCTTGCTTGTGAACCATTCAGCTTGGCTAGTTTTTCCACTAAAATCTGTGGATTAAATGTGCTACCCATCTTTCCAATTAGAGTCAGGACAACTAATCAACTAGAATATGAACCTGGATGAAAACCTTCAAATAAGAAACAAAGGAAACACCAAGATTAGGATACAACCAATGCCAGCCAAAAAAAAAAATAGCAAATGATATATGAAAGATAAAGATTTTTATATTGATAAACAAGTACATGCATCACCTGTTGCAAAAAACACATGTTAAGCAAATTAGATGAGGTAATCCTTCATAATAAAATACCCAAGCTAAATGTACTTGAAATAGTTACAAATTCCTAACAAATTTATCTTTCCAAAATAAAAAACCATTCACATCAAATGCCTAGACCATAATTGCCTTGTTCACATTACACCAGACCGACAAGTGTATAGCAAACTTTCCTAAATAAGTGGCGCATGAGGAATATAGTAGGTTGCTATTTAGGTTTGTGGTACGTTTTAACATATTAATTGGAACACTGCTAATATAAAAGTAATCCATGAAAGTTAAAATTTACATAAAAAATAATATCAAAATACATATATATTTCTTACATTTTATCTAAAATCCAAAGATGTATTCATGTTACATGTATATACAATGTCCTTTCAGTTCTAAATTGAAAATTACTATTCATAATGCCCACACACATGTGCACATACATTCATCAGATTATATTCATCAGTTTTAACAATAATGCCTACACACACGCATGCATATGATCATCAGTTTTAACCATAACCATGGCAACAAGCTCCAATAACCAAAAATATAAATGACAATCCTGCAACTGGTAATTCCACCACAGAGAATCACTTAATATCGATGCAACCATCCACTAACAGTTCACTGATATCTGCAATTACCCCTCCCCTCACATATTTCTACTCCAGAAAACAGAACCCTGCTATTTTAGTACTAAATGAAAACATCAACATTAACGCCAGCCAGAATGGCAATGCCTGATAGGTATTCAGACCTAATACGAATAAACCCACAGAATCTTGGAGTCTTTATTAGAACAACACCAAAGGATTCCACCAATGAGGAAGAACCAAACACAACACACTCCTCTGGTCTTTCGAGAGGAACATACTCTCCTCACCTATCTCTTTACAGAAATACCAGGAATGACAAATTGAAATGAAAACATGCCGTAAACAAGAAAGCACTACTCAGATCCCTACTTGTTAAGCAATATGTACAGAGTTAACACACATCAGAGTTAACACACATCAGAGCCAAGAATTCAAAATGCTTGTTTTGAGCTGGACCTACAATTTAGATCATTTATAAAATATAAAAACATGGGAAAATATTTTTCCCAGTCATACTCGAGGATTCTGATATGTCAAAGCAGAACAGACCAACATGTGCCATTATTTTGAAGTTTACATATACGTACCTGTCTAAACATGTGTCGATAAAAGTGTAAATGCACATATTAGAAAATAATAATAAGTAGTTAAGAACTTACAATAGTAAATGATTTATTTATGTGGCACATTCTACATGGATAAAATGCAACATTCAAGACAAGTGAGAAGTAACATGGGCTTAGGCAAACCAGACTGAATTTTAGAATTATAAATAAACTAACTAATAGATTTGCAGACCCTACGTGTAATGTTTTAAAAGATGGATAGACATAAACACTTATGACATTAATAAATAGACATGTATAAATGTTTTAAATTGCAGCTACCATCTCAGTTGCAGGTGCGTTGTGATTACCTAAATTGTGATTGGTGCAGCCACAATTGCAGTAGTGATGCAGTTGCAGAGATCTCCAAAACCATTATACTGTGTTTGTAGACTGTAATTTAAAACCTTGACAAAACTAAGGTGAAATTAGGAATTTTTTAGTTTAAAATAAATCACAAAAACAAAAAGAAATAGTTTGTTGTCAAAGTAAAATTAGCATAGAAATCTACGAAACAGGTCTGTAAAAAAATATGAGAGAAAAGTCTAGGTAACCAAAGTCACAAGACCTTGCAAACAAACGAAAATCTAGGTAACCAGAGTCATGAGACTAAGCAAACGAATGAAATATGCTTAACAAGATCAAACCGTTTATCCATTGGCCGATCAGTTCTTGCTTTAATTATAAACTTGCAATGAAAAATAAAATTTTGATACAAAGGTTTGACGCTATTAAATTGTGCCTTGATTAAATGAAAGCTGATATGGCCATTTATTTATATACAATCAGATAGAGAAAAATAAATATAAGTACAGATGTAACCAGAGGACAGGACAGCAACACATCTGGAGACGTGACCACAGAGACGCACATGCTTGCCCATCTTAATGAAATCAAATTACAAGCATGGATGCACACATGGAAAACATGCACACAAGGAAAGAATACCAGCACATATGGACACATACAATAGTACATGCAACAGACACACATACTTGCCAGTATTGATGATGTCAAATCACAAGCGTAGATGCGCACACTGAGCAATATTAACGACACCAAAGCACATAAAGGAAAAAAATGGATTTAAAACACACAAGTAAACACAGTTAGTACTTAGATTCAAAAGATTAACCAGATCCAGATGTAACCCTAATTATTCACTTCAGCACATTAAGTTTCGTTACAGGCTGAAATAAAGTTCATTAGTGACAATAATTATGTAACAAAAATATAGGGACACATATGTAAGTGTTGTTATCGCTATGACACACAATCACATGAACTTAAAGAGGTAGACACACAAATGCAAGAGTGCTTAGAGTTCAGACCACACACAACAAGAATATGACCACATTAGCACACACGTCGGTGCTTACGGTTTAGGGTTATACCCTCACACATGCAAGAGTGCTATTGATATGACCACAAGCCATGGACTGAAATTGAATATGACATGAACAAAAACAGTTTTTTGAAGGATTTTTGTAAAGGTCCACAGGATTGTATATTCTAAATTCGAACCAAACCATTCGATACCTCCATTATACACGAATTCATCACCAAATATCTTTCCTCGACCCACAAGAGCCAAAAAGGGTACAGGAACGCATAAAAATCCTCCTTTGTCCAGTGATTAACTAATCAATTAACAAAAATTACACATGTAAGAATGTAAAAACACATTAAAATAAAAACCATATCATATTCCTAATCGATAGAAACCCCAATCAATTGCCGCATACCAGAAGAGAGAAGGCGAACAAAGAAACAGCGCAAACATTTTTAAGAAAATGAAAACAAAAATCAGAACTGAAAAATGAATTCCGATTCCCAAAAGCGACTCATACATACAAAGCAGTAGGAAGGACGAATGCGGTTACAGAGAATAAGCGAATGAAGCAACGAAGGAGGATTTGCACAGTGCTGAGATTCTCCGGTGACAGAAAGAAGAGTATTTTGCGAACGAAACTATTGTTTCAGTTGCAGCGAGCTGTAGCGAGGTTTAAGTTCCGGTTTCGGTTTGGGATTCTGCGGTCGTGGGTTTTATACGGCAGCGAAAGGCATCCACAATACAATGTTTACACGAGAAAGAAACAAACTAAAGCCTCATGTCTCTGGAGGGTACATTTGGGTTATGCTCCCCGAATTACCCTTGCCCTTCCTCCTAAATTAATCAAATTATCCGCTACAACGGCGTCGTTTCTGTAAAAGCCTCGAGTTCTTATGCAACTATTTTTCGGTCTTAACAGTAATTCAACAAAAACCCTATACCAGCAAGCTATGCTTTGTCAGTCTTGACTTCTTTCCCGTCTAATGATAATTCGAAAAAATATACTTTTTTTTAGAGACTTAAATTTTTTACATTTATTTAATATTATTTTTATTTTTTTTTTAAATATAAAAATTTATATTTTTATAATATTTTATTTTTATATTATATGTAAAATGAATTGTCATGTTATTATTATTTTTACTTATTATTATTATTTTTATTTGAATGAAACTTTATCTATTTAACTTTTCTCAAATAATTTCCAACGAGTTGAGTTAAAGGAGAATCTGAAAATGAAAAAACAATTTATTTCTCTTAAAAGAAATATTTTTGAAGAAAGAAATTAAGCAAATATCTTAATATTAATATTAATATTAAAAATATATATTGATATATAGAAATATTGGTAACACAAATAGTAGTTTTTGTCGAAGTCCATAAATTCCCTGCTAAAGTGGGAAACATGTGTTGCCGAAAGGGGATGTGAAAGTTCAGAAAGTGGAAGGCAGGTGGCGGCATGGGAGTGGACCGATCGATTTTTGACGATAGTATTTAAAGTGAAACTTTCAAATCAAGCTTCATTTCCTGTATGCAACTCTTCTTTCTCAAGTTCTTGAAATTCTCATTTCTCCTCCCTCTCTCTAAATTTCCCCAACTTCTCTCTAAGATTCTTAGCCATTTTACTGTTCCGATCATCCTTCAGGTAGCACCTGAACGTTTATGGTGTCAAACTCTTTCATTTGCACCGATCGATTTTCCATTTGAGTTGGTGAATTCAAATTCTTCTTGTTCTTCGAAGTTTCTGTTTTTTTTCATGCATGCAAGTGCTTCCAGCTTGCATGAAATCTTTCATCTCTCTCTGAAAGAGTTTTTGTGTATTTGATTTCCATGGTGGATGCTTTTCACCGTTTAGAAGGCCAATTAGGAGTTATAGGAGTTACGTGTGGCGTAGGACTGATTGTGAAGAGACAATATTGCTGGATTTTGAGGTAAGGGAAGCTTGTAATTTAATTATGATTTTGTTTTGAATGTTTATGCTGGAATGACATGTATGAATTGATTGATTTTGTGATATTGCATGTTTGTTTGAACGTGTTTGTGATTGAGAATTTGGTAGCAATAGGGTTAAGTCGAAACTTTGTAGGATTCTGTAATTAGACCGAGGGTCATGTATATGACCGTTCGGTGTTTCCCTAGGATGTTCGGTCTTGACTGAATTTTCTTCAGTAGAAGATTTCAGTTGATGATCGATTGGTCTTCTAAAGGTTATAGTGATTTTATTAAATTAGTTTAGTCAATGTATTCAAAACAAGTTAGGAAAGTTTTATTATCGGATTTTACCATACACGTTAATTGCCTAGAGCGTTCGGCCTTATAATTAATAATATTTATTTTAATAAGTGGTCGGTGTTGTACTGACACTCAGTCTTGGGAGTGCTCGATCATAGACTAGCATTCGTTCTTTAAAGTGCTCGATTTTAGAAGTACTCGGTCATAGACTAAGCACTTGGTATTGTATTAAAAATTTTCTTTTAAAGAGTGTTTGGTCTTGTACTAACACTCAATTTCATAAAGAATGTTCGGTCTTGTACTGGCACTCGGCTTCTTGAAGATAACTTCTTTTTATTATAAATCATTCGACCAAAACTGTAAAGTACTCGGCCTATGTTATAAATTGTAGTCTAAGCCCCCACATACTCTGTCTAAGGTATTATTAGTAAATGCAGGACATTATTCTCAAACCAAGTTTTTGTATGCTCGGTTTTAAATAAGTATTCGGTTTTCCACTGGAGTTAACCAATTGTTCGAACGTTTGGTCATCTTCTTAAATTATCTTCATATCTCTTTTAAGAATTTTTCTGAATGTGATTTTGTTATACTATGGGATTTTGATTATATGGAATAAGAAAGATGATGAGATATGAAAGGAATGTTTTAAGAGAGTTCCAAGGGAGAATGTCTCATGATTTATTTTGAATGGTAAAGTATGACTGTGGCCAGACTCAGGCTTCGTTTTTTATCCTGATATTCCGTAATTACTTCTCATCATATAGAAGAGGGTAATTCATGTGTGGGAATGGCAGGAGGTCCTTTGGCCTTAGGGTACAGTTGTGCCGAGGTAAGCTTCACTGGACTAACCTCAGGTGGCGGTCTGTTGAGTGTATCCCAACCAGGTTCCACCCAGGTGCTAGAAATGACGAGCTACATGGTTCATACAGTTCGGACAGTGTCATAGTGGTAGGTTTTTATGATTATACTTTCGGTTTACTATATGAAATGCTTGGTGTAATGAATGTATGATTGGAAATGATGTTTCGTCCTTGCACTATTATGTTTAAATTATATGTTTTAATGAATTAATTAAATTACATAAGCTTACCCTACTTCTCTGTTGTATGTTATGTCTATCGTTCGGTCGTTCTTTTCACTGCAATGATCATCCAATGGATGTGAGCAGAAGGTGATACGGGTTCGCTGGAGGAAGCTTTACAGGTGGATCAACCCGAAGATAGTATAGGTTTATCTGATCAGTAGATTCTTATGCCATTAACTTTAGTGAGAACGTTCGGTCTAATTATTTTGTACAATCGTTCGGTTTATAAGTATAGTATGTATAATCATTTTGATGTAAACATCCTTATGGTAATACCGTTCGGTTTGACTAAACTCTGTTTCGTTCGTTCTACATTGTTTAGTCGTTTGAGACTTCCAGTTTATGTGCAGTTTAAGAAGATTTTTTTTTGGATATTTCATCCACTCTCATTTTGTATATAGACTTATTCTCCACTGTTCTCTAGTATTATTATTGATAACTCCTTAAAATAGGTATAATTTAAATCTATATTTATTGGGATGTTACAGTTTTCGTACCCAAAGAAAAAAAATTGTTTCACATGATACATGTATAATTGAGATCTAATTCTCTTTATCTTATGCTTGACAGGGAATTTTAAATTTCTAAGAAATTTAAATATGTATAACTGACTTCTATTTCTTGTGTAGGAAATTTTAAAATTTTTAAGACATTTAAAATTTTTGAATTTGAATGATATTATTTTAAATTGTTTTATTTTTCAAATGTTTTTGTTTAGATAAGACATATTAAATTTAATGAATTTTAACTTTTTTTTAATAAAATATTTCCATTATCACTAAATTTAAAAAACTATTTAAATATTAAATAATTATTAAAAACTAAAAAAATATCATTATTGGTCATCTTTTGTAGTTGATTTTAAGTAATGTTTTTTTTTTGCAATTATTAAATCTCTTGAATTTTTTATTTTATATTTGCAAAAAACCATTACACCATGTTAGGTTCATGTAAGGTTAAATTAAGTTTGTCCATGTCAAAGTTAGAGTAGTATAGAATTTGACTTCTACAAATGAGTAGATAAGTCAAACAAGTCAAGTCAAGCAAACAAGTAGAGAAAAAGCATTAGACAAGTTAAAAGCTTTAGAATAAGTTAACACAATACATTAGACAAGTCAATGCAAAAGACACACAAAGAATACTATATAAGTATCTATCAGACAAGAAGTCAACGAGATATTAGAGGAGTCGATGCTAGCACACAAAGGCATTACACATGTATCTATGCTAGACAAGATAAAATCTTCAAAAGAGTCAAAGTCAACTTAGGAAGGTTAACACTAAAACATCTTAGACAAATACTTCCATTAGAGGACTTAATTGGAAGGATGGTTAAATGAGTCAAAAGTCAAAGGACTTAACAAGAAAAACAAGTTTAGAATGACGCGAAAGAATTATATCTAATCACAAGGTGACTAATATCAATTGCAAATTGATCAAACAAATTTAAATGTTGAAATTGGTGATCAAGATGATTAAGAAAATTGTGAGCAAGTCTCAATATATTTGAAGATATTCTAATTGAAGACATAATATGGAAACAAAGGATAATGGAAGATATTGCTGAAGATATATTTGAAGAATATATGTAATGTTAAAAGCATATCAAATTATCCAGATAATGAAGTATTTTAAATTCCTCTCTAATTGATTATTCTAAAATATTGTCATATGAATATCAATCAATCACGGGACAAGAAATACGCTCTACAGATTAAAGACTACGAGAGAATTTTTAGATGAGTGAAGCCTCAATATTATAATATTCAAAATTCAAATTGTTGAAAGACTAAAATTGAAAGAGTTAATATTTTAGAGGAAGCAATACACTTTGATTGATAAAGAACTTTTAAAGGGAAGAATGACAAAGAATATTTGAAGATATTAAAAGATACAAAGATATACAAAATTAACTCTACATCAACAGTTAAGTGATACGAGCACAACTATATATATATATATATATATATATATATATATATATATATATATACCTAATTCAACAAAAAAAGAAAAAAAGATGAAGAGTTGTCAAATTCATTAATAGTTAAAGACTTTAAGAGATTATATTGTCATATTTATCTTTGTTAAAAAAGTGTTATTATGTTGAGTGTAACAATTGTAAATCCTTCATTATGTGAAGTGAATCATGTGAGCACCATTATGACTCTCTTCCATGAGAGATTATCGTTTTGATTATAATTTTGAGTTCTTGACTTGAGAAGGAGATTGAGACATGATACCTAGAGAAGTTGGTACTAGTTATATCCAGAAGAGCTTTGTACTCATGATACTTAGAGAGATTGGTACTTGTTGTAGCCTAGAGAGGTTTGTTGGAAAGGTTTGTAAGATCTGGAAAAAAAATGGAAATAAGCCTTGTGTTGTTTGGTGTTGACCTTGCTTCTTGGCAAACAAATCTCAACACAGTTATAATTGTAGTCACAGACATCACAGGATTTTCTCACTAAGTTGTCAAATGCAGCACACACCATTATTAACTTTACGTTCTTCATTATAAGTCTACACGAATGTTCATCCAATTTCAAGCAGTTCTTGAATGTAATGAATCTGGTACTTCCTCGCATATAGGAAAGTTTCAAGTTATATAACTTTTTTTTAATTTCTCTGTTTCTGTTATAATCAAGTACTGCTTATTACAATTTGTTGTCAGAGTTGAAATAAATTAGTTATAAGAAACTCATTTGCAAACAACTAATTTATAAGAAAGCACAAATCAACAAATATTCATTTCATTAAAGAACAATACATTCAACTTAACTACATTACACCTACAACATATCATAGGCTTACCATCAATATTGCAATTACAATAATGTTCATTATGCATATAACATAAACAACTTTTATCAACAATTTCGTCCACGCTTAAAGACCCAACATAACTTTCTCCAAATGAAGTATCATCTTCTTATCAACTTTAATTTCTTTAACTTTCTCCAAATGTAATATCCTTCTTGCCTCGATTCTTAGTTGTTTTCACAATTCTCAAGACACATTTCTCTCCATACTAGGTCGAAACTTTTCCATCCTCCATCACTACGATAATTAATGTTACAATATGCTTTCGGCACTCATTGTATGTGGAAGAGGAACAAGAATGACCCATAGACATACTTCAACAACTCACACCACAACCCTAGAAAACAAAACGAACAAAACGAAGTTCATCAGAAACCCTAATTTTACTATAACATTATAGAAGAACAATACGAACAACCTCGGTAAAACCCTCTCGAATCTCCAAGTTTCTATGAATCCTAAATTTGTTGAGTCCCCAGTCTCGAACACTCTTGTTTCCAATTTCCTTTTAATGAATCTTAATTTCATCTTGTTTCTAATTTCCTTTTAATGAATCCTAATTTCCTCATATTTTAATTTCACATTTCAGAAACCCTCTTTTCTTTATTTTTTTGATTACACATTTCCATATAACATGGTATGGTTGTACCATGTAATTTAATTATGTCAGCTCACACTCACAACTCACCTAAAATTTAATGATAGACACAAAATTGCGTTGATATTTCATTTTTAAGGACCTAATTGAAAAAAAAAAATTAAGAAAAAAAGTTATTTGAGAAAACCAACTTAGATAAAACTCACAGAATGATTAAACCTATAGGTAAAAATTAATTTATAATAACACGGGTGTGTATGATTTGAATATATTACATTTTCCTATTTATATTTATGGGTTAAATATGCTTTTGGTCCCTTAAGTATTACTGATTTTTGGTTTTAGTCCCTACTCAAAACATTGATGACATTTAATCCTCATAGTATTAAAACATGTAAAAATAGTCCTCAAAAATAGACAGCGTCAACTTTTAGTTGATCTGGCAAATGACAATACCACGTTGGCTGCCAGCTTTCCTATTCTTTGTCTGACACGTTGCTTATATCGTGAAAACCTCCATGGCCATCTTCCTGCGAGAGAAAACCTAACCTAATCTTTGCAGATTCATCATCTTCCTATCCCAAATTCCCCCTGTCAAAGAATTTACACCAAGTGGTAAACCAATTTCTCACCGCCTTCAATCCCCTTTCTCACAGTCTTCGACAGTAAAAAACCCTCCGCATGGAGAGGGAGGAGAGCGGCGCTGGTGGCGCCGGTGAGGGAGCGATTTCGGCGAGGATAGCGACAACCAGCTTTGTCGACGGTGGCTGGTTTCGTTCGTGGTGGTGGAGAGTCGTCACAGAGAAGCAACGGTTCTCCTCTCTCACGCGGGAAATGCATCCTCAACCTAAAAGCGTTATCCAGGACGCACAAATAAATGCAATTGAAATCTTCAAAATCAGCAATTATAAAGGTAGTCTCGTTGGACCAAATCAGGACCCTCTTCTACAAACCGTAGTGGTATCCTGTCAAGGCTCAAACAATAAAAACGGAGCCTCCAAGAAAACCCTCGCCGCCGTGACAGGGACAGTTTTCGGTGTCCTTTTGCTCTCTTTTATTGTCGTTTTCTTCTTCGTCAAACGCAAGGAATACATCTCCATTGAAAGTAAGAAAGAGGGAAATTCTCGCCGGGATGGGTCATCACCACTACCAACCAACCTCTGTCGTCACTTCTCAATCTCAGAAATCATTGTCGCTACCAATAGATTTGGATGAGAAAATGGAGGAGAAAAGAATGGGAGATGAACAGATAGATAGAGGATTTGACGTGGCAGACAGAGAATATTAAAACTGACAGAAAACGTGGCAAGTCCGTTAGTGAGATTTGACGCCGTCCATTTTTAGGGACTAATTTTACATGTTTTAATACTAAGAGGATTAAATGCTATCAATGTTTTGAGTAGGGACTAAAACCAAAAATCAGTAATACTTTAGGGACGAAAAACATATTTAACCCTATATTTATCCTATTATTTTATTTCTCTATTTTATAGTAGTATTATACTTAGAGATGACAAAAAAATTCGCGCCCGCGGATATCTGCGAATAAAATCCGCGACGGATAGTTGATACTCACGGATATTTACTATCCGAAACCCGCAGATAGCAGATATTTTAATATCCGCTTATAAACGGGTCGGGTGCGGATATTATACTATCCGTACTCGCGAATATCCGCTACCCGCAAAAAATAAAAATAAAAATTTAATTCTTATTTTATTAAGTTAAATTTAATTAAAATTAACATTAATTTTTATTTTACAAGGTTAAATTTAATTAAAATTGTACTATATGAAGTATACCGACTGATTAATATGTCAGATTGTCTTACTCTTTGGAAGGATTGAAGATCAAAAGAGAACAAAACAAAGAACGACAGACTAATTCAACTAAAACAAAAATTAAATTTTAATTTATATTATATTTTATATATTTTTTTGTAATTCTATTTAAATTTTATTTTAATAATTTATAAAAATATATATTTTTTAAATATTTGCGAGTATCTGCGGATATTTTTTAAACGGGTATCCGTATGGATAGTAAGTGAATTGTTTTTGTTGAATCGGATTGCGGGTAGACACTATCGGTATCGGTATCCTATCTAATTATACTGGTCTTCCCATTTATTTTCATCTTTTCCTCCATCCTAAATTTAAGCCCAAAACAGAAATGGTGCAACAACAAAAATTAAAAGAATGAGAGAAAATCTGTGAAAGTGATATCCATTCTGAATTGAAAGTTGATTTCATTTATCCTGTGTACAAACAAAAGCAAAAACAATTCACAAGACCACTCTGCATCTTCTAATAAAAAAAGAGCATCACCAAAGCAAAACAATAGTTCATGATTTCAACATGCAGGCTACGTGCATTGCACTGCTCCGCACAGCACGCTTTAACTAATTTCCTTTGAGCATCATACATCATCTTCATCCATCTTCTTCTTCTGCTGTTTTGGACTTTTATTTACTTTTGCTTCACAGTAAAATAGAAAAAAATATACGTAATATAAAGTAAAGATGAAAGTGGGGTAAAACGATATGTACTGTGTGGAGGGAATTTGGTAGGTTGGTTAATTATGTTCTCCTTTTTCCGATTGACTGGTGAGGCTTCCCTTCAAACAACTCATCAATGTAAGTCTCAATGTCTTCAGCTTGGTACTTTATATACTTCTCTGTCTGTCTCCCCGGGTCAAAAGTCTGGGCGAACCTCGCAACGAATGATCGGTACGCAGGGATAATCACTGCAGAGATGGAAACCCTCAGCTCCGATTGCAGCTGCTCGTCTTTCACTACCCACGAGCTCTGCGTTTTGTGAATCTCGTCGAACAAAGAGTTGAAGCTCTTGAACCTCTCCTTCAGCACCGGTTTGTGAACCTTCCCATTCACGGTCAACCCTTCGTGGTTCAGACACTGCAGCACCCTGTTCCAC
The DNA here is from genome assembly GCA_027742785.1 of Vigna reflexopilosa. Taxonomy (NCBI): domain Eukaryota; kingdom Viridiplantae; phylum Streptophyta; class Magnoliopsida; order Fabales; family Fabaceae; genus Vigna; species Vigna reflexopilosa. Next base: position 19,399,423 of record CM050914.1, read on the forward strand.
GTCTCCCTCTGGTAGTTCTTGTGGTAGTTTCTCAGGTCCGAGGACTTCTTCCTGATCCAGTTGTCGCCCATCACCTTGCTCATCTCCTTAGAACTCTTTATCTTCTGCAGAATGTACCTCCCATTGTTCATCATGAAGAAGTTGCTAAGCGCCACCTCTTTGTAAAGACGCGCCTTCCCCTCCAGGCTCGAGTCTAGCAGGTCCATCACCCTCAACGTCTGTTTCGCGAATGGAGATGGTGTTTCCTTGTCCCAAGATCCCTCATTCTTCTGCTCTGTATTCTTGCTTGTGGAACCCGAACGGTCCCTCTTCGTGTGCTCCCTGAAAACCTGCTCAAGGGTTTCCTTGTACTCCCCTGCTATGTTTAGATAGTTCATGATGTAGCGTGTGAGGGGGTGCACTGCGCCACCGGGGACGGCGCTTTTCGCTGTCTCCGATTTAATCTGGTTCTCCAGGTCACAGAAGATGTGGATGGATGCCTCCCCAAGTCTGGACTTGGCAAGGTTCATCTCTGTCTTTATCTCCTCGATGGACTCATCTGGAAAGAGTCTGGCCACGTTGGAGATCACCTGGCAGAGACTCTCGTACATGTCCAGGAGCTTGAAGAGCTTCTCTCCGGCTCGCTTCGTCATGGCGGCGCCCTCCGCGAAGTTGAGAAGCTGAATCACAACGCCGCGGGAGAGGCTGCTGAAGAGTCCCGCCGCCAAGGCCTGGTTGTTTGCGAACACAGCCTCGGTCAGCTTTCGCTCGCCGGGGAAGTACACTGCCGCGTACTGCTTGAGCGTGTTGATCCAGGCAGGGATCATGTCCCTGGCCATAGTCTCCCACTGCACCTTCGTCACCATCTCGTCGATGCTGATTTTCTCTAACGCTAACTTCTGGTTAATCTCCTCGAAGGCGTTCCTCCGCGAGATGATGTACACCTGGCAGCACTCCGATTCGTAGCCGCCGAATAACATCTCGCTGGCGATCTTACTTAGGCTGGCAATTGTCTCCTCCGAGTACCCCGGGAAATTCGTGTCTTGTTCCAAACCATCTTGTTCTTGCGCCACCTCTTGTTGTTGTTCAAATGCCGCCATGTGTTGTTTTCCTTTGGTATCGATGCTGTTCTGATTATATCCTCCGGGATCCAATTCGGTTGGGATTCTTGATTCTTCAATCAGAAACCGGAAGTCCTCCTCCAAATACGTCATCAAACGCTGGTGGATTGAGGAAATGCGGTTCATCATCGAGACTTGTGCACCGCTGATCTTCTCCGGTTCATGATCAGGATAATTACCAGTCACCAATGTAATCAGTTTTGAAAACCTGTTCGCGTTGTTCAACAACCACGAATCTTCCTCCGACACCTCACCCCATCTTGGTTTACCTTCACCCGCGTCGTATTTCATTATCTTCTCTTCCACGAGATCCAAGTATCTCTCAGCGAAGTCAGGAATCTCAAAGTTGTGCGCATTTCCATCGTTTTTTAGTCTCCTCAAGAATTGGTCAATCTCTTGAGCAAGTTTCTCGAGGCTTGTCGGAGTAGACGCGGCGGGTTCTTCCTTCTTATGCTCCTCCTCCGCCTGATCATGCCGCGTCGGGGACAACGGGTTGGCTTGGGCGGCGGCACCGTCATGTTTAGCACCGGGAGGATGTAGGGTGTCACCAGCGTTGTTATTAATCTCCATGATGAAGGTAGTTAGTTAGGGAGACGACGGTTATGTTTTACTCCTCGGCGAAATAGATAAAAGAGAAGAGAAAAAGTGTTTACAAGTGACAAATGCGTACGCTGAGGAGAATCACACGTTTGTCTTCTTTTGATTTAAGAAAATAATATAATAATTGAATAATTGTTTCTGTGAGGGTTGAGTGGTTGACCGTTGACGTTACTTTTTTTTTTCTCCTACGTCGTTTCGTTTGTGCTTCTCACTAACTACGGTTCGTTGAATTGATAGGGATGGGCAGTGAGGGAGAAAAAGAGAGATGGACCTTTCCGCTTTTATTATTGCCTTGTTTGTCGGAGGCGGTGCGTAATGCGCGCCACTCACCGCAACGAGCGGGTTCGGATCTCAATAATAAGACGCTATTCCGGGTCGGATCCAAACCCGATAAATCTCGATGCTACGCGTTATGCCAAACAAAGAGTGATTGAGATTTGACATAACACTTCAGATCCGGCTTAACAGGGAGCTGAGTTAGCTGAACTTGATAACTTCCAAAAAAAAAAAAATTTAGAAATTGAACTGACAAAGATAGAGATAGATAGATAGATAGATAGATAGATAGATAGATAGATAGAGAGAGAGAGAGAATGAGATATGGCGGAGGTAGAAAGAGGCGAATGCTGTTGCAACCGTTTCTGGTTCTGTGTGCGACGGTGACTGGTGTGGGATTGTTGATGCTGGCGCTGAGGCCGTTGGATCCTCCAATCACTGTCGATTTTCCGAGGGATGTCAAACTCGGAGATTCAGACAGCTCGAGCTCCGATGACGGGGGCACGGGCTTCGTCCGAGATAAACCGTGCGCAACGGTGGAGGAAATGGGGAAGGATTTCGAAAATGGTGTTGTTGGGAAGGAAACGCTGAGAGTGAGGAGAATTATCGAGGATCACTTCGTCCTGAACGGTGCTTCCCTGTTCTGCGTTTGATTTACCATTTATGCGGCTAACAATTGTTTCTTTGACTTTTTCTGTTTTGAGGAACGAATATCTATTGTTTTGAAGTTTCTCTTTTAAGGCGTGGAGGATTTAAATGAATATAAGGCGAGCTTGTTGGTACTTTGTAATGTCGTGTCCAAGTTTCAGTTGTTTGTTTTGATTGAAGGTGCCACTTTTCTCAGAGTGGTCTAAAGGTCTCTTGTTGTTTGACGACAGATTATGGATGGTTTTGATACTTCGTAGTTTTTGTGTTTGAGTATAGTGTGCCATTTTGGGTTTTAAGTGATTGTTCTGTTTTCTAATAAGACATTGTTGTCAGTGTAGTTACACTTACATCTAATGTAACAAATGCATTATATTTCAGTAAAAACTTATTAACACATTTCTAATGTTTTCAATCATTATACATCTAGTTTACTCTCAAGACAATTGCTCAGCTGTGAAAGTATGCACTTGCTTGTTTATGGATCATTTATGACTAGTAATTATCTAATCTATTTTTTCACCATTCAATTTTACATCCTGTTTTTTTTTTTCTTCTGAAAATCATCTCAATTTATAATTTCGCACCTCTCAGTGAGATTCAATGCATAAATGTGTGAATAGGAACCATGTGCTTCTGCAAAAACGGTTCTTGAATCAGAAGATGTTGAAACTTTTGATACAGGTGCTTCGAGAATCAGGGATTTGCCTCCGGAGCAGTTCTGTAGTCATGGATTTGTTCTGGGAAAGACTGCAGAGGCAGGTTTTGGGAACGAAATGTACAAGGTCTTAACTGCTGCAGCACTGAGTATAATGTTAAACCGGTCCTTGATCATTGGCCAAACCAGGCATATTGGTTCTTTCCCAAGCCTTTCTTTTTCATTTTTAAGAGTTAACATTCTTTTGATGGACGCATGAAGTCCTAACTAGTAGTTTATTTTAGGGTTGGTTTGGTGGTGTCCCTTTAATAAAGGGGCTCTGAACTCGGACTATTGCTACATGAAACATTCTATTGAAAACTGATATCTGAATCACTTACCCTCAGTCTTAAGGAGACAATTTAACTACCTTAAGAGCATTTACTGGCTATGCTTGTTATATAAACGTGTTAATTTTTTAAGCTTGTCTTGACTTCTTGTTCCAAAAACAATTTCGCAATATTTGAATGGAAACCTATCTTTGTCATTTGACACATAGATGTGTTTACAACCACGCAGATACAAAAACCTAGTTGTCTACCATTAATGGATTTGTGAAACTGCTTTGGTCTTGCAATTTATTGTCTGTATTTGTCTTTCCATTATCTGATTTCCACCTTGGTTGTATATTTCAGAGGCAAGTATCCTTTTGGGGATTACATTTCTTATTCCAACTATACCTTTACAATGAATGAAATAAAACATCTGTGGAGAGAAAATGGTTGTGGAACCAAATATGGGAGGCAACTGGTTATGAGGACTGATGATTTTGAAAAGCCAGCTCAAACAAATGTTCTCTGTAGCAATTGGAAGGAATGGAAGCAACCTATCATTTGGTAAAGTGACGTGGTTTTTCTACTTGTTAGTCTTTCAAGCATCATGTAATGACTATGGACCTTATATTTTAGGTTTCAAGGAACCACAGATGCCGTGGCAGCTCAATTTTTCTTGAAAAATGTACACTCTCAGATGAGGAACGCTGCTTTTGATTTATTTGGGGATCCTCAAGTCCTGGGATCTCAACCAAATGTATTTGGAGAGATCATGAGGGTTCTCGTATCCCCTTCAAAAGATGTCGAGGCAGCTGTCAATTGGGTTATTGGTGGTGGGGAGAATCCTGACATCTCGTTGCATATGCGGATGCTTATGAATAGGTAATACATAATTAAACTCTAATATCATTGCATGAGAAATGAAGCTGGTGAGGCATACTCTTATATGGTCATGTTTCTTGTTACGTATTTACCTGCTCAATAAATTAAGAATTGAAAATCAGAATCTATATGATACTTGCATTGGAAAATGAAATCAAACACAGCATAATTAATTACATATAAATATCCCACATTATACACAAACGTATTAGACCATCTCCAATTGGAGTTATTTATCAATAGAAACATTATTTTAGAATGGATCCCACAAACATGGATTCTTTAAAATTGAAGAGAGTTACTTATTTAAAGAACTTTTCTTAATTTTAAGGAATCCATGCTTGTGTAACCCACATTATAATGTTTTTATTGATAAGGAGCTCTTATAAGAACCTTTTATTGGAGTTACTCTTAGAAGTTAAGCTTGCATTTGATATTCCTTCTCAATTCTATCTATTTCGACATGAATTAAGTTATAATTTGGAATAGAAACTAGTTGGCTTTGGTTTGGGATTGGTATCATTAATTATTCTTGTTTCTTACCCCACCCCCTCCTATACTCACACAAGAATACTGACCCTATATACATGTGTAGAATGCTCATTCTCTTTCTCCCCTTTTTACATCAAACACGTCTATATCTTGTTTGTGGTCTTCACTGTGGCACTTATATATAGTTATATTACAATATGATAGCCAATTGATTTCGACATGAAGGCAATATCTTTTTTTCTTTCTTTGAAATTTTTCAAAAGTTATGCCATTTAAAAGGGTATCAGAATATGTGAAACATATGCAACAGTCAAACCTATTGTTGGACACATTTTTGCCACTTTCTCATACACATATCTGAACCTCTCTTCATGACTAATTACTAGTTTTAGGTAATACTATTAATGTTAGCGTTGTGTCGAGTTGGAGTTGGAGTTGGTACTTCATAACTAATTACTAGTCTTATTAGGTAATACTATTAATGATTGTTATTTTAATTAGCTGTTTTAAGGTAAAATAAACCTGATATTGATGATGTTAGGGGACAAGGTTATGATCATGGGCACAATATGAAGGATGAAAACCAAGGAGTGCAACAAAGATTATTGAACGTAAATCTTATAGCATTTTATATATCATGTAGATGTCATAATTTGAACTTAGTTTTATGTGATATGGGATTTATGTTCGAGAATTATTTCTTTCTTCGATTTTTATAATGTATATATTATATATTATATATTATTATTATTATTTGCATCATCTATAAAACAATGAAAACTTCCGGAAGACAATGGATATAAATTTTCTATTAAATCATTATCTTAAAATCAATGAGAAAGTAGAATTGAAAGTGTGAATACAATAAAATTTCAAGCACCAAAGTTGACATATTATTTGATTAATTATGAAAATCTTGTTAACATCTTAATTTAAAAAGTAAAGGTGTGTTTAACAACTTAGGAGAGTGGAAATTTTGAATTTTTTTAGGAATGAATATTTGGTATGATATTTTGTTTGCTCTTAATTCTTAGTGAGATTCTACCATTTGGTGATAGGTATATGAATTTTGGTATAGATAATTTAAGAGGCCTTATTTATTGTTTATTTAAAATATTGGGGGGAAATGGATTTGCATTGACTTTGTTCTCTACCTAAAACATGGCCATTGAAATGAACGTAAAGCTGAAATTTCGTGAAAAAATGAAAAATCTTTAGAAAGTCATAATTTGATGAAAATGTTAATGACGAGATGGAATTACATATTATGTTTAAGAATATTTTTGTATTGAATATTTTCTTTACATATCAGAACAATCTATTTCTTCTACTGAAACTTGATTTAAATAAATTTTACAATATGGAATCATTTTTTAATTTTATTTGAATCTAAAAAATTTAAATCTTTAAATGAGAAAATTAATTACAAAAATATTATCTTAATCTTCAACAGTTTTCTAGTTTTAGTGAACATTCAGATATTAATTATCTTGATTTGTTTTTAGAATTGAAAGTATTAGGAGTATCCATAAGAATAGTAACAAAATTGGATTATTTGAACATGCTGAATCTAAATAGTAACAAAATTGGAACAAGTGAGAGTCTTGACAAATTAATTGATGCTTATTTAATTAATTTGAGATCTTTGTTTATAAATTAATAAATTATAATGATATGATAGCAATGACAAAATTGTTTATGGAGAATCAACCTATCTTTTTATATTTATTTTCATTCTTTTCAAAACCACCATTTTAACATTTATGCAGAATCCTATAAGTGCTGTTTTAAGTGAAATTTTTACTTGAATTTGTTGGGAGATGACTTGGGTTAACTAGTACTATCTATACTCTATTCTGTTCAATTTTCTATGCAGCTGAATACTTGGTATCTGCACTAGACGAATAGTGCAGTGGTGTATTGCACTAGACGATTGACTTTTATTTGATTGTAGAAACACCTGCTTATAAAGTATTATTAACAATAACAGTAACTGTGGAGAAAAGTTTCTTTAAATTAAAATTGATTAAATCATATCTTAGATTAACAATGTTATAAGATAGATTGAATGGATTAATCATCCTATCTCTTTTAAGCGAAATGTTAGAATTGCTTGACTATAAAACTTTGATTTAAAAAAGCTAGAATATAAAGATTGATAATTCATATTATATTAAATTTCTATCAAAGCTTTTGCCTTAGTTCCAAAACTTTTATACACGGCCTGCCAAGAAGTCAAACAAAATACTGCTAGGTAGCAAATTTGTTTCCATTACCTTATGCTAATATAGCTATCTCTTTGAAACCTGAGTACTGTGTGTCCATTCAGCTAGCATGCAAGTACGAAGAAAAGGTCTAAAGAATACATTTTAGATGCATAGACTCTCTGGCTGTTGAGGCACCCAAACGCCGTCTATTACGATATTTCTGTTTGAAGATATCAAATAATATTAGCCTCTTGAATGGCATAACAGTAACTTCAAATATACGAATATGAAAAAAACCAAAAAACATAAAACGAAAGGCCTAGCCTTATAATAAAATAGCATTGCATGCATATCTGACGCACTATCTATGAGTTTTCTGTTCATTCTTTTTTTGGGGGGATAGGAATGAAGTTCAACCTTCTCGCAGGATGGTTTTGACTGATTGATGCTTTTTCTGTCATTTTTAAAAGGTCCATCAGAGCAGTACAGGCTGCATTACATTGCATAAAAAAAGCCATAGAGAGTCAGCACCTAATGTTAAGACCAAAGGTGGTTGTGGTGTCAGATACACCTACTCTTGTTGAAAGTATCGTGCCCAACATTAGCGAATTCGCACAGGTAAGTTCTCAGTTCATGGTGTGAATCTTTTTGGATACAACAATATGCCTCTCTTAATCATTAGTAACAATGGAAATTACTGCTTTGAAATTAGAGCTGGCTATCTGTTGTAGTAAATAAATTTTATCTGAACATGATGCAACTCGGATGTCTTTTTGACCAGGTTATTTATTTTGATTATAAAAAGTTCAAAGGAAATGCCTTTGAAGATTTGCCCAAGAAAGATTTTAGAGTGAAGGATTGGGGTCCAGCACCCAGATGGGTTGCTTTTGTGGATTTTTTTCTTGCATCTCGTGCCAAATATGCTGTTGTCTCTGGGGCTCATCGTCGTGTTGGAACTACGTATGCTCAGTTAATCGCTGCACTAGCTGCAACACGGAATCTGGGTAAATGCACTGTACTCACCATATTTTGTTTTAATTTGTTTCTTCAAATATACCATTGAAGCATCTGCAAACTGTTATGTTCAGGAGAGAACTCGACTGGTTCAAGTTTTTCATTTTTGAGCAGTTTCCAGAGTAATATTTTGACCGAAGGTTTAAAGAATCAAATTGGGTGGGGCCATGTGTGGAACAGATATGCTGGACAGTTAAGTTGTCATAATCAGACCAATCAATGTGCTTTCACACCAATTCTCCCTCCCGGTTGGTGGGACGGCCTAATGCAGTCTCCTATTCCAAAGGATATTAATCGTCTTGCTGCCTATGGCATCACACTGTCTGTTCTTGGCACAGTTGATTTCGATTCCCTTCAAAATCACTGTAGTTCAAGGAAAAATATTGAGAGAACCATCACTTTCAATTTGTAGCCTTTGCAAGTCACATTGTATTCTTTACGGTATTAAACATAATAATTTATTAGTTTAGAATTTGTTGCCTCATTCTTTTTATCAATTTAAATGTAGTCATACAAGTTTTATACATGTAAAAATGTATTTTTTTTAGTGTTTAAGCTGTTCACTGGCTAAATGTAGAAAACGAGTAAAAGAAAAAAATGAGACTCGGTTAGGTTTATTTTTAGTCTAGGATGATGAGCATAGTACAAATCTTTAACATTCCATGAAGTTAGTAGTTACTTCTGAACCTTTGGATGTTCAGAATTGCATCAAGTCGTTAGTGCCGTATAGTGTAATTAGAGATAAATCAAATAAAATAAATTGTGCATAAATATAGATAAATTAAATGAAACAAATAAAAAGAATTAGTGTATAATTAAATAAAAATAAATGAGATCAGTGTAATTAGACATAAATAAAATAAAGTAAATATATGACTGATGAAAATTGTAATAATTTAAATTGTAAAATAAACATTGATTGTGTTAGAGGAGTTAAGATGGCAGAAATGAGAAAGTAGATGAAGTTATAATAACATCACAAAGAAACCAGTTTTGATAGAAAAAAGATTGGGAGTCTGTCAGACAACCCTGCGACCATCCCCAGCTTGTAAAGTCAGGGAACGATCCTCTACAGCTGGGAATGGGTCTCGTTCAGTAACAAAGCCCACAGTGCCGTTAATCACGCTCTGATCACAGGGTCATGGTTCATCCACCAGACTTCAGTTCCTGTCTTCTTAGATCTTAAGAATACAGAGGTACGAACCTATAGAACAGATCCTGTTCAAGTAAGGTCGTGGGCATGGGAGTCCGCTAGTCATTTATAAATGTACTTTCTTTTCATAGCTCTTTCGATGTGGGGCTATATTATCTGCTGTCATTGTAAACAGTTCCTGTCAGCTAATTTCTTAGTGCTTGCAACTGAAGATGATGTTTGTGGTGGCAAAGTGGGATGCCCTTTTGATCAGGTTTTTTCCTTTATTATGAACAGTTAAAAGGAAAGATTTTAGAAGGTTTGGCCGAGAAAGATTTTGCATCATGTGCCAAACATGGTGTTGTCTCTGAATACTACAATTGTCATGAATTCCCTGTAAAAGCATTTAAACCACCAGTTTATGAAGAACAAACACCATGGGATGTAAAGCTAGATTGTGAGACAACTTCTGATTATTATGCATTACCAACAATAAGAAATTTCAAACTAAAAATACCCTTCAATGAATAAGGTGTGATGTTTGAAGAAAAGGTTACAGAGTACACTAATCAAAAGGTCTACGGGTTACCTATAGCCCTTTGGTTATACGTCGAAGGAATATTTAAATTTGTATTAAATTATTAAATATCTATATATCCTGTTTACAATATCCATATTTATTATTTCTATTTTATCATTTCTAATATAATTATTTATTAATTTTTTAAATATTATAGACAATTTTATAAATTGAAAAACAATTTCTCTACACTTAATAATTAGTTAACAATTTTATCTTTTATTAAATTTTTTATATAAGTAAATTTAAAAGACATTTTATAAGTGAGAACTCAAGAAGAGAAGTCTTGCAATTTTGACAAAATGATTTTATATTCAATCAAGTTCTAAGAAATGATATAGGGTTGCCTCTCATCTCATAAGTGAAGGAGTATGCTAGCCTTTAATGTACTAGAAATGAATTAGAAACTTCTTCCCTAACTACTCTTCGAGTTCGATGAAGAGGAGCTTTCCTTGATGTTGACATGTTCCAAAGGCTTCTAATGATTCATTTTAGGTGCATATTCACCTATATTAGGAAAAATATCATTTACCTTTATTGCAAAATCATTTTTTTTCTTCTAAAGTAATAAGACTTACTTAAAATGTTTTTGTCCACTTTGAGTTATTTGTAATTTGTTAGACAACAACTCAAAGTGTAATTTTTCAAAGGTTATTTAAGAGTTAAAAATAATGGGGAATGAAAGTGGAGTTAAAAGACTTGAAGGTTGAAACCAAGAAATGAGAATCATTAATGAAAGGATAAGAGTTAAAGTTTATAAAACTCCCTTTAGCATTCTTGACTCAATTATGATTGGGGAGTGAGAGGTGTCTTAAGTAGCACTTCTTCTTTGAGTAAGAGTTCTTCCTTGAGTAGGATTTCTTCCTTCTCCTTTTCTCTCCTCTGAATCTCTTCTTTCTCTTTCTTTTATTTCTCCTCCCTCTCTCTTATCTCATTTTCTTCTTTCTCTTTCTTTTCTCTCTCCTCCCTTTCTTTTATACATTCCTCCTCTCTAATTCTTTTCTCTAGTTGTATTTGTTCCTCTTTCTTTCTTTTAATTTCTTTTATTTCCTTATTCTTCAAGAGTTTATCATGTTTCTCCTCAAACTCCTTCTCTTTAAGAAATAATTCTTTTTCACCTCCCTTGATGTTAACGTGTCCAAAGGCTTCTAATGACCCATTTTAGGCACATATTCACCTACATCAAGTCCTATGATGCACTATTTTACTCTAAAAAGCTATTAAGCTTCTAAAACAAAATTAAACAAAGTGTTTTGGCCAAATACAAGGCCTAAAGAAACTATTTTACATATTTACAAAGATATTCAAGATAAAAGAAGAAGACTAAAAATGTTATCCTCCTACAAGATAAAACTTGAAGTTCCATCTCCCCCTTCCATCTTCTTGACCATGAGAGGTCCAATGTCTTCTAAGGCTTGAAGAAAAGCAAGAATAAGATTGAAAGTCTTTCTTCTACTTCCACTTTTCTAACCTTAGCTTAAGTTGATGCTCCTTGGATGGATATCCATTTAGTTTCCTAAATGAGTTTCCATAATTTCTTTGCATGCCACCAATTGTATTTATACTTGTAATGAGTTTTGTTTGGTTATGTATTAGTATATGTGAAGATTTAGTGTGCTATGGTTTTCAAATTAGTTATTTCCAAGGAGAAATGCTAATCTAGGGTAAGTTCAAGCGTATTGAAGGAGATTTGTTAGGTGGGACTATCCTAACTCTAATAGTGTTTAACTCACATTGAGAAAATAATTAGGTGGTGAGAGTCGGAAGAGGCTTCACTTGACAAACAGTATGATATGATAGAGGATCATACTCATGAAGTTACTAAAGTTAACCCTATTAGTATTAAATGAGATATATGAGTATTATTTGATAAAAAAAATTTGTAAAGAAGAGAAAACTAAGATTTAATATTACTTGTGCAAAGTCTCACGAGTTTATTCAATACACTAGTCTTTCGAAAATAAGAGTCTAAATGTTACTTTGTAGTTCAATGGTTGAATCATAACCTGATTTAATTTATATATATATATATATATATATATATATATATATATATATATATGAATGAATGTTTTGATAGATTCTATATAAAAATTGTATGATATCTTTAAATTGGAGTTATTTGTATGATAATTAGCTTATCTTTTAGTATATTTTTTTATTTCTTTCTTTTATGATGATTGTATATTATATATAGAAACAAAGATAAAAATTGACAGTGATAGTTGCATTGGAGCTATGCACTGAAAGATTAATATAAAAATATTTTACATGGGTTTTAGCCTTTTGAAAAACATTATTAAGTTCTTAATTCATATTTTGAAGTTCTTATTAGTTATTTTGATCATGTTTTGAATTACCATATTCTATAGTCTAAGCTCAAATCTTGTGATGCCTAATGTTACATATACCTTATAATATTAAGTAGGTACTAAAGGGATGTTTTGAAAAACACTGGGTTGTTACCGTTTTTATTTATTTATACTTTTTAACCTTAAGAAAATATCAATTAGTTATTTAATTTATAATAGTTAAGTAAAAAAAAAATTACAGCACAAAAAGAAAAACTAATACTGATTAAATAAGAGTGGCAAAAATTTACCTAAATGAAAAATCAATTAAGTTTTTTAAGCAATTTGACATTATAAGCTTTAAATTAGTATAATGACAAATTAATTTTACAGTTTAAATTTTAAAATAAGTCTTTGAATTATTATAATTTAAAATTAATTGTATTAAATAATAAATTTACATTAGTAATGTAGAAAGACGTGCATACATCATACCTAATTGATTATGAGGATATATTTTTAATGTAATTTATTTTTATAAAATAAATGAAACAATGTCTTTAAATGTATTATTTCTAAAAATATATGTGAAATATTTTCTATATGACAAATAAACTTCCACAACTTCTTTATTGGAAGGATGCTTTATATAATTTTCATAAAATTTAGAAATGAAACATTTTTAATTTAATATAAAAATAAAAACATATTTAATCATTTATATTATCATCCTATCATATCAGCTGTCCCTTATCAAATACTATTTATTTTTCTTACTCTTCCATCTCTACAATGGAAGGAACAACTTCTCAACTTTCCTCCCCTTTATTTCTTTGAATTTCCATATAAATTGACTTATACAACACTATATATTTATTCTTAAAATAAAGTAGAATACGTGGTCTTAAATTATAAGTTGATCTTTCATATAAAAAAAATCGAAAATTACAATTAAAATAATTGTGAACAACAATAAATATTAAAAAAGTCATCAAGTTTATGTTATTAATATTTTACTTATATTTTCTTTATTATTGAAAAATAAGTAATTTAACTAACTAAATAAAATATTTTTAAATTTTTGTTTCTTATTACATACGTAATTTCCATTTTTTTCTTTTCTTAAAACTTGAGTTTGAACAATAATTCAATTCAACAAAACTAATGACTTAATTTCATAAAACTAACGTGTAAAGTAAAATTTGTAGTCACTTATATATTATATAAATTGACTTTATCTTTAGTCGATGTAGAAAGTTCAACAAAGAGGCACTTTATTTAAAAAAAACATAAAAAGTTGAAAAAAATACATGAATGTATTATGTGAAATATGAAAGTTGTCTCTTTGAATTTTGAGTGTGGTGAGTTTGAGCTTCACCTCTCATTAACTTGACTTGATACGTTGTAGTGACTTTGGAGGTGTGTCGTGGTGACGTGGATCTGGACCTTCCGGACTTAATCTTGTTATCCGATAAACACTACCATTCGAACCCTTTTTAATCTCTTTCAGAATTCGAACATCTTCTTTTTGTTGCAACCAGTAATACTGACCAACTACACTCTCTTTTCTCATATCACTTGCAATTGATATCACATTATTAGTAAATAATGCCAAAACAACAATAAGTATAATTGTTTTCGGAGAATTCATATGCAAATTTCCCATCTTTTAGAGGAAACTATAAGAAAAAAAAATATATGTGACTTCAAAGAAAGATAAGTTGGCTATATATATAGTATCAATTTAATTCTACTTATGGTAGGTGTCATTTCCTATTTCATAATCAAACAGTTTAAAAAAATTTTAATACCACTTCCTATTTTGGAATTCAAATACCATATATTGTTTTAGAGATTTATTAAAGTGGTGATAAACTTTAAAACAAATATTTATTATACTTAATCCACTATTTACTCTAAAATTTAAAGAAATGATAAAAACACCACATTCATTTTCGGAATATTTTGAAAACACGTAATATACATTTTGACTTGTTTTGGATTTGTTTTCAATACCACATCTGTTTTAGAGTTTTATTAAAGTGATGATAAAATTATCACACTCAATTTTAGAATATTTTGAAAACCACGTCTTGTTTTGAAATTTTAACAAAAATATCATATTTATTTTGAAATTTAATATATAATTCGATTGGATTTTCTTTTCAAGTTTCTCTTTTTAAATAACAATATTTAGAAGTTGCCTTATTAACTGGTAAACAATAAAAATCATGAGAACATATTTGAAAAAAAAAATTTACATAAATAATAAGCTAATTTATTTTTAAGATTTTTTCCAATGTCACTTGTTTTATAAATATCTTTAAGTTATTATAAAATGTATTAAAGTAATGATAAAAATATTGAAAACCACATCTCATTTTCAAACTTAAGAAATCTCACATCCTATACCATCTTGCTTTTATTTGTTTTTCAAAAAAATAATCACTATAATTGTTCCAGAAGTGCAAGGAAAACAATTTTATTCGAAATTATATATGTATTCAAAATATTTACGAAGTTTTATTACAATTAATAATATTACTAAATAAAGTAGAGATATACTCAGACTAATTGATGTGAAAATATGCTTTATTAACGGGAGAGTATTATAATTTTTTCTATACTTCGTTAATATAATTCATTCAGAATAGGATACATTTTTTCTGTGTAATATTTACTCCTCATTTTATCATTCTATTTTATTATAAATTGATGGTTGTAAAAATCTAGAAAATTAAGTATAAAATTGATGGTGTAAAAATTTAGAAAATTAAGTATTAGAATTGATAGGTGTTTTAAAATAATATGATTAAATATTTTAATGTTAAAATAATTTAATAATATAAATAGAATTTCATAAACACGTCTAATTATTAAAAACATTATTTATCTCTCTAGAACTTATTCTCTAAGTTCTCTCTTCCTTCTTTCTATGATTTTAAACTCTTGAATTATCTATTTGACGATAAGGGGGTACTTAGACAATCACGACAATGAGATCTACATCATCATCCGATCAATTTGTTATATAGAGTGAGTTAGATTCTACCCCTTTATCTTTTGATCTTTACATTTAAGTCACATTCAGATAGAATGACACATGTGTTATTCGATCGCTCTTCCTTCTTCTTTGTCGATCAATAGTTAAGGATCTCCTCTGATCAAAATTATATGGTTTATAGACATTTATAGAGTTCTCTGACTTGAGACAAGGATAGTGTGCTTGATAAAGCCGTTGTAGCTTTCCAAATAGGCAAGGGAAGCTAACCAATATATTTTAAGTTTGTAAAATTCTGGTTTAGAATGTATATAATTGATTTTAGGTGCTTTTGAGTTGTTGGATTGTTTTGGTTTCTAACCTAATGAGCAATATGGTACTCTATTTTCATCTATTAACATGTTTTTGTATCAATCTTAGTGTTAAAGATCCCAAATTAGTCACTTGGATAGGTGCGAGGTGCACAAAAACCAAAAAAGTTAGGTTGTTGTAAGAAAATGACAAGAAAAATTGATTATCTCACTTGATAATCGATTATTCTAGTCAGAATGTCGTTTTCAAAGCTCTCTAGAATAATCGTTTATCACATATGATAATCGATTATTGTAGTCTGAAGATCATCTTTGCATGAGTTCTCTCTACAATAATTGATTATCGGGTGTGATAATTGATTATCTATAAAAAAAAGAAAAAAAACTTAAAATTTAATATTTTGTTTATGCAAGTTTGTTTCTTTTATTTTATTCTTTTCTGTTTCCTATGGATGGAAATGTAATGATAATGTAAGTATTGTTTAGTAATATTGATTAAAATTTTATGAGGTTTTATGCAGAAAGTCATGTATGTTTCCAAGTATGGTTTGAAAGGAGTTTCTAGGGTGAAATTCTTGATAGTGGTTTCAAATAGAATGATGTATTGATGTAGGGACTCAACCTTGGAGGTTCTCTTGACGCTCTAATAATTACTCCATCTCAGATAGAGAAGGGGATTATGTGCTAGGAGTAGTAGGAGGTCATAGTCTATGATCTGGTATTCTTTATCCATAGGTGGTAGATGGATTAGCCTTGTGTGGTAGCTTGGAGGAGGACAACTGTTTCATCACTACGAGTGCAAAAATTGCCATAGTCTGACATCATACACATGTCGACTAAGAGAATTATTCACCATCTCTTGCATATACATAAATTGATTCATCTCATCGATATGTACAAAAGTGCTTGAACCAAAGGATTATCAATTTTCACATGTAGTCGAGGTAGAGGGAATTTCTTCACCATGAAATGCCCAAATCTCGTAATTTGGCACGAATCCTTTTTGGTACAGTTAAAATTTTACCACTTCATCTTTCAAAAGTATAATACATTCACATTTGATGCATAAGCATCTAATCCCTTCATCAAGAGCATAATATTTATATTGTCAAACTGTCCTGACAAACTCTTCAACTCTGAAGACAAAAGTTTCCTTCAAACATTTCTTACCATTGTAACAACGGTCATACATCTAATCGTGGTGGATGCGTCCTTTAGCCATGCTTTGTCACATCCTGATAGCAACCTCCTCAAGCTAGATTGGGCCAAAGCTAGAAGAGAAGCTATGGTGATGGTGAAGATGGTGAGATGATGCGGAATTCAGTGGGTTGAGGGGAAGAAGGCTAATGGCCTTGGTGTTTGGATAGTGATGGGGTGGTGTTTGATGATGCTCTTAGAGATGTTAGGCAACTCTAGAGGAAGGTGGCTAGAGAGACCACATGAGATGCTCTAGCCTTCAATGACCTAAGATGAATAGTATGAAACAAAAATGGTGGCATAACATTACTCAAATTCAAAGATGAATACAAGAGTGGGAGACACCTCAATTTATAGGCTAAGGGTGTCTCCAAATTGTAGAAGTAAAACCCTAAAGACACTACCTTGACCTAACTTGGAGACAAAGGCAAAAATCATCTCTAATAGGAGAATGACATATGGCCACTGTCTATAGAGAATCCTCTCAATTCCTAGAGTTACATGTGACCACTAACTATGGGCATGACACATGGCCACTCTCACATGGGAGGTTCCACACACCTTTGTCCACCAAGCTAAGTTAAAACTTTGACCACATGGTCAACCTAGCTCATGAACATCCACTTTGGGCCAACATTGGGCCTTGACCTTTGTTGACCCAAGTGGTTTAAAAACCACACACTACTTTGACCAAAATATAAGGTCCAAATTAAATTCTACACTACTTGGTCTATAATAAAAGTCCAAATAAATCCTAGACTACTTGACCCAAAATACAAGGCCTAAATTATTCCTACTCTACTAGAAGCTCCATAATGACCCAAGATAGTCCAATATAGTAAAAATTATCTATAAGATTAATCTCCTTTAGGTTGAACATACACATAAATACTCTATTTATAATAGAAAAAATATATGAATTAAACCCAAAATATAAATAAAAAATAATAACAAAATAATTAAAAATAAAAAATAAAAATAATATATCTAATATATATATATATATATATATATATATAAACATCAAAACATTCCAAATAAAAGTAATCTCTTTAATTAACCAGTACTTATAAAATTTAAGTTTATAATATAAATCAAATTGAAATTAAGTTTTATTTAAGTGAAAACAAAATTTCACTTTGAAACATAGAAGAAAAAATGTACATAAAATCTATCATCAAGAGGAATCAACTAAATCCATTGATGAAAGTAATCCATAATCAAAAGTAAAAAAAGAAATTAAAATTGAATGAGCTCACAATTAATTAATACATAAAAGTGAAATTAAAGGAATAAGTGGAATGAGTAAAGGAAACAGTCTTTTCATTTGTTTTTAAAAAACATTGTAAAAGAAGTAAGAATACTACTTATACTTTTCAAAATTCATTTGATGTATTATTAGTCGGTGAGTTTTATCTTATTTGAGTTTGTTTCCATCATATATGTTAGATCGAAGAGTATCATATGATATAAGCTTTGAGTTGATGTAGAGTTGAAGAATGATGATTTTTCTTTAACATACTCTCTCTCTCTCTCTTTGTCTTTTTCTTCTCTTCTTTCCTTCCTTTGTTTTTCATCTTTTCTATATTTCTACTTCAATCATCCTTCTATATTTTTCTCAAGAGCAACAACTTTGTTCTTTTTAGTTGATCTTCTTTATATTTATATAGGCTCTTTTGAAAGATGATCGTTTGATGAATAGTTAATTTTTTATAAGAGTAGGCATATTTTAGTTGAGAGATCAAACTTTTACTTTTTCATTAGAGGTATATAGAAGAAAAATGTACATAAAATTTATCATCAACGTGGAGTCAACCAAATCGATTATGAAAGTAATCTATAATTTGAAAGTAAAAAAAAATAAAATGAGATGAGCTCACAATTAATTGATAAATAAAAATGAAATTAAATGAATAATTATATGGAACGATTGAAAGAAATAGTCTTTTTGTTTGTGTTTTGAAAAACGATGTAAAAAAAAGTAAGAATACTAGTGATACTTTTCAAAATTGATATAATGTATTATTAGTGGATGAGTTATATATAAATTATGGTTTCGAGATAATTTTAAACATAAAATGAAGATTGGAATTATTCTAAAAAAATCATTAATGGTTAATAATATGACTGCCATAATATAAAATGATAAATGGAAATAAAGTACATAAAAGCAAAATGCGAAGAGAAAAAAGAAATAAGGATAGCAGAAGGTAATAGAAAAATTGTGAAATGAAAAATAGGGTGCAGTGTGCAATGATGAGGCTAGTAAGGCAGCTAAGTTAGCAGTGAAATCCTCTTATCTTAATCAAAATAAATAATCCCACGAAAGCATATTCAGATTGCAAGCAAAAGGAAACTAGTTGGACAGGAACTATTTAATATCTACCAATCTTGGGAAACTCCTTTTGTCTCTCAGCATTGGACGTGCCTACATATGTTAGGAAAAAACAACCTTCACTGTTTAAGTCTTATGTTCTCTCATAGTCAACTGAAACCATTATGTTTTCTCAAATTGTGATTCCTTAAACAATGATAAAGTTCTCAAAATTAAGACATTGGATAACATTTAGCCATTTTGGATACAAGTAGAAAAATCACGTAATATTCTGAGAGAAGGGTTAGATCACAAGCAATGCAATAACGTTCTCCAGAAACCATGTACCAAACTGGAATTTTAAGTTCACAAATTATAAGGTATCATTATATTCCTCTTTTCAACATTAGAAGACCACAACACATTCATTGATTAACAAGAGCTGATTTATAACTCAGCTTCTTCCTATTTCAAGTACACAATGAAAACTTGGAAAAACCAAGATTGAAGATAGCATTCCGCTGAGACTGCCAAGGAAATGCAAACAGAGCAAATCCAAAAAGCTAATTAATCTGATGAATATTGTTCAACTGAGAGAAAAAGGAGAAAGTAACGTTTTGTGTCATTCATCATTGGCCAGAAATGGAACAAAATATAATCAATATAGGAATTTACCCAGTCTACCAGAAGCTTTTCAGGGCCACGCTTATCATCATATGCTTTGCGTCCAGTAATTAGTTCCAGTAACACAACCCCAAAACTGTATATGTCAGATCTCTTCGTTAATTTTCCACTAGTGGCATATTCAGGGGCACAGTAACCTTGTGTTCCCATGACCCTTGTGGCAACATATGATTGATCTCCGGTTGGACCAAATTTTGCAAGCCCGAAATCAGAAAGTTTTGGATGGAAATCTTCATCCAGTAGTATATTGGATGCTTTAAGATCCCTGTATATAACTGAAGGCTTTGCTTCATCGTGGAGATAATGTAGCCCTTTTGCTGATCCACAAGCTATAATCATTCTGGTATTCCAATCAAGTGGCTCTTCATCAGGAGAAACATCTGCAAATAACCATAAACAAATATTAAAGATACAAAGATCTAAATGTACTTTTGGTGAATAAAGACGCACGTCAAGAACAGACAAGATACAGCAGTAGTTACGTTAAGCTATAAAGCATTAACATGTGATACTAAACATGGCCTTATTGAACTAATTAGTAGCACCCGTCTTCAGGTCAGTAAATCATGCACAATCCCCTCAGATATTAATAAACTCTAAGGCTTTACATAATTTCCTCCAATTCATGGGCAGAAAGAAGGCAGGAAAAAGATACATGGAGTAACTAGTAACTGATAAAAATTTGGCATTGAAGAAAAAGGTTGCTTTATAGTATTATACCATGAAGATGAGATTCTAGGGATCCCAAAGCCATGTACTCATACACAAGAAGACGTTGATCCCCTTCCGCACAGTAACCAATCATACTAACAAGGTTGGGATGGCGTAGAAGGGAAAGCATGAGAACTTCCACCAGAAATTCTTTCTCCCCTTGAACACCTGTAGTATCAAGTCTTTTAACAGCTACAACCTGATCAAATCCCGTAGCTTGTTAAAAGAACTATATTGCACAGCAATGTAGCATACTGATGGGTATTGTAAATGAAGAAACAGGCACACAGAAAATCTATCCATCATGTTATACCTGATTTTTCCCAATTATTCCCTTGTAAACAATGCCAAATCCACCTTGCCCAATAAAGGTTTCATCTCTAAAACTTTTTGTTGCTGTTGCAAGCTCTCGGAAGGTAAATATCCGGGCCTTATGAGAACTTTCACCCTCCTCTACTGGGTTTTCTTCTGGTCCATTCTCTGTATAAAACCAAGTTATGATCACTAGGGTATACAAGCAAAGCAAAAAGCAATAGAAAGAGATCTTGCTTTTAATAGTATAACAATATTTTACATAAGCATAATGCTCAATGTGAAACTTAGGCACTCCAAAATACACAAGTTCCTATTGAGTAATCTGGACTAATTATATATGTGTCTACATATCTAGCTGACGAGTTTAATATTAACTTGTTAAAGTGAAAATCTCTATATATTTTTTTCTAAAGAGATGCATAGAAGATATAAAATTTTGTCTTAAAAAATAACTACTCAAAATTAATTGCAGAGCTTTCCTTCAGCAGCTTATAAACAAGTGATAATCTTTGTAAAATTATCATGTCAAAGAATTGCTAAACAAAATCAAACCAAGCCAAGAAAAACTCAGGACATCTATCTCCCCTCTTGGGAAAGGAGTTATTAGAAGAGAATGAAGGAAATTCTGATAATCAGTATGTGTTCAATTACCAAGAAAAACTATCTATAATCAGTTCCTATGAAAACAGGGCGGTCAGCTCGATGAATTCACAAAAAAGGACCATTCCTTTGGCTGGACTGTAGTGACTTTCTAAGTTGCCTATATAAAAAAGGAGGGAGATGATTTATTTTCCTAGCAGAATTTGTAACCAACAACTATGGTATTTTACTAAATTGATTTCAAAGTGTGCAGGAGGTTCTATGCAATAGAGGCTGATGTAATATTCTTTTGATACTGAAATGAGACCACTCAATTGTGCAGACCAGGTTGAAAGAAAGCATTTCCACACGAAGCAGCGTCAAGTTTCCGAGAGGCCTAAAAGAAAGCATATCACATGAAGCAAATACTCTCAGGCTAGTGACAATCACTTCACAAAATTTCCACATAAAAAATTTCTTCCAGAATTTAACATGCATGCTTTTGCTTTCCCAAGACTAGAGTGAAAAACAACACAGTAGCAACACAGAAAAAGGCATTTAGGCGGGGGCATGAAATTTGAACACCCCCTTTAGTTTTTTAATTGATTTTGGGAATAAGGTACTAAGCTTTATGCAGTGTACATAATCAGAACTTCAATTTTCAAATAAGAAATACCCCAAGAAGACAACATTCATCCAAGACCTTTTTTCTTTCACCCTAAGATAATAATCAAATGAAATGAGAACTGTAACTAGAAACATCATCTGAAAACCAATTTGTCCCCTGTGGTGACTTAAAACTCAAACCCATTAAAAAAAACTGGCAAAAAATTTAAGAATTTGTTTTGAAAGATTGAATCTTTAGAAAAAAAGGTAACCTGGAGAACTTTCAGAGACATCATTTGTGTTCTTTACAGATTTGAGATTCTTGTTTTCCTCATCCCGCCCCTTGGCACTCTTCTCTTTGCCCTTCTTCCTCGACCCGAAACAAGGGCAGCTACTACCCATCTATCAGAGAATTCCAACCCAAAATGCAAATTTTCTGCTTTTTAGTGTCCCCAGTCACATGAAACAGTAGGCACGGACCCAGAGAAGAAAGAGAAAACCACGCAAACAGAGGGGTTTTATTGAAATTCAGTTGAATTCCCAGAACATCACAAAAGAAGAATATTCTTGTTTGGAAAAGAACGACGGCGAAAAACAAATGCGTGCTCACACGGATCTCAACGGAATCTGCCCCACTCCCGCATCACACACACGTTGCAGCAACCATGCTAAGTGTGCTGCTGTGGTTTCTTGGTGAAAAAGGAAAAGAATTCACAAAATGAGAATGGTAGTTTAATATAAATGGAAAAATAAAATTAACTGATTGAATTGCCCATAGATTTTAATTAATTCCAGTAATGATAATAAATGTTTATTTGTTTCCTTAGAAGGAAATTGTGTGTAGGGTAAGAGAAGAGTTTGTTTGTACAATGACATGCATGTCTATTTGGTTTCTGACTTACGTGTACTTTCTCTCAAAACCTCCTGTTCTCTCTGCTCTATGCCACATTTGTCTCTCATGCTCTTGCACTTGGGTGCTCAATTTAAGGTTGTTGGGTGCGTCCGTGCATGTTTTCCTTAGTCAGCTCAAGCTACACTAAAAATATGTAATTTTATCATTTCTCTAAAATTAATATGTTTTTCCATTTAAAACATTATTTACATAAAGTATCGATGATGATAATAATAATAATAATAATAATAATAATAATAATAATAATAATAATAATAATAATAATAATAATGTTTAATTATAAATTTTAATATTTTTTATGACAAAAAAATTAATATTTTTATTAGCAAAAAAATATGTTATGTTTGAACTAAAAGTGTTTAATTTTATAAACTTAGAATACCCAATTAATATGCTGTTAAATTTGTACATGGACAGAAACTACATATTGAAATACTATGTGAATCAAAAGTTGATTTAAGTTAATATCATTGAAATTTATATAAAATAAATGTGTTGGGTTAATCTTACATTCATCAATCAATTATAAATATATATATTTATAATATATATATTTATTTGTAAAAAGATGCTGTTTATGAAACTATATTTATAAGAAAATATGAAATATAATAGATGAATATATTATAAATTATGAGTTAAATGATTTGTTGAACATTGAATATTTGACTAGTTTATATGAAATATGGTGAGTTAAATATAATAAATTCTTTGATAGGCAGAAAAAATATAATTTTCTGATGAACATAACATATTATTTCAATTAGTTTAATTTAATTTAACAAAAAAGATAAATAAAATAAATATTTGTGGTATGATTTAGATCGGATTAAAAAATCTTAATTATTATAAAATTATTAGATATTTTATAATGAAAAAAAAAATCAAATGAAAAAGTTTTTATAATAATTAACTTAAAAATAACATCAATGAAAATTTACCATTAGATGATATTGTAATATTTTTCTAAACATTAATAATTAATATTTGGAGGAAGAATAATAACAATAAAATTTTAATTTTTAAACTAAATCTTAAATCTTTCAATCTTCATAGAAAACTATACTTCATAGCATTTATTATATGAATTAAAACAATGATTTTTCCTATGTAAAAATACAATTAACACAATAAAAATTTGGGGAAAAAATCTTATGGAAAGAAAAAAAATTCAAAACATGTATTATAATTAGTAAAGAAAACTCTCAAATTTTTGCTTCAAGCAAGATATTACACTGTTTCATGGCCCAACAGATCTAATGATCCTCTGTTTTGAAGGATCTGATCTCACTTTTTTTTTTAATCAGGGCACCTTTTTGTTTCTCATCACTCTCTGTAATGCTTTCGCTGCAACGCCTTCATTGTTCCATGGTCGATTGCTCCATCGTCGATTGTTCGTGCGCCATGGTCCTAGAAGAGCACCACGCCATCACCGCTGCTCACGCGTGGAGGGAACAATCGCCTCCGTGCCGCTTGCTCTTGGAGAGGTTGCTGCCGTGGTTGCCAAAGTATATTTTGAAGGATCTTTATGAAAGTTAAAAAGATTCTTTTTAAATCAATATTTGTTATAGAATTTTATTATTATTTATTATTTAAATATTTTTTATGTGACTTAAAAAAAAATACTTAATAAAATATAAATAATCTGTTTAATACATTTTAAGTTTAATTATGTGAAATATTTTTTCTTTAGAAAGTTATTTCATTTTCATCACATCACGTTCATATATATTATATTTCTCTTCACATACATTCACCATAATTGTATTTATAGTATTTTTATCTCATTCATTGCATATATTATATCTCTTTTGAATAATTAACCATCATTTAAGCAAATTATGGAACATTTTATGGAACACTTCATAAATTTTGTGTTCATATTTAATAAGAACACAAAATCTATTTTTACTTTTAAGTACCTTTGTTAACAAAGGAAGTAATATTTGTACAAAAAATTCTAACAAATCCTAATTGAAATTCATCTAAAATTCTTAAAAGAACACCTAAAACTCTAAAAGACCTACTACATGCAATCAAAATTTTTAAAAAGCTCTAAAGAGAACAAAAGATAAAGTTATTATATTTAACAAATTAATCAAATAGAAAGATAACTTTTAAAGAATTTTATGACATACTTCAATATTCAAACAATCGGATAAATAAGTCAAAAACTTAAAAAAATATTAAAAAAGAAAAAGTGTTTTACTTTTTAGAAAAAATAATATTTTTTATAAAATGAAATTCAATTTAAAACTTGTATATATTTATATTTAAAGTTTTTAATTAATAAAATAATTGAATGTCTTTTATAAAATCTATTATTCATTTATAATATTTTATAGACTCTCACTTTATGACACTGTTAAATTTCTATATAAGATAACAACAACCAATTAAAATATTTTATGTAAATTTAAAAAGGAATTTGATAAAAAAAAAAGGAATACTCACATCAGAATATTAAGATGTTATAACACTGAAATTTTGGTAAAGACAAAATTTAAATGAATATACGTGTTGATCGCGTCACTTCTTAAGTCAAATTTGATCGACAAGCCTCCTCTGGTCAAATTTAATCAAATAAGGAGTAAAATTTTGGAAAAGAAAGAATACATATTTTAAGTGAGAGATCAAACTTTTGTCTTTTCATCAGATATACATAAAAGAAAAATGTACATAAAATTTATCATTAACGTGAAGTCAACCAAATCGATTATGAAAGTAATCTATAATTTGAAAGTAAAAAAAAATAAAATGAGATGAGCTCACAATTAATTGATAAATAAAAATGAAATTAAATGAATAATTATATGGAACGATTGAAAGAAATAGTCTTTTTGTTTGTGTTTTGAAAAACGATGTAAAAAAAAGTAAGAATACTAGTGATACTTTTCAAAATTGATATAATGTATTATTAGTGGATGAGTTATATATAAATTATGGTTTCGAGATAATTTTAAACATAAAATGAAGATTGGAATTATTCTAAAAAAATCATTAATGGTTAATAATATGAGTGCCATAATATAAAATGATAAATGGAAATAAAGTACATAAAAGCAAAATGCGAAGAGAAAAAAGAAATAAGGATAGCAGAAGGTAATAGAAAAATTGTGAAATGAAAAATAGGGTGCAGTGTGCAATGATGAGGCTAGTAAGGCAGCTAAGTTAGCAGTGAAATCCTCTTATCTTAATCAAAATAAATAATCCCACGAAAGCATATTCAGATTGCAAGCAAAAGGAAACTAGTTGGACAGGAACTATTCACCATACAAACAACTAATATAGTCCCACATTGAAAGAGTTTTGAAAAGAAAGTACATTTATAAACTACCAGCTGACATCCTTGGCCACGACCTTACTTGAACAGGATCTGTTCTATAGGCTCGTACCTCTGTATTCTTAAGATCTAAGAAGACAGGAACTGAAGTCTGGTGGATGAATCATGACCCTGTGATCAGAGCGTGATTAACGGCAGTGTGCTGTAGAGGATCGTTCCCTGACTTTTCAAGCTGGGGATGGTCGCAAGGTTGTCTGACAGACTCCCATTCAAATCTTTTTTTTCCAGTTTTTGAATAGCTTCTTAATCCTTAACAAAAACACATTCCTCATTCTTCATCTCCAGATTATGACAAGGCTACAACGGAAGACATACTAAAAGTAAAATCAAACATTTTTTTCTATTGCAAATATAAACTCAAGTTTAATTAATTGCCAGAAACTTATAAGCACCTACATATATATTCTCTTTTCTAATTAGAAATTCTTGTTATTAGACAATTTTTTTTTAATTGTTAAGATTTATTAAAGTTCATTTTCATCTCAGTTTCTTGTCTAATGAAATATTTAAATTTTGTTAAATTTATCATATGTTATTAATTGTATCCCTTAAAATTAACGCTTTGCGTTAAAACGCCAAACCACTATATGTAATATCAGTGTGGTATATAAGCCAAATTAAGTTTGTAAAAAGTTATGAAAAAGTCATTGAAATCCTAAATTGAAGGGTTGTGCTGTTAAATTTTACATTTTTGTTTAATTTTTGATACCCAACTTCTTTCATTTCATAATGTCATTTTTTTCTCCACCTTTTCATTACTTTTTTTTTCAATTAATATTATGTGAAAAGACAAAATGTTAAAATGAAACTTTGGCACCTCATAAATACATGAATGAAATTGGTGTTGTCTTTCTTTCAGTTTGTTTTCCTTTTAAATGCGCGATACTTTTATGAGATACAACTTGATTAACATATATTTCATAAGTTAATTTTAGACATTTTGATCATGTTTCACATTCATGTGTAAGATAATAATTGTGTTTAATTATTTGCTAGAAAGTATAAAACTAATTAAAGAAACATAAGTAAAATATGGTATAGAAAAATAATTTACTCAACTATTTGTAGAAAAAAAAAATTAAAACTAACTAAGGAAAGTAACTAATGTTCTAAAAAAAATATAACAATCATCCATGCTTAACTATCAAAAGTAATAGAGAAATTAATAAATAAATTATTAATTCTCTATGACCGTATTTTATCTCTTAATAAATTATTGTATAGAATTTTCAATTCCATACACAACTTGTATTCTATAAATAATTAATTGTAAAAATAGAAAAACTTCAATTTGATTTGTTAACCTTTAACTCCATCCTTGTTCTTCTCATTTATTCGTAAAATAAAAGAATATATCTTCATCCTAAAAGAAAACAATTCATTCCTCAGAAGAGACATAATACAAAACGATAGTGCTACACAACAAATTAGTACTACAAGAAGAAAGGAAGTTTGCTAAGACAAGATCAATATTGTATAGCATCCTCACATGACTTGAGAACTAGTAAATAACAATATGATCGAAATAGATGATTAACAAGGTATTACCTTTGTAAAACTCATATGGCTAAATAAAAAGACTTTCCATGAAAGAAAAAACTTTATGAAAAGCACTAATACATAAGTAGACGCACTACTAAACAATTTCACTACTAAATGCGTCAATGAGCTATATGAGAGTCTTGCTAAACGCATTTGTGCTATACTTTTCTAAACAAAGCTAAACGAGATCTCACTATGATATATATAAAATGATGTTTTTGGTAAATGTGCTAAAAGATACAATCATTGTTCCAAAAATACATGTTGAAAGATATCTCACTAAATGCGCTCTTAAATCAAACGAGTGTTTATTAAACAAGGCACTATTAGGAATAGCCTTGCATAGGCTAAACGATATCATGTGCTAAACGAAGTTTTCATCCAACGATGAAACTCTCATGATTTGCTAGGTATCTCAACTAGAATGCCTAAACGACCAAATGCTGCTTGAGCAAGGAAATTTTGAAATACTTATAGTTGTTCTAAACGCACATTAAATGCACAACGTCTCAAAATAGAAAAAAGTTAAAGGAAAAAGGGGCTTCGAGCGCCATGCACCTCTCAATTTCGCTTGGGCGCCCCCTCTAGGGGTGCTGAGCACTGACAATGCTGATGTGGCAGATCTGTTCTATTTAAACCTAAAACGCGAAGGGGTTTGGGTCTTTGGTTCTTTGGAGGCGCGATTTCACTTAGAGGAGAGCTTGAAGGGATGCTAGGGTTTGAGGGAACATTCATTTTGTAAGCTCTAAGGCTCTCCATGGTAATGGAGAGCCAAATCCATTTTGTTGGGATTAGTTGTAGCCTATGAATTCTTGTGTAATGGATGATGGATTCGTATTTATATATGCATTTTCTATCAATTGCTAGTATTCTTATTTCCAATCTTAAAGCTTGCCTGTAATAGAGATGTTCATGGCTTGATCTTTGATTCATGAGTATGGGAATGTATCTTGTGTAATCTAGAGATGAGGTATGATTCACTTGTTGTCTTCGATCCTAGTTCTTAATGGGGATTTTGCTTGTTAATTAATCAAGAGATTGATAGTTAATATGTAAAAACTAGGCTTTTTCACCTAAGGAATTAGGGCTAGAGTAATTTTGTAGATTGACTTTAGTAATTTGATGGAGAGGAGATGAAATTGTGTAAACACAAGAGTGAAATAGGTGAAAACTAACCTTAGCAATGTCATTTCATATAATTTCTAGTATATTCCATTCTTAAGTGTCTTTAAGCACCAAAGTCCAAACTTGTATAGTTGAAATTTTATCTTCTTTGCACTTGTTTTTCAATTGATATGTTGTTCTTGAGTCTATATGAGTTTTTAATAATGCAATTAACTAGTATTACACGAGTCTCTTTTGAAACGATACTTGATCTTAGCATTTTATATTACTTGAATGATTCAGTACATTTGCCGAGGCCTTAACAAGTTTGAGCACCACAAGTTGTCCAAATTCTCCCTTCCTTGAGGATGCTCCAAATGCTTCATTAAAAGAATGAGAGAAAGGGAGAAGCAAATGAGAAAGCCTAGTCACCACCACCCTTTGATGAGAGACAAAGAACTTAAGCCTTGCAAGCCAAAGTTGATCAAGAGGATTGAGTGTTTAAAAATGTCAAGGTAGTGGAAGGGTTAAGATGAATATTTATATGCTTGGAGAATTGATTTGGTGGCTAGAAAGAGGTTCAAGAAGAGTTGGTGAAAGAGCACACCAATAACAACATTCGCACTTAATTGATTCATTTGTCAAGCTAATGACGTTAAACAAGCGCTTTTGGGAGGCAACCCAGTTTTCTTACCCTTTCTTACTTGTGTTTGTGTGATTTTTGTGTCATTTGCATTAGTAACTTATGTTTTGCATGTTTCTGTTTTATTGCATTTTTGTGATTTATGAGTTGTAATGTTGTGTTTATGTTTGTTATGAGTGAATTATGTTAATTTTAGCTTGTTTGGTGTGTGAGTGCATTGAATGATGGTCTGGAACAAAAAATCATAGAGTGAGTGACCAATTTCGCAAAAATCTGTATTATGAGTGGCCAATCATAGAGTGAGTGGCCAATTTTCTCTAGCCACCTTCCCTAAATTCGATTCCTAGTAGATCTCTTGCTCGCGTCATACACCAAACCATTCCACCTCACCAAGAGCTTTCATCATCATTTCATTAAATACCTTCCAACCTATTCAATATTCTACTTCCTCATCCATCCTTCACCTTAGTTATGCTTCTGCATCTGTGGAAAGCTCACAATCCAGCCATGGAGGGAGCTTATCAAGTGGTAATCAAAGCCTTGGTTCGAATCACGCGATTGAGCTAAGTATTTCTTCTTTCTTTCCGTGTTGTCATCCATTTTCTCCTACATTGTCTTGTGGTTCATGGTATTGTTCCATTGTTTCTCATTTTATTAAGTTAGATCTTCTGCAATTGCTTTGAGTTTGTCCCGTGTTTGAGTCATGTTCTTGTTATTTTAATCGGTGAATTTTTTCATTTTGAGTCAATTCTGTTCTTCAATCTGATTTTCGTAATGTCATAGTCATATGCTCAATTCTAAGTCTAATGTAGT
Organism: Vigna reflexopilosa; assembly: GCA_027742785.1. Lineage (NCBI taxonomy): Eukaryota > Viridiplantae > Streptophyta > Magnoliopsida > Fabales > Fabaceae > Vigna > Vigna reflexopilosa. The sequence goes on from CM050914.1 coordinate 19,429,687, forward strand.
TTTATCTTGTTTAAAATTTGTGGTTTAAGCTGCTTTCTGTGTTTAATTGTGCTGAATAAGTGAGTGTGATGTGTTGTAAAATCTATCAACTAAAGAAAGGCTATGAGATAGTGAATCTAGCTTGGTGACAAATTAGCTAAAAGCATACTCGTGTTTCATTTCAATTTTTGATTTCATTAAACTTTGTTTCAGAACTTCTACTTCATGTTTATTGTGTTAAGTGCAATTTCAGAGTCAGTTATTTAGTGTTTTTGCTTGTGATAAGTAATTACACACCATAAAAGCAATAATAGCTACACAACAGTAGAATTGCTTTAAACTCAGTTTTCACCGATGCTAAATGTGCTTTGAAGGTTCAATTTGTGGGTCAATCATACTTAGCTGTAGTTTCATGTTAAGTTCAATATATTTGTGTTGGCAAAAATCACGTATGAAGTTTTGATGATGAACAGAGTTGCACAAGTCAAGACAAATTAAGGATTGATGTATTTTTATAAAGCTTTTGTAATAATCTAAGTTGATAAAGTAGTGCTCACAAATGTATTATGACTGATTATTGTAATTTACATTTAAATGTTGTTGAGATTCGTCAACATTCTGTTTTAATCGATTAAACCTAGTTTTAATCGATTAAAACCGAGGCTGGCCTTGAAAGCCCAAGTGCCACTGGAATAATCGATTAAAGTGTATAATAATCGATTAGCTAATCGATTAGTCCTGAGAATAATCGATTAACACTGACCGTTGGGGTTTTCAGATTTGAAAAACTAGCCGTTGTACTCATTTTAATCGATTAATACTTATGTTAATCGATTAAATACGTTAGATGGCCAGTTTTCGTAGAATGGAAGAGTATTAGGCTGAGTCTATAAATTGGCTCACTATTTCTCTCAAAAAAAACTCTTCCCTTGTGCTCTAGTACTCTGAACTCTTTTGAGAACTCTGTGAATTTGCTGAAGCTAAGGAAACTCTTGTCTGCAAAGTCCTGAAGTGGTACTGCGGTGACGGAGGAATAGCTTGATCATCCTTGGTGTGTCTGAGGAAGTGTTTGGAAGAGAATCATCCTTCGTGAAGCATTCGAAGGAGGTGATCATCCTTTGTGAAGATTCAAAGGAGGTGTAAGTTCATCTCTTGTGGTTTCAAGAGAGGTGGTAATTTCTAAACTGTTACAAATTATTTTTCTGTGTGACTAATATTTGTAATTGTTTTGTGATAGTGAAAAAGGTTTATCTTGTTTGAGATAAGCGACTGGACGTAGGATCCTAGTGATCTGAACCAGGATAAAATACCTGTGCAATTTTTCTCTTTCCCTTACTCTCTTATTTACATTTAATTATCTGCTTAGTAAGAAATTAAGAGAAAAATATTAAAAAGGCACAATTAAAGGATATAACCAATTCACCCCCCCTCTTGGTTTATTACCACGCTAATAATTCCGCTGCAGCGATTCTAACAATTGGTATCAGAGCTTGCTTTGATAGTCATTCAAATGGCAGGATCACATCAAACCTTTGCAGAGGGTGCATCAATCAATAGACCCCCACTATTCACAGGTGAGAACTATGCATTCTGGAAGGTAAGGATGCAAATATTTATTGAATCTATTGATTGTGAAATTTGGGATGTTATTGCGTCTGGTGCTTCTGTTCCTACTAACAATATACAGGAACCAAAGCCTCGTGGTCAATGGACCATTGAAGAAAAGAGAAGATTTCAGAATGACGTTAAAGCTCGGAACATTATTGCATCAGCATTGACTGTTGATGAGTTCTATAGGGTTTCTGTTTGCAAAACTGCTCAAGAAATGTGGGACGTACTCAGAGTGACACATGAAGGAACAGATGACGTAAAGAGGGCAAGGAAGAACTCCCTAATTCAAGAGTATGAAATGTTCCGGATGAAGCAAGGAGAAACAATTTCTGACGTTCAAAAACGCTTCACCAACATTGTCAATCATCTCATTGGACTGGGTAAGTCATTCGATACTGATGAATTAAACATTAAAATTTTGAAGTCTTTAGACAGGTCGTGGCAACCTAAGGTGACTGCAATCTCGGAGTCACAAAACCTCAACACCATGACTATGGCAGCGTTATTTGGAAAGTTGAGGGAACATGAATTAGATCTTGGAAGACTTGATGAAGAAGAAGCTAAAGCCAAAACCAACAAGAAAAGTTTGGCGTTAAAATCAGAGGTTGATAGAAGCAAAGGTAAATCGGAAGATGAAGACTCAGACGATGAGGAAAACTTAAGCCTCGTGATCAAAAGATTAAACAAATTTATGAAGTCTAAAGGTAAAGGAAGGTTTAGGTACGAGAAGAAAGATAATCAAGCATCTTCCTCAAATTACCGATGCTACAGCTGTGGAGAAAAGGGGCATCTAAAGGCAGACTGTCCAAATCTAAAGAAAGGTGAAGACAAAAAGGAGAAAAGATTCTTCAAGAAAAAGAAAGCATACATTGCATGGGAAGACGATAATGAGACCATTTCAGATTCAAGCGACTCAGATGAAGAAGCCAACATCTGTTTAATGGCAGATGATGACAATGTCAGCCAAGTAAGTAGCTCACATTATTCTGATAATAATAGTCAGGTTGATGAAGATGAATTGCATGAAACATATGCTGCATTGTTGATTGAATCTGAAAAACTAAATATTTCTCATAAAAAGCTGAAAAAGGATTTTAAAAATTTAAAATATGAATTTGACAACCTTCTTGAAGAAAATAAAAATTTGAAGTTTACTTCTGAAAATCTCAATAAATTAAATGATGCTTTGAAAACTGAATTTTCAAATTCATCTGAAGAAAACAGAAATTTGAAAAATAAATTTTTATATCAAGCAGAAGAAATCAGGAACTTGAAAAGTAAAGTGCTATATTATGAAAAAGAAAAATATGTTGCTAATCATGAATGTGAGTCTTGCATACAATTCAAATATTTTTCTGAACAAACAACCTTAGGAGAATGTAGCAAAAATAATGAAAATAAGGTTGTTAAAAATGAGTATGTTCCTAAAATTATACAAAATATTAGAACCCGTAGAATATGGGTAGAAAAAGGAACATCTCATGGGAACACAAACGTTGCATCATGCTTTTATTGTATGAAAAAGGGTCATACTTCAAATAAATGTAAAATTAAGCATTATGGTGTTCCAAGTGGTAGATATGTTTGGGTTGCTAAATAATTTGAATCTAACCCAAAAGGACCCATACAAAGAAGTTGGGTACCTAAAATAGCTTGTTTGTTCCTTTCTTTTGCAGGTAGTACAAAAATCAAGAAAAGTCATGTGGTGTCTTGATAGTGGTTGCTCAAAACACATGACAGGAGACATAACAAAATTTACAAACTTTAAAGAAAAGGAACAAGGCTTTGTTACCTATGGTGACAACAACAAAGGAAGAATTCTTGGAAAAGGGGATATAGGAAGCAAAGACACCTTGATGATCAAAGACGTTCTATATGTAGAAGGACTGAGGCATAACTTAATTAGCATCAGTCAACTGTGCGACAAAGGATTCAAGGTAACTTTTGAGAAGAATTCTTGCACTATTTTTCAGAATGATTCTTCTGAAATTGCTTTAAAAGGAGTTAGATATAATAATATCTATCTAATTGATTTAGAAAACGTATTAAACAAAAATATCTCATGTTTAGTTGTTAAAGAGGAAAACCCATGGTTGTGGCACAGGCGTGCTGCTCATATACATATGCAACAACTTAACAAACTAGTATCTAGAGAACTAGTAATTGGCTTACCAAAATTAAAATTTGTAAAAGATAAATTATGTGATGCATGTCAAAAGGGAAAACAAGTTAAAAATTCCTTTCATTCAAAAAATATTGTTTCAACTTTAAAACCGTTAGAACTCTTACATTTGGATTTATTTGGTCCTTCAAGGATAAAAAGTTTTGGTGGAAACTATTATGCTTTAGTTATTGTTGATGATTTTTCAAGATATACTTGGACTCTGTTTCTCACTCTTAAGAGTGAAGCTTTTAAAGAATTTAAAAAGTTTGCTATTTTAATTCAAAATGAAAAGGATTTAAGAATAAAAGCTATTAGAAGTGACCATGGTGGTGAATTTCAAAATGAACTATTTGAAAATTTTTGTGAAGAACATGGTATTTCTCATAACTTTTCTTCGCCTAGAACTCCCCAACAGAATGGAGTAGTAGAAAGAAAGAATAGATCATTAGAGGAACTTGCTCGTACTATGTTAAATGAAAATAATGTTCCTAAACAATTTTGGGCTGATGCTGTAAGTACTGCTTGCTATGTCTTAAACAGAATGTTAATCCGACCTATTTTAAAACGTACACCTTATGAACTCTTTAAAAATAGAAAACCAAATGTTTCCCATTTGAAAATCTTTGGTTGCAAATGCTATGTTTTGAACAATGGAAAACAGAATTTGGGAAAATTTGATTCAAAAGCTGATGAAGGAATTTTTCTTGGATATTCTTTAACTAGCAAAGCATATAGAGTCTTTAATAGAAATCTGCTTACAATAGAAGAATCCATACATGTTACTTTTGATGAAATTGTGGACCTTGAGGCAAAACCTCTTGAGTCAGAAGAATTTGATGCAGGAACAAGTGAAAATTCATCAAAGGAGACAAATGAAGAAAAGAATGATGACGATCCTCAAGATAAAGATTTAAATAAAATATGGCAACAACCTAGAGGATTATCTTTGGACAACATAATTGGCGATATCACACAAGGGGTAAACACAAGAAGTAATACTGCAAATTATTGTATGAATGTTGCTTTTGTGTCACAGATTGAACCAAAGAACGTTAAAGAAGCCCTTCAAGATGAAAAATGGTGTATCGCAATGCAAGAAGAACTCAACCAGTTTGAAAGAAATCAAGTATGGGAATTAATTCCCAGAAAAGACACTCATCAAGTAATTGGAACTAAATGGGTGTTCAGAAACAAACTGGATGAAGAAGGAAACATAACCAAGAATAAAGCTAGGCTTGTCGCAAAAGGATATAGTCAAGAAGAAGGTATAGATTATGATGAGACATACGCTCCAGTTGCCAGGTTAGAAGCAATACGCCTACTTCTTGCTTATGCATCTATGATGAAATTTAAATTATTTCAAATGGATGTTAAAAGTGCTTTTCTAAACGGTTATATCAAAGAAGATGTATTTGTTGAACAACCACCTGGTTTTGAAGATTTTAAAAACCCAAATCACATCTACAAATTAAAGAAAGCACTATATGGTTTAAAACAGGCACCTAGATCTTGGTATGAACGTCTGAGCAATTTTCTAGTAGAAAATAATTTTAACAGAGGAAAAATTGATTCAACTTTATTTATTAAAAAGAATGGAAAACATTTTCTACTTGTTCAAGTATATGTAGATGACATTATTTTTGGTTCATCTAATGCATCTCTCTGCGAGAATTTTGCTAAGTCCATGCAGGGAGAATTTGAGATGTCAATGATGGGAGAACTTACCTTCTTCCTCGGACTTCAAATCAAACAAATGGAGGAAGGAACCTTTATATCTCAAACCAAGTATTGCAGGGAAATTCTTAAAAAGTTTGAGATGGACAACGTCAAAGAAGCATCAACCCCCATGGGGACATCCTGCTACTTAGACAAAGATGAGACAGGTAAAGAGGTAATCCAGACCAAATACAGAGGTATGATTGGCTCTTTATTATATCTCACTGCTAGTAGACCTGACATCATGCAAAGTGTATGTGTGTGTGCTAGGTTTCAGTCAAGCCCTAGGGAGTCTCATCTCACTGCTGTAAAACGTATCTTTAAATATCTTAAGGGGACAACATCCTTTGGGTTATGGTATCCTTCAGGCGCTGAACCTAGTCTTGTAGGATTTTCTGATGCTGATTATGGAGGCTGTAAAATAGATAGGAAAAGCACCAGTGGCACCTGTCACTTTTTCGGTAGCTCCTTAGTCTCTTGGCACTCTAAAAAACAAGCCTGTGTAGCCTTGTCAACCACTGAAGCTGAATATATTGCTGCGGGTAGTTGTTGTGCACAGATCTTATGGATGAAACAGCAATTAGTAGACTACGGTATTCATTTGGATCATATTCCGCTTAAGTGTGATAACACCAGTGCCATAAAACTCACCAAAAATCCCATCATGCATTCTAGAACCAAGCATATAGAAATTAGGCATCATTTTATTAGAGACCATGTCCAAAAAGGTGATTGTGAAATGGAGTTTATAGATTCTAAGCATCAATTAGCAGACATTTTCACCAAACCTTTGCCTAAGGATAGATTTTTTGAGCTTAGGAGAGATCTTGGAATATTAGACATAGTAAAATAGGCATATTTAGAATTAATCTGGCATTTTTCGCTGTTTAACGCATTTAATCTGCTTATAAATCGATTAAAAACGCTGCCTCTAGATTTGCGACTGGATTAATCGATTAATCCAAGTATTAATCGATTACATAATCGATTAAAACTTCCTTTAATCGATTAAATACGCTCCAGGAAATTTTTTAAACAATTCTTTCGCAATCCAGCCGTTGCCAACGGCCATAAACGGCCTAAGCCTATATATACACCCCTTGGTCCCCATTCTCCTTACTTGCACCCACCTTAAGCCTATTCCTTCTACTTTCTCTCTTCTTTCACCCAAATCCTTGCCTTTCCACTATTTTCAATGGCTGAATCTTCAAGAAGGAGGAGACGAAGAACCAGTGCTGTGTCAGAGAATCCAGTTCAAACAAGAGATGCTACGGTAGAAGGGTGGCTCTCCGATGAAGCGGACCAACTGTCTTTCTCACGTTTCTGGAAGGAAAGGAAGCTGATCAAACAGAAGTTCATTGATCTATCATGGTATATATCTTACAACTTTTCCTTCCCAAATCTCATCATTGAACAAGGAGTTCAACACCTTATGGAACTCCGTGGAAGGTATTATCCGGATCTCGTTCGCACCTTCTATTTCAATTTAAAGATCCGGGATGGGGTGTTCCAAACAAGAGTAAAAGGAGTAGACATTGTCTTGGACAATGACATTTGGATTAATGTTGCAAAGGTCCCTGTATTAGAGCATTCTCAGACTATCCCAGATGACTTTGCACAGTTCAACAAGATTGTGGTCTACCAATCCTTTCTCCGCAATCCTCGTCTGCACAATGCGCGTCTTTTCCTTGCAGGTGGACTCAAGATGGAAGAACGTCTCCTGCACTACCTCATTGTCTGGATTTTGTGCCCCAGAGGATCCAACCATGCCCAATGCTCTGAGACTGATCTAATCATCATGTACGGTATTCTTCAGAGCATTCCTCTCAATTGGCCTCATTTGATTAAGACAATCATGTACAAAGCCAAGAGGTTAGATGTAGCCCCTCTTCCATATCCTCTCCTAGTTTCCCAAATCTGTGAGTACAAAGGAGTGGATATCACCAATGAAAACCATGAGACTGTCCTCCCTGGTCATAAGGTTGGAGATAATTCCCTAAGACAAATGGGTTTTATCAAACAGGGACAATCTTACATACATCCTGAGGATGCTATTGAGGGCAATGAAGATGAAGCTGAAGATATTCCAATGTCTGATCCCACAAATGTTGCTGGCCCATCTCAAGTCCATGAGGAATATAGTCTAGAAAGTCTCTCTAGACAAATGACTGAGATGACTCGTCTTCAAACTGAGATGATGAACATCCAAAACATTCGCCATGCAGAAATTTGTACTCATCTCAGAAATTTAGACACTAGGGTTTCAGGTTTAGAGCAACATCTCTTTAGTGAAAGTGATGAATTCTAGGAATTATTTGCTTGTCTTGTTTGTTTGGTGTTATGATTATGTGCATCCTCAATAAAAAGTGTTGTTTATTTTATTTTTCGATATGCCTTATCTCTTTTTATTTAGGGGGAGCACGCAGTTTTTTTTCTTCTGATCAAAAAAAGGGGGAGAAAACTAGCTTATAAAGCTTATAACTATTATTTTCTATTAATCTCTCTTTTTATGAGTTGTGACTATTTCAGATTATTAAAAAGCTTTGAACTCAGAGGAATTTTTTGATCATCATCAAAAAGGGGGAGAATGTTGGCAAAAATCACGTATGAAGTTTTGATGATGAACAGAGTTGCACAAGTCAAGACAAATTAAGGATTGATGTATTTTTATAAAGCTTTTGTAATAATCTAAGTTGATAAAGTAGTGCTCACAAATGTATTATGACTGATTATTGTAATTTACATTTAAATGTTGTTGAGATTCGTCAACATTCTGTTTTAATCGATTAAACCTAGTTTTAATCGATTAAAACCGAGGCTGGCCTTGAAAGCCCAAGTGCCACTGGAATAATCGATTAAAGTGTATAATAATCGATTAGCTAATCGATTAGTCCTGAGAATAATCGATTAACACTGACCGTTGGGGTTTTCAGATTTGAAAAACTAGCCGTTGTACTCATTTTAATCGATTAATACTTATGTTAATCGATTAAATACGTTAGATGGCCAGTTTTCGTAGAATGGAAGAGTATTAGGCTGAGTCTATAAATTGGCTCACTATTTCTCTCAAAAAAAACTCTTCCCTTGTGCTCTAGTACTCTGAACTCTTTTGAGAACTCTGTGAATTTGCTGAAGCTAAGGAAACTCTTGTCTGCAAAGTCCTGAAGTGGTACTGCGGTGACGGAGGAATAGCTTGATCATCCTTGGTGTGTCTGAGGAAGTGTTTGGAAGAGAATCATCCTTCGTGAAGCATTCGAAGGAGGTGATCATCCTTTGTGAAGATTCAAAGGAGGTGTAAGTTCATCTCTTGTGGTTTCAAGAGAGGTGGTAATTTCTAAACTGTTACAAATTATTTTTCTGTGTGACTAATATTTGTAATTGTTTTGTGATAGTGAAAAAGGTTTATCTTGTTTGAGATAAGCGACTGGACGTAGGATCCTAGTGATCTGAACCAGGATAAAATACCTGTGCAATTTTTCTCTTTCCCTTACTCTCTTATTTACATTTAATTATCTGCTTAGTAAGAAATTAAGAGAAAAATATTAAAAAGGCACAATTAAAGGATATAACCAATTCACCCCCCCCTCTTGGTTTATTACCACGCTAATAATTCCGCTGCAGCGATTCTAACAATTTGGTCAATTTATAGTCAATTCTTTTGTTGTTTGTTCATTTGATTCTATACAAATCATAAGTGGTGGTGAGGTTGAGTGTTTTATCTGCATAATTAGTTGTTGCAAAGTGAATTTTTGAAATACATTGTTCAGTGTCAAGTTTTAGTTCAAACAAGTCAGATTTCATGAATTAAACTTGTTGGAATGGTCTAAATTGGGCTATGATAGCTAATGTGAATTTTCACTTTTGAAACCACCATTTTGAGTTCTTTTTCATGCAAGTTGAATGGAATAGTGCTAATTTTAAATCTGTGTGCAATTTGATTGAGCTGAATTGTAGCAATAGTCTAGGGTCTGTAATATTAATTCAAAATAAATTGGAAAAGATGATATATAAATATTGAAAAGAAATTTAGACCATGTGCAATCCAAAAAAAGAGCATCCAAATCAAAAACTTTGAAATATGCATTTTAAACTAGGTTAAGTGAGGACTTTTATCAAACATTTTTTAATTTCAATGCTGCAAACTTGATTTTTTGTTTCTGATTCAACTTGCCTTGTTTTTCCTGCTTTCTTAATCTATTCTAGAGCTCTTGATAGGTTTTGTTTGAGTGAATTTGTTTTTTTAACAACTTTAATTGCTTGTTTATTTTTATTGGACTTCTAGTTTTGGTCTAAAGTTAAAAATATGATCAGTTGTGTTCTTGCTCTCAGTGAACTAAATGTCGCCTATTCTGTTTGAATTTTTGGTTGGCTTCACTCCTGTAATTGTGCAGTGTTGAGAACTTACAAGGAACCGAAGCTAGGGTAGCCTCTTAGGTGGTGGAGATTGGCTTGCTCTATGCTTGTGGTGGCTGTAGTAATTAGTGGAGTGACCATAAAAACAATAGCTTCTAAATCAAGTTGAACGAGTTGGTGAGGACTAAAATCCTAGCTCCACCAAGTAGTTGTGAGTCTTGTATGCCTGTTATCCTTACAACTTTTCCTTTGCCGGGAGAACCAAGAGTTGCAACCTTTCTTTTGTTTTTGTTCAATTTTCTTGTAATCAAGGGCCTTTCAAGTCAAGTGTTAGGAAGAATCCTTGGTGTTATTCCTTCACTTGATTCATTTTCTTGTAATTGCATTGCTTAAAATTGAATCTAGACAGTAAGTGTGTCTTGAAACCAAAGTTTTAAGCCTCACCTTAGGAGCTTTAATTTAATTTGCAATCTTTTTTGTTCGTGTAGGGTGATATGGACTAGAAGGGATTAACCTCTAAGCATTTTAACATCTAGGGGTCCAAATTAAGAGTTTAGTTATTTTCTTTTTGTCTTTTCATTTCCTGTGCTTGTTTGTGTCAATCTTTTGATTTCAAAGATAATTTTGATTTGGAAAGGACAAAAGTAGTAGCCTAAGGCTTTTCTGGAAGGGCAAGACTTGACATTTAAGCATCCTTTTGGCTGGCCTCTCTTACATTGGACTTGTCTTTTGGTGAAATGTTTCAACCTCTTTTAGTCAGGAAAACTTGTGAAAACAAAATATGTCAAGGCATCATTCTCCAAGGATAAGTGATTCTGAGGAAGTTGTAAACCTTAAAGATATTGCACAACAACTCAAAGAGCATAATCTTTGGAGAATGGAGGAAGAGAAAATGAGAAGAAAAGATAAAATATACAAGTAGTTGAAAATTGTTATTCTCCAAGATGACTTGAGATATTTAAAAGAAGAGTAACTCCAAACGAGAGAAAAGTGAAGAAAGAGTTGGAGTTGGGATTCACAAGTTGAGGGAGAGAGCCTAATGGTAGAAGATTATTATCATCATCCTTCTTCCTTTAGAAGTGTTGATAGGGGGAGCTATGTACAATTAAACCAAAATCCCATATATGAGTTTTTGATGATGACAAAATAAATGTTTTATAATTTCTTGCACAACAAAATAGCAAAAGAGTTTCTTGATTATATATGTGTTTGTGCTTGAATTAATTGAAATATGTATTCATTGGTTTAAAATGAATCACTGGTTGAAACACATTGCACATTGCATATCTGCATGAAATAATCGATTACACTGTTTGCATAATCTGTTAAATTTCATCAGATATCAATATATGCTTATCAAAGGCAAAACAACTATGTTTTAACCGATTACATTAATTGTAAAATCGATTAAAACACGTTGTTATGCAAGCACATGATTGCTGAGTGCATTGAAGTGTTTTGAATGGAAACAATTTTCAAATTTGCTTAAGTATGGAACTTAACCGATTACATCATTTCCTAATCGGTTAAAATGCACTTTAAGTGAAAACCTTTTTCTTGGAAAGCCATAATTGTCAATAACGGTCATATTTTAAATGTTATGGCTTGTATGATATATTTAATCGATTGCATGCACTTTTAATTTGTTAAATCTTGTGTAAATGTAAAATTGTTAAAGCAGAAGGAAAAGCTTAACAAATTACATTAAATGCCTAATCGATTAAAATGCGTTAGAGTTGAAAAATCTATAAATAGACACATTACTCTTTGCCTCTCAGGAAATAAATGATCTCACACTTTCATAACTAATTGTTTATTGAGATTTTAATTGTAGGAGCGTTTTGAATTTCTTAGAGAATCAAGATTGCTTAATTGGAAGGAAATCCATCAAGATTCTTGCAAGAACTTTGTGCTTTCACATTTCTGATCCAATCTGCACACCAGGTGTTTTCTATTGTGATCAGTATTCACCTACAATCAAGGTTCATTGTGTTTCCCTATTGCTGTGAGTCAGGAAGAGGACTTTATAAGTTCTAGTTCTTAGAGTTGGGATTGCTCTAAGGTGACAGAAAGTGGTGATAGCTTTCTGGGGTAAGACTGTGAGGTATTCAAGTCTTGTGCTATAGTTAATATTGAGTTGTAGAAAGGAGAGTATATTTTAGAGGGTTGTTCTCTGTATGTCTTGCTTGTAAAACTCTATCAATATAGTGGATCCCTTCATCTCAAGTTGATTGAAGGAAGACTGGATGTAGGCATTGACCGATCCAGTATAAACATCTATGTTAATCTTTCTATCCTTCTTTTTTTATATTGTTCATATACTTGTTTGATTGGATTCCAAGAAAACTTCAAAGATTTCAAAAAGCTTTTGAAAGAACAATTTTTTATAAGGGAAAACCAATTCACCCCATCTTGGTTGACATAATTGGCCTAACTTTTTCTATAATTTGCACCAGAACTGGGAATTCGAACTTTTGTCGAATTTTAATTAGTTAGGTTTTAAGTATAACCAATTATATTGTTCCTGATGGCCAATGCATCTCAAACCTTTGGAGAAGGTGCATCTACAAATATACCACCATTGTTTGCAGGTGAAAACTATCCCTTCTGGACAAAGGAGTTTGGGATGTTTTGATCAATGGTCCTTATGAACCTACAAAAGTGATAAATGGCAAGATTTTGATCAAGAACTTCTCTGAGTTGAATCCGGATGAAAATAGGAGAGCACATTACGATGTCAAAGCTAAGAACATAATTTCCTCTACATTGACTATTGATGAGTTCTTTAGAATATCAACCTGCATAACTGCAAAAGAGATGTGGGATGTCCTTGAGGTAACTCACAAGGGAACATATGAAGTCAAGAGAGCTAGAAAGAATTAAATCCCACTAGTGGAAAAACGCTGTTTAACATCGGTTATATTGGGCTTTTAACGTCTGTTTTCTGTCCGACGTCTATACGGGTGATGTTAATGAGACGTCGGACCCTTTAGGTCATACGTCTTTATAGACGTCGGACCTGTATAGGTCAGACGTCTATATAGACGTCTGATCCATACAGGTCAGACGTCTCTGAGGTTGCTTCTGACTGATGGTGATTTGAGTTTACAACTTTATATTTTAGTTGAAGAGAATGTATTGTATATTTTTTTTTATTGGATGGTTTTAAAAACGTAGTAGAGAGAACTGGAGAGTGCAAAACGCAAGAAATCGCCGCCAAAGAACGCCCCCCAAGGACACAAGAATAACTGCACCAAAACCCAACGAAAACGCATTTTAATCGGTTCAAATGAAAGATAATGCATCAAAGAGTTATGTAATCGGAGTAAAACTAATTTAAAACGGTGAAAAAATGAGAAAACGAACCTGAAAAGCGTAACCCGTAGACAGAAATCGCGACGAAGATGATGAACAATGAGTGTGTGTAACGGCTGTCTCGCGATCACGATGTTATTTAATGCCGACTTTTAGAAGTCGGTTCCCCTATAACAGACGTCTAAAGGGCTTTAGAAGTCAGTTTCCGCCATAACAGACGTCTAAATGGAGTCAAAAAGTGACTTTTTAAATTTCTGGGTTTAGGGTTTAGACGTCGGTTCCCCAGATAACAAACGTCTAAAGGGCTTTAGAAATCGGAGTGGCGGGATCAAACGTCTAAATGAAGTCAAAAAGTGACTTTTTAAATTTCTGGGGTTAGGGTTTAGACGTCGGTTGCCCAAATAACAGACGTCTATAATATTCTAGACGTCGGGGCTTTCCCAACTGACGTCTATATGTCTGACAGGTAGGTGAATAACCATTAATTTCCACCATATAAATGTCGGGGCCCCTCCTAACTGACGTCTATATAACTGAAATAAATGACTTTTCACCCACCTGTCAGACATATAGACGTCAGTTAGGAGGGGCCCCGACGTCTAAAATATTATAGACGTCGAGGCACCTTCTAACTGACGTCTATATGGCCAACTTATTTACGAAAATGCCACCGGTCATCAATATACGTCGTGCTTACTCTTAACCGACGTCTAAGGAGTGATGTTAAACAGCGTTTTTACACTAGTGTCCTGTGCAAATGTAAAACTATTAAAGCAGAATGAAAAACTTATCAGATTACATTAAATGCCTAATCGATTAAAATGCGTCAGAGTTGAAAAATCTATAAATAGACGCATTAAATGCCTAAATTTTTCTACAAGAAGGAAAAGAAGAAAACCTCATCCCCCTAGAGAAACTAAGGTGGACTTGCCATATTTTCATGGCAAGGACAATGTTGAGGCCTATCTTGACTAGGAGATGAAGGTGGAGCAAACTTTGCTTGCCACCAAGTGAGTGAAGGAAAGAAAGGTGTCATTGGCTACTCTTAGCTTAAAAAGGTATGCCATGTATTGGTGAACTTCTTTAGTCCAAGGTAGGAGGCGCCACAATGACCCCTCCATAGAGTATTGGAATGATCTTAAGTTTGCCCTTAAGAGGAGACATATTCCCTCCTATTACAATGAAGCTCCAAAGACTCCAACAAAAATCTTTGTTCGCTAGTGCAAAAATAGCATTTAACATCACGTGTTTAACATCTAACGAAATGAAATCCAACGTAAAATAATGATCGGTGGCAAATAAAACATCATTACAAAAGTCGGTTAAATGGGTCCCTGACGTCAAATAAGGTATAAACGTCGACTCCCCTAGGATCAGACGTCAAATGTTTTGCATACAGAACTGAAAAGTCACTCTTTTATTTCCTTTAGACGTCGACTAAAGGCCCCTGACGTCTAATTCAAATTAGACGTTGACTCCTCCCTCCACAAACGAAAAAAAAGTTTGAAAATATCTCATTTTAAGCGTCAATATTAATTTTTTTACGACTTAGACGTTGGTCCCCTCCCCACAGACGTCAAAAAGGTGCGAAATTACCTCATTTTAGGTGCCAATATTAATTTTTTTTACCACTTAGACATTGGCTGGGAAAGGAGGCTGAAGTCTTAGAGCATTTTGAGTCGACTGGGAGGGGGCCTGACGTCAAATACATTGCATTTTCACTTACTCCAGAACGCGAGAACACCAGTTATGTGTTTCCTCTCTCTCTCTGCGTTCATCTTCTACCTCTGCTTTCTCTCATTCGCCATTAAAGTTGAGGTAACTTTTCTTCCACTTTGCACTGTTTAAAATCATTTTGCACCGATTATATTATGTTTGGAACCATTATCTTTCATTTGCACCGATTAAAATTCATTTTCATTGGCTTTTGTTGCAGTTCTTGTGCACGAGTTGTCGGACCTCGGCGGTAACGCTTTCCCTCTTCATTACTTTTGCTCATTCTCCATTGCTTGTGCCCATTCTCTTTTGGTGATTTCCATTTTCAACCCTTCAAGAAGGTTAATATTTTTGTTAGTATTTTGGATTGCTTTGTAGATTTTTTAGTATTATAATGACTTGAAACACATACTATATATCATTTTGTGATGTGTTGGAAACATTTTTTGTATTTCAGGTATGGTTTTATTGTAAAAATAAATTTATTTTTTTAAAAGAAAACAATGGGACATCTATTAGTATCAAAACCAACATCAAATGACGTATGTTAAGGTCATCCGACGTCAAATTGATGTCTTCCAATAAGACGTCGATGCTATGTTGGACGTTGAATGTCCAAAATAACAAACGTCAAAGGCCATTTTTTCAGTTGTGATTTGTAGAAGAATATAGACAAAAGATGGAGCTATACATGATGAGGGCAGACAAAATGGAGAATCAAGACATAACGTGGAACTTCTAACTTATATGGATTTGAATGATTTGGTGCAAATGTGAATTAAGGTAGAACAAAAAAAATTTAAGCAAATCTTCAAGGAAAACTCAAGTTCCTTTAACTTCTGATGGAAAGAAAAGTTTTCAAAAAAGAAGATCCATTTAAAATTCTAGCCAAGAAACCTCCACACACACTCGCACTAGTGACAAAAAGTGTTTTAAGTATGAAGGTTATGGTGCTAAGTGTAAGAAGGTTGTTGGGTGGTTCTGTTGTTGTGGAGACAACGACTAGTTTGTTATTGGTTGGAGGGGGTGTAGGTTGTCTAGGTGGTGAAGGTTGTCTTGGTGGTGAAGGTTGTGTTGTTTGTGGAGGTGAAGATGGTGGAGTTTGATGTGTAGGTGTAGACGGTCTAGGTGATTGCATTTGTGGAGGTGATGGTGGTTGAGGTTGAGCAGAAGGAGTGCAAGGTGTCTAAGAAGGTTGGTTGGGAAGTGGCATAGGTATGACATAAGGTATGTTCTTAGACGCTTGTGTAGACGAACGTCTAAGTACCAATTTGGGTCTTTTTGGAGGGGGCTCTATAATGTTTATACCTTTGGACGCTATGGGGCATTTTTTGGCTTAATTCTTCAAAGCAGTAAAAACGTGTCCATCATCAGAGTCAAACTTCTCTTCATTAATGTTCTTGGGGGAGTAAGGCTTCCTTACTTTCTTTGCCTTCTTTGAAATTACGATAAACATTAGAAAGGGGGTTGAATAGTGTTTCCATAAATCTTTTCTTTCGGCGCTGGTACTTGATAACGCTTGGTAGTAATTGGATGATCCTCATGAGCAACTGAACCCTTGACTTGTAAACGCTACTCTGATAGAAACTTTTATAGCTTGAGTGTTTAGCTAATTTACCGTAGCGTTTAATAGAAGTAACTCTTAAGGAATAACATGTTTCATAACGATTTTCTTTACAAATAACTGTTGCATTTGTAGATAGAATGCTTTTAAGGCTATGACATTAAACACAAACATTTTATACTGGTTCACTCAACTAAGCTATGTCTAGTTCTCCTCTAAGATATCTTAGAGGGTTCCATTAGATTTTTAATCAAGTACATTTGAGTATTCACACTAGTCTTAGTTACACTAGTCAAACCCAATAACCCTCGATACTGTGACTAGAGCCGAGTATCACTCTTAGTTATGCAATATTCTTCATCATTCTTAGTATCCCTAGACACTCCCGCTATCTTCCTGATACATTGTCTAGTTGAGTTTGACCAAATCTTGGTTTTCGTAGTCAACCAAGTAACCCTCGTTACTTTGACTATAACTAAGTTTCACCCACTCCTGGTTGTACATTATTCTTCACCACTCCTAGTATCCCTAGACACTTTCACTATCTTCCTAATACACTGTCTAGTTGAGTTTGAACCACTCTTGGTTTTCGTAGTCAACCTAGTAACCCTCGTTACTATGACTATAATCGAGTTTCACCCATTCCTAGTTGTATGTTATTATTCACAACTCTTGATTTTCCTAGCCAACCTAGTAACCCCCATTATTGTGACTATAACCGAGTTTCACCCACTCCTAGTTTTGTAGTATTCTTCACCACTCCTTGTGTCCATTAGACAAACTCGTCTATGTATTGTTTAATCCCATCAAGTTAAGCCTTAAGTATTTGAATTATCTTCGAAATATGTAATCGATCAAATCGATTACAAGTCATTAGATTATTACTCTCATAGCGAGGATTTGCTTACAATATAATTCAATCTAATAGACTTTTGAAATTTTCTTTTTCCTTACAAATGTAAGTTTCTGACTCTAAACAACTCTGAGAGTATTATTGATCTTTCAATGAGGATGATTTTTCTTTATGTTCCTTTTATAAATACGAATCCATCATCCATTACACAAGAATTCATAGGCTACAACTAATCCCAACAAAATGGATTTGGCTCTCCATTACCATGGAGAGCCTTAGAGCTTACAAAATGAATGTTCCCTCAAACCCTAGCATCCCTTCAAGCTCTCCTCTAAGTGAAATCGCGCCTCCAAAGAACCAAAGACCCAAACCCCTTCGCGTTTTAGGTTTAAATAGAACAGATCTGCCACATCAGCATTGCCAGTGCTCAGCACCCCTAGAGGGGGCGCCCAAGCGAAATTGAGAGGTGCATGGCGCTCGAAGCCCCTTTTTCCTTTAACTTTTTTCTATTTTGAGACGTTGTGCATTTAATGTGCGTTTAGAACAACTATAAGTATTTCAAAATTTCCTTGCTCAAGCAGCATTTGGTCGTTTAGGCATTCTAGTTGAGATACCTAGCAAATCATGAGAGTTTCATCGTTGGATGAAAACTTCGTTTAGCACATGATATCGTTTAGCCTATGCAAGGCTATTCCTAATAGTGCCTTGTTTAATAAACACTCGTTTGATTTAAGAGCGCATTTAGTGAGATATCTTTCAACATGTATTTTTGGAACAATGATTGTATCTTTTAGCACATTTACCAAAAACATCATTTTATATATATCATAGTGAGATCTCGTTTAGCTTTGTTTAGAAAAGTATAGCACAAATGCGTTTAGCAAGACTCTCATATAGCTCATTGACGCATTTAGTAGTGAAATTGTTTAGTAGTGCGTCTACTTATGTATTAGTGCTTTTCATAAAGTTTTTTCTTTCATGGAAAGTCTTTTTATTTAGCCATATGAGTTTTACAAAGGTAATACCTTGTTAATCATCTATTTCGATCATATTGTTATTTACTAGTTCTCAAGTCATGTGAGGATGCTATACAATATTGATCTTGTCTTAGCAAACTTCCTTTCTTCTTGTAGTACTAATTTGTTGTGTAGCACTATCGTTTTGTATTATGTCTCTTCTGAGGAATGAATTGTTTTCTTTTAGGATGAAGATATATTCTTTTATTTTACGAATAAATGAGAAGAACAAGGATGGAGTTAAAGGTTAACAAATCAAATTGAAGTTTTTCTATTTTTACAATTAATTATTTATAGAATACAAGTTGTGTATGGAATTGAAAATTCTATACAATAATTTATTAAGAGATAAAATACGGTCATAGAGAATTAATAATTTATTTATTAATTTCTCTATTACTTTTGATAGTTAAGCATGGATGATTGTTATATTTTTTTTAGAACATTAGTTACTTTCCTTAGTTAGTTTTAATTTTTTTTTTCTACAAATAGTTGAGTAAATTATTTTTCTATACCATATTTTACTTATGTTTCTTTAATTAGTTTTATACTTTCTAGCAAATAATTAAACACAATTATTATCTTACACATGAATGTGAAACATGATCAAAATGTCTAAAATTAACTTATGAAATATATGTTAATCAAGTTGTATCTCATAAAAGTATCGCGCATTTAAAAGGAAAACAAACTGAAAGAAAGACAACACCAATTTCATTCATGTATTTATGAGGTGCCAAAGTTTCATTTTAACATTTTGTCTTTTCACATAATATTAATTGAAAAAAAAAGTAATGAAAAGGTGGAGAAAAAAATGACATTATGAAATGAAAGAAGTTGGGTATCAAAAATTAAACAAAAATGTAAAATTTAACAGCACAACCCTTCAATTTAGGATTTCAATGACTTTTTCATAACTTTTTACAAACTTAATTTGGCTTATATACCACACTGATATTACATATAGTGGTTTGGCGTTTTAACGCAAAGCGTTAATTTTAAGGGATACAATTAATAACATATGATAAATTTAACAAAATTTAAATATTTCATTAGACAAGAAACTGAGATGAAAATGAACTTTAATAAATCTTAACAATTAAAAAAAAATTGTCTAATAACAAGAATTTCTAATTAGAAAAGAGAATATATATGTAGGTGCTTATAAGTTTCTGGCAATTAATTAAACTTGAGTTTATATTTGCAATAGAAAAAAATGTTTGATTTTACTTTTAGTATGTCTTCCGTTGTAGCCTTGTCATAATCTGGAGATGAAGAATGAGGAATGTGTTTTTGTTAAGGATTAAGAAGCTATTCAAAAACTGGAAAAAAAAGATTTGAATGGGAGTCTGTCAGACAACCTTGCGACCATCCCCAGCTTGAAAAGTCAGGGAACGATCCTCTACAGCACACTGCCGTTAATCACGCTCTGATCACAGGGTCATGATTCATCCACCAGACTTCAGTTCCTGTCTTCTTAGATCTTAAGAATACAGAGGTACGAGCCTATAGAACAGATCCTGTTCAAGTAAGGTCGTGGCCAAGGATGTCAGCTGGTAGTTTATAAATGTACTTTCTTTTCAAAACTCTTTCAATGTGGGACTATATTAGTTGTTTGTATGGTGAATAGTTCCTGTCCAACTAGTTTCCTTTTGCTTGCAATCTGAATATGCTTTCGTGGGATTATTTATTTTGATTAAGATAAGAGGATTTCACTGCTAACTTAGCTGCCTTACTAGCCTCATCATTGCACACTGCACCCTATTTTTCATTTCACAATTTTTCTATTACCTTCTGCTATCCTTATTTCTTTTTTCTCTTCGCATTTTGCTTTTATGTACTTTATTTCCATTTATCATTTTATATTATGGCACTCATATTATTAACCATTAATGATTTTTTTAGAATAATTCCAATCTTCATTTTATGTTTAAAATTATCTCGAAACCATAATTTATATATAACTCATCCACTAATAATACATTATATCAATTTTGAAAAGTATCACTAGTATTCTTACTTTTTTTTACATCGTTTTTCAAAACACAAACAAAAAGACTATTTCTTTCAATCGTTCCATATAATTATTCATTTAATTTCATTTTTATTTATCAATTAATTGTGAGCTCATCTCATTTTATTTTTTTTTACTTTCAAATTATAGATTACTTTCATAATCGATTTGGTTGACTTCACGTTAATGATAAATTTTATGTACATTTTTCTTTTATGTATATCTGATGAAAAGACAAAAGTTTGATCTCTCACTTAAAATATGTATTCTTTCTTTTCCAAAATTTTACTCCTTATTTGATTAAATTTGACCAGAGGAGGCTTGTCGATCAAATTTGACTTAAGAAGTGACGCGATCAACACGTATATTCATTTAAATTTTGTCTTTACCAAAATTTCAGTGTTATAACATCTTAATATTCTGATGTGAGTATTCCTTTTTTTTTTATCAAATTCCTTTTTAAATTTACATAAAATATTTTAATTGGTTGTTGTTATCTTATATAGAAATTTAACAGTGTCATAAAGTGAGAGTCTATAAAATATTATAAATGAATAATAGATTTTATAAAAGACATTCAATTATTTTATTAATTAAAAACTTTAAATATAAATATATACAAGTTTTAAATTGAATTTCATTTTATAAAAAATATTATTTTTTCTAAAAAGTAAAACACTTTTTCTTTTTTAATATTTTTTTAAGTTTTTGACTTATTTATCCGATTGTTTGAATATTGAAGTATGTCATAAAATTCTTTAAAAGTTATCTTTCTATTTGATTAATTTGTTAAATATAATAACTTTATCTTTTGTTCTCTTTAGAGCTTTTTAAAAATTTTGATTGCATGTAGTAGGTCTTTTAGAGTTTTAGGTGTTCTTTTAAGAATTTTAGATGAATTTCAATTAGGATTTGTTAGAATTTTTTGTACAAATATTACTTCCTTTGTTAACAAAGGTACTTAAAAGTAAAAATAGATTTTGTGTTCTTATTAAATATGAACACAAAATTTATGAAGTGTTCCATAAAATGTTCCATAATTTGCTTAAATGATGGTTAATTATTCAAAAGAGATATAATATATGCAATGAATGAGATAAAAATACTATAAATACAATTATGGTGAATGTATGTGAAGAGAAATATAATATATATGAACGTGATGTGATGAAAATGAAATAACTTTCTAAAGAAAAAATATTTCACATAATTAAACTTAAAATGTATTAAACAGATTATTTATATTTTATTAAGTATTTTTTTTTAAGTCACATAAAAAATATTTAAATAATAAATAATAATAAAATTCTATAACAAATATTGATTTAAAAAGAATCTTTTTAACTTTCATAAAGATCCTTCAAAATATACTTTGGCAACCACGGCAGCAACCTCTCCAAGAGCAAGCGGCACGGAGGCGATTGTTCCCTCCACGCGTGAGCAGCGGTGATGGCGTGGTGCTCTTCTAGGACCATGGCGCACGAACAATCGACGATGGAGCAATCGACCATGGAACAATGAAGGCGTTGCAGCGAAAGCATTACAGAGAGTGATGAGAAACAAAAAGGTGCCCTGATTAAAAAAAAAAGTGAGATCAGATCCTTCAAAACAGAGGATCATTAGATCTGTTGGGCCATGAAACAGTGTAATATCTTGCTTGAAGCAAAAATTTGAGAGTTTTCTTTACTAATTATAATACATGTTTTGAATTTTTTTTCTTTCCATAAGATTTTTTCCCCAAATTTTTATTGTGTTAATTGTATTTTTACATAGGAAAAATCATTGTTTTAATTCATATAATAAATGCTATGAAGTATAGTTTTCTATGAAGATTGAAAGATTTAAGATTTAGTTTAAAAATTAAAATTTTATTGTTATTATTCTTCCTCCAAATATTAATTATTAATGTTTAGAAAAATATTACAATATCATCTAATGGTAAATTTTCATTGATGTTATTTTTAAGTTAATTATTATAAAAACTTTTTCATTTGATTTTTTTTTCATTATAAAATATCTAATAATTTTATAATAATTAAGATTTTTTAATCCGATCTAAATCATACCACAAATATTTATTTTATTTATCTTTTTTGTTAAATTAAATTAAACTAATTGAAATAATATGTTATGTTCATCAGAAAATTATATTTTTTCTGCCTATCAAAGAATTTATTATATTTAACTCACCATATTTCATATAAACTAGTCAAATATTCAATGTTCAACAAATCATTTAACTCATAATTTATAATATATTCATCTATTATATTTCATATTTTCTTATAAATATAGTTTCATAAACAGCATCTTTTTACAAATAAATATATATATTATAAATATATATATTTATAATTGATTGATGAATGTAAGATTAACCCAACACATTTATTTTATATAAATTTCAATGATATTAACTTAAATCAACTTTTGATTCACATAGTATTTCAATATGTAGTTTCTGTCCATGTACAAATTTAACAGCATATTAATTGGGTATTCTAAGTTTATAAAATTAAACACTTTTAGTTCAAACATAACATATTTTTTTGCTAATAAAAATATTAATTTTTTTGTCATAAAAAATATTAAAATTTATAATTAAACATTATTATTATTATTATTATTATTATTATTATTATTATTATTATTATTATTATTATTATCATCATCGATACTTTATGTAAATAATGTTTTAAATGGAAAAACATATTAATTTTAGAGAAATGATAAAATTACATATTTTTAGTGTAGCTTGAGCTGACTAAGGAAAACATGCACGGACGCACCCAACAACCTTAAATTGAGCACCCAAGTGCAAGAGCATGAGAGACAAATGTGGCATAGAGCAGAGAGAACAGGAGGTTTTGAGAGAAAGTACACGTAAGTCAGAAACCAAATAGACATGCATGTCATTGTACAAACAAACTCTTCTCTTACCCTACACACAATTTCCTTCTAAGGAAACAAATAAACATTTATTATCATTACTGGAATTAATTAAAATCTATGGGCAATTCAATCAGTTAATTTTATTTTTCCATTTATATTAAACTACCATTCTCATTTTGTGAATTCTTTTCCTTTTTCACCAAGAAACCACAGCAGCACACTTAGCATGGTTGCTGCAACGTGTGTGTGATGCGGGAGTGGGGCAGATTCCGTTGAGATCCGTGTGAGCACGCATTTGTTTTTCGCCGTCGTTCTTTTCCAAACAAGAATATTCTTCTTTTGTGATGTTCTGGGAATTCAACTGAATTTCAATAAAACCCCTCTGTTTGCGTGGTTTTCTCTTTCTTCTCTGGGTCCGTGCCTACTGTTTCATGTGACTGGGGACACTAAAAAGCAGAAAATTTGCATTTTGGGTTGGAATTCTCTGATAGATGGGTAGTAGCTGCCCTTGTTTCGGGTCGAGGAAGAAGGGCAAAGAGAAGAGTGCCAAGGGGCGGGATGAGGAAAACAAGAATCTCAAATCTGTAAAGAACACAAATGATGTCTCTGAAAGTTCTCCAGGTTACCTTTTTTTCTAAAGATTCAATCTTTCAAAACAAATTCTTAAATTTTTTGCCAGTTTTTTTTAATGGGTTTGAGTTTTAAGTCACCACAGGGGACAAATTGGTTTTCAGATGATGTTTCTAGTTACAGTTCTCATTTCATTTGATTATTATCTTAGGGTGAAAGAAAAAAGGTCTTGGATGAATGTTGTCTTCTTGGGGTATTTCTTATTTGAAAATTGAAGTTCTGATTATGTACACTGCATAAAGCTTAGTACCTTATTCCCAAAATCAATTAAAAAACTAAAGGGGGTGTTCAAATTTCATGCCCCCGCCTAAATGCCTTTTTCTGTGTTGCTACTGTGTTGTTTTTCACTCTAGTCTTGGGAAAGCAAAAGCATGCATGTTAAATTCTGGAAGAAATTTTTTATGTGGAAATTTTGTGAAGTGATTGTCACTAGCCTGAGAGTATTTGCTTCATGTGATATGCTTTCTTTTAGGCCTCTCGGAAACTTGACGCTGCTTCGTGTGGAAATGCTTTCTTTCAACCTGGTCTGCACAATTGAGTGGTCTCATTTCAGTATCAAAAGAATATTACATCAGCCTCTATTGCATAGAACCTCCTGCACACTTTGAAATCAATTTAGTAAAATACCATAGTTGTTGGTTACAAATTCTGCTAGGAAAATAAATCATCTCCCTCCTTTTTTATATAGGCAACTTAGAAAGTCACTACAGTCCAGCCAAAGGAATGGTCCTTTTTTGTGAATTCATCGAGCTGACCGCCCTGTTTTCATAGGAACTGATTATAGATAGTTTTTCTTGGTAATTGAACACATACTGATTATCAGAATTTCCTTCATTCTCTTCTAATAACTCCTTTCCCAAGAGGGGAGATAGATGTCCTGAGTTTTTCTTGGCTTGGTTTGATTTTGTTTAGCAATTCTTTGACATGATAATTTTACAAAGATTATCACTTGTTTATAAGCTGCTGAAGGAAAGCTCTGCAATTAATTTTGAGTAGTTATTTTTTAAGACAAAATTTTATATCTTCTATGCATCTCTTTAGAAAAAAATATATAGAGATTTTCACTTTAACAAGTTAATATTAAACTCGTCAGCTAGATATGTAGACACATATATAATTAGTCCAGATTACTCAATAGGAACTTGTGTATTTTGGAGTGCCTAAGTTTCACATTGAGCATTATGCTTATGTAAAATATTGTTATACTATTAAAAGCAAGATCTCTTTCTATTGCTTTTTGCTTTGCTTGTATACCCTAGTGATCATAACTTGGTTTTATACAGAGAATGGACCAGAAGAAAACCCAGTAGAGGAGGGTGAAAGTTCTCATAAGGCCCGGATATTTACCTTCCGAGAGCTTGCAACAGCAACAAAAAGTTTTAGAGATGAAACCTTTATTGGGCAAGGTGGATTTGGCATTGTTTACAAGGGAATAATTGGGAAAAATCAGGTATAACATGATGGATAGATTTTCTGTGTGCCTGTTTCTTCATTTACAATACCCATCAGTATGCTACATTGCTGTGCAATATAGTTCTTTTAACAAGCTACGGGATTTGATCAGGTTGTAGCTGTTAAAAGACTTGATACTACAGGTGTTCAAGGGGAGAAAGAATTTCTGGTGGAAGTTCTCATGCTTTCCCTTCTACGCCATCCCAACCTTGTTAGTATGATTGGTTACTGTGCGGAAGGGGATCAACGTCTTCTTGTGTATGAGTACATGGCTTTGGGATCCCTAGAATCTCATCTTCATGGTATAATACTATAAAGCAACCTTTTTCTTCAATGCCAAATTTTTATCAGTTACTAGTTACTCCATGTATCTTTTTCCTGCCTTCTTTCTGCCCATGAATTGGAGGAAATTATGTAAAGCCTTAGAGTTTATTAATATCTGAGGGGATTGTGCATGATTTACTGACCTGAAGACGGGTGCTACTAATTAGTTCAATAAGGCCATGTTTAGTATCACATGTTAATGCTTTATAGCTTAACGTAACTACTGCTGTATCTTGTCTGTTCTTGACGTGCGTCTTTATTCACCAAAAGTACATTTAGATCTTTGTATCTTTAATATTTGTTTATGGTTATTTGCAGATGTTTCTCCTGATGAAGAGCCACTTGATTGGAATACCAGAATGATTATAGCTTGTGGATCAGCAAAAGGGCTACATTATCTCCACGATGAAGCAAAGCCTTCAGTTATATACAGGGATCTTAAAGCATCCAATATACTACTGGATGAAGATTTCCATCCAAAACTTTCTGATTTCGGGCTTGCAAAATTTGGTCCAACCGGAGATCAATCATATGTTGCCACAAGGGTCATGGGAACACAAGGTTACTGTGCCCCTGAATATGCCACTAGTGGAAAATTAACGAAGAGATCTGACATATACAGTTTTGGGGTTGTGTTACTGGAACTAATTACTGGACGCAAAGCATATGATGATAAGCGTGGCCCTGAAAAGCTTCTGGTAGACTGGGTAAATTCCTATATTGATTATATTTTGTTCCATTTCTGGCCAATGATGAATGACACAAAACGTTACTTTCTCCTTTTTCTCTCAGTTGAACAATATTCATCAGATTAATTAGCTTTTTGGATTTGCTCTGTTTGCATTTCCTTGGCAGTCTCAGCGGAATGCTATCTTCAATCTTGGTTTTTCCAAGTTTTCATTGTGTACTTGAAATAGGAAGAAGCTGAGTTATAAATCAGCTCTTGTTAATCAATGAATGTGTTGTGGTCTTCTAATGTTGAAAAGAGGAATATAATGATACCTTATAATTTGTGAACTTAAAATTCCAGTTTGGTACATGGTTTCTGGAGAACGTTATTGCATTGCTTGTGATCTAACCCTTCTCTCAGAATATTACGTGATTTTTCTACTTGTATCCAAAATGGCTAAATGTTATCCAATGTCTTAATTTTGAGAACTTTATCATTGTTTAAGGAATCACAATTTGAGAAAACATAATGGTTTCAGTTGACTATGAGAGAACATAAGACTTAAACAGTGAAGGTTGTTTTTTCCTAACATATGTAGGCACGTCCAATGCTGAGAGACAAAAGGAGTTTCCCAAGATTGGTAGATCCACGGCTTCAAGGGAAGTACCCAGGATCATGTCTACCGATGGTGATTGAATTGACAGCCATGTGTCTTCGTGAAGAGCCACGTCAACGGCCTAATGCAGGTGATATAGTGGCAGCTCTGGAATTCTTGTCATCCAAGCAATATTCCCCAAAAGTGTTCAACACAGTCAACAACACAACTGAGATGGAGAGTGGAGAGTCCCCAAATGAAACAACAGCCATTTTGCCCAAAGAATCACTGAGAGAGAGAGCTGTTGCAGAAGCCAAGCTGTGGGGGGAGACATGGAGGCAGAGACGACAAAGTGAGCAAAACAGTCCTAAGGAACCCCACATAGGGTTGTGATTCAACATGATGCCATAGAAGATTCAACATACTTCAACTAAAGGAAAACACAGAAAGGAGACATTTGATGCAGATTGCAAGTGGCTCGTGCTTGAAAAGGTACAGGGAAAGTAAACAAACATCAAAGGATAATCTGTTCAGGATTTTAAATGTAGCTTAATAAAGCTAGTTGGCCATCTTTTTTTTCTTAAATAGTGCTGTTTTGGCACTTGTGAACTTGAGGCTCAATTTCACATGCTTTGACATGAGGTTTCAGATTACATGGTTGCTCTTGCTTTTCTACTCTGAGAAATATGATACATTAGTAG
Organism: Vigna reflexopilosa; assembly: GCA_027742785.1. NCBI lineage: Eukaryota > Viridiplantae > Streptophyta > Magnoliopsida > Fabales > Fabaceae > Vigna > Vigna reflexopilosa. Next base: position 19,457,252 of record CM050914.1, read on the forward strand.
TATTTCTATGTTTTAACATAGTTAATGTTGCTGGAGCTGGAAGCAAACACAAATCTTTTAACAAAAACAAATAGCAAATAGATTGGATTGCTGAATTTTCCTTGTGTATATCTGTTACGTATCTGAGCTCTCAAACGCTCACAATAAACCGCAAGAATAGTGAATGAATAATAGTGAATGAATGAAAAGATAATGAAGAATGGAACTGAAGGAATGAATTTTTTTTTATTGATGGTAATATGTGGATAAACAAAAGTAAACAAGAGTAATTGAGAGCATAACCTCCTTCAATTAATTGGGAGTATAACTTCCCTTAGAAAACGTAGTCGCCTGTCAACAAACTTAATAATCCAAATCATGACCCTAACAATAGACTCTAGCTCTATTTATATTAAAATATTTCCCTTCCATCTTATATTAAATATTTCTCTAAAATATATCTATATTTAATATAAATATCCGTGTATATTTCCCTAGTATATATCTTTAATTATAAATATTTTATACTGAATATTTTTATAGGATACATCTTATTATTTATTGTAATCATCTTATACTGAATATTTCCCTAGGATATATTCTTATTTACTATAATTATTTCCTGTCCATCCGAATATTTTTCTAGGATACATCTTATTATTTATTGTAATTATCTTATACTGAATATTTCCCTAGGTTATATTCTTATTTACTATAATTATTTCTTGTCCATCCTAACTGTTGTCCCATTTAGGATAGTCACTTCTCAACTGATCGGCTCCAGTTCTTCGTTGCTTCCCATTGCTCCGCTCAAGCTCTCACCGCATTCGGTCGTTCGACTCGACTCCTCACCGTCTTCCATCGTTTGGCCTAACCTCTCCCCGCTTTCCACCGCTCGGTCTGGCTCTCCCCGCTTTCCACCGTTCGGCTTGGTCTTCCGCCTGCCTCCTACCGTTCGGCTCCAACTCTTCATCACCTTCTACCGTGCGGCTTGTTTCCCCCTGCCTCCTACCGTTCAGCCCCAGCTCTTCACCGCCTTCCACCATTCAGTTAGACCTCTCCACGCCTTCCACAGTTCGGCTACTGTCCGACCTTTACAGTCAATACCGTTCGGCCTCACTTCCCTCCTACCTTTCTTCTCCTTCTCATATACTTTTCAACCCTTATCATTACCTCCCACCTTATACCCTAACAGTATCATGTACTAGACATTTAAGCTAAAGTTTTTGCCCAGAAAAGTCTACATATTTGTTCAGATGCAAATGCAGACTCTACTGAAATATTGAACATGTTTACAATTCAATTCTAGAGTAGAAATTATTGTTGTCAACTGTTTGGTAGTCTTTATAGAAACTGTTCCGTTGTGTGGTCGAGTTTCCAAGCCCCCTTCACAATTTCCTCTGTCTATCGTTTGTCCCACTCTTCTTCTCTCTGTCTACGTTCGTCCAGGAGGATATCTGTCAAAGGTCCTCAGATGCCAAAGTCAGCTAAATGTTCGATCGGTATTCGAATGCAATATTAAATGTGCAATAAATGAACCCACTTTCCTCTTACCTTTGACCTCTACATATAATGTTGACTATGGGTCTAAGATTAACGGATTCTTAATCAAGGTCCAATCATAACCCAATAACTTTTAATCCTAACTTACCTTAATCTTCCTGGTTATGGTCTACACTTTAGCGCAACCATCCGGTCTCCTTAGGATTCGACCGTCCGGCCTAAATCCGTCCGGGACCCAGTAGAGAAACCTTTATTAACAGTTTACGTATGAACATGCAAAAGTTCAAGCATATATATATATAGCAGGTATATATTACTTAATATTTTGGTTCTGTTTGGTTCTCGCTACTTACCACTGGTTGAAAATTAGTGACTTCGTAAATACATAAAATGCTATATATTCTAATGACAAATAATATAGTAATGTTATCATCCGTTTAAAAATTTAGTACGAATATTTTTTTTTTCCTTTTAGTTTTATTATTATAATATTTATCTTATTTTTTTATTTTCATTGGATCTTGTTCTCATTAATATTTTTTATATATTAATATTTTTCTAAAAATGAAAATCATTTTCAGATTAGAATCGATCGAAGAAGAAGAACATAGGAAAGAAATTATATTGAGATTATCAAACACCCAATAAATGAAATATACAATCAGAATATAAGTTTAAAAATAAAAATAAAATACTAAAAATACACGTCATGAATGCTCAAGTTTCCAACCTCACCACCTCATCCCAACATAATTCTTTCATATTTTGTGATGTTTTGCCAACTCTACGAATGTGTAACATAGTATTACTTTCCAATCTCATAATCCAATGCAAAATTACCTGACAAGCCATGTAACATCAACATTCAAACAAAATATTGAAATTATGGAACGACAGTTACAAGCATTGATTTGAATACATTATAGCAAATTAAGGAGCTCAAATTCCTAAGGTGTTAGCTGGCTAATTTGCTACATCGACACAACAGTTATACAATTAAATGAATACTTGCTTCCCATTGCATTTTCTCCTTTTCTTTATTGAAAAAGGTTTTTTAATAATTTTTTTTTGACAACTTTTTAATAAAATATACGTGATAGTTTATGATTAATCTGTTTTAAATATTTTTTTAAACATAATTTAAACAGACCAATAAAATGATAACACATGTTGTGGTGTCAAAAAATTAAAAAAAAAAATTTATCAAAGTATCATAATCCTTTCTTTGTACTACTAAATAAAGTCCGTGTTATATATGTTGATGACTTCAACGCATAATTAGTTAAATATTTGATGTACACCAATATTTTAATAATATATTATTATTTTTTAAATGCCTTTTGTTTTTTTAAAATGTAAAATGGGTGATAAACTAATGAAAGGATTAAATTGTTTTCTTCATGTTTTGGTAACAAGTTTCTAGCCCTAGTACTGGTGAACATTGTTATTAAACAAAGCAGGCAAAAGTTGATACGTTTGTTGTACCAAAAAATGAGAAATTTATGGTACAAGTCAATATAATAGTTAATCACAACTCAGACAACCATAAACATTGATATTTTTCGAGTCACATTGAAAAGCGTGTGAAGTTTACTTGGTCTTGTGAGCTAAGAAAAGAAAAGCACAAAAGAAAACACGAGATCCTATTGGAGGTTATGATAACTGCCAATAAAGCAAAGGACCCACCTTCTAATTTTCTTATTAGGTGAACATTGTATGCATCATATGCTCTTATTTTAATGGCAAAATATGAAGAGCCATTGTTTCTGAGCTTAGAATTTCAATGCAAGGATGGTGTTAGTGAGAAGAGATTCATTATTGATGGCATGTCCGTAGACAGTGAACGTTGGGGTCTCATCATGTCTGTTCAATCGTTTGCAATGAACAACAATGGAATTGTCTGTGATCTTCATTCTCCAATAACCCACTGGTCACAACAAGAATGGAACTAACTATTTTTATATTTATTTTTTCAAAATATTCTTACAATATTTTTTACTTTTTTCTTAAATCAAATTATTTTTATTTTGACTTTTTTTTCCTACCTTCATTTCTTTTGTCTTTTTTTCTTGTGGAAATAACATCATAGCTTTCATTAAAACATACCGATCTAAATACTTAAATGTTTATAGAGGAATTGAGAAAATCTTATAACTTGATAGAGATGAAAAGGTTATAAAAGTATATTGTATGACCCTTCAATCAGTTATGGACTGAGCAATTGTGATGTCAAGCAACAAAACAGTTGATCAAAATATTAATAAAAATAATTAGGTTAACCTTAAGTCAAGTTACGGATACATGGATCGTAATTGGGTTAGCCGAATTTTGATTAATCCTAATAAGAAACTCATCACGAAAGTCTATAAATACAAGTTTGATATTCAGGTAGTTTGTTACTTTTATAACACATTTATGATAGAACTATTCAAACAAAGACTAACTTAAACATTGCTTTCTGTAGGTGGCACCTTAGCGAACTGAACGTTGTAAAAATATCTAAGAACTAAATTGTGTACAAGAAGAATTAACTTCGACTCCATAAGCCGAAAAATAAATAAAAATACATTTTAAATATTATATACATAAAAAATGTTAACCTCAATATTATTCTAGGTTTCAACAATAGAAAAAGAAAACTAAAAAATACTTATTCTTCGTACATAAAAGATATAGAAAATATATAAAAGTAATTTGTATTAATTTTTATGTTGTTGTAATTATATAATAGAAACTCTAGTATATTTCTATCAAATGCTTAAAAGTAAAACTATAATAAAATATTTGTATTCTATTTAAAAATCCGTAATAAAATTATGCAATAGAAAATACTTTCACATTATATGGTTAACTTTTTTTAGATAATAAAAATGAAAAAGGTTGGTTAGTAAATATAAAATGCAAAGAATATAGTAGGCACTAATAAACCGTTACGTTATAATTTTATTTAGTATAACGTATTCATTATTTTCAAAGAGATGTTCCATTTGTAATAATTAAAAAATTTAATATTAAGTATTTAAATAATGAGATCATGTTATTTTAATATTAAAATAACTAAAAGTATAAATAGAAATTTTATTAAAAGTCTCATTACTTAAAATATAAATCATTTCATAAGAAAATAAGAAAGTGTTTAGGTGATTATGAATCATCTCTCTTCATTTCCTTCTTTCTTCGAGTTTTAACACCTAAGTTATCTCTTTGAAGATCAAAAAGTACCTAGGTGATCATGGCAACAAGATGTTCACTTTATCCAATCAGTTTTGCTCAAAAGATTAAGTTAGTTTCTACTCTTTTTCTTGAGTCGTATTTTCTTCCTTGCATGCGAGCAATTTTCTGTTTCATGTGTCTTCCTAGCATTCTAGTATGTTCTCTGTTGATCAATGGTTCTAACCGCATACCCTAATAATGATTTCATGGTGTGTAGATGCGCATAGAGCTCTTTAAGATGAGGAAGCACTTTCAAGTCCTTTTGAGCATGTTTTAGCTTCTATAGGTAAAGGAAACTAAATGTTTTGTTTCTAAAGTCTTGTAAGTTTGATAATCTGTTTCTATGTGCTCTAGTTGAAGTAAAATTGATTTCATATGGTGTTATGTAGGTAGCTTGCTAAAATACTATTATATGGTAGTATGAGTGCTTGAAATTAAATTATATGTGTGTTATCTGAGTTGGAAGACTATTTTTGTGAATGTTGGTTAATTATTACTTGTTTTGATCACTAAGACGATATACTAAGGTTATAATTGGTTGGAATATGCTACTACATCTTGATGTTGTCAATAGGTAGAGTTTTGGGCAAGTTTCTAGTCTATTTTTGGGGTTTTGACAAGTGAAGATCTAAAAGACTTGGTTTGAAAAGAAATTGAATGTTTGGGGTCTGTTTTTGAGTCATTTGTGACTTGTTTAGACACTTACATCTGAAATTTGGTTTGTAACATGTAGAATTTGAGTTGTGAACTTTTCAGTTGTTGCTTTGATCTGGTGGATTTCATTCCTTATCAATTAATAAAATTGGTACTCAATTTTAGTTATAAACATATTTTTGAATCAATTATAGTGTTAAGGATACCAATTTGGTAATTTGGATAGGTCTAGGGTGCAACCAAATCAGAAAATCAAATTGTTGTCATCTAGTATAGCGTTGAGCGACCCTGTATGGCGTTGAGTGTTGCCAAACCCGAGAGCCATGGGTTCTAGGACGTCGAACGCCACTTTGGACGTTGCGCGCCACGAAGTCAGTGAGCTCTCTGACTTATGGGTGCTGAGCGGTGGAATTGGGTGTTGAACGTCATTTTTCCACTATAGGTTTGGATCTCTTTTTTCCTTAATTCGGTGTGCGAGAATGTGTGTCTCGTTGGGCGCCCTATTTTATCATTGGACGCCCTGTTTCTGGCCTTCTATGTTGTTTTTCTAGCTTTTTCTTGTTTGTTTTTAAGTTGGTTATTATGAAGTCATGTATAGTTCTTTATACTTATGAATGCCCTGTGAATGGTAATGATGGATGTGTATTCAGTTTAAGTATGTGGTGAAAGGAAGTCCATGGGGAAAGTCCTAGTGTTAATGTATTGTTGTAGGGACTCCAAAATGGGGATGATCTTGGCATTCCAATAACCATCTAACCTCAACTAGAGAGGGGTTATGTTGCGAGGAGTAGCAGAAGGTCAATTTAACCATAGGTGTTTGACGGATTAACCTTATGTGATAGCTTGGGTGGAAAGTTGTTCCACCATACTTACAAAGGTTTCCTCAAGAGTTTGATACCAATACATGTATCCGATAATTCAAGTCTAGAGTCTAGTTATATATTTAGGTTTTGATGGATTTTTAGAATAGAGTTGTTATATTTCTTACTTGAGTAAATTGAATGTTTGAGTCTTTTATAAATTAGTTTACCATGTTACTTGTGTTTATTTGTTTGCTTGATTCTTTCTCTTTGACAATGATTATCTTATTAGTGTGAATACAGAAGAATATTTCATTGAAGCAGGTGTTGAGTGATTGATGAGGGTTGATATATAAATAACTATAATAGCTTTATTTATTTTTGCTGTTTTGAAGAACCTTTAGTTCATTTGTAAATATTCTTAATATAAGATATATTGTATATAATGTTTGAATTATGATTATATTTTGAATAATTATAATAATATTTTATATGTTTTCTTTTAATTAACTATTTTTGTTTATTAAAAATATAATATTTTCTAATAGTATTAAAACTATAAATTTTTAGATGTTACATCAATCCTCGATCACTTTTCATATAAAAACCGAATATTTCACTTTTCATTTCTCATTTATAAAAGGTCAGTCCATTAAAATTAGAGTAAGAAAATATGATGTTGCTAATCACGTTATAAAATGATTCTAAAATGCGCCAGAAAGAATAATAACATTGATGGATCCAAATTAATAATGACACCATATTTTTGTGTATAACTTTTCGTTCAAATGCACTTAAAAGTTAGAAAAGAGTTACATTATTATTTTCACTATATTTAATAGTATTATATTATTTAAAAATTAAGGTTAAATATAATTAAATACTTTTTTCTTTCATTTTCTGAAATCAAACTAAATGAGAAATAATAAAGAAAGAATTATCCGTTATGAAGAAGTAGGAAAATGTTTCTCCATTTGCCACACATGATGTAATTTATGGTATAATATTCCTTTATCCATTTAAATAATTCATATTATGTTTTTTGTTTTATCATTGTTTTCGAAATATGAATCAGTTCGTCCGGAATTAACTTTGGAGAAAATAAATTTATGAAATAAAAACAATTTAGAATTAGAGTTTTGGGGGCTGAATTTAAACTATAATTAAATTACCAAATATCCTTGAAATGCACCCAACCACATAAAATGAGAAATGGGTCACTGTCTTATTTTTTATTATTGTATTAGAAAAGTAGGGAGGAGAGGACCAATGTCACACCACACTCCTCCATCAATCACATTGTGAACTAGCCAAAATCACCCACCTCATGGGTCCTAATAATAATTTTTAATTATTTCTAGAACATAATTTCAATATTACAGATTCTAACTAGCTAAAAGTAAATTCAAAACAAAGTTAAACTCTAAACATTAGATTATAATATATAGTTTTTTTTAGTAAAACATGGGGATCAAAACACTAAATTTAGAAATAAAAATATTAATTATAAACTTTTAAATGTGACAATGTTAAATTCAGATATTGATTGATCCAATAATTAAATATGAAGAAATAATAAAAAATAAATATTACTCGGAAACTTACACTATGTTTTCTAATACAGATAGACATACAGTGACCCAGTAGTTGTCAAAGAGGGAAGAATCCTGTTGCTAGTGCTATTCACCAAAACCAGCTCACACACACATCACACTTCACAACACACAACAATCATCACATTAGAGAGAGAAATAAATTGACAAAAAGTAAAAGAAAAACCCTTACTTGCATTGCATTGCATTGCACTGAACCACCTCCTCATGCCTTGTCGCTAACCCGACCCGACCCGTTGAACTCGCCGGAAACTTTGTCCAAAAGGGTCTCTGGATTTGCCCATGGCCCTCCACTTCCGACCCTAGAGACCCTTCAAGTTTTGGCCTTTTCTTCTTCGCTTTCCCGTTTTGGGTAATCAATTTCTGAAACCACTGCAACTGAGAGAGCTTTTCTGAGAACTCCTGCCTCGACGATATGTACGTCGTGCCTCCGCCGCAGCGCTCCGATCAGGGGTCGGGATCCGGCGATTTGCGGGTCTACCAAGCTTGGAAGGGTAGCAATGTAAGTTTCACTTCCTACTTGTATTTTTGGTTATTTGCTTCAACAAGACTTGGATGCAGTACTTTTAAGTACTTGTGCAGCTGTTTTTCATTTCATCTTGGCAATCGTCACAATAAAATTTTATTAAAGTTCAATATGAATTAGATTAGGAAGGTCAAACTCCTATTCTGACTTCAGAGCAGCATGAAAATCACCTAAGCAACTATATTGAAGTCGTCAATTTTCAGTTTTTTTTCTAAGGAAAAGGAGATTGTTGGTGGAATTTGTTAATTGGGGGTGTCACTACTCAGAAAATTCCCTTTTTGCAAGTGCTTTTATGCATCTCAAATTTTGGTAGCTTATCTATTATTGGTGGTTGTTGTTGTGGTCTTTTCTTTGTGTGGATTTAATTTGTACTGGTATTGGTTTTTTGGGCCAGGAGTGTTACTATTTGGAAGAGGTTCTAGTTGTTATGTGCTGACTTTGAGATGAATTTTTGTGGATGGTTTACTATCAGGTTCTGAAGCAGTGTTAGTGAAATGACAAGTGATGGTAACCCAGAAACCACATCAGCTGGTCTCCTTTGTCCGATTGATGTGTTAGGTTTAAGCTGATTTGTTTCCAGTACAATGTTAGAACTGAGTATTGATTGGACTTTTGTGTTGCTTTATTAAGTGTTACAGTCTTAGTGAAACTGTTCCAAAACTTCATTTGCTCTGGAAAAAAAAGGGAAGGGATCAGAGTTTTTGCATTTTTTAAAAACTGTAGAGAATCTTTACTTATAGATTGATACATAATAGATAAATATGCCTACACACACATAATATATATATATATATATATATATATGTATGTATGTATGTATGTATATGTATGTATATGTATATGTATATGTATATTTAAAATAAAATATTAAAGCATAACATGGGGTACAAGAAATCTTAAGTACAAGCTACTAGGTCTTCTTATTAACTTTACCATATTCAGTGGTTTTTGAACTGCAGATGATCCGGATTCATTACTAGCTTCCCTAGTTTTAGTTGCTTCTCACAGTTTCTTTCCCTCCTAAAATTATGCTGCGGAGAATCACAAGCACTTCACTTTTAGGATGTGTTTGGAAAGAAAGTCGTCGGAGATCTGTTAAATTTTCAGAACCAAAATTAATTTAAATAATTTATTTTTCATGTTATTTTAATAAGTCTGTCATATTGGATGATTATTATATACTTAAGAAGTAAGCAAAGTAGAATGAATCAAAACATTATACTCTATGAACTACTGTGCTCTTTCCTCTCTAATCTTAACCAAACTCAAAGAATAGGTGTAAGGTATAGGGAAATCATTGAGGCAGCAATGTTCTGATGGTCTCTCCAAATTGATTATGAAAAACACTAGCCTTCGAGTCTCTACATGATATGATCTACCTTCTTTTCACCTTTGTTCTGTGAGGTGTGGAGTCTTGATGTACTTATTGTTCAATTTTCATTTTGTAGCTTGTTTGCTATACTTAATAAAGAATAAAAAAATATTATTGCATTGTGATTTGAAATGTTACAGGATCAGTTCATTTTATTACTATGAGGGTGCTTAATCATTGTTTTGATTATTTTCTTGCAGAAATTTTTTCTTCAGGGAAGGTTCATATTTGGACCAGATGTGAGATCACTGGCGCTGACAATTTTTCTTATTGTTGCTCCTGTCGCAGTTTTCTGTGTCTTTGTTGCCAGAAAACTGATGGATGCTTTTTCTGACCACTGGGGGATATCCATAATGGCTGTCGCTGTTGTATTCACAGTTTATGTGAGTCTTTTTCTCTCATGTACGATATTTTCTTTCTCTGTATGTCTTTCAACTGTGTTGGTAATCTTCTATGATTAGAATCATAAGAAGCATTCCTCTATATTCAACCTCTCACACTTGATTGAAGTGAACTGATTTGGTTGATTTGTCAATGAAATACTGCATGTTTTTAACATCTTTAATTTTTCATATCTTCATTTGTCAATGAAATACTGCATCCTAATTGTAATGAAGTTGGGTCCATGTTAAAGCCAAACATCATGGATTGTTGTCCTCCTTTTAGACCAAAGACAATACTTTATTAAGGGAGGGAAGGACATCCTTCCTAATGTTGCAAATAGTAATCTTTTAGAAGACTTTTGCAAACGCTTGTTTCATAGCTATTGTGAGTGCAACTCTTTCGAGATATTGACAATCAGCTCTGACACCAGTTGATAAACACTTTGAAAATTCACTCTCAAATCAAAGGCTAGCTATTAAAGGGAGAAAGCCAAGCACTAAATGCTCTACCAAGCTTCCTATACTAGTCAATGTGGGACTTAGGCACCCCATAATACTCTATTGGATTGAGACTTCCCCTTGGATGTGTGTATTTTTCTTTAATTCGAGGCACCAAATGAAAGCATATGTAGTGTGTTGTCATAAAACTTTGCGCCCCTTGCTTCTGCAATAAACTTATCAAAAGAAGTTCTCCTAGCTATAGGCACAAACATCAAAGATTGATGGCACACACACACATAGAAGCCTACTCCATATGTAATCTGGCCATGACCATGACCTGTGTGAAATGCAATTTAAAAGAAAGATTTTTAGAGGCAGTTTTGGGATTCTAAGGGAGCTTCCCTGTGTTTCAAAGTTTCTTCAAATCTCCATTTTCTTTGGTCCGTTCATTGAAAAGAAAATTTTATGCTTGTACACCTTTTCCTTTTGTGTGATTCTATTCATTTGTCTTCTAGCTTAGATAATGGATTCACTTGGTATTAAAAACTAGCGACATTCTATCAAGAAAATTGTGTAATATGTCATATAGTCTAGTCTTATGGTGGTGGAATGTAGATGCATCAATGACTTGATTATAGTTTAGACTGTGGTTTGCAATGGTAATACCATAATACATCTACAACTTTGTGATAGAGCATTAAAGGTTTATGAAAGGAGAAAGAGAAAATAGCGGGAAAGGTTGTTGGCTGTTAGGGACGTTTTGTTTAGAGGGGGAGATACTATAAATAGGGGGATATAGTTGTACAGGAAGTTAGGTTTTGGACTTGTAAGGTTTTGACTGGATCATTGTTCCAGTAGGAGGGAGAGAGGGTTCCTTGGTGTAATTCTTGATTTGTTCATTCATTCTAAAGCAATAATATACATTCTTTTGCTGTCTTTCGTGTGTGTTCGTGAGTAGAAAGTTTTGATATATACTTCTTGGCAAAGAAGTCTATCACTTTGCATGGCTAAGGACTTGTGTCTCTGGAAAATTATAACTATAGGATTTAGGGAGCCAATGTGGGGGGATCTTGTAGGATCAATGCAGCTGTCTTTGACGGTATTCATTTTATGCAATGTAAGGTAGCATGTTATAGTACACTTGGGTTATGCAATTTTATCTTTGTTTGATTAATGTTTGGGTGGACCATCTCTACTACTGTTGTTAGTGACATATCAAACTTGAACTTTCTAGAGGCTATAATGAAACATAGCGTTTGAAGGAATAAAATTAGTACAGATGGTGTTACAAACCAAAAAATATAGTGATAAAAGTTAACAGAGAAAATGAAGGTACTGTAAATTGGATGTTATTTGCAATTAAAACGAAACTACAAAAGGAGGAAACCTCCAATTGCCCAGAGGATAGCTCCTATAACAGAAAAGCACATGATCACCCTCTCCCCTTTTGCCTCATCAGACTAAATAACAAAAAATACTCTCCCACATCTAACAACCTCTCTGCTATAGTAGCTCTCTTATGTAACAACCTCTCCACTTACTCTTGCCACCTCAGCTTCAGGATTTCTCTTCTTTTGCGCTCATAAACCGTCCGTACCTTAGGTGTCACATGCCCTTCATGGACCAATGGCTCTTTCAGCCCATAAACTTGTTAGGTTCCAACAAACGGTGAATTTTGATATGCTGCAGGCCTACACCTAGATTCTAGTTATTTATGTTCATGTATGGCTTACTAGTTACCAAAGTGATATGCTTTGTTTCCAGCAATCAACTTCTTGTTTATTACTTATTTGTTGTTTGGTACTTATGTCATATGATAGAGGCATATCACTAATTTATCATAGTTTGCAACTAAAATATGTTCTGTCCAACCTATGCTGATGCTACAATCTTTTCAGGTCTTAGTTCTTCTTTTGTTAACATCTGGCCGAGATCCAGGCATAATTCCACGCAATGCACATCCTCCGGAGCCAGAAGGTTTGGACAGTAATCTAGATGTTGGAGCTGGTCAGACTCCTCAACTGCGGTTGCCTCGGTTTAAGGAGGTTGAGGTCAATGGCATCCCTATTAAGATCAAATATTGTGATACTTGCATGCTCTACAGACCTCCGCGTTGCTCACACTGCTCGATCTGTAATAATTGTGTGGAAAGGTTTGATCATCACTGTCCTTGGGTTGGTCAGTGTATTGGACTGGTAAGTTGGATCTGTTGTCTCCGAACCTAAGTGTTTTCTTTTTCTTTTACCTTTTCTTTTTATTACCAGAATGTTTTGGGGGAACAGTAACTTGATCTCGTTATTAATTGTGACAGACTTTTGTGAGTCAGCTTTGAACTTATTGAATTGTTCATAATAATTGCATTTTATACATGGTTTCTCCTGGGAAAACTCGTTTTATAAATTTATTAAATTCAATCTAGCTTTAGTTTAATTTTACTTTCAAGTTTATTATAGTTGGTAATTCATGATATAATCTAGCTATAAATAAAGTGTTAGCTTGGTGGGTGATCTTTAAACAGTGTTAGGTATTTAAGAGACCAGATTCTCTCCCACAGTTCCCAAATTCACAGATAACTCCTCTCATTCTCAAACCTTCTTATTTATAGGCAATTCAACTCCTACCTTATTAACTCTTACTCAACTCCAATATGCAAACTAACAGGAACTCTCTTAACTAGTGAAGCTATCAAATTTCTGTCCTGTCATGGAAAATCTCTCTTCAAATTGTATCCTCTATAGTTTCGTGCCTCATAAACTGATCATACAAATGTATTACAGGGAATATAGGCTAATTTTCCTATTCTTTGGTTCAGAACATGTTGCAAATGGTGACAAGCGATGTGTGATTTATTGATAGTAGATAGGAGGAGTGCTACCCTAGCCTCCAATAAACTAAAAACAATAGCCCCTCTGTAACTGAATTAAGACTCCATATCCCCTCTGCCATTTTTCTTCTTCATGGGTGCTTCAGCCGTATTTTTTCTTAAGTTTGCAGCTTGAATTTGTGTTCATTTTTTGAGTTCCTCGACGGGATTACTTTTCAGTTATCATTTGTTGTGTCATTCTTGAATATAATTGTTTGCACATTCTTATGCAGCGTAATTATCGGTTCTTCTTCATGTTTGTCTTCTCAACTACGCTACTCTGTATATATGTTTTTGCATTTTGCTGGGTCTATATTGTAAGAATTATGGCGGCAGAAGAGAAAACAATTTGGAAGGCAATGATAAAAACTCCAGCCTCCATAGTGTTAATAATTTACACCTTCATATCAATGTGGTTTGTAGGAGGCCTCACTGCCTTCCATTTATATTTGATTAGTACCAATCAGGTAAGCACTGCTCTTTTTAATCCACATGCTTTAGATGTAAGCTAGTTTTCAGATGTGTACAGCATGATGTTGGCTCCTTTACTCTTGCAGACTACTTATGAAAACTTCAGATACCGATATGATCGGCGAGCCAATCCATATAACAAAGGAGTATTGAATAATTTCAAAGAGATATTCTGCATCAGCATTCCACCGTCAAAGAACAATTTCAGGGAAACAGTGCCAAAAGAACCAGCATTGCCTACTCGATCAGTGGGTGGAGGCTATATGAACCAAAACATGGGGAAAGTTGGGGAGGACATAGAAATGGGAAGAAAAACAGTATGGGACATGGGTGCTGGAATTGAGGATTCCGAAGCTCAATTGAGCAATGACCGTGTGGCTGTAAAGGATGGTGAATTGTCTCCTGAAATCAGGACGACAGTTGATGACACAGACCGTGCTGGAATGCATCCTCGGCGATCTAGCTGGGGAAGAAAAAGTGGAAGCTGGGAAATGTCCCCTGAAGTTTTGGCTTTGGCAACCAGGGTTGGGGAACCAAACCGTGTCGGCGGAGACAGCAGTAGTAGTTTGACACTTGACAATCGTCGTGTGTAGCCAAATAGCATGGCCAAGGGACCTGGAAGATTTGATTTTACAGTCATGATAAAAGAAAATATTACATTGTTCATGAGGTAAGTCTACGCCAAAATCATGTGCAATATGGGGATGTAGGCATTTGCAAGGTGTTTGTTAGTGTTTTTTAGGCATTCTGCTTCTAAGAAGAAATTGTTTGGTGTTGCTTGAAGTTGTATTATGCAATTAATTAGCCTTTGCACCTGTGGAAGTTGCTGCAGCTCTCTATCTCTCGGTGGCTGAAGGCTAGTGACATGAAATATCCTGGAGGAAATCAATGATGGACCAAGGGGAATTGTTCTAACTTATCTTGATGCTTGAGTTAAATGTAGTTGGTGTGTTAGGATGAGAAGCTTAATGAGACAGATTTGTCATGACATAAATCTTTACTCTTTGTTACCACTTTAGTGCTCTTGCCATTCTACTTTTAAGTAGGAACATTGCATACCATGTATAATTCCATAATGCTTGTGTTACAAATACAATCCATGGCTTGAAAAACAAAGAGTTTTTATTATTCTTTTCAATCAGTTATCTGTCAGGATTAATTGTTGAAAAGGGATTGTTTAAATAATAAAACTTAGATCAATTCCTGCTTGTACTGTTATGAAACATTGATTATTTTCCAAACATTTAAACCAATGGTTGAGTTACAACTTAATTCCAATGTTAAACATGTTCAATTTGATTGGGGTGGAGAATGTAGACCCGTTACAAATTTCTTAGCCTGTTTGGTGTAAATTACAGACCTCATTTGAGTACTGTTGTTGAAATGAAACATGGATGCATCCATTGTTTATTACATTACATTATGCTTCTCTTCCTTTGCGGTTGAGGTTATACTATTACCATTGCTGTGTATCTTATGAATAGGCTTCCTACAACTTTTCTAAATTTTGTAATTTCATACTCTCTTCTCTTTAATAAAGATTCAGATTTTTATTTTCTGAAAACATTTGGTTGTGCTTTCTTTCCCTTTTTTATGACCTTATCATCCTCATAAACTTGATTTTAAATGAGGTATGAAGAGTGTTTTTTCTTAGGGTATTCTTAATTACACTATCATCCACTGGAAAAATATACATTTCAAGGATGTTCTATTACTGAAAGTTTAATAATAATTAAATTATTTAAAAGAATATAAAACTATAATTACATAATAATATATTTTTATGGCTTTTTTATCAGAATATATTTTTCATTGAGAAAACATAAATTTCATTTATATAATAAAACTTAAGTAGTTAGTATCTTCTTATGTCATCTTACATTTATCAATTAATTTATTAGTTAGTTTCTTTTAGGGGTGACAAAAGAAAAATTTAGTGTAAGTCTATTTAATGAATTTATCTCAAATTCAAATTGATATTGATTTTAAGTCAAATTAATCTAATTAGATTTGAATTTGATAATATTGCATAACATTTTACATTTTACAATTTGAAAATCCAAACACTAATGTAAATATATGAATTTACTACACAGATAAATTATGATTATATTAAAAACGTAGGTATACTGATACAGTGATATTTTTAAAATTATTTTTGAAGTATAATTAATACGCAGAGAAGAAAATTTAAAAAATGATAATTTTGTATTTAAACCGTTTTGGTTGAAATTGTCAAACCAAACATTGATAGTGATAAAAGAGTTAAGATGACAGAAAGGAGAAAGGGACATGATGAAGCTGTAGCAAATAATTAAACTTCAAAAAATCACATACAATCATCAATGCATGCAAAACTACCAAAATTAGTTCAAGAAAAAATGGATAAAAATGAACTTATTCAGACAAAATTTTTAATTTAGTAGGATTGTTCTAATTTATGTCAAAATCTCTATAGCGCACTTTAATATTCAAGATGATCAGATTTTTCAAAATTTTAGATACAAGTAAGAAAAGTAAAAGAGATTAAAGTTTAGAGATATTAGTATTTTTTAAAATGAAACTTGAACAATCAACTTTTCTGTTTATAAACTTTACAGTTTAATAATAAAATACTTAAACTTTTCTGTTTATAAATTTCACAGTTTAATAATAAAATATTCAAACTCTATTTTAAAACACCATTTCTACTCTTAACAATTCTCTAAGTCTTTGCATTTCTCATTTAATTTCACTAAGATTAATAACAAAAACATAAAAAGAGGGAAAAAATTAAAAAAACCTTGGAGAAAAGAATTTAGAGAAAATATGATGGATTAATTGATTTCTAATTTCTCATATATTATAAAGTGTTATTAGATTTTTTGAAAGGACAAATATTGGAGAATAGAATTTAGAGAAAAGACAGAAAAAGATTTTTTAAGAAAATAAGAGAGATGGAAAAACAAAAGATAAGGAAAGATGCATTAAATATTTGTTATAATAAAGTAAGTTTTCTTATATAAAATAACCTTTTTATAACATATTTTTCCGTAAAAAAATATTTTCAGACTAAAAAGAAAATATATATTTTAATTAATTTTTAAATGATCTAAAATTGAAATTTTTAATAATATAATTTTCAATTCTTTAAAATAAGAATGAATTTTTAGAGATAATAATACTATAGATAATAAAATATATATTTATATCATTAATTTTTAAAATGCATAATTTGAATTTGTATTTGGTATGTACTTTAAATAATTTAACTATATTTAAATATTTATTTCAAATATAATTTTAATCAAAACATTGATAAGTGAGAAGACAAGACCATTAGAAAATATAATATGCATTATAAGAAAAGACCATTAGACAAGAAACTGAGATCAAAATGAACTTTAATAAATCTTAACAATTAAAAAAAATAGATTGTCTAATATTTATAACAAGAATTTCTGGCAATTAAAACTTGAGTTTATATTTGCAGTAGAAAAAAATGTTTGATTTTTACTTTTAGTATGTCATAATCTGGAGATGAATGTTTTTGTTAAGGATTAAGCTATTCATTCAAAAACTGCAAAAAAAAAAAAGATTTGAATGGGAGTCTGTCAGACAACCCTGCGACCATCCCCAGCTTGAAAAGTCAGGGAACGATCCTCTACAGCACACTGCCGTTAATCACGCTCTGATCACAGGGTCATGATTCATCCACCAGACTTCAGTTCCTGTCTTCTTAGATCTTAAGAATACAGAGGTACGAGCCTATAGAACAGATCCTGTTCAAGTAAGGTCGTGGCCAAGGATGTCAGCTGGTAGTTTATAAATGTACTTTCTTTTCAAAACTCTTTCAATGTGGGACTATATTAGTTGTTTGTATGGTGAATAGTTCCTGTCCAACTAGTTTCCTTTTGCTTGCAATCTGAATATGCTTTCGTGGGATTATTTATTTTGATTAAGATAAGAGGATTTCACTGCTAACTTAGCTGCCTTACTAGCCTCATCATTGCACACTGCACCCTATTTTTCATTTCACAATTTTTCTATTACCTTCTGCTATCCTTATTTCTTTTTTCTCTTCGCATTTTGCTTTTATGTACTTTATTTCCATTTATCATTTTATATTATGGCACTCATATTATTAACCATTAATGATTTTTTTAGAATAATTCCAATCTTCATTTTATGTTTAAAATTATCTCGAAACCATAATTTATATATAACTCATCCACTAATAATACATTATATCAATTTTGAAAAGTATCACTAGTATTTTTACTTTTTTTTTACATCGTTTTTCAAAACACAAACAAAAAGACTATTTCTTTCAATCATTCCATATAATTATTCATTTAATTTCATTTTTATTTATCAATTAATTGCGACCTCATCTCATTTTATTTTTTTTTACTTTCAAATTATAGATTACTTTCATAATCAATTTGGTTGACTCCACATTGATGATAAATTTTATGTACATTTTTCTTCTATATACCTCTAATGAAAAAGTAAAAATTTGATCTCTCACTTAAAATATGTATCCTTTCTTTTCCAAAATTTTACTCCTTATTTGATCAAATTTGACCAGAGGAAGCTTGTCGATCAAATTCCTCAAGCCTATTACGATAGTTATTATTGAGTTCACAAAATGAGATGACAACTGTTTTCGCCTCCTGTATTTCTTTTTTCCTTTATATTATATGGTAATTTGATAGGTGAACAATGTATGTAATAATGTAATAAAAACTTATTTCTGAAGTATTTCTTTTTTCCTTTATATTATAGGATAATTTGATAAGTGAACAATGTATGTAATAATGTAATAAAAGCTTATTTCTGAAAAGTATATATTATGATAGGTAAACAATTACTTGTCATAATATGTTTTACATATTATGATAGGTGAAAAAATTTTCGTCATAAAACACTACATATTACGATAGATAAACATCATAATAAATTCGTTATATTATGACTGATAAATGAAAATTTGTCATAATACACTAGACCTATTATGATAGGTGACAAAAAGTCCGTCATAATACATTGGACCTATTATGATGGACTTTTCTGTCCATCATAAAATGTGCAGACCTATTATGATGGCCAGAACTATGATGTCAGGTTACCCATCATAATAGGTCATTTTTACCCGTCATAAAAAGTGATTTTTCCACTAGTGAGAAGTTAAACTATGAGCGTGATGGTAACAAATTTATTAAGTTTAAATTCCAATTTGAAATTCTGTGCGTTTTGTTTTTTTTAATTTCACTTCTACAGCAAATGATAAATCAGAATGACAACATCATGTTTATATTGACCAAACAAGTTGGAGATATGAATTGTTTAAAATAAACTTACATGATGTTATTTGCTATCAAAAGTAATTTTCTAGTCCAACTAAGAGCTAACAGGTTCGTTATAACTAGTTTACTAATTTCTGATTGATTTTTAATTAGTTGGTATATCAATGCAATTCTTCTTGGAAACTACTCAATATTATGCAATCTACTCAAATATAGAAGATGTGTAATTTTTTAGAATATTTTTATTCTTTTTACAAAATATAGAAGATGTGTATCAATATGAAACATTCGAAAGGGAATGAACAATGGTCTTGTTTCTGAATAAGGGGACAAAGTCAACAATAACATTCTTTTTTGTTCATAACTCTCTTCAATAATTTTTTCCTGTTAAATCATTTAGTATGATGTGTAGGAGCTTCAGTTTTTGTTGTGTTCTGACGTTGGTTATATGCAGGAAGGTGAAAAGTATATTCCAAAATATTGTTTTTAGCGGAAAATATGTTTTTAGAATTATTTTTAAGAGTTGACTTCAAAGATAATGACTTACCCCTTTCAGAATCCCCTTTCCACATAACTGTTTTTCTCTTCTCAAAAATATTTTCCAACAACTTAATAGTCAAAATATCAAATATCTCTGAAGATAAACTACTAATTCTAAAATTTAAAAATTAAATTTAATAACAATAAGGGAAAAAATATAACACAACCCTCCAATCAAAAATCAACATTAACATTATCAATTATTTTGTTATTGAAGTGGAAAACAAATGAACGAGTAGAGCAAGAACTACAAATTGCGGTGTCGCGAGTTACTGTGTGGCTGCTTCTGATTTTTTCAGTTGAGGCTAATGTAGGGATGACGGAGAGAAGGTTATAGTGAGAGTGATGAAAGAGAGAGTGTTGAGAGGAATAATGGATATAGATGGGTGAGTAAGGATTTGGGAATTTCTTGTTTTTCTTTTTAGTTTTGAGAATGAAAATTATTCAAATATCCTTGATCTTAAAACTTAGAAATGAGAGTATTTTTATCTACTATGTATCAACTGAAAAAAGAGCTTACGTATTTAGCAAACCCCATATATATATATATATATATATATATATATATATATATATATAAAAGCATAGATGTATTAAATTTTATGCTTTAAAATTATAATTATTTCCATTTAAAATTCTTTAGTATCTTTGTTATATAAATTAATATTTTCTAATTTTAACGTTTATTAAATAACAAATGGAAAAAATAATTATGAAAGATTATATATTTAAAACTAAATAAGTCCAAACCCAATCACTTTTATAATAAAGGTTTATTTGAGTCCAATCCAAGTTTATTGATATTATCTCATGATCTTATTATCATGTATGAAATATTGATCGATTTTATGTGTATCTATTGATCCTATATGTACTCTATAACAAAAGTTGTATCTCCTATTCACACTTATACTATTTATAGTTTTTTATTAACTTTATTTTGTACATGAATCTTTCTTTTTTCTTGAAACGAACAGTTCAACTTATAGAGAATTCTAGTTTATCTTGAAGATTTTTACTTGTACCACGTAAGTATACTAATAAATATTTTCGTAAAGATAAAAAACATACAATGTGATATTTCCTAATGTTTCTATTTTATATCAAATTAATTAAATTACATTATTAAAAAAAATTCCAATGTTTTTTTATCAAATTGTTTTCCCCTATTTTAACTTTTTGTTTGTTTTCCTAAAAGTAGAAACACAACATCAATTTTTATCATTAAATAAAATTAACACATTTAATTTTAGTTTGGCCAAGCCAGTCATGAGTCATCCCTAAATCCTTTTTGTAGTCTTATCCAATTATAACTACCCACCTCAATCTATCTAGCTCCATCTATCTACATGCTGTTGTGTCACCACGTCATATCCGATGAATTATGTTTCTTCATTCATCCTCTATCTTATAAAATACCGTAGTCCGCAATGTTCGGACGATCCCACCACAGATTTTCTTCAAAAACCTTGTAGTTTGCCTTGTCACAGGTCAACAAGTATAACATAATACCCCAGCTGTCACCCAGACACTTCTCACCCGCCACCAATGTTCTTTTGGACCACAGCCGTGACGTTGTTTCCTCTCCTTTTACATTCAATATATATATATATATATATATATATATATATATATATATATATATATATATATATTGTTTCGGGGTGGTTTAGGGATCCTTTAAAACATTTCGAGTTAAACTAAAGACTGGACGAACGTATTTCGAAGAACTCCAGGTTGAAGATCGGGCGGACGTTGCTTCAAGTAATTCAGGTGGTGTGGAAGACCAGACGGTTACCTATTTGTTGAGGACTGGACGTGTTGGTGAAGATCGAACGAGCTCTCTCCTCTTCGTGTCCCAGTAGTAGTGTTCGCTCCTTCCTCGTTCTCCAAGCCAGGTGGGCGGGTACCTATCAAAGGCACTCCGACGCTCAAATCAGTTAAGTGACCGAACGGTTATATCAAGGGATGCAAGTGATGCATAATATGCAACGTGTGCAATCTGTCCAAAAATCATACCTGGGACTCTTATTTATACTGGGTGTAATGGACTTTTACCTTTCGTGGGCCTAATGACGGCCCAATAATGCCTTAACCTCCATTAACGGCTTTAATCAGCTATCACCGCTTATAATCTAACCATGTGGTCGGCCAAGGTGGTTGGCCAGCCTGGATGGTCGGCCTGGATGGTCGGCCTAGGTAGTCATTTTGGAGGGTCGGCTTGGTTGTGTGCAAGGAAACCGTACGGTACACTGAGGCCGAGAACTTGGCGATCTCCAACGTGTTTGGGGCGGTACGGCATAGCCGTTCATCGCCCGACCAAGCTGATAGGAGTGAAACTCCGCTCATCAACTTGGCGATCTTGAGTGTGTTGGGGGCGGCAGGGCATAGCCATTCACCGCCCGACCAAGCTAACAGGAGTGAAACTTAGTTCATCACCTTCGTGATCTTCAATGTGTTGGGGGCGGCAGGGCATAGCCGTTCACTGCCCGACCAAGCTGACAAGAGTGAAACTCCGTTCGTCAACTCGACGATTTTCAACGTGTTGGGGTCGGCAGGGTATAGCCATTCACCGCCCGACCAAGCTGACAGGAGTGAAACTCCGTTCGTCAACTTGGAGATGTTCAACGTGTTGGGGGCAATAGGGCATAGCCGTTCACCACTCGACCAAGCTGACAAGAGTGAAACTCCGTTCATCAACTTGGCGATCTTGAACGTGTTGGGGGTGGCAGGGCATAGCCGTTCACTTCCCGCCCAAGCTGACATGAGTGAAACTTCGTTCATCAACTTGGCGATCTTCAATGTGTTGGTGGCGGTAGAGCATAGTCGTTCACCGCCCGGGCAAGCTGACAGGAGTGAAATTCCGTTCGTTAACTCGGCGATCTTCAACATGTTAGGGGCGGCAGAGCAAAGCCGTTCACCGCCTGGCCAAGCTGACAGGAGTGAAACTCCGTTCGTCAACTTGGTGATCTTCAACGTGTTGAGGGCGGCAGGACATAGTCGTTCACCGTCCGACCAAGCTGACAAGAGTGAAACTCCGTTCATCAACTTGGTGATCTTGATGCTATGATCGAACGTTTGATAAGGCTGAATGGCCGAGCTGTCGATGCCAAATTTAGCTAAGTACCTGTGATGTCAGGTTTGAGAGAATACGTGAAAGGTTAAGATATGACAGGATGGTTGACGAGACCGAATGGTTGACGGTTGATAAGGCCGGATAGACGAGACTGAGTGGCAAGTAAGCGAGGTCGAGCGGTTGAGTCCGAGAGCTTGAATTGACGTTCTTTTGAAGCACAACTCACTGGTTCCTTATGGTTACAAATGGGGATGCACACTCGGCCCCACGGTGGGCGCCATAATGTTTCAGGGTGGTTTGGGGGTCCCTTAAAACATTCCGAGTTGAACCAGAGACTGGACGGACATATTCGGAAGAACTCCAGGTTGAAGACTGGGCGGGCGTTGCTTCAAGTAATCCAGGTGGTGTGGAAGACCAGACGGTTACCTGTTTGTTGAGGACTGGACGTGTTGGCGAAGACCGAACAAACTCTCTCCTCTTCGTGTCCCAGTAGTAGTGTTCGTTCTCCTTCCTTGTTCTCCAAGCCGGGTGGGCGGGTACCTGTCAAAGGCACTCCGACACTCAAGTCAATTAAGTGACCAAACAGTTATATCAAGGGATGCAAGTAATGCATAATATGCAGCGTGTGCAATTTGTCCAGAAATCATACCCGAGACTCTTATTTATACTAGGTGTAATGGACTTTTACTTTTCGTGGGCCTAATGACTGTCCAATAACGTCTTAACCTTCATTAGGGGCTTTAATCAGCTATCACCGCTTATAATCTAAGCACGTGGTCCGCCAAGATGGTTGACCGACTTGGATGGTCGGTCTAAATAGTCATTTTGGAGGATCGACCTGATTGTGTGCAAGGAAACCGTACGGTGGTACCGTACGATACATATATATAATTCTGTAAAAATTACGTGAGTATTATTTTAGAAATTTATTCTTTTTAAACAAACAATATTTAATAATTTATTTTACTACATAAATAAAGAATTATTTTTTATTTATTAAAAAAATAAAAGATTAACACCAAATAATGAATAGTGTAGCTTTTCCTCTTAAAATGGTCATAGGGCTTCCATTTTTGGTGTCTAGAAGAGTTTGTGCTGGAAATTGATCAAACCAATTCGTAGTTATCCGATATTATTTCAAGATTTTTTTATGCCAGCTTCAAAGTCTGTTGGAATTGAAAGGTATTCATGGTCAATTGCTTTATTTTTGGAAGTTGTAAGAGATAAAACAATTGTTAGTTGTTTTGGTGGTTTAAATGGTTGAAAAGGTGTTTGTTTTAAAATTATATTTAAAAAAAATTGTTCGGTTTAAAAATTATATATATATTATTTAAATATGGGATTATTAATATATTAGACGAAAATCTAGTCCAATAAATTAGTAAAAAATCTATAATGATTGAAGATATAGAAAAGATTAAGAAAAAGAAAGAATGTAGGTTGAAATTGAAAGGGTCTAAAATGACAAGGGAGGAAGGGAATATCCAAAGCATATAGATGGGAGGGGAATATTCGTGGGGAGATCCGTTGGAGGTTGAATTTGGCGTAGGTGGAAGCAATAAATAGCGGACCAAACCATGCCTTGTTCTTCACCACCACCACCAACAAACCATCCGGCGCCCTCCTCATCACCACCCCCTTTTTCCTTTCCTCCTTTCTCTCTTTCCTTCCACCCAAATGGCTCTCAAGGCCGTCCATGTCACCGACGTCCCTTCCCTTGACCACGTCCCCTAGAATGCCTCTCTCGCCCTCTGCTCCTCTCGCTTCCCCAACGGTTCTTTCCCTCTCTTCCTTTTTCTTCTTCCTTTTCCCACCTTTTCTTCCTAACATTCTTTTTAATCCTTAATGCAGGGGTCGAGATGGGTCGGAGTGGCTTCAAGATGCCCAAGTTCGTCGTCATCGGCCACAGGGGTAACGGCATGAACGTTCTGCAATCTTCGGATCGAAGAATGAGAGCCATAAAGGAAAATACCATTATGTCCTTCAACGCCGCCTCTACTTTTCCTCTCGATTTCATAGAATTTGACGTTCAGGTAACCTTTTCTCTTATTTTCCTCTTTCTGCTTCTGCACTCAATGCAATAATTTAACGTTCCACCCGCGCCCACCGTTTTCGCTTCTTGTGCGTCGCATCAACTACTTTTCTTCTTTTCCAATTTTACCCCGGTGGCTTTTCTGTAAATAATTTGCCTTTCTTGGCCCTTTTTTGACCCTCTGCTCCTTTTCTTCCGTCGATTCGGTACTGATTGGCTGCTTGTTTGTTTTTGTTTGACGCGTTGCATTTTTTTATTGAAAAAAAAAAGAAAACGAATTAAAAAATGCACGTTTTTTGTAGGTGACGAGAGATGATTGCCCCGTCATTTTCCACGACGATTTCATCTTCTCGGAGGAGAATGTGAGTTTTTTTCTTTTTTTCGCTTTGCTTTGATGTTTTCTTTCTTTTTCTTTTCAATGGGTTGAGTTTTTTCGGTTTGTTATGTTGGAATTGATGTGTTTTGCAGGGTGCTGTGTTTGGAAGGAGGATCACCGAGCTGAGTCTCTCCGAGTTTCTTTCTTATGGGCCTCAGAGAGAGCATGGCAATGAGGGAAAGGTTTTGCTGAGGAAAAAAGATGGGAAGATAATGCCATGGGATGTTGAACAAGATGACTCATTGTGCACTCTCCAAGAGGCTTTTGTGAAGGTGGAACCCGCTATTGGTTTTAATATTGAGTTGAAGTTCGATGATCACATTGTCTATGAGCAAGATTATCTCGTCCATGTCCTTCAAACCATCTTAAAGGTACGCAAAGAGAGTCTATTTTAAGCCTAAAATGTGTTTATGGGGGACACTGAGTGTTTTGTTTTAGTTTTACATTTCAAAAGTGGTGACTTGGATCTCTCACTGTCTTTGGTACTTGTGGGGTGTAGGTTGTGTTTGAATACGCCAAGGATAGACCTATTATCTTCTCAACATTCCAGCCAGATGCAGCCTTGCTCATCCGGAAATTGCAAAGCAATTACCCTGTTAGTTCTTTAAGCCTTTTTAGTTCTGAGAAATTATTTTATTTCTTTAACTGGATCTGATGTTGTGGTTAATTTGTTGGGAACAACCAGGTCTTTTTCTTGACAAATGGAGGATGTGAAATCTATGAAGATGTGAGGAGAAACTCATTGGAGGAGGCCATGAAACTCTCTGTCGAGAATGGATTGGAAGGAATTGTCTCAGAAATTAAAGGGATTTTTAGAGATCCTGCTACAGTAACCAAGATAAAGGAGTCCAAGCTCTGCCTCCTTTCTTACGGCAAATTAAAGTATGCTTGTTTTTAGTACTCTCTTTCCTTTGTTAATTGCTTGAGAAAAGAATGTGTTTGGTGTAACATTTTGGCTGATGATTATATTTGACATTGCAGCAATGTTCCTGAGGCAGTTTACATGCAACATCTAATGGGAATTGATGGAGTAATTGTGGATTTGGTTAAAGAAATAACCGAAGCAGTTGCAGATATGATAAAGCCAAAAATGGGTGGTGATGGGGAGGGTTTGACGGAGGGTAGTGGGACGGTGCAGGGGAACTCAAATCCACAATTTTCACAGCAGGATTTATCTTTCCTTTTGAAGCTTATCCCACAATTGATACAAATTTGAAAACTAACAACAGAAAGATGCGGCTTTTAATTGACTTGGCCTATTACATACACACTCAATAGTTCAGGATTTATCCCTTCACAAATGTTATACACGGCCTTTCACAAAACAGTGAGACCCTCTGGAGGGGTTCCATAAAAGCTCAACCCTTGTACATATGTTTCTTCTTTTCTCTTGGGGCATAATGGAAAGATATTCTGTATGAATTAAGTAGTTTGAAGGCCCTCGTGCAAATAGTGACAGACATATCTTTATTGTACCAATGTTGTTACACCGTTGTTGTATTATTGTCTACCATTTCAATGAGAAAATACCAAAGTTTGTCATTTCTTCCTCCCGGCAAGAAGTTTTGCTGTGCTTTTTAAATTTTAGTTTCTTTTTCGTATTCTTATTATGGACAATGTTGTGATTGAGGTTTCATCAAATCCACTCATTACATTAACTTGGATTTGATTGAATTGGTGTTATTTGTCGGTTAAAATCAAATCAAGCAATTCCATATCCACAATAAATTTTATTTTACTATCTTGGTTATTTTTTAAAATATTTCCTTTTCATCTTGAATATGTAAATACTTTAATATGTAACTCTTCTTGAAGAACCATCAATATACAACAACCAAGATTGGGGAGAGGTTTCCTGTAGAGGCAGCAGATCAGGTAACAATCCTTCCTAGGTGGGGTTTCTTGAGGATGGTCGATCCGGACAATTTACCTGATGACTTTGGAAGTATGACTTTAGAAGTATGACTTTAGGCGTCGTGTAGCTACCAACAATGATAACACCACTTTCTCGATTTGTGAGTAATGTTCCTCAAGACCTTGGAGTATCTGACGAAATATATCAGCTTGAATTCAGAGTCTCTTGGGTGAGAGCCGTGCTAAGAGTTGAGTCCGATACTGCCAAAAAAAGTTGTAATTCGTGTCCCTAAACCGGATGGGCTATGACGGGCGGATTTGCTAGAATGGCTTTGACTTCCAAGAACGCCTTCTCACATTGTTCCTCCCACTTGTTAGTGGTGCTCTTTTTCATGATTTTCAATATATGTTTTATCCGTTTGGCCAACCTAGGAATGAATCGAGATAAAGATGTTAACATTCTAACTAATCGTTGTATCTCCTTTAGGTTTTGAGGACTTCTCATTTCCAGGACAACCTTGCACTTGTTTGGATTGGCCTTAATACCACGAAGCGTCAACATAAACCCTAAGAATTTTCCTGCTGGAACACCGAACGTACACTTTGCAGGGTTTAGTCTCAAAGAGTAGAGTAAATTGTGCATACAACAGATAGGTCTTTTCTTATCACCTTTTGTTTTTGAACGTTGAGCATTTAATGTCATTTAATGCTTGCTCAGAACAACAAAGTGATTTTTGATTTTCTATTGTTAGGTAGCTTTTAACAATTAAGCTCTTTTCTAAAGATACCAAGTGTTGTATAAAGACTTTATCGTTTGGACAAAGTATTGTTTAAGCTCATGGTAACGTTTAGCAAGGAAACGCTTTTTTCATTTTTGTCTCTTCATAGAAAGGTAACATTTAGTTTGTTTTAAGCTTTCTTTTATATTTTAAACTTTATGTCTTTTAGTTAATTTTGTCAAAGACGTCATCTTGACCTTTTTTGTTTTCGAGAGCTAAGTTGAATACCTTTTTCAAGTATGATAAGCATCAAGCGTTTAACCTAAACTCTCTAAAATGCTTTAGGCACAATAATGTTTAGCCTTGCGTCTGAGTGTTTTGACCTAAATGTTTTTCTATTTGCAAAAATCCTAAGTGTTTTGGGATTCAGGTTCTAAGTCTTGTGTTTTCACCCTGAGTTGTTTTCAAACTATTTTCCCGTTTTAATGTTATTTAATTAAGGGTTAAATATGTTTTTAGTCCCTAAACTATTAAGCGATTTTGAGTTTCGTCCCTCTTCGAAAGGTTTGTTCATTTTCATCATCTTAGTTTTGAAACTCTTATTTTTAGTCCTTAAAATTGAACGACGTTATGTTTTCTTTGATGTGGCAAATGACAAGCCACGTGTTATGCCACATTCCCTCGTTACTATGTGCCACGTTGCTTTTCTTCTTCTTTTTATCCTCCTCCGACTCCATCGTCACCTCCACCCCAACGACTCCCTCCGCTCCGTCGCAGGTGACACCTTCTTTGCATATGTTGTTGGAAGAAGAAGAGAAGATGTGACCTTAATTAACTGCAAATTCAGAGCCTAGAGGTTCAAGAGCCCGTTGATGAAATGTTCTACATCTTTATTCAGGATTAGTTGGCTGAAAGAGGGGCAAACGTTCTCAAGTTGAGCGAAAATGAGAAGGGAGTACCAAGTTAAAATTTACGCAGTTTACATTCCAAGAAATATGGGAAAGGTATATCTTTCATTGGAAATGCATCATAATAGTAAAAACTCTATTTAGGATGCACAACTAAATGCAATTGAAGTTTTCAAAATCAACGACACAATAGGTAGTCCTGCTGAACCGAACCGAGACCCTCTTCCACAAACCCCTCATAAACAAATCTCAAAGAAGAAAAATAGCGGCACCAAGAGACCCCTAACTGCCGAAGTTGCTGATGCAATTTTCGGTGTCGTTTTCCTCTCCCTTATCACCGTTTTGTTCCTCATCAAACACAAAAAGAATGTCTTTGTCAACAAGGGTCCCAATAAAAAATACGGAACTTCTCTGGGGAGTGGCTCATTGTCGCTACCCACCCACCTCTACCGCCACTTCTCAATCGCAGAAATCAGAGCAGCAACCAACAACTTCGAT
Organism: Vigna reflexopilosa; assembly: GCA_027742785.1. Taxonomy (NCBI): domain Eukaryota; kingdom Viridiplantae; phylum Streptophyta; class Magnoliopsida; order Fabales; family Fabaceae; genus Vigna; species Vigna reflexopilosa. The sequence continues at coordinate 19,486,361 of CM050914.1, forward strand.
GAACTCTTAGTCGTTGGCGTGGGAGGCTTCGGTAACATGTGAACGGAGACTCTCGAGAAATTACACCTCTAGCGGTGCAGAAGCCGCAAGCAGAGATCTTTGGAGAGGGAGGGTCGATCACCAGCGAGACTTTTCCCATGCGGTAGGCGCTGTGAAGTGGGTTCTCAGCAGTAGCAGAAAGCTTTGGGTAATTGTTAAAGATTGACTGGATTAACACGTTTCAGAAAAAAAAAGAAAAGTGATGTGGCACACCGTTAGCCACATCAGATTAAATTTAACATCATTCCTTTTTTAAGGACTAAAAATTCGAGTTTTCTAAGCAAGAGGATGAAAATGAACAAACCTTTCGAAGAGGGACGAAACACAAAATCGCTTGATAGTTTAGGGACTAAAAACATATTTAACCCTTTAATTAAACTTCAAAACATGAAAGCGTTTAGGCACATAGACGATTTTGTCTTAACAGTCTTGCAGGAGAGGCTACAAGTGTGTTGTAGAAGCGGCTACAATCGGTGAGATAGGGTACATGAGTGAAACAAACTCTTTCGATTGTGGTGTTCATGGTACAATAATGCTCATGTTGTTGTTCATGATTGGGATAGTCATGATGGTAGTGAAACTATGATAATGATCATGGTATTTAAGATGCTCTAGGTGATGTTATGCTGACAATGATGTTATCATAATGGTTATAGTAAGTAGTTACCTTAAGTGTTAATGAGTGAATAAACCGAGAGTCTATGTGTGAGATGTTAGGGATGACATCAATGGTTAGAGATCAAGGATCGATGATCGAAGTTTAAGGATCGAGTAATTCATTATGATTGAATTGTTTATGTCAAAGGATTAGGAATCCTACTGCTATTACTACTATGTATGGGGTGATTGATTATTGTTGATATAATTAATATGTTTATATCTTGTTATTATGATTGTTTTATCGCTAACTTACCCTATACATGTTTGTCTTTCTGTGTTTGTATATGATATTATTAGCGATGATCGTATAATCTGTCATACGTGAGCAAATGATATTGCAGATGTTTCAGAGGCATGATAGATTCGTGAGATGACGGGGAAAAATTTGGGTTTCTTTAAAATGTTCCTGGAAGCAATGTAATTATAGTTGTTTTATTTCCTTAATCATTTTAATTACTTTTGGAATAATGTAATTGGACAAGACTTTTGGAACTACTATGTTTTGAATAAATTATTTTCAATACCCAATTTCGTCCAGGTAAGTCAATAAAGATAAAAAATAAAAATAAACAAAATAAAAGAATAATAATTAATGATGGGTAAAGAGAAAAAAAAGGAAGGAAAAATAAAATAATTTTCCTTAAACGAATGTAAATATATATAATTTTCAAACTTTAATTTAGCCCAAGATCCCAATAGTTTTATGCATATCTTCAAGACACATCACTAGAAAATATTTTTGAAATATTGGTTTCTATTTAATATGGTAATGATTTGAATCAATATCAAGAAAATAATTATAAACAATATTCCTAATGATAATTAAAAATAATATATTGATATTATAATATAATTTGTTGTGTTAGTTTCTTTTTAAAAAGAGAAAAATATGATCTTAAAAGTTGACAAAGTTTCTGGCAATAATTATAATCAATGTCTTGAATATTATTTGATTTGTTTTTTTTTTGCAACCAATACCATTTCTTTTTCTATTTTGTTCATTGTCAATTAATTCACAATTGGAAGATTACCATAATATTACACTATGTGTATATAAATATGCAATCTGTCATAGAAAAAGGGGACGAAAAAAATAGAGAGAATGCAGAAATAATAGAGATAGAAAGAGAGGAAGAGAGTATAGAGGAAAATAAGTTCAAACGCAAAAGGGTTCTATCAATGACAACCACCAAGGAAGAACTAGGGGAGTACCAAAAACTGAGAAGGTATGTCACCTCCACACCTTTTTGTTCTCTTTTGATTGTACTTTGACGTTTTTCTTCTAAGGGCATTATTTTTATTACACGTAAATAATGTATTTTTTAAAATCATAAAAAGAACATCTTCCCTTGTTTCTTTTGGTATTGGTTAGATCCCTCGCATCACGTGATATTTATTTCTATTTTTTTAAAAAAATAATAAATAAACAATTCCAAAAATAAAAAATATTTCTTATCACGTATTTTTTATAGAAAAATAATAAATCATAAAGTAAAGGGTATAAGTATCGTGTCGGTCTATGGCCGATTTCTTTCCTTTTTCCCACCATTCTTAAAATAAAAAATTACAAAATCTTTAAAACCAAAAAATGACAACAATGTTATACAAACTTTTTGTCGGGTTCACTTTTCAAAAATCTAAAACAATCCATAATAATTTTCAAACAAATTTACAAACCTTTTTCTAGATAAAGAATCGCGTAACCATGATTTCTCATTTTGAATGAGAATATGTAGGAACGAGGTCAATCCTTGTTGGATCCATAAAACAAAAAAAATATTTTTGTTTCTTTATTGTATTATTTTTAGGGAAATTAAATATTTTGAAAAATCACGTCAACTTTGTACAGTTAATTAAAGGTACCGCTTTTAGGCAGGCGCGAAAAGGTGTTACTACCTTCCTTATGCGTAGCTGATTCTCGAACCCAAAATCCAGTTTTTGTTGGCCATGTCTTATCTTATGGTTTTCCATAATTTTTCCAGAATAAATTATGGTGGCGACTCCCAAAACCTTTTTTCTTAAACCCGTTTATTTTCGGTTCATCGTCCCGTCGCGATCCCGGTTGCGACATTTATGCACGTTTAAAAGTTAAGGATTTTTAAAATTACGATTCCGCGTTATAAGAAAGATTATAAATAATAGGTTTTTGTAAACCTATGTCATCCCAGAATTGAGGTGTTACATCTAGTACAAGTGACGACGTTCTCACCCACTACTAGAGAGTGGTGAGACTTCGGGATGGGATTGTATTCACTTTCCACCTCATTCTTGCAGGTAGGGTAGGTACAAGGTGTTCTTAACACTAAGAATGCATTTTTGGCAACCTCCTTCTCCTTTTCCTTCTTGGCCACAACCTCGACCTCAATATTTCTCCTTAGCTTGACGTTCTCCTCCTTCAAAGAGTTCATCTCTTCAACACTACGTTTTTTGAAATCTATAAACTTCTATTGCTTCCTTGCTTGAGCTTCAAGGATTGCAACAATGTCGATCATAGAATGGTTAGCTTCTGTAACAACTTTGCTCTTGGTAGAAACCATGCCTGCAATACTTCTCGTCTTCTTCAAACAACAAACTCTTCTTCATATAGTACTACTCGACCCTACGATGACGCCAATTGTACTTACAAAGCCAAAGGTACCCTACAAATAGTCTTCTTCCACTTCACGAACTTCTACTACTAGGTACTCGTCCTCCGAACCTCCTTTCTCCTCTGAATACTGGTCTTTTATGGAATGAGCGAGGCAACGCCTCTAGAAGATTCTCCGACTCTCAAGTTAGAGCTCTGAGTCAGAGATTCTAATCAAAGTATTATTAATGACAAAGTGAAGTCAAAACTCAATTAAAGTAATATTCATACGAGTATTTTACTAACCATGGACCCTTACCTAGATGGGCCTCGATTAAGGGCCCATTGGCCTTTGGTCCAATGACCATTTTATCTGTGGTGATCCTTAATCATTTTCGGCTAAGTTACGTACTGTGTTGATGTCTTTGAAAGGCAGGGACAATTATCGGTTGGTGGCAACCGACTCTAGTAAGTAGCGTGTCTATCAACGGATGACATCTAGCCTTTGATTGGGGAAACACGATACTCATTGTTAAGCCATCGATGTTTTTTATGTAACATATTGAAATTACTTCTTTGGGGTGCAGTCCTCAATATTCTTTAGGGAACTTGATCTTTATAAAGTATTTATTATTTGGCATGTGAGCTCTATTGGCAACAAGGTACATAAGGTACCTAGTATGAGGTATCCGGAATAAGGTATCTCGTTTATGTTTGGTTAATCAATCATCTTAAGGTCATAGTTGATAAGACCAAAGAGTCTTCGACCACACACACACACACACACACACACACACACACATATATATATATATGTATATATATATATATATATATATATATATATCCGGGTTGTGCTTAATACCTTTGGTCGTCAACAGGAAACCGAATAATTTTCCTCCTCCCACCCCAAATACTCATTTCGCAAGGTTTAGGAGTATGTTGTACCTTCTGATTTAGACAAATATCTCGTTGATGTCCCTATTGTGGTTGCCAACTGATTCACACTTTACCACCATATCATCCACATATACATCCTTTGCCTATCTGTTGTCGGAAGATCTTGTCCATAAGTCTTTGGAAAGTTGCTTCGACATTCATCAATCTGAATTACATGACTTTGTAGCAGTAATTATCTCGGTCGGTTATGAAGGTTATTTTATTATAGTTTGGTTGATACAAGGGTATCTGACTATACTCGGAATTCACATCTAGAAAGATGAGTATCTTATGACCAGACACTCCATCCACCAAACGATTGATGCTAGGGAACAAATAATGTCTTTTGGGAGACCTTGTCGTGGTAAGTGAAATTGGTGTAGATCTACCACTAGCCATTTGAATTTTTTATGAGAATGCCATTTGAAAGCCAAGTGATGTATTTGAACTCTATTATGAAGCCACACTATTGTAACTTTTTCACTTCTACCTCTACTGCTTTCCGATGTTCTTCTCCCAAACATAATTTTTTTTGGGTAATCAACCTAGCTTCCCAAAAAATGACCAACTTGTGTGACATTAACCCTTGGTGTATCCTACACATGCTGGTTGATGACCACACAAACAAATCCTTATTACTCTCAAGCACAACAACTATCAATTGCTACTTATCATTGTCCAGGTCGTTCCCAAGGCGAGTAATGTGCCTTTCTAAAATGTCTATCTTCAGTTATTTTGTCCTTGAGGTTCCATCCTATCCTCCATATTAGTTTGGGGATCTAGATTGACCTTGGCAACCTCCAACTGCCTTGCTTTCCTTGGTGGAGAATATGGCATTATCTTGAGCCCTATTGTTGATGAGTCACTAACCCTACCAAGGATTGAGGCATATGTTTTGGGAGAATAAATATGTTTATAAGGGAAAGTTTCTTCACCTTCTTTCTTTTATTAGGTTTAGTTTTATGTTGACTTTTCTTTTATTGACTTAAGTTGAGTTGACTTGTTGACTTGAATTGAGTTGACTTGTTGACTTAACTTGAGTTGACTTGTTGACCTTGACTTTGGTTGTTTATTTTGTAAGTCAAGCTATAGCTAACTTGAAGGATAATAACACTATTTGGAATGAAGGAGAGGCTTTCACCTGAGATCACACATGTTAGGCACATATTTGAGAGCTTAGAGAGTATGGTTGACCTTCTCTTCTAGAAACTCAAGGCCGCACCATTTGATAGCTTGGATGCCAAGCTACGTCTCTCTCCTTTTCAAGAAACTACCTTTAGATGACCTATCTTCTAAAACATTAATTTGTGTCTTTGCTTTTGCATCCTTTAACTTTGTGTTTTTTTAATAAGAGACATTTTTCCATCACATATAAACGGGGCTCTTCTAGACTTGTAAAATAGTGGAATATTTTGAGTTTATACACATATATTTAACCACCTTTGTGAGAGTTATATCCTATAGAGGGTTTATACTCTTAGTCTTATCTTGAGCATAGAGCTCAAATGACGACACACTAGTGCAAAATGTGCTTTTAAACTCGCACAATAGACCTCTGTTTACACTAAACCGCTGCCTATTCAAACGTAGTGACACTTCTGTAATTAAAAAAACCTTATAGGTCTCGGTTATGAGATAACCGATGCATAAGAGCGCTATCATATCGGCTGTAGAGGGAATCAGTGCCTAAACATGGTGATACTGCCTCGGTTGCATGCAGAACCGAGGCATAAAGGCCTCCTACACTTCTGACCGCCTGCAACACGCTGCAACACATCAAGTCAGTTAAGGAATTGACTGCGGGTGTACTTGAAACCGGTGTCAAAATGCTTTTGGGCCTCGGGCCTTTTCTCAAACCGGTGCAAAAGAGTAGCCTCTTCCAGAGCAAAAGAGTAGCCTTTTCCAGACTTTTCTCAAAGTCTTTTCTCAAACAACACAATCTTCTTCCCCCTTTCTCACTGCTTATTTCTCAAGCTTCTTTCTTCTTCCTTTCTGGCAGACAAACTGGGAGGATCATCGATGGCACTACAGTGGCGGCAAAAGAACGGTGACGACGCGACTAGGGTGTGGCGTAGGCGTGACAAGGGCACGGCAAGGGCAGCGAAAGAACGGCGACGACGCGGCACGGTGAGGGTTGTAGCGACGCTGCCTCCACAAGGGTTTCATCTCCGTCGTCTTTGTAGGGACTATTTTTCGTTTCCACAAATTCCTCCTCATTCCAAAATTAGGGTTCTTTAGATAGGGGAAAAGGGAGAGGATGGAGGCGCGCAACTCTCGGCCATGGATGGAAGCTTAAGGAGTTCGTGATTAAAGCTCATGGTTGTGCTGCCAGGAAGAAAGGAACTCGTCCGCGTCAATGGAGGTAGGCACCATGAAAAGGATTTGCGATTTTTGAGTTTGGTTTCTGCGATTTTTGAGTTTCTGGGTGAAGAAGATGAATGATGGAGCGAACATTGTTTCTGTGATAATGTGTGCAGGATGGGGTTAAGAAGATTGAACCATGGAGGCCCGATTTGCTTTCTGGTTGCGTCAATTGAAGAGGACGAACTCGCGAAGAAATCAAATTGGGTTCTGGGTTGCTTTTATCAAATTGTGTTTCTGAAATTGGGTTTCTAAAATTGGGAAATCTTGGGTCTCTGTTTTGATCTCGATTCTTCACTACAAACCTAGGTTCATATCTTGGGTCTCTTTAGGGAATGGGAATTAGAGGATAACTTTATATCTGGAAGCTTTTCAGATTCAGATTCAGCTTCATATCTCAGTCACAAATCCTCTTGTAATTGATCGAACTGTGTTTGAAGAACTCTACAGGGTTTATGAATCCTCTGAATTTTCAGTGTTTGAAGACCTCTGCAGTGTTTTCAAGTTGCAATATTATAATTTGATGGTTGAACAAGATTATTCCAGATTGAAAAAATTTTAAAAAAAAACTCGTTACTGACTCGGTTGCCTAAAAACCGAGACAATCCTACTTTTTTTTTTAACTCAGTTCATAACCGAGGCATAAAGTCCAGTCCTTTCTACCTTGTCTGCATATGCACCGATTATAGAACCAGTGCCTATTAGCCACAATAACCGGTGTCATTTCCTCTTAATGCACTAGTGACATCCCCACTTATCTTGAGTTTTGTGAGCCTCAGTGGCCCCCTTCAAGTGGCGTGCTCCCCTTTGAATCCCAATCCTTTTTCTATTCTTCCATATTTGTTCCACCTTTTCTTCTCTTTAGGTACTTATATGCATGTTTACATTCTTTTCTCCTCTTGAGCTCTTGGAAATGAACATTCACATCTAGATAACCTTGGTTATCTTAATGTTTAATGGCGACCTTCCTTGAGTTTTCTTAAACACCTAAACACCATATTTGTTTAGAATGAAAATGGATCTTTATTAGTTGCATAACATTCTCTTGCCATTTTCTAATCAGCATGGACCGATATAGATCCTACCTTTGTCCGACAAAAACTATGGCTCCTAAGATGTTTAGACGTGGCCCAATGATCAATACATTATACAATGTCTTGGCCTCCACCAAGAAGTACCTGAGCTTGATTTCTTGGCTGTCTCTTCCCGAATTAAACTAAGTTCGTAGGTCTAGATAATTGCACGTTGTAGGGGATAATGAGGTCTTCCGTTATGTCCAATTTTAGGAAAGTCTTCATATATAGGATATTGACCGAGTTGCCTTGGTTGAGATGACCATTGAGTCCTCTTGGTCAGGGTGAGATACTTTAAAGTCATCGTTAAAAAATGTGACGAAGGGGGTGCTTCTAACTCTCTTCTCTACAAGATTCATCATTTTAATCGCTCAAACGTGATTCTTTTGGGAAAATACTATGTGCCCTCCTTAGGCAAAACCTCCTTAGATTGTGTTGATCGTTCCCCTCAATGGACCAACCTAACTCTTGCTCTTACTTCGGCTTTTTCACCTAGGTTGCTCCTTATACTGTTTGTACATTGATACTACTCATTTAGGGGTTCTTCTCTATGGTAGGGGTTTAGACAATTTTGACAAACTTCTTTAACTGTCCAAGCTGGATGAACTCTTCTATTTTATATTTTACTGGTAGACACTCATCGTTCAATGTCATGTAGTTATGGAAGCGGGGACCTCTGATTGACTCTGTAACTTTGAGTCTTGATTCTTGGTGAACGATTTTTTGTTTGCACCCTTCTTTACGTTTGCTCCTTATAATCACATTTGCTTCCGAAAGCCTCTCAAGCCCTTTAGCTGCATATACTTAGTTACTCTCTGTATCAAATCTTCTAAATCTGTGGCAGACTGCATACATAGGCTATTGGGAGACGATCCCACAAGTTTTTTGGTGAACTATGTGACACATAGGCACTTTATGACTTAGGTCCTTTATTTGTGAATAGATCTTTCCAAATCGATCTATGAATGTTCAGAGGATTTCATCTTTGTCTTGTCGAATGTTGGCAAACAATATAGAGGTCAGATGATGTTGTCGGCTCGTGATGAATTGTGTGCCAAATTTCGTTCTGATTGTGGCGAAGCAACCGATGGAGTTGACAAACAGAAGCTTGAACCACTCGAGGATGGCTCCTTTTAGTGATGTTGGGAATACCTTACACCAAATGATATCATTTGACGTGAATAACACCAACTGCGTTACAAAAATGTTGATGTGCTCGTTAAGATTCGTGGATCCATCATACTTCTCAAACGTTGGCATCTTCCAATTGTATGGTAAAGGGGTCTTAATGATTTCATTAGTGAACAGGTGCATCCCGGACATGTCTACCGTGACTGTGACAGATGGGTTGTGATCTCTATTAGCTCCATAATTGTTCTTTGGACCGTTCGATCATGCTCGGTTCTCGGCTGTTTGGTTGTCTAAATTGAGTTGGGGTGGATGACACATGTCCCTTAGTTTCCATTTTTTTTCATAAGCGTGTTTTCTGTGTGCAAAATTTTCATCTCTCCTTCATGCACACTAGTACAAAAATCGCGTACAACGTCAAATATTTTGGGCTTTTAACGGCGAATTCACGAACAATGTCATATCATGAGACGTTAAATTGACGTCAAATTTTAAAAAAATTGACATTAAATTAATGTCGAATTTTGACATTATACGACATTAACTTAACGACGAATTTTGTCAATATACGACATGAATCAAATTTTTTAATTAATTGTGATCCTTTTTTACAACTCTACGAGACCTGAAAAGCAGAAAAACAACAAACTTCGGTTTTAGTATTTTATAACGCATGAACTATGAACGTGTAGTGTAGTATCAACAACAAACAATAACAACCAACAATAAACAAGTTCAATAAAACAACAACAACAAATAAGTTCAACCAAACAACAACAAACAAGTTCAACCAATCAACAACAATAAACAAGTTCAACAAAAAATCAACAAACAAGTTTAACAAATAAGTTCTTCAAAATGAAAACAAAAACTAACCTTCAAAAGGTGGGTTCATTGGAATAAAGTGTCGTCACCAATGAGAGAGAAAGCAGAATGCGCATATGAAGGATAAGAGCATGAAAATAATCAGTCAAAACAAACGAAAATCATACATAAAGTAGTTAATTAACATGCATTTGTATCAAATGAAAGAAAGATTACCTGTGATGGTCGACAAACTTCGTTCGAAAAAAGTTTGAGAAGAGAAGAGGGTCTCGCACGCTAAGATAAAATAAATGAATTTTCAATCTCCTGCTCAAATTTTTATTGAATTCACTAACCTTTTAACGTCTAACGCTTGGGCATTCGACGTTTTATATCCTTTTACGTTGAATTACAATTATAAACGATGTTTAATAATTGCATTAATTTACAAAAATGCCACCAGTCATTTTTAACGTTGGCTATTCAGTGTTTGGACTTTGAACGCGTGACGTTATACATTGTTTTTGCACTAGTGATGCTTCCTTTTATAGTCTCCATCTCGTTTCTCATGTTGTGCATCATAGCCATAGGATCCACATTTTGCTCCTCCACTACTATATTGCTTGTCATGTTCTCTGTGATTACCTTGACAATACAAAAGTGCTCATTCGCCCTACGGTGGGTACGAAAATGTTTCTGTTAGACTGGTCGGACATTTCCATTTACTATATGTTTCAGTCTTAGGTTAACTTCAATTTTCAGCCCCTTTCAATACTTAAGGTCTTGGATTGTCCAAACTATTCGAAGTGTACCTACAGAAGACACTCTAATACTAAGTCAGTATTGATTCAAAAGTTATACTAAATGTTGCAGCGGTGAACAATTACCTTAAACCTTTTAGTTATAGTATTTATGGACTTTTACTTACCATACACCTATTTAGAGTCCCATCATTCTTTAATCATGTTGAACCTCAAAGGTTCTTCGACCAATCTAGTGTCTCGATCTCGATTATGCTACCCCACGAACTTAGTAGACTTATTTAATAAGCACAATAACTTCACTTCAATTAACATCAATACAGGGTAAATAGAGTTCAAACTCCGCTCCTGCAATAAAAGTGATTGAAGAAAGAAAGAATAAAGTATCTTTTGTAATGGGCTGTAATTCCAAAACCTTTGGGGCCAATACGAAAATAACAGGCCCTTTTGGGAAAGTAATTCCTTATGTTGCAAGTATAACCTCAACCATGTTATATTTGCAATTGCAGCTATAATCAGAATCTGCTTATGGCAGACAAAAATGAAGTATGATGTTAACACAGAATCAGTATTAGATTCGTAGAATGTATAAATAGAATCTACTTCAGACACATACAAAAATATAGGTATGTTAATTCAATGAAAATAAAATGGAATCAGGTTCTTACTATTCTTTCTTATATTTAATTGATTATGACATGGTTTTTTTAACTTATTTGTAATATAGATTTCCTTCATCGCTAAGTAAACAGAGTCCCTTCAGTCTTTGTTTTTCCAGTTTTCGCCTATTTCGTCGATAAACGACCGATCTGATATTTTACGGACTTAAGATAAAATAATACATGAAGTTAAAATATTATATTGTAATTTAATTTAATAATTAAGTCAAAATATAAAATTTATGTATATATTAAATTAAATATGTTGAAGTGAATTTTATGTTCGGAATGGAAAACATTACTATTTTGAAATCATATTTTTAAACGAAAAAATATTCAACGTAAAAGTTAAAGTTATAAAATATTTTTATATTTTTAATTAATTAAAACATTATAGTTATAACTTTAAAGGAGTTATTACATACCAACTATTACAATTTATGATTGAATAAACCGGGTGAGACATTTGGTTTCTCTATTTTTTAAAGTATCTGATTTTTATATTGATTCCTGTTACGGTAAAAAGGGGTCCGAGACTACCGTTTCTCTTTCTTCCTACACTCATTTTCTTTGTTTAGCTTACCTTTTCTGATGTCGTTTGGTGCGTTATTTACAAAAAATATTCCCATGCTTAAATTAGAATATTGTTTTAGCAAACTCTTCTGTTAATTTTGGAAAAGATGTTTTTACTGGACATTGATTTTGTATTTATAGGTTCTACAGTCATCTATCCTATTAATTATCTATTAATACAATATATTTTTGTCTAATATAATTTGTCAATCTCTTATAAGTAATGTATATTTGTCATTGATATGACCATTAAGTGTATTAATTGGCCATTAATGACATTCATCTTACCTGACTCGCGCTTGTTGAGACACCGAACGAAATTCTCTCTGGCCATTCGGTTACCAAGGTATAGTACATTAAGTCCCCCAAGCCACAAGCAGCTAGATATAACTGCGAAGGGGTTTTAAATGGGTGAGTGGCTACTAGCAAGAGTTCTTTTTATAGAATTCCCCTAGGCCGAACGACAACTAATATGAGATTCGTTTTAGAACTTAAGAGGCCACCTTAATATGTATCTTGGACGAGCTATGTGTTTCACTATCTTGTAACCGCTTGGTTGATACTAGAAATTCTTGGAGAACGTTCTTTGGTGGACGAGGATGATAGTTCGTTGAGAACTTTTATCATCGCTCGGTTTAGGACCAGGGGCTCTTGGAGAGCATTCCTTGGGTTTTGTGGACGAGAGTGAGAGTTCACAAACACTCTTCATCACTCGGTTTAGGATTACGGGCTCTCGGAAAGCATTCCATGGGTTTTGTGGACGAGAGTCAGAGTTCACGAACACTCTTCACCGCTCGATTTAGGACTAGGGGCTCTTAGAGAGCGTTCCCTGGGTTTTGTGGACGAGTGAGAGTTCACGAACACTCTTCACCGCTCGGTTTAGGACTAGGGGCTCTTGGAGAGCGTTCCCTGGGTTTCTTAATATCGCCACATAACCTGTGATTGAATGGAAATTGTCTGACTTTATTCATACCAAAAGTGTAAACACGTAAGTCTTGTCAAAAGAATTAAATTGAAACAAAACATGACATCAAAATTCAACTAAAGTAAATTTAAGGTGAGTCGCATTCCAAATACTAGGAAGGACTTTATATTATTTTCTAAACGATATATCCTTGAACCGAGAGGTCAAGGCTAGACTGCGACTACGACTTTACCTATGTCTTTGTTCCTCTTTTCCATATAGTCGTTCGGTACTTCTCTAGGAAGACCTTCTTGAAAGTCGTTCCGCTTTCACGTACTTATGGAGATGACCCGCACGAATAAGTGCTTCGATCTTATTTTTGAATGTTACACACTCTTCAGTAGTATGTCCTAGGTTTTTATGGTACTGGTAGTGCTTCCCTCCATCAACATTTTTTGGTGAATGAAGCTTTCTGACCGAAAGGATTTCAGCGCTAAGGGCTTCCTCAACTTGGGAGTTTGGGATGAGATCTTGTCATTAGCAGAATTCACCTACAACAACAGTTTCCAGTCCAGCATAGGGATGGCTCCTTTTGAGGCCCTTTATGGAAGAAAATGCCGAACACCCTTATGTTGGTTTCAAGAAGGAGAAGCAATATTGACTGGACCTGAACTCATTCAACAAACGACTGAAAATGTGAGGCTAATCCAAGAAAGATTGAAGGCATCTCAGAGCCGACAGAAGTCTTATGCTGATAAGAGAAGAAGACCCTTGGAGTTCGCTGAAGGAGAGCATGTGTTTCTCAGGCTAAACCGAACGGCTGGTGTTGAAAGAGCCGTTCGGCCAAAGAAGTTATCTCCCAGATTCCTTGGTCCGTATCAAATTTTAAGGCGCATGGGACCGGTCGCTTACGAGATAGCTTTGCCGTCTCAACTATCCAACCTTCATCTAGTATTCCATGTATCCCAACTTAGGAAGTACATAGCCGATCCTTCTCACGTGTTAGAAGCTGATGACGTCCAAATCAAAGAAGACTGTTCGGTAGAGATGCAACCCGTCAGAGTTGATGAAATGATGACCAAGCGACCAAGTGGTAAAGCTACAACACTTATCAAAGTAATATTGGATGACCGAACGGGTGACGCTACTTGGGAGAAGAAAGAAGACATGAAGACATCCTATCCTCATTTATTCTCGGGTAAGTCCTAATTTTCGAGGACGAGTGTTGGGGGAAATGTCACACCCCATTAATTCCCCACCTTAGTGGAAGACAAGTGTCACATCCCTCTAGCCTCCCCATCTGAGTGGGAGACAAAAATGACAACTTCATTTAAATTCCCCGCCCATCGAAAACTGTGTGGCAGCAAGGGGAATGAGAGTTTCCAGATAATGGAAGACAGGTGACAGGCAGTGAGTGGACCGAACGTCCATTTTGGTGGCAGTATTTAATGTGAAATTTTGAAAACTGGTGCCACTTCTTTGCATGCACACTTCGTCTTCAACCTCCAGAAACTCCATTTTCACCTCCTTCTCTCTAAACTCTCCAACTTCTCTCTAAGATTTCTCACCTTTCTCTCCCTCCGATCATCAAACCCCTTTTAGATTGAATCTTCCCGATGACAAGGTCTTTCATTTGCACCAATCAGAATTTCAATTGGAAGACTTTGGATTTTTGGAAGCCATAGAAGTAGTTGCTTAAGGACTTAGAAGAATAGTTGGAATTAGAGGTAAGGGAAGCTTATAAATTTAATTAGGAATGTTTCGTATGAATTGATGCATGTTTTATTGAGTATATGCTTGATGATTTTTGAAGTATGTTATGCTGCTTGTGTGTATTGCATGTTTGATTTTCTGTTATGAACTTAGTGAAAATCTGAAACTGTAACCGAGGGTCATTAGGACCGTTCGGTTTACCCTAAAATGATCGGTCTTGGCTGAATTCCCTCTGTAGGAAATCAGTTGATGACCAATCGGCCTTATAACACTTATACTGAAACTTTACTACTTTGCTTAGTTAGTCTTTCTAAACAAATCAAGAAAATGCCCCCTCTCGGTTTTAGTATGTGTACATATAATCATCCATTTAAAACGTTCGGTCTTATACTGGACGTTCAGTCACTTAAAGTACTCGGTCATAGATCGAGTGCTCAGCCTTAGGAGATACTCGGTCATAGACTAGTATTTCTATAGTTTAAAGTACTCGGTCATACATAAAGTGCTCGGTCATCTACTAGCATTTGGTCATTTAAGTGCTCGGTCTTATACTAGCACTTAGTCTTGAAAATACTCGGTTTATATTAATATTATTCCTTGGAAAAGTGCTCGGTCTTATATTGACACTTGATTTCCCAAAGAGTGTTCGGTCTTGTACTGGCACTCAGTTTGTTGAAGAGAACCCCTTTTTTACTTTATGGCATTCGGCCTAAGCTGTAAAGTATTCGGTCTTCTTAAAGTTAACTAGTTGTTGAACGTTCGACCATTTTCATAAATTATCTATATAATAATTGCTCGGTCTTAATTAATATTCAATTTTCTTCTTAGTATCTGACTGTTCGGTCATTTCCTTATAGTATTTTCTATATATATTAAAGAATTTATTTCCTGAATAAGACTACGGGATTTGGATGATATGAAATGAGAAGGATGAGAAGTGTTATGATCGTTTAAGAGAATTCCAAGGAGGAATGTCTCATGTTTGAAATTGAATGGTAAAGTATGAACATGGCTAAGTTAAGTTGTCGCTTATCCTGATATTCCGTGAATACTCCTCCTCATGTAGAGGAGGGTAACTCATGCGTGGGAATGGCAGGAGGTCCTTTAACCTCAGGGTATTTCTATACTGAGGTAGCCCCACTGGACTAACCTCGGGTGGCGGTCTGTTGAGTGTATCCCAGCCAGGTCCACCCGGGTGCACAAGTGTCGTAACTACATGGTTCATACCGTCCGGGACAGTGTCTAAAGTGGTCGGTCTTGAGTATTTATACGTTCGGTTTATATTGTTGTACATGAATGATGATTGTATGTTTGGAAATGTTGTTTTGTATCATTCGATTTTCATGATTAAATGTATTTGGAGATTGACTAATTAAATTTACATAAGCTTACCCTTATTTTTCCTGTCCTGTCTATGTTGTTGTTCGGTTGTTGGCCGATCGGTTGTTCTCTTCACTACAATGATCATTCAATGGATGTGAGCAGAGGGCGAATTCGATGACTCAGTGGAAGAAGCCTTGCAGACCGTGCAGCCAGAGGATAGTGTAGGACCGTCTGGTCAGTATATTTAGATAGTTTTAATTACTTGTACAACCGTTCGGTATAGATCTCTTTTGTTGTACCGTTCGGTCTTGAACTGATCCTATGACCGTTCGGTCTAATCTTGTAAATTGTACTCAGACTTATATTTTTCCTGTACAGTTTCAAGTTCTATATGATGTTCATATTCCTTTTCTCTTTTGTTGTCTATTCATCACTGTTCTTTATTATTATTTTTGTTAATTCCTTAAAATAATTATAGCTTTTAAATCTATATTTATTGGGATGTTACTTTGCTGTTACACATTACAATTCAAATTGATATGGTCTTTACACATTAAAATTAAAGATGGATGAAAACCACATAGTGACTAATTAGAAAACCTTTTCCAGATTTTACAGTTGTCATGAGTTTTCCTTCTCTCTAATGTTATGAACCTGCCTTCACTACAAAGCTAGTTTGGTAAGTTTGTGGTTTAGATTTTATTGCTTTCCTAGAGTAGATTTGGTTGGAGTTTAAGGTGTTTTAATTACAAAGTTCTTCAGTTTATAATGTGTTTGCTACTGCAGGTTCTGTTTAATTCAATGTGGTTCTAAGAAGCGCTGCTGATTTCTGACACTTCTACCAGTGCAGCACTGCTCCATAACTACAACTTGTTCACTGGAGGGTTTTCTCTTGGTTATTATGAATGTGGACAATAGAAAGGGATGTGAAGTATTTCTTAATTCCAAAAGAAAGGGATGTGCAGTACGTCTTGTTCAAACTGAGATAGAATTGCAAGAGTTAAAATAAATTCAGTGAAAGATATGTCCTGAGAGAAAACTCAGACTTTTAACACAACCCAAAAAAACATAACATAAAAAAGTTAACCATGAAATGTAGAACAAAAATAAAAGCAAAGGACTGATTTGACCAACAACTGAAAAGCATAACAGTCAAAACAGAAATGAAGGTGCTGAAATGACAAGCACACCTTGGTCTTGGACGATGGAAGGGAAAAAATGGATCCAAAAATCCAACCAGCAGTACAAGAAGGAGGAGAAAGTTGAGACTCTTTCATGGACCCAAAGAACTCATAAGTGAAGGAAAACGAGATACCCTTTTGCTTATTCCCTTCCATTTTACCTTTAAAATTAAAACCTTTTGTATGAAAACCACTGTTGAATCATAAGAAAGTGATAGGGGATCCACTTTTCTTCTCTCTCTACTCCTCAAAATTTTACTCCACGTTCAACAACAACGTATAAAAACAATTACTAAAGCATACTTTAGAAGCAAAATGCGTATAGACCATCTGATTCCACCTTAAATAAATCACAATGAATCCTTGTTGATTGAGAAGTTTGACGTGCATCTACTACAGTTCCAAAAACAGTTTCTTTATTTGCAAACATTCCATGAGACACGGCTTTATCTAATCTGGCTTTTCTTATATAGACCCTTATGTCCATGTACTTTAAAACTACATTTTGTAATCAATACAAAGCATGCTATGACTTGAAGACAGAATGCACTAAAATGCAATCTCACAACATTACGAGGGCACCAAGATGTCCACAAGAAAGTCAGAATGAAGAAAATAGCAGGGTCTTTGACCCCTACCTATAATTCTTAGTTCACCCTTTGTGAACAACGTCAGATTAGCTTTTAAGTTCACCCTTTTGATTGGGCTTATCTGATGTGATCATAAATGGCTTAAGTCCTAAGGAAAACATGAAGAAATGAAAAAAATAGAATAGGTTTCATAGCATGTATTTTGGCCTTTAGGCCTTGTTCAATTTGCAAGTGAACGAACAAGGCCTTAGTAGCATAGATTTTCATAGGATTGTATTTTCCCTTGGTAACTCTTTTTCCTTAGTTTGGTTGTAGAGATGTTTATATATCTTTTTTTCTTTAATGTGCAATCAATATGGAACTTCACATAGTTTGAACTAAAAAGAAAGAATAATAAATAAGTTTTCCTCTTTTAATTGATTGTAATTCAAGTTATCTCTTATATAACTTTAGTTTTGATCTTTAGGCTAGTTAGGTAGTTTATATAACTTTAGGATGATGTAGAATTAAGAAATGTGGTACCTAAAACTTGTTTAGAACGTTCCATTTCAGATTTAAGGTCTCTAAGTCCCACATCTCTCAATTTACTCAACCTACTTCCTCTCTTACACCTATATAAACCTAAGGCCTCATTTGTAACATAAACCTTTCATTGAATGAAAATAAGAGTCATTTACATTAAATTACATTTCTTTTTTGAGATAATCTATCCTTTAGTCTGAATTATTTTGAGTCTTATCTTTTGAAGAACAAATGATTATCCTTCTTTGTACTTATATTGGATCCCTCCCATTCTACCTTTTAATTTCATTTTTGTTCTTATTTGTTTAGTTCTTACATGATATAGAATAATAAGGAAGGACTGCCACTTGTTCTTTACATCATCTTAAAGATATACAAGCTACTTAACTAGCCTAAAAATCAAAATTAAAGATATAAAAGAGATAACTTGCATTATAAGAAATTAAGCAATGAAGACTTATTTATTCATCTTTCTTCGAAGTCTAAGTTATGTGAAGTCCTTGCTTGCACTTTAAAGAGAAGAAAGATATATAAGCTTCTCTACAAAAAGGAAAAATACAAAGCTATGAAAACCTATGCTACTAAAGGCCAAAATACAAGCCATGAAACTTATTATACTTTTTTTATTTCTTTATGTTTTCCTCAAGTCTTGAACCATTTATGATCACATTACCATCGCCATCTAAATCATCCACCATACTCACAATTTATCTTATATAAGTTTTAGAAAACAGAAACAATGCAATTTGTAGGGATCATGTTTTTCTTTTATAAGAAGTTACAATATGGAGTTTAGAAGCAAGGCAAACAATATCAACATTATAAGCCCAAAATGCAAGTGAAACATATAAGTTAAAATGTTACTACCGTAATAACCTTCGACAAAAGCAAACAACCATATTAAAATCTAACCCAACCAAACACAAAAGACATCCATTAGGACACAATATAGATGTCACGTGTGAATAAAAAGAAAATTCCAATACTTAAATGAATAAAATTCTGATACTATCTTAATGTAGTGAAAATTTAAAACTACATTTCGTTGTCGTAAAAAAAAATAAAGTTTATGCTATAACAATAAATAATCCAATTACAAGTGGAATTAATGTACTAAGACTCCTTATGATAATTAATTAGAAAGAGAAATAACTTTTTGGAAACCCCGAGAATCCTCGTCTATCGTTCTACATCGCATCAGTACCATCGACATCAACATTTGTAATATTATCTACTCTCGTATGAATATGATCATCGAAGTGGAAACCACAACCACAAAACACAAGGGTAAACTAACAGAATAAACATCAAAACAACATATAATGATATAATTATCAATTGATATCTAAGCTCATTATACCCTTATTTCAAATAAATCACCACACAACAAAACCATGCCAAACCAACTTTCATCCAAGCAAACCATGTTATCACCACCCTTTACTATGTTCTCTTCCATACTTCAATCACTTGACCTGTTTACTAAAATAAGGCTCACTTACTAAAGCAGGACTTCCACGATCTTGTTTACCAAAAACATGGCTTGTTCACCCTACAACACTCTCCTAATTACTAAAATAGAACCCACTTACAAAAGCATACTTCCGTGAGCACACCACCATAGTATAGGAAATATTGTGATCGCAATCACAAACACCATGGTAACCCCACCCAACACCATGGAAAGCATTTAACGTAAATGCCCCACCTCCGAAACAACCATACCAAGTAACAAACACGACCAATAACAAAAAAAACTTTGATACCATAATCCATACATTCCCAATGTCCACCTACCAATACCCATCCAAAAAAAAAAAATATAATATTATATCTTTTATGAGAACATGCAAACTCAAGATGCCCCACGACTTGTACCCTTTCTCCAAATTGAAAACATTATAACATGAGTCCACTCACCTCCGTCCTGCACTAATGATATAAAGAAACAATGCTACATTTCATACACAACCCACCCAAACCAGAAGTTGAGCAAAGACTAGAGTGAACAAGAAGAGCAAAGTAGACTACTTTTAACAAAAACGAAAAGTAAAATTAGGAAAAGAAAATCTCAAACGTAAATCTGATTTCATCAAATAAATTACTGACGGATCTATTTGTGGGTAAATTAAATCAACAATAAATTATCAATGAATATATCTTGGAGAACAATTGAAGTAAATTTGAAGAAATATAAAGAAAAAAAAAAGGTAACTATAGGAATAGTTTGATGTCAAACTTTAAAGTTATTAAAGCTAAGAATAAATTACAACGTAAAATTTAGATTTTCAGAGTTAACTGCCTAAGGGATCAAACTAGTGCTTCGAATTAATAAATTTAATTACATTTTACATGTTTTAAATCCATCCAAAGCGACGAACCAATGAAACATTATGCGCATGGCCACTGTTTATGAATTATTGTAAGTAATAATTTGAGCACGTAATCTGCATATATAGTCAACATTGTACATGACACAATATTACATATGTCACAGACAAATTTTTCAATGTGATCATATACTCTTTCTTTCCTCCCAACCTAGTTACTATAAGAAAAATAATCCTTTCACACCCTTGAATCAAATATATTTAGTTTACAACAATATAACGTGTATTATAAGAATAAAATTTACAACCCCACACATCCTTCAAGCTCAGTCCATAACGGGTTCTGAATAATATAATAAAGAATAAAATTAGTCAATACTTTTCAAAGTTCGTTTCATAAAATATTATTTAGTTGAAAATTCAGCTTTCTAACCTTAAACTAATACAAATTACACTTGAGTATTGATAAAATTAATACAATAAAAATAAAAACATAACGAAAAGCTTATACATATATTTTATTTTTATTTTTAATGTTTCTCTAACATAATTAATTTAATCATTATTATTTTATCAAAAAACATAGATATAATAATATTAATAACATAACTATATTTTATATCATATATTATATATCTTATACTTTTCTAATACTAGGAGTTGGAGAAGGAATATTATTTTTATTTTTTTTAATTGGGTACATATACTAAACTTTAGTCGATAAGAGGAAAAAAATTAATGAGAGGATTAACATAAACTATAAATGGCATAAAAAAGGTAACCATTATACGTAACTTATGAAAATATTCATCGGTAATTAACTACAAAATTAAAGCGTAAAAAATAACTACGAACATCACTTACGAAATATAGTGTAGAAAAATTATCTACAAAAGTACTCGTGTGAAAGGTACACGTTTCATATAACACATGTGATAGCAAATTCTCTTATAGAGTGTCTTTCATCCAAGGATATAATTGTCATGAAAAGTTATTATGTAGATACCCTAAAATAATATTCTGATTTGATGAGGGTCTGAATTAGAATTATTAAAATATTGAAGGTGACTAACAATGGTTATAAAATGGGTTATGACTGAGGAAGAGTCATTCCAATTTAAAAGGACCTATGACAAGGCCAAGAAACAAATAGTTGGAAGAACAAATATTTTTGAGGCTCATGATGCTCTATGAAGATTAGAATTCAAGAGACATAAAAATCATGGCTTTGAGCATAATTATACAATAATTTATACAATTAAAACAATATTTGTTTTCTTTTAATTACAAAGTAGAAAATAATACTAAAATTTATTATTTAGAATTGATTGAAAATACATTCTCATATCCTTTATTTGTAACAATCTAATTCTCCTAAAAAGGGAAATAGAGAAACTAGGAAAACAAAATAAAATAAAAGATTGTATATCTATTTTCTCTAATTAGGAAGATTCTAAAGATATCTTCTCCAATTACAACACTCTCCCTCAAGTTGGTAAATGAATATCAATCATTCCCAACTTGCCTACAAGATCTTGAAATCTAACCGGAGGAAGCCCTTTTGTAAAAATATATGCTATTTAAAGTTCTGTAGGAACATGAGTTGTAATCACAAAGCCTCTGTCAAGATTATCTTTGATGAAATGTCTGTCAATCTCAATGTGTTTGGTTCTATCATGCTGTACTGGATTATGGACTATGCTCATGGCAGACTTATTGTCACAGTGTAGTTGCACCGGGTTCTCCACTTTGACTTTAAGATCATCCAAAATGATTTTCATCCAGAGTCCTTCACACATTCCTTGAGCAAGAGCTCGAAATTCAACTTCTGCACTAGAACGAGAAACTCTATCTTGCTTTTTGCTTCTCCATGTTACCAGACTATCTCCAAGAAACACACAATACCCAGAAGTAGATTTTCTGTCAGTAATAGAATCTGCATGTCAGCATCAGTATATATCTTCATAGTCAATGTGTCTTCCCATTTGAATAATAGCCCCTTTCCTGGACTTGACTTCAAGTATTGGAGAATTTTGTCAACTGCTTGCATGTGTCTCTCTCTTGGATCATGCATAAATTGACTCACAACACTAACTGCATAAGGAATGTCTGGTCTTGTGTGTGATAGATAAATCAATTTTCCTACCAATCTCTGATATTGGACTTTCTCTACAGGAGCACTTTCTTCACATCCCATTTTGTGATTCTGTTTTATAGGAACTGTTGAGGTTCTACATCCCATCTTTCCTGTTTCTTTGAGGAGATCAAGTACATATTTCCTTTGGGAGATGAAAATTCCTTTCTTGGAGTAGGCAACCTCTATTCCAAGAAAATATTTGAGTTTTCCTAGGTCTTTCATTTCAAATTGAGCTGCCAATTTATCTTTTAATGCCAATTTTTCTGGTTCATCATCTCCTGCAATAATCATATCATCCACATAGACAAGTAATAGAGTGAGTTTACCTGTAGAAGAGTGTTTTATGAATAGAGTATGATCTCCTTGGCTTTGTTTGTATCCCAAGGAAACCATTGCTTTTGTAAATCTTCCAAACCATGCTCTAGGGGATTGCTTAAGACCATACAATGCTTTCTTCAGGAGGCATACCTTGTTTCTTTCATTTTTCACTTCAAAACCTGGGGGAATCTCCATGTACACTTCCTAATCTAGATTTCCATGAAGAAAGGCATTCTTCACATCCAACTGGTGTAAGTTCCATCCAAAATGGGTAGCCAAAGCGAGAATAACTCGAACTGTATTCATCTTTGCCACTGGGGCAAATGTCTCCTCATAGTCAATCCCATATGTTTGGGTATATCCTTTTGCCACCAATCTAGCTTTATATCTTTCTATTATCCCATCTGCCTTATGTTTCACTGTGAATATCCATCTACACCCTATTGCCTTCTTGTTTCTTGGCTTATCAAGAATATCCCAAGTTGAATTTCTTTCTAATGCATTCATCTCTTCTTTCATGGCTTGATTCCAATGTTCAAGTTTCATGGTCTCTTGGATTGAGGTAGGAATTTATGTGGCATCAATGGCAACAATAAAACTTTTGTGCTTATCAGAGAAATTGTTAGTGCAAACATACTGAGAAATAGGATATTTAGCACATGATCTTCTTCCCTTTCTCAATGCAATGGGTAAATCCTCAGTAATACTTACCTCCTCATCATTGATATCATAGGGATCCTCACCTCCGGATTAGACAATTTTTCTTGCTCGAGAGTCGAAGTGGGTTGTTCTCTTCTTTCATATTCTTGCCAAAAAATATGTCTTCTTCCTCACTGTGGACTATGGTAGCTTCATTGCTCAGGTCTTGGGCATCCTGCAAAGACAAACATGGTAATGACAAGAAGGAAAGTTCATCCACTTCAAGTGTTTTCTCCCCCTGAAGTGGTGGACTGACATAAATGGATTGTGTTTCATGAAAGGTGACATCCATGGTGACAAAGACGTGCCGACTCTGAGGATGATAACATTTGTACCCTTTTTTATTAGAAGGATACCCAATAAAGACACATTTAAGAGCTCTGGGATCTAATTTACCACGGTTGAGATGATGAGAGTGAACAAAAACAACACATCCAAAGACTCGACTAGGTAGATTCGTTAGTAGGGAAGAAGAAGGAACAAAAGACAATAGAGACTCTATAGGACTAATGCCATTTAAGATACGAGCGGGTAACCTGTTGATGAGATATGTGGCAGTTAACACAGCTTCTCCCCAGTAATTTTTTGGAACAGACATTTGAAAAAGAAGAGCTCTAGTTACTTCAAGAAGATGACGATTGTTTCTTTCTGCAACCCCATTTTGTTGAGTGGTATTAACACAATTTAGTTCATGAACAATACCATTATGAGTCAAAAAATTAAGAAATTCATGATTCACATATTCAGTACCATTATCAGACCTAATTTTTTTGATATTTTTTCCAAATTGATTTTGGACAAGATGGAAAAAATTAACAAAAATTTGAAAAAACTTCGGATTTATTTTTCATAAGGTATGTCCATGTGACACGGGTACAATCGTCAATAAAAGTAACGAACCATCTGGCTCCAGAAATAGAATCTATGACAAGACCCCAAACATCAGAATGAATTAAATCAAATGGAGAAATACTCTTTTTATGACTAATAGGATAAGATGCACGATGGTGTTTTGAAAATTGACAAATATCACAATTAAAAGACTCAACAGATTCTTTGGTAAACAAGTGGGAAAATAAGGACTTGATAAGACTGAATGAAGGATGCCCAAGCCTTTGATGATGTAACCATATTTGGGATTTTGCCCATGTCTCAGATGTTGCTTGTTGAGTCATGATTTTCGTGTTGCTTTGGTCATCAAACTCTAAAAAATACAACCCACTTTGCTCTTTAGCAATTAAAATTGTCTTCCCCGTGGCAAGGTCCTGAAAAACACAATAAGTTGGAAAAAATGTTACTAAGCAATTTAAATCCTTTGTGAGCTTTTGCACAGAGATAAGATTGTTAGCTAATTGAGGAACATGTAAAACATCCTTCAATACAATGGATGAGTCCAAAATTATATTCCCAGAGCCGCATATAGGTATACCCTGACCATTCGCAACTGTAATAAGTTGTTCTTTATTTCTTTTACCATATGAGTCAAAGGACACACTAAAAGGTGTCATATGATCAATTGTACCCGAATCAAGGATCCAAATACCTTGAGACACATGATCAAAAATATTAAGACAAATCTTACCTTTTATGGACAAAGTGCATGATCTAGAGGACTTACTCATTGGTTCATCCATTGCTTTCAAAGGAATAATTTTTACTTCAGACATCCCGTAGAACGCAACAAGGAGTCTCCAAGACAATAACGGTGTATGGGTCACACCGAGAAAAAAGGAGCAGAACTTAAAAAAACCAGATCTATTCAAGAAAAGGTCAAACGAGTCGACACAAACCCTAGGAACAGACTCAGGAGTCTCCGGCGACTCTTCTGTGGCGGCGACGACGAGTGGGTCTTGCCGGAAAAAAAGAGAGCGAAACTTAAAACTCAGATATGCTCAAATACAGCCCAAACGAGTCGTCATCGACCCTAGGAATAGACTCAGGGTGCTCCGACGACCCTGTCTGTGGCGGCGCCGGCGAGTGGGTCTCGCCGGAGGTGGGCGTGTGGGCTACACGCTCCGGCGACGGTGGAGGCGCGTGGTGGCTCCTTTCACGGAGCGACTTCCGGTGTTGTGGTCGTCGGAGTTGGGCGCACCTTTCTGCGCTATCAACGACCCCAACCGGCGACGGCGGCAGCGGCGGTGGTCGGACAGCGGCGGCGGCGACTGTGCAGCGGCGGTGGTCGGACAGCGGCGGCGGTGCAACTGTGCAGCGGAAGGAGTTCCAAGATCGGAAGCTCTGATACCAAGTAGAAAATAATACTAAAATTTATTATTTAGAATTGATTGAAAATACATTCTCATATCCTCTATTTGTAACAATATAATTCTCCTAAAAAGGGAAATAGAGAAACTAGGAAAACAAAATAAAATAAAAGATTGTATATCTATTTTCTCTAATTAGGAAGATTCTAAAGATATCTTCTCTAATTACAACAATTAGTTTCTGTTTTTAAATTTTCAAGTTATTTTTGGGTCCAATGTCTTTGGGCTCTTTTTGGGTTTATTAGGTGGCTTAAACATTTGTGCTTATATATAGGGGCACCAAATACATATGTAGACACTTTGAGATAGGATTCTCTTGGTTCTTGGATTAGAACTGTGATTATTATCAAATATTAATATCTTTATGGTGAATCTTTACTTAACTTATCAATCTGCTAGATTATGGTGTCCCCATCCCTATCTTATTCTGCATTCTTCTTTGATTATTATTTTTTTGTGTCTCTTAAGGATTCAAATTCAGAAGCGATCGTACTATTTCCTAGACATGATCGTATCATTTGGTATCTAGACCAAGCTTCTGGTTTGAATATTCTCTTTTATCTTATTTTCTGTCATATTAAAAAAAAACCTAAAAAGTTCTGAATGTTGTTCTTGCATTGTAGTTGCAACGTTAATTGGAATGTGTGTCGAGTGGAACATGAGTTGGTTGAGTTGTTGTTTTCCATAAGGGTTGTTTGATAAGCCATGCTAGTGGGTGACTGTAAACCCTGTGTTTTCTTACGTACTTAATATCATATGACGTGAGAAAGTCCTGCATTGGTACATAGGCCCGGTTTAGGTGAACAGGTCGTGTGTGCTAGAGAATGGAAGAAAACATATGGCGATAGTAATCGGGAGTGGTGGCATGGTTTGTCTGCGTTGGAGTTGGATTAACAATGTTGTGAGTTTGATTTAAGTAGGAGTGTTATGAGCTTATGTCTTAATTGATAATTGTATTATTATATTATATGATTGTTTGTGAGTTAGATGTTGATTCTGTTATTAGCTCACCCTTGCATTTGTGGTGATGATTTCCACTTGCGATGATCTTATTTATAAGGGAGCATATGATGTTACAGATGTTGTTGCTGATGATGTTGAAGCGGTGAAGAACAAGAGACGTGTGGAGAATTATTTTTGGGGTTTTCAAAATGTTGTTTGTTTTTATTTAAACAAATTATAAAGATTTCAGTATGTTATTTCAAGTTGTAATTAGATTAATTATTATTCTCGCATTTTTTTTTTATTTTCACGATAACTTAATAAAGTTTAAAATTTTTACTATATCATGATGGTATCAGAGTTTTATTTTTCTAAATAAAGGATGTTCTCTTACTCACACGTGAAGTCCTAAATTGGGGTGTTACAATGATTAATTTAGATCTTCAAATATTAAAAAAATATAATTTAACCTTCAAACATATAAATAATCTAGATTTAGTTTTTAATAATACTAAATTAGCAATTAAAATTATATTTGATGACAAAATAAAATTCATAAGATAATGTAAATTAAATAACATTTTGTATTTTTTGAAACTAAATTATCTATGTTTTTTTGAAGAACTAAAGTTTAGGAATAATAACGAGGTTTCACACTCAGTTTCCAAGCTTACCGACTGTCCACATAATTAAAAAAAATTAACAAAATCTTTTTGCATTCTTTAATTCTAAATTAAATAAAAATTTATTATATAAAAAGTTTAAATATTAATGGTTAAACCCATTCGGAGGTCCCTATTTTGGAGTTTTTTTCCCATTTACATCCCCGTCTTATTTCTTTTGCCAATTGAGTCCCTAAAAATGCAAAATTGAAATAAATTGACCTTACCATTAAATCAAGCTAACGGGGTTAACTTTCACAGGTTAAGTGGACAATTATTGTGACGTGGCGTGCACAAAACCTTTTATGTGAGATAATTATTCATGTGGCAAGCTTAATTATTATTATTATTTTAACTTTTATTATTATTATTATTAATTATTTGTATTATTTAATTTTTATTCTGAATAATTTGTTTAAAATAACCGGAGCTTCTTCCTTCTTCCTTCCACAAACCTGCGCCGCTCGCTGCCACACCTAGATCGCCTCCGATCCTCACATGCGAGTTCTTCATCGCGGATTTGCGCATATTGAGGCGATTGGAGGGGTAGGAATCCGCGTGGTGGTTGTTGGTGGCAGTGTTCTTGTGTAAGCTGCATCGAAAGGAGCTTAGGTGTGTAGTAGGGGAACACATACAGGTTTTCTTGTGGCCAGAGATGGGACGGTTGTTCTTGGTGATGATCTGGTTGGAGATGGAGCGGTTGGGGGAGATGAAACGTGGGTCGATCAAGAAGCGGTGGGATTAAAATTGCTTCTGGGTCTTTGCTTTCCTTGTAGGTTTCGAAATCTCTAGAGGAGGACGAACATGGCAGCGGCGGCGCGATTGGGTTTTGAACAAGTTTTGCGTGATTAGGGTTCATCACAATTTTTGGGCTTCTGCTAGGTTTCTCTATGTTTCCCTGAGTGCAGATTCGAGAATGGAGATTGCTCTCGTTGATGATGGAGGCGCGACGACCATGGAGATTGAACATCGCAAGGCGTCTTCTGTCGCGATTCTTCTTCTATCACGATTCTTGGTTTAAGTGGCGCGACAGAGAAGAGTTGGTGGTTCATGATGGAGGATGGCGGCGGCGCTAGGTTGCTAGTGGTGGCCGACGGCAAGGTGGGTGGTGCCAAGGTTGCGCGTGACGGAGGCAAAGTGGCTGAGGAAGGTGCGGCGGCTAGGGTTTGGATTTGGGAATCAGGGTTTCTGTTGGAGATTGTGTTTGGGAAACTGAGCTTGAGATTTGTCATATAATTTTAATCTTAATTCTATTTTAAAATAATCTTAATTTTAAAATCTTTAATAAAAACTCTAACCTTTTAAGTTTACTGCCACGTGTATAATTAAATCTACGTAAAAGGTTTGTGCACGTCACATGACGATAAATATACACCTAACCCTCACGTCAGCTGAAAGTTAACCCGATAACTTATTTAACGGTAGGGGACAATTTCTTTCAATTTTGCATTTTTAGAGACTCACGGGAATGTAAATGGGACAAAAACTCCAAAACAGGGACCTCTGAATGGATTTAACCAATATTAATTTTTTAAGTATTTATTATAAGCAAATAAAGAATTATATTATGAAAACAAATATATTAAATTAGATAAAGACAATCTTTTATATATATATATATATATATATATATATATATTATTTTCTATTAGTTTTAGTTTTGTAATTCTTTATTTTCTTTCGCTATACATTTTGCTTTCATATTCTAATTGTTTGATTTATTCTATATTTACAAAATTCATTTACATTTTCAAGGTTTTCCTGTTGTCACAACCTTAATTACATTATTTTTATGCATTTATGTTTAAATAATGTATTATTAATTTCAATAAATCAAATAATTTATAGGTCTCACATTTACTTATTTATTTTTCCTCTGTCATAATATTTTTATTTATTATTTATTCTTTTAATAAGAATGTTTGACCTCAATTTTAAATATTCAATAATTTTTTTAAAATATAATATATAAAAACTGAGCTTTTTTATTATATTTAATCTTAATTTTGTTGAATAACTTTTATTTTACCAAAACAATTTTCATTATTTCTCAATTATTCAACTAGTTTAATATTTGAAAGATTTCTTAAATATTCAAGGTATTTTTAATCATAAAATACTCTTAACTATACATTTTTTTTCTTTGTAGGATTTCATTAATAGTATACCAAATTGTTTCTAGCGCACACATTTAATATTTTTAACTTCTTTTTAATATTTTTATTTGTTGTTCTTTTATTGTATAGAACATTGTCTTAATGATTTTTTATAATCATTTTTATTTTTAACTCATTCTCATAAGTGTAATTTTAGCATTATTGATGAGTGTATATTTTTGTCCTTATTTAGCTTTTAATATTAGATTTTAAATTAGTTTTTGTATGTTAACAGGATATTTTAATTAGGATTGGGTTTATTGAGTCCGAGATACAAAAACATAATAAAAATATTTTTTTAGTTTCATAAATGCTCTTTGTATATTTTAAGGTGTGCTAGTGTAACTCCAACTAAGTTGATTCTGTTATAATCTCTTAATTGGATTATGAGGTTAGATGAGTAAATTTTGTACTATACCCTACTGACGAGCGACAAATGAAGGTTCGTAGCCAAAACAGTCAACCGACCGACTGTTCGACAGGTACAAATCAAATAAGGTGACTAATCATTAATGACCCATTAATACGTTTAATGACCATATCAAGAATGGATATTTGACATTAATGGACAATTAGCAGATATTATTTCATTAATGGCTCACTAATACGTTTAATGACCATATCAAGATGAATATATGGTATTAATGGACAGTTAGCAAATATTATTTCATTAATGGCCCATTAATACGCTTAATGACCATATCAAGGATTAATATATGGTATTAATGGACAGTTAACATGTATTATTAGGTTTGATTGCCAATCTGGATCTATCCTATTAAAAATAGACCACTTTATGAAACAGATCTAACTTAAGCGTCAGAGTATTTTCTGCAGGACAATGACCAACCAAGAGAACAACTTGCACACTGGACGAAAGGATTGGCATAGTTAAGGTCATATCTGCAGGAGGAAGAGGCTAGGATAGAGGACGGTGAACCTCAGACCCCTTCAACCGAAACAAATTTGTTTGTTCTTTTTATTCTTATTGTGATTTATTTTTATCTATGTCTTTTGCTTCTTAATCAATTAAAAGTAATGATTTTTATATTATAGCAAGTTAGCATGGTGTTAAATCTACATAACATATCAATCATGAGTCCAAAGGTTTTTATTTTTAATTAAGAATTTACTTGGATTAAAGTTAGAAACTTTTATGTGATTAAATGATTTTTTGTCAATAATTGAGAATGTACGTTAATTAGTGGTAAATTTTTTAACATGAATTAATAAAAAATGTACTTTCGTTAATTAACATTTTACTTGATATAAGAGATAAAAGAATAAACATGGCGTAGTAAAATTTAATTGAGAATGTACTTGGGTTAAATTTATTATATATGATTAATCTACAAAGTTCTTAATGTACTTTGGTTAAGAGTGAGAATGCCAACAAATTAATTGTGAATTTATATTGATTAATTTGGTAATCTAAGACAATAATTAATTGAACAATAATCTTTAGATGACCAATGATGAATCCAATTTTGAAAAAATAGTGAAATCAACCTATTTTTTTTATCATTGTTTTTATCTTTTTAAATCTTCTAAAAAATTTATTTATTTCTATCTTTTATTATTTTGCTCTTTAATCTATTATTGATATTTATCTTCTTTATTGTTTTTGTTTTACTAACCCTTTTGTATAGTTTTTATATGAATTAATTTGTTAATAATAAATTTTGTATTCGTTAGGAAACGACTTATGATTGAATTTACCCTCTCTATTTTGTTAACTATTATCTCAGTAATACTGAAGTTGTTATAGTTTAGTAATATTAATTTGATCTCGTCAAGTGAGAACGTTATCAATTACGTTAGTATAAAATACATTTTATTTATTATAAAATAATAATTTAATATCACTTTTGATGAATTCTTTTTTATGCCATTCAACATAAATTAAAGTTTAAAATATCAAAAATTATATCCAAATCTAAATTATTATTATTTTTTGTGCGATTTTATTGGATTATAATATTTATTAGTACATAAAAAAATGAGATTTCATTAAAAGTTAAAAAAAGTAAAGAGGCATTTGAGGTATTTTTAATTTTGAATATATTTTTTTCCTTTTAATATATTTTGAGGTATATCATGGCATCTTCTATTTTCTTTGGTTCGATTTTTGATTCATAGGCAACATTCATGCAGAATTGATTTAACTTTCTTCTTGTAGACACTCTCCTCTTGAGATGTCACCAATTATGTTGTTAGTGGAAACATTTTTTGGTACTCTCCACTCTTTATTCGATTCCGTTTTGGGAGAGTCGACTTGTTCATTACCGTTCTCTTTGTCAGTCATTTCTTCATGCACTTCCTCTTCTCCAGCTAAATTCTCATCTTCTTCAGTTAAATCCTTGACGTGTTCCGATATATTAGGAGCCATGATATACTCATCAAATGCAACATGAATAGATTCCTCAACATTCATAGTCCTTTTGTTGTACACCCGATAAGCCTTGTTGGTTAATGAATATCCTATGAAAATAGCTTCATCTGCCTTGGAGTCAAACTTGTCGAGATTCTCTTTACCATTATTTAGCACAAAGCATTTGTCCCAAAAATTCTCAAATGTGAGATGTTTGGTTTCCATCCCATTAGCAATTCATAAGGAGTCAGCTTCAATATTGATCTTATGATGGTTCTATTCAACACATAGCAGGCAGTACTAACAGCATCTGCCCAAAAGTATTTTGGCATATTTCTATCATTCAACATTGATCTTGCAAGTTCTTCAAGGGCTCTGTTTTTCCTTTCAACAACTCCATTTTGTTGTGGAGTTCTAGGTGTTGAGAAGTTGTGAGATATTCCCATTTCGACTAGATAATCATCAAACTCCTTTTTCTGAAATTCTCCTCCATGGTCACTTCTGATAGACTTGATCTTAAGGTCCATGTTATTCTGAACAGCAGCAACAAACCTTCTAAAAACTTTAAAGTGTCATTCTTGGATGCAATGAAGTAAGTCCATGTATACCGTGAATAGTCATCAACAATGACTAGTCCATATGAATTTCCTCCGAGACTCTTTATTCTTGAAGGTCCAAACAGGTCCATGTGAAGTAACTACAGAGGTCTCCTGGTTGACATTTCTCTTTTTCTTTTAAACAACTGCTTAGTTTGCCTTTCCTTTCTGACATGCATCACACAATTTGTCTGATGTATATCAAATTTTGGGCAATCCATTTACTAGATTCTTTGAGACCAATTTGTTTAGTTGATTCATATTGATGTGAGTGAGTCTCTTGTGCCACAACCACGCATCTTCTTCTTTAGTCATCAAACATACAATTGAGTCGAAAGAGTTATCCGTGAAGTCGATTACATAAATGTTGTTAAATCTTTTACCCACAAGCAGCAGCTCATCTGTTGTCTCGTTGCTTATCAAATAGTATTTGGGCTCAAACGTAATCTTTAGGCCTTTGTCGCACAGCTGAATGATGCTAAGCAAATTGTGCTTTAACCCTTCAACAAGTAGAACATTCTTGATTTGATAGGATGAAGGAGTTTTTATTTTATCTATGCCAATGATTCTCCCTTTGTTATTATCATCGTATGTGATGTGACCAGTAGCTTTGTAAGAGATATCTGAGAACTTTGTGGGATCTCCAGTCATGTGTCTCGACCAACCACTGTCAAGATACCATGTAGAACCTTTCGACTGTTGTTTCAGATCAACCTTGACAATTTTAGATTTTGCCATCATTATCAGTTCTTCTTTATTCTTGGCCTTCTTGATGTCATCTTGATGAATCTGTTTGTCCTTTTTTTCTCAGAAACCTTGTAAATATGTTATTAGTCAAATTTGATCTTTGCGTTTCAGGATAAAGTTCTTTATCTTGAGTTGCCTTGTGTTGCAAGTTTCCTGTTTCAAAAGATTCATAAAAACCATTAGTGACAAACTTTGACTTCTTATTATAGGGTGCAAATATGAAATCAATCTTGAATTCACAAATCCTTTTAGGTTGCGAAACAAAAGCCATCCTCAGGTTTATATTCGAATCAATGAAAAACAAAGTCGACTAGTTTTTCAAATATCTTATGAAAACCAGCTCTGGTGCCAATTGTTGGAAAATAGGTAGGCTTCTTTTTAGTCCAAGAGGGGGGGGGTTGAATTAGTGGGTTTTCAAAATCAGAGTCTTTTCGCAATCTTTAAATCAAAATATAAGACTTTACAAACTTTCTTGAATTGCAAGTAATGAAAATTCGTGTGCAGCGGAAAAACATAGTTGACTGCGCAGATAATAAAGTCGACTGTAATTAAAAGAGTAGGGATAGAGAAAATCAAACACTGGTTTTTATACTGGTTCGACCTCAATGCCTGTATCCAGTGTCCTTCCTGTACCCGGAAGTAAATGCACTATAATGGTCAAGGTTTTTACAACAAGGCTTTTATAGAAGACCTCCACGTCAAAAATATAAAACACCTCTCTAACCCTCTAACTAAAATATAGGAAAACACACACAGCAAAACTTGCAGCAAGATGTCCCCTCTCCTGCAATCTGCCAACCACTTTGAACAATCCTCAAAGTGAACCAGACTCCACGAGTCTATCCCCTATAATCACAACAGGTCACAACAACAATCACCAATGGATGCCAACAAGAATATTGATCAACCAGAAAACACCCCAATGTGCAGATATGTGATCAAGCAATGGGTGCGCAGTCAGTCTCCCTTTGAATCTCCTTCAAGAAAGATCACCACCGTCTTCTTGGAGAATTCTTGGAGCTCTATAATATCTGAGAAACAATATGAAACAGAATCTGAAAATGTTAGATCAACAAATGTCCAAAAGTCTTTGAATAACTTTAGATAACATCTATTTATAGATTTCTGTTAATCAGACGCTCTCTTAGTCGAATATGCTACTAATTCAGTCGACTAGGTTATGACAATTATAACAGATTAGTCAAACCAATATCATACAGTCAAACAAAATAAATTCTCATTCAATACAATTGACTTATATTCAATGCTCAACTAAATTTTAAAAATATAATCGTTACTCTTCATGAGCATAACAGAATTTCAAAGTAAACAACTAATACAGTCGAATGCATGGCGCACACAGTCGACTTCAACATGTCAGAGCATTTTGAAATTCTTTCCTTCACAAAATCTCACAGCATTGTTTGTGAAAATCTGTACAAAGACTTTAGTATAGTCAAATCAATTAGTACTAGAGTCAACTTTACTGCAGCTTTGTCAGACAGCTTTTAAGTTCACAAGAGTGCATGTGATTTTCATCCTTTAAAACATGTGTAATGCAACCAGATATGATGTAACATGTATAAGCTCAATAAGTATGCATTCACATAGCAGTAAAACACATAAACATGTTCAACAATATATCAAACAATAAGCATATGAACATGTAACACAACAACAACATATGTGTGTTATTAAAAATGTGTCGTCATCATCAAAAACCAGAGTGATATAGATATTGTGTTGTCAACAATCTCAACAAAATTAATATATATTTTTGTTATCATGACTTAGGTTTGATGTCTAGTTAGTTGCTTATTAGAAACAAGTATGTGATATCTTACTCGATAAAATACTCTTATTTAATAATTCAAAATAATAATATTTTAATCATGTTAATTGTATTTTTTTTAAGTTTGAAATTTAATACACATTGTTATATTACAAATGGAGGTGAAGTAAATGTATTCTCTTTCATGTTGTAGACTTTTTTTTATGTTGTATTTGTTTTGTTAAGTTATAAAATAACAATTAAGGAAGATGATATATATAATAACATCCACACCATCTAATTAAGAGAAAAAAATTAAATTCAATTAAAAAGTATGAATTTTCTTAGTACTCAATAAATAATAAAAATTTATTAGAATTAAGTAAATATATCTAAATTTATGACTTACTTAAAACCTAATTAAGGTTTAATATTAATTACATGCTAAACTTTTACATAAATTTGGCATATTTTTTAAGTTTTACAAAAAATTAAAAACTTGCTTAAATATTTTATAATTATTTTTATTCAAATTTTATTTTATTTTATAATTTTTTTAACAATTTTTTCTCGTATCAACAATATTATAATTCGTAATTTTCTTTCAATTGAATTCACCCATTGTAATGGAAATAACATTTTAACTACATGTAGTACGTACGAATACTAACATATTTTATTTTGAATTAATTCTAACTATAAAATTATAATCTTATAATATTATTTATTAAAAAAATTTATTACATCTATTAAATGATTTATAAATACTGTCATTCAGTTTACACTCTATTTCTTTTAATTCAAAGAATCTTATTTTCCACGCAAACATATACAAATGTTTTTATTCATTTTACACTGTATTTCTTTTAATTTAAAGAGTCTTATTTTTCACTCAAACACATCTTTTTAATCCAAAGATACGTTAAAGATGTGAAAATATAATATTTATATAAACCAAAACTGCCATTTCAAAGGTGTCACACATTTTGAGCAGTGTAGAGGTCCATAGTCAATTGACTGAAATCAAACAAAGTTACTCATTCACTCACGTCACCTACAGTACAGTACTACATTAGTTGTAATTTGTACAGAGTGCATCTTTCTAAAAAATAACTAATACTAAATCCAAACTAATTTAATTTCCTGTACTTTTTTTTTAAAACTTACCAAGTGCATCATAATTCATCAAAAAAAAAAAAAAAAAAAAACATAGGAAAATGGTCCATTCCTTCCAAAGTCAAATAGAAGCCAAGATTTGTAACCATGTATGTTGTTTCACATGTTTTTCTCTCTCTTAGTCAAACACATCCACCACAGTGCATGTCTTCACATCTATAAATTGATTTCTTTCATCACAAGTCCCTTCATCTATCTTTGGTGTGGCCTCACTCATGGAAGTGTTAAACCCAGTTGGAGGAAAGACCTATAAGCTCCCTGTTGGGTACAGGTTTGACCCCACCGATGAAATTCTTGCAGGCTACTACCTCAGGAAGAGGATCATGGCACACCCACTCCCCAATGACCTCATCCAAGACTATGATGTTCACCAGACTGAGCCTTGGGAGCTCCCAGGAGGTTCGTCTCAAACACACAAACACAAATCCCCCTTCTTTCTTTGCTTTTTTAATCTCAGATCTTTTGTCTTTCTCATCATTCCCAAAGACATGCCTATTAATTTTAGTCTCACAAATAAAAGTTTTCATCTATCTTTGAAGATTTTCTTTGCAGAAATCAAATTCAGGCACCAATTTAGCGTTTGCTGTTAACTGAGTAACATGGTTGGATATTGGTGATTCTTGTCAGTGGACAATGTGTCCGAAAAAGATCCGATTTTTCCAAGCCCCGGAGTGATCTAAAGAACGGGGTCAAAATGGTGTTTTGTGTTTGGTTGTTTAAAAAATGTGTGTTTGTTTTTTTGTAGGTGGGAAGTACATGAATTGGCAGAGGTTTTTCTTCTACGATGTGAGGAGCCGTGTGATAGGAAACCCTGACAAGAGAGATGCTGGGAAAGGGCAATGGGAAATGGTGGAGAAAGATGAAGAGGTTGGGTTTTCTGATGAACAAGTCATTGGAAAGAAGAGTGTTCTGGTTTTCTGGAAAGCCAAGGGTAGCTCTCTTGCAAAAACAAAATGGGTGATGCATGAGTTTCGTCTTGCCCTAAAGTCAAATCCATCAAAGGTAAACAAACAATACAACAGTATCCATCCACCACCTTTCTTACAACACTCGATTTCTTTCTCATTTAGCTTTTATCTTTGATGTTTGGTTTGTGGGTAACGTAGATGTCAGCCTTGGCTGTGTGCCGCATATTCGAGAGGAAAAATTCAAAGAGGGCAAAGAAAGCAAGAGTGTGTGAAGGGGTGAGCTCAAACAGGAGCAATATTGAAGAAGCTATGGATGTCATTGATTTCACAGTGGAGTGTGGTGGCACTGAGACTGGTCCTCCCACTCCTGGGACCCCCTAGTGAAACTGCTGCTTAGTTAGTTAGGTTTTAAGTTGCTCCAAAAATCTTTTGTAAGATTTCAATTCTGACGCCCCATAGGCACCAAAACAACTTTTATCCATCTTTCTGATGTGCATGATCTGTGTATATGGGCTCATAAATTTACTTAATAAGAAGCAACTGTTTATTATTCACCGCTACGTGTTATTTTATTTCATTTTTGTCAAATTCAGAATACTTATCATCATGCTCATCACCCCGAATAACGTTGACTGTTGTTGCTTAGGATTATCAATCAAAAGGGAAATGATTTTTTTCAGACAAAAATACGATCCAAAGAATGGTAACAATAATCCAAAAGGGGCATCCAAACAAAGTAGGAAAGAGGTTCTCTATTATCTAATCACAACCTTTATGAAAAAACAATAAGCGATACCCTATGTATGGGTAAGCAAGCAAGCATACAAGCCTCACAACACAACAAGGATGGTAGTGCCTAAGTTTTTGAAGCATCTGCACATGGATTTGATTCGTATCCTTCTTTCCATAGAACTCAATGCTCCATTTATGAAATTCTTCCTTTCACGTTAAGGAGGACAACATTATTCTTCTTGGTGAAAGTGATAAGGAAAATCGATATTTGAACATCTTCGAGTATATATGGTTCAAGGAATAAAACTACATTTTAATTATTGTATCATATAGTTGTTTAAATGGTTTACTTAAAAAATGCATGTTAGTTATAATGATTGATGGCCCCTTTAGTAACCCAAAAATTAATTACGATCTGTCTATGTCTGTTAATAAGTATTCGACATGATGAGAATATTTGAATTATAAAACTTGGTGTTGGTCAAGTAGCTGAAGGGGTGAAGGCACAAAATATTCTTATATGATTCTCCCGCAAGCTCAGATAACGCAACCCCTGCATTCAGAATAAGATTCTTCTCAATAATGCCCACGCTGTTACCCATTTTTAAATATTGTTTCCGTTGATCAAACTTCAAACCATCTCTACTATCACAATCCTTTTCCTTCTTATATATATATATATATATAAACTTCCTAACTAAATATTTAGTATAACACACATAATTAGATATGGGAATATTATTGGCCAAAAACCTCAAAATCCCATCAACTTCTTTCACATTGAATCCCATTCTCCTTGCAAGTGGTGCTGGACCACGTTCATTTTTTTTTACATGGTTGTTTCAAATTAATTCTTATCTTTTTATGAAGATTTAATAAATAACCCTCTTATAGTTATTTGATAAATGAGGTGAGCATATAATAACGCAGCTTTGTCATCGATCGTACTAGAGTATAGTATCCTTGGATGCTCTGATCCAATTTTTATCAAAGATTGACACTTTTAATAAATCTTTTTTTTTAATTTATAAATTAAACTCCTGGTCACATTTGAATCATATCATATTATTGGGTACAAACAAAATTCACACATCGGATAAAATAATATATAGATATAAGTTTATATATACATAAGATACCTTCTTCATTGATAAGAAGTTTTTTGAAGTGGTATCAAAAGTAAAGACCTTTTTCAGTAGTATCAAAAGTAAAGACCTTCAAAAACAAATCTGTAAAAACTTAATCCAAGATGGACAATTACGTGGATGTGTGTGTTGAACGTATTGATTACAAAATGCTCAGATGTGATGTTATAAGAAAAACACTAATTAAACACTCTTTATTATTATCTAATGAAATATAGTATAAAATAAGAAGTTTTACAAGTATAAAACTCTGCATGGTTTTATATCTTTCGATCATTAATTCAAAAGTAAGTTAGAATAGAAATATTGAAGACAAAACTTTAATGGGCATAGTTATTGCA
This sequence comes from Vigna reflexopilosa, assembly GCA_027742785.1. Classification (NCBI taxonomy): domain Eukaryota; kingdom Viridiplantae; phylum Streptophyta; class Magnoliopsida; order Fabales; family Fabaceae; genus Vigna; species Vigna reflexopilosa. Next base: position 19,525,449 of record CM050914.1, read on the forward strand.
TTAAGTTAAAGTAGGATCATATTATAATACACATGTTCCAAAAAACAGGATTTTTGGTAACACTTGTGTTTGTTACAAGGATTATGCATGACAGACACATTTCATAAGAAACAGTAAAGTAGGGATACTTTGGACATGGTGTTAAGACATAGGATTCAAGAAGCATGTGTGGTATCTCTCAAATTGTGCAAAGAAAAGAGCCAAGTTGAAAAGTAACAGAGTGAGAACTGCCGACCAAAGTTTCTTGCCGCTACGGTAGTAGAATCTTTTGATATAGGGATTTTTGTGCATCACTTGTAAAATTCCTCACGTCACTGACATCATGCACAGTAATGTGAGGTTGCGTAGTATTTGCTGACTTTCCGGGACAAAATTGTCAAATGAAACAGACCTACATACTGGACCATATCTACAAAAGTTTCTCAACCATCGTAGTCAAGATTTTCTCAACAGCGAAAAAATTGGGAGGTGCTGATAGGGACGCCTTTTCTTCATCTTTTTTTCCTCATTTCTCCTTCTAAATTTTCATTAATCATGCACACAAATTCGCACTACACTTTCTGCAACTTGAAGTTTGTCAAGTTCTTTTGTAAAGGGTCATCACAGAATGACTCTCTCCCGCCAAAGTTTTTGTATATTCAATAGTGAAGATAGCATTCAATCCTAGCTATTATTACCATATAGAATCAAATCCACGTACTAAGGTGTTCTGTGCTTCTGCAGCTTTAACATTTAATGGAGCTGCCAAACATGAAGTTATTGTAATCTGAATTATAGATGTGTTTGTTTAACTTAAAAATGTTTGATTTCTATCATTAAAATTTTCCCAATGAGTGCAGAGATAGACAGACGGTGAATATCACAAGCACAAGAGAAATACTCCTTATATTATTATATTTTTCAACAACAACAAGCATCGTGTCATTCAATGTAGGAAATATAACATCATTCAGAATGTGATACTTAACAATTGCACCAATCAAGCTAGACAAGAAAAAACGTATAGTTATGATAATAAACTAAGTGTGGAACTGAATGTATAATTGCTTTGAGTGGAGTGGTAAATGAATAAACAAGCAGGTTAATTTCTGACATTGTACCCCAGAGTCCTACGTATAGCATTACATTTCAAAACTTAGACCAATTTTTCAATTTCAACAACCTTCTTAAATTCTGAACACAAGCTCCCAGAACAGTTTCATTCAATAAACCGTTGAGATTTTGATTAGAAGAATGAAGTAGGAAGAATAAATAAAGAGAAATTTTTCTTTATTGTCTTTACCTAATTATAACACACTTTCCTAGTCACATACTACCATTCATCAATTGTACATGGGCTTATTAATTATAATCCACCATCCAATTTTAGCATGCCAGCAGTTCCAGATAAGCCATTTGAGGTGCTGGTTTCTGCACCCAGTTAGTTAGTTGATCTTAGTATACCCAGATAGCAACTCCACGTCATCCATTAAGAATAACCTAACTATGCTTTGTTTCATTCAGAGAATAAAAAAATAGAATAGAAATAAGTTGAATGAAGAGAAATAGACAAGAAATAAAATTAAATGTATAGTTGTTTGGTAGATAGAAATTAGTGAAAATAGAATAAGAGATTCTTTGAAAGCTGTGAATTGATTGATTTATATAACGTATATAAACAAAATTATCATTTTCACCCTGATATAACCAAGAGTGACTGTTGAGTATGCACGGTGACATGAAGAACTGCATTGCCATTTTAAATTTAAAACATATACACTAAAATACTTCTCAAACCAGCAAGACCCACAACACATGTTCTTAGTCTCACACATCCAATATAATTTCTTTGAAATCAAACCATCATTACTCGTTATAAGTTAATTCACATTCTTTCATCTTCCAAATCAATAAGAGTGTTTGGGTACACAAATACAAGTCCATCGTTTGTATTTGTATCCCCATATTTTAAATGTTTTTTTTTTATTTATATTTTATGCACACTGTTGTGACTGTGAGAATTTAGGAAAACAGAAAGAGATAAATTAATGCTAAGGAAATGAGTGGGACTAATACTAAATTTCGAAGTAGTAGACTTAAACAAGGATAGATGTGAGAAATGGTATAGGTGGAAAGAAAAGATCTAACCTGGGATAAAAATGAGGAGACCGAATATGAGGATACAATTTATGATTTCCTGTTTATGAGAATGAAAATACAATTTAGATAGGAAGATTTATTTCATTGACTGGTTTCAACCAATATCCCAAGCCATGGTGATGCAGGTCCAATAAAGATAAATCAGGAAGGGGGATGGTCAGATGTGAAGCCATACTGTTTGATACAGAACTTAACGAGGTAATGTTCCACCTACTTTTGTACTCTTACTGAGCTTGGTTAATTTCCAACCATGAGAGAGTAAAGATGAATGCTCTTACTGCAACTATAGCATAAGGGCATCAGTACCATTACACCAATCTTTGTTATCACCATCACTACAGAGAAAGCTAGTCAATACTTTCAAAGGAACATTTCTTATATCTTTATTAAAAATTATGTATGAGATTAATTTTTCTAAATATACATATAACACACTATGTTTATAATAAAACAAACATGGACTAAATCTAAAATATAAATAAATAATAATAATAAATTAATTAAAAATAAAAAATAAAGATAAAATATCTAATATATCTAATAATATTCAATGAATTCTTAACATTATGACTATTATTAAGGATGCATAGTCTAAACAAAAGTATTCATATCAAGAACCAAAATGTTGCATCTATTCAATCCAATCTCATAGTTGAGCAAACTATCACTTGCGTAAGTCAAAGTGAGAATTAAACAAGAAATACAAGAAGAAACACAAAACTGAAGATAGAGACTAAATATAAAGTAACAATGCAGGTGAATTTATGTCATCACCGTTTTTTTCTCAAAATGAAGAACATAACAAATCTATAAAGGAAGTTATTTCTATATTTTAATTACCAAGAAAAAATGAAACGGACGATAGACAAAATTAAACTCGTAAGTTGTACTGTTCATGCCCTCACTCTCTTTGAAGTTGAGCATGGCCAACATGCATTTGGGGGCAAGGGGAAGTAGTGCTGTTCTGTAATTGATCACCACCAACATCTGTACCATTCCCATCATTATCACCACTACCCTACCACCATCACTCAACATACTTTGTTAACACCATCATCACTACTGTATTACCACATTCCTACCAGCATTTTGGTAGAATGCTTAATATCTTTGAATTCAGAATGCAGTCAGACTTTCATTGTATAAAATTGAGAATAAGTAGGATCATTAATAAGCATCACCAAAATAAAATAATACAAATTTTGTTTCCTAGTTAATAGCTTTCAGCTCAACTTCCTGGATTACTGCCCCAAAGCTACGAGGGATTATGAGCTTCTCTTGCTATGATATGATAATAGATATATTAGAATAGTGTAATCTATCTAGTTTCATTAAATTGTCCTTCCATTTTAGAAAAACTTAATTATAATAAGATACCATATATCAAGAGAAAGAATGCCATCAATTATATGAAGGAACAAGGACAAGTAGGATAACATTCAAAATCTAAGGAAATTGTTTTCTTAATCAATGCAACAACATATTTTAATTGGGAAGAGGGTAAAGGAACAAGCACAAGTAGGATATATAACATATTCAAAATGCAAAAAATAAAGAATAGTTTCCCCGAAAGGGAAGAAAAAGGACAACGATAAGAAAAAAGTTACAATAGTTACTTTTATTACCAAAACAATATTAAGCAGTCCAATGCTCTGTTGCATATTCAACATGGTAAACTAGCAAGTGTACATTATCACTGCAAGTTATCAAATTGAAATTTAAAGTATTTCTCCTTCAGCCAGCTACATCATTTAGTTTACTCTTATTACCATATGGGGAATTGTAAATTCGGCTGAATGTCTCAAGTTCAAGGATTAGTTAATTTTGGTTAAGCAATTGTCACTTTTCTGAGAAGCGATCACATTTTAAAAATAAATGGTAGCTTAACAGAACATAATTACATGACCAACCAAGCTACCATACAATTCTATCAACGAAGCTGCAAATTTTCTTTCAATATTGAGCAAATTCACAACTACTATAATTTACACAACATTAAGCAACTACACTAGAAAACTGAATCAAAATACGTGTGCCATTCACAACTAGCTGTCATTGTGTGGGAGAATTGCATCTGGCCTTATGCAGTAGCTGCATACTTCCGTAAAAGATCAAGCAGCTGATCTTTTCACTAAGATTCTTGTACTTGCTCCTTTCACTACGGCTCTCTTACTTAGTGCTTTCAGAAAACTCTACCAAGCTCAGTACGGTTGATCTTGACCAACCATCCGCTTGAAGGCAGGTAATGTGAGTATTTATTCACATTTTACAGCTAGCTGTGCGTGTGCTTTTTCATAGCCATGTAACCTCATGGAGTTGATACAGCAGCAGTGCTATTTCCCTTTTACACCTTTATTCTTGCATGTAAATCTTCTTGATTTCACATCAACAAAAATTAATGAAAATGATTTCTTCTTATTCAATTAATTTCTTATCATGAAGTGTTTCCATAGCGTTCTATGTTGCCATAGCAAACGGGCAACACTCTGTTCAGACTTCCAAGCTATTCAAACTTTAGGCATCAAATAAAGATCATCAAGATATTGCTCTTTCTTTTATATCATCCTGCATTAGGCATCATAATTACAACATCACAGGCTTTCTTTGAAGCCAAAACCAGTAATCTAAGTTTAGAGAAAAAAAAATATTCAATTTTCAGTCTTTCATGTACTAAATCTGTAGTTGGAGCATCAAGCGTTTGAGGAAAGTTATAAATGTTTGGCTTAATTAAGTTTCAATTCAAGTCCCTCATAAATTTCAGTATTTTCAATTCAACACATTTATTTCCTTCCCTAAAGATGTTTGACACCTGAAAGTTGATAAGTCTGCACATAGCAACACAACAATTCCATCTACCCTAATGGACCACGACACAACAGAGGTGTTCTTGAAAGCAACAATCACAAGAGTGAAATCACATTCCAATCACAAAAAAGTCCAACCTTTAACAAACTCAATCTCAATACAAATAATAGCACCCATCAGTTTATCTTGCAAAGCAACAGCCACACCAATGAAGGAAGCAAAAACATCAATGTATTCACTTGTACCGTCACAGAAAATAATACTACAATACAAGCAATCAGATCAGGAGCCCCTCTAGCTGCATCATGAATGTTGCATTTAACAAAACCCACAGACGGAGTTTTCCAAAACATTGTTGTAACTTTCAAAGCTTTCTTGGTGTGACCATGAACATTAAAGTATCTCAATATAACAAGATCCTCCCCACAATAATGCATGACACCTTTTGATATACGACTAGCTAAAACACAACTAGCAATAATCAAGGATAAAGTAGTGTGAAACTGAATAGAGTGACCATACTTGTTGGGAAAGTTATATTTACACCTACTAAACGTTGCATCTTGGTTCCAATATTTTCTGAATAGGACAAATGTAAGAGAGATAATAACTTCAAAGCTATCTTCAGAAACTAGGATTAGGTAGGTTAAAAACCAAGGTAAATAAGCATTTATTCTTCCTAGAAAATATGGTTCCTCTGGATACAAGGGTTAAAAGAAAGGTTGGGAGAAAACAATAGCATTCGCAATCATCACAAAGGTACAAAACTTTGGCCCCTCTACTCAGATTTTAATTTCATTTTCCCAGATATTTGAAGGCTGTCTTAAAATATTTTCTATTTCTTTGGTGGGACGGCAGCGGAATATGAATAGAGCAATCCCCTCATTCCAACATGTACCAAAATCCCAGATCTTTATTTCTTTCATTTTAAATATCTATCTAACAAGTAGTGCAAAATCAAAACACAATTAAAGAGTGAAGAAAAGTGAGGACACTACAAAATCAACATCAGTTAGACTCAGAACGACTGGCTCATGTTGTTCACCTCAAAATACTACTTCTAGAGTGCAACGCTTCAACAGCACAAAGACTACAAGAACACAGCCACCGAAATTTAAAATGACAACCCCATTTTCTAACTACGAACAAAATCAAAACCTTTTTGGTGGGTCATGTTTATTTTGACCAAAAGTTATCTTCTTTGGCAATCACTGAGATTGGAGAAGAGGAGGGTTACCGAACAAAGATCAAGAAGTCGCTTGTCGGCATTGACTGAGAAAATTGGTTGTGCTTGAAATTGCAATGAGAAGAGAACAAAGCTAATCAACAGAGTCACTGTTGTCTCCCAAAGTTGTTTGTTCAATCACCATCACGCCATATCCAACTCAAGGAACCTGGCCACTTCCCTTCCCTCCCCGTTTAAAAAAGAAACATTTTTTTTTCTTCTAATAACCATTTCAAATAATTACTCATAATAAAAATAAATTTTTAATTTTATTTTTCTAATAACTACTTTTTCAAATTTAAATAATTACTTCTATAACAAAAAATTATATAAATTATTTTTTTATAATAATTTTAACAAAAATTCTTTTAAAATTTAATAAATTTTTCCTGTAATAAAAAAATGAAAACACTTGTTTTTATCGAAGAATGGTCCATTGATAATATAATATTTAATTAATAAAATTTACGCCTTCTATTTTTATATAATATAAAAATATATAAATACTATTAAATATTATATCTAATATCTTGTTTAAAAACTAAGAAAACACGTATGAATTTTAAAATTAATAAAATTTATATTTAATATTTCAAAATATTTTTAATATATGAATAACAAAAAGATAATATAAAATACAAGTAATAATAACAATCATTTATAAAAATATTTCAAAGTTACATTAATATGGAATTAATAAAAGTATTTAAAATATTAAATGTTATAATTAGTAATTACTAATATTTATATTAAACTTTTAAGTATAATAAAAATTATTATAAAATACAATTATAACTAATAATAATTCATATAATAATTAGTTAATTTAAAGCTAAATAATAACAAAAATAACAATAATAATAGTAATAAATAAAGGAAAAGTTAAAATTATTTATAATATAAATATAAAATTATTAATATTCAAATTAATATTTTTATTATTATAAATGTTATAAAATATAATTATAAATAACAATAATAATTACTAATTATTTTATTGATAACTTTAGAGCTGTCAAAATGGGTAATCCGATCCGATCCAACCCGACCCAAAGGTTGAGCACTTAATGAGCAAATCTAACCCAACTCATTTGTTAACGAGCCGAAAAAATTTGAACCCAACCCGATCCATCACGGATTGGTGAGTTAAATGGGTTAGCTCATTGGCTCACTTAACTTTTTTTCACCCTCTTTTTCTGAGATTCTTATAACATGTTACTTTGATCGATCATATTGAAATAGTAATAATTGGACCAATTGATATAAAAGAAAATGAAACAAAAGAACTCTGTTGTTATATATTCTAAGTTATCAAGGATAAAATTTTGCCAATTTAGTTTAATGAGACATACATAACTGTTTGACAAAGAAACTACGTATAACCGTTAACAAAAATATATAGCAGAGGGGAACTTTTGGATAGACAGCAGCACGAAAAGCTCTACTACGAAGTAAAGGTTGTGCATTTTGAATAATTAATTTGATTTAAAAAAATAGGATTTAAATAATTAATTTAATTTAATTGATTTCAATAAAATAAAAATAGGTGGGTTGGTGAGCCAAACCGGCTCAACACGGGTTCAACCGGAGTAAACCGGGTTCTTAGCGAGCCGGGTAAAAATTGGCTCACACCAAAATTTTCACATTTTTTTTAACCCAATCTGACTCAAACCCGTGGTGAATCGGGTTGGCTCACGGTTTCAACCCATTTTGAAGACACTAGATAACTTACAAATAAAAAATAAAAAAAATTAATGTTGATAATTAATGTGGATATAAAGTTAGTTTTAAGATGAAATATTAAACATTATAAATAAATAATAGTGATTAATATACAAATTAAAAGTTTTAATTTTATTAAAATGATACAACCCATAACTATATAAAAGTAAAAGATAGTTATAATTATTTTAAGGATTTAATATGTTTTATCGAAAATTACTCTTTAAAATTTGGATTAATTTAATTTTTCAACTTTATAAATATATATTTTTAATTAAATTCTGTTAAATTTATTTAAATAATTTAACATAAAATAAGTTTAAATAAACTTAATAAAATTTAGTTAAAAAATTAAATAGCAACATTTATAAAATTTAGAAAGGTTTTCGAAAATAAACAAATTTTGATTTTTATTTAAAATTAATAAATTAAAAACGTATTTAACATTTATTTTAATATTTTAAAAAAATAATAAATATTTAACATAAATAATCTTCTATAATTATTATAAAAGGAAAATCTTTTCCGTAAACCGTTATTTTGATATACATTCCAATCCCAATTTTACCCTTATTGTGGAAACATATTTTTATTCTAGCAAAAATTTATTAAATTATAAAACATTTTGTATAATTTTTTATTATTAAATAATCTTTTACCATACATAATTATTTAAATTTAGAAAAGTAGTTATTGAACGTCCCAAATTATATAGAACTATATAATATAGTAGTTCACATTTTAATATACACTAGTAAAAAATCGGGTTTTTACAGCGCACATTATGACACGGTTCAACGAAAACCGCAGCATAATGGTGCGCGGTGGCAGTTTTGTAAATAAAACGAACCTATATGCCGCGGTTCCCGGTAGAACCGCGGCATATACCCCAGTCAACCATTGCCTTTGACGCCACGTATGAATAAAAAATTAAATAACAGAGTATATGCCGCGGTTCTCTGCACAACCGCGGCATATACCCTGCCAATTTATTGCAGGTGCTGACTGGGTCAGAGAATTTGAAAAGTTACAGGGGTTATATGCCGCGGTTCTCTGGGGAACCGCGGCATATACCCCTGTAACGTCTTAACTTCTCTGCCAGTCAGAGAATTTCAGAAGTTACAGGGGGTATATGCCGCGGTTCCCCAGAGAACCGCGGCATATAACCCCTGTAACTTTTCAAATTCTGTGAAAGGCAGTTGGGGAGACAGTTTTGTTGAACACGTTTCAGGGGTATATGCCGCGGTTCCCCAGAGAACCGCGGCATATTCTCCTATATGAAATTAATTTAATATTTATTTGAAATATTTCGAGGTATATGCCGCGGTTCAGCGGGCAACCGCGGCAGATAGTTTGAAAATAATTTCAAAAATGCCATTTCTGATAATTTTTTAAATTAGTATATGCCGCGGTTGGGGGTTAAACCGCGGCATATAACCCCTTTATACCGCGGTTAAGTAGTGAACCGCGGTAGATTCCCCTGTTCAGAGTTAAAAAACAAAACTTGGAACAGTGCATCGTCTTCCTCGCGCGTTCTCTCTGTTTCGCGTTTCTTCTTCCTCCCAACCACCCTTCACCTCAGATTTTGCGTTTTTAACCGTTTAAACTCAAAATTGTTCGGTCATTATTCGTTTTTGACGATAAAAACGAGTTTTAGCCGATCAAAATCGTGATTTCCTTGCGTTTTTCACCCTCTCCGCCGCCGCCGCCGTTGTGTTGCGTTTTTCACCCTCTCCGCCGCCGTTCCTCTTCCAGGTATTTATGTCCATTTGCATTTATAACGTGATTTCTTCATTAATTTTTGCATAATGCTATAGTTTTGGTAATGTATGAAGTTTCTATAGTTTTGGTAATGTATTATGGTATAATTTTTGCTTTAATTTTGATAGTGCATGAAATTGTTATAGTTTATTAATTGTTTGATTGTATGATTGAATTGATTGTATGTTGAATATATTGTATAATTGTATGATTGTAATTTTGTAGAATATTTACGTATGGATCGAAATTGGATTAATTTACCACGCATTAGTGTTGAGTACGAGAGAGGGGTAGAGGAATTTATACAATTTGCGCAACGTAATGAGGGGAGAACTGATAATGAAGTGAAGTTTAGATGTCCTTGTGTGAACTGTTTGAATGGGAGAAAGTTGAACGCAACTCAAATTAGAGAACATCTTATATGTGATGGTTTTCTAAGATGCTATACAACATGGATCTGGCACGGCGAAGAAATGGATTTTCTATGATATTACATAAGTCTTGAAAGAAAATTTAATGTTGTTATTTATTTTGACAGATATATGGCTGATCATCCACATTCTTCAGGGGATGAGGCTCCCCCAACCAGATCCACTAGAGGACCCACTAGGATGAAACAATTATTAATCAGGAAAAATAGTGGTGAAAGAACTCCGGTGAATGTGAATGTCACCACGGGTGTGGCAACTGGCCCCCATGCAGATGACTTCCGATCATACCTTGGAGTAGTGGCACGTGATAGGATTAGCATTCTCATTCCATCTTTTGATCATGTGTCCGAGGGTGATCGGAACATTATTTGGCAAGATATATTGGTAAGTTAGTTAATAGCATTTGAATTAAAATTTGTTTATATTGATAATTTTGTACTAATACAACTTTATTATGTTTTTTTCAGATGACATTTGACATTCCAAATGTCCCAACACTTAGAAATAAGTGTTTGTCAACTGTTGCAGAAAATTTCAGAAACTTTAAAAGCAAGTTGACATCAAGGTACATCTTTGGACACCTTAAACATAAAAGTCCATGCAGTTCATATAAGTCCATTGATGAGGAGACTTGGCGGCTTTTTAAAGAGAGTCGGATGTCAGAGGAATGGCAGGTTAGTGTAGTTCATATTATTCAATTCCTCATTAACAAATATATATCATATGAACTGATTAATTAATGTGTATGTGACAGGCAATTAGAAGCAAAGCACAAGGAACAAGTGCTAAGAACAAAAACCCCCACCTATTATCTCGTGGTGGGTATAGGAAGCTTGAGGAGAAAATCCTCAAGCAAAAGGCAGATGCTATACCACCATCTCAGAGTGGTAGCCCTCCTCAGCCTCCTTCTCCACCGTCTAGACATGACAAATGGAAGTTGGCCCGTATGCGACCATCGGGCACCTACTCTTCCGACACAGCACGAGAGATTTCTGAAAAAATTGTAAGTTATCACTGTTCCTAAAATAATAAATATTGTCATTATACATACTACATTAAACTATTTAACTGATAATGGTGTTTTGTAATGTTACAGGACGCCTTGGTTGAGCAGAGCTCCCAAGGCCAATTCACTCCAGAGGGTCGCCAGGATATTCTTGCTGCTGCAATTGGACGACCTGAGCACCCTGGACGTGTACGTGCTGCAGGTCCTGGAGTAGGAATTACGGATTATTTTGGGAGCTCTTCTCGTCAGCATTCATATTCGTACAGCGATACACAAAGGATGACAGAAGAGATCACAAAAAAGGTCCGACAAGACCTTATGCAGGAGATCAGGGCCGAGGTGAGGGCTGAATTCCAGATGCTATACCAGGAGCAGTTTCAGAGCATGCGCCCGGTGCAGTCTCCTATAGAGGAACATGTGGTCCCTCCCCCTCCCACAGGTAAACTTAATAAACATTTATGTGCAATTATTTCTATCTTTTGTATAATCTAACATTTACTCTGACAGGGAGAAGCGCCAAAGGAAGTTGTTCCGCATCAGCCATCCCAGAGGATGACATGGACGATGGTAGTCCATGTCTGCTATACATTTTAGAAGAAGATGAGATGGTGCTGGTAGCTCGTGGAACAGAGTTTAGGTCAGCGACTGTATGTCATGGTATGCAACTATTAGAGGATGAGGTGAAGGTCTCAGTGGATGAAATGATCATGCCAGATGCCTCGGTTCCACTGTCCACGGAAGAGATTTTCACTGTGGAACAAGCATATAAGTCGTTTATCACTTGGCCTAAATTTTTGGTTAAACCAGTTTCTGACCCCTCGGTATGAAATTCTTCTTTACACTTCTCAATTTTAAAGGTTTTTGATGTCAAAACTTATCTTATCTTTTCATGTAACAACAGACGCAGGAACAACAGAAGATTCCTCTATCTGAGGATGACCCTCTTTCTTCATTGCATCTACTTGCTGACATCCTTGATGATAAGCCTTTGGAGGTTGAGTATGATGCTAATGTATTTGGGCATGGCTCTGAGGTCCCAATATACCTTAATAGCCAAGATGTCCGTGAGCTTGCGTCGGGAACACAAGAGTTGAATATTTCAATTATTCAACTATGGACGATGTAAGTCTATGACCAATTATTTATATATAAAATTGATTTATATATCAAGTATCCTTATATCAAAGTTAATTTTTAATTTCAGGTATATGTCTGGGGTCACTAATAAGTTGGGGCGTTCTGATGATTATGGATTCATTGATCCCCAAGACATTCATGAATCAAATGATTTTGAGCATATCAACATGAGTCTGATAAGCAGTTTTCGAAGGGGCAAGAAAATATACTTTTTGCCTTATATATCCGGGTAAGTGAACTTTGTTTAGCATAATAATGTTCCATATGTGATTTTAATATTTAATAGTTACGTTATTATGAATTTCAGGCGCCATTGGCAACTTCTTGTTATGTCTGTGCAAGACAACTATGCTTTGTGGTTCTGCTCATTGCACAGGCCTCCTCCCACACAACTCAGACAAGCAATTGATTGGTAAGAACCTCAATGTTTGGACTTTCTTTGTTATATAACTGAATGCTAAAACATTTTTTTATATACAGTTCTATTCCAGCAAGTATGATGATGGACGGGAGATCAATTGTTAAGAGTAGAAAGATTGCTTGGATTTCTCTCAAGGTTTGACATATGCTAAAGTCATACTTTGTTATAATTGTTTTATAACAAATGTTATTCACTAACTATTATCAACTGTGATGATATATTGTAGTGTAACAGACAAAATGGGTCATATGAGTGTGGATACTATGTAATGTATTGGATGACCCATATTGTTCGTTCTCACATCACAACTCGCTGGGAAACGGTAATATTTAACTTTAACAAATTTTGATTTTTTAACCAATGTTGAATTCATATACACTAATTAAAATGAATTGTCTTTTGCAGAGATTCAAGACTACTACACCAGTTCCTGAGAAGTCACTACTATTCATTAGGAACGCTGCTGCGAAGTATATAGTTAGATTATACAATAGCTCTTAGATTTAGATTTAAACAATGCATTTGATTAGATAGAATTTTCTTAGACTCTCTACTTTATTTGATGTTGAAATACATTTGAACATGTGTTTGTTATGTTCAAATTGAATTTCTGTAAATGTTTTTATATGCAGGTCTGTTTTTGTGGTAGTGGATATCACAAAAACAGACCTGCAATTTTAAAAAACTGCAGGGGAATATGCCGCGGTTCTAACCACAACCGCGGCATATAGTGCTTCGTTTTTTTTTAAAAACGAGACATATAGCTTTAACGTACATGTCAAATGAAAGCAAATGAAACATTATTTGTTTACCTCTTAGGATTAGAACATGTGACTTTTAACCCATCACATCAAACTCTTACTCAGCGAACCACATAACATTTATGAAAATATACTACTTTTTATTAATAACATCATGCTTTAATAACAATTTTATACAATTACATTACATCTACTTCCTGGGTCTTACATTAAGGGCCTAATACATGTATAAGGTTATGGTCAAAGATAACAAAGTTTCTTTACAAAATCACACACGTCAATTACTGGATACCAAGATCATAACTCTACAACTCAACTACAAAATGACTTCTGAACTTTTATGCATGCCTTCGAGACATGAAAAGTCTAGGGTGCTACTGTATTGCATGTGGACAAAGACCTTTCAACCCTATCAACTATAACCTAAAGATGATTGATTAACCAAGCACATACTCGATACCTCATACTGAATACTTGATATCGAATACATTGTGCCATGTAAGGGTTACATGTTGTTTACCAGATACTTTCTAAAGGTTAAGCTGCCTACCGAAGACTAAGCATTTCACACCAAAGGAGGAAGCACAATACGTTATTTAACGAATACTGATGGTCGGACACCAAGTATCTTGCTCCCTCAACCAAAGATCGGGTGCCATCCATTGATGAATACGCTCCTCACTAGAGTCGGGTATCGCCTACTGGTATTATCCCTACTTGTTGAAGATATCAATAAACTACGTAACTTAGCCAAAGTTGACTGCCTATCACCATACAGGTAAAATGGCCATTGGGTCAATGGGCCCATAATTGTGGCCCATCCAGGTAAAGGCCTATACGGTTAGTAAAATACTTCTATAAATATAATTTTAATCGAGTTTTGACTTTACCTTTTGCATTAATCATACTTTGACCAAAATCTTTAACTTAGAGCACTGACTTAAGTGTTGAAGAATTTTATGTAGGCACCTCACCTGTTGACCATGTTATTCATGTATTTTGTTCATGTAGATGGCATCACCTGGTTTTGACCCTCCTCCGCCCTCAGCACAATCAAATAAGGGAAGGGTAAAAAAAATATGTCGTGAAGTTGTTATCACGCTTAAACATTCCAAATGCATCATCCAACCAACCAACTACCCTAACCTCAACCTCTACTTGTACCTCTATCCCACCTACATTGGATGTTGGTGGATTGACACCCACACCACCTCCTCTTCGAACTGATTGATTGACATCAATTTCACCGCGTGTTGGTTCGAATCCTTCAACTCATACGACGCCTACTGCATCATTCCCTCCTACTGATATGACAAATACACATTCAAGTTCTGTAGTTAATGAACTTGATGCCAAAGAGGATTTCAACAACCGTCCTTTTATTCGACCAGTTGGAGGAAGGTAACAATATACATATGTTTAATTATTATATATGGACATTTTAATGTTGTATGATCTTATTATTGTATTTTAATCTTTGAAAAACTCTTTGCTTATAGGTTCTATCCATCAAAAAATTGTATCCAAGGCCATCACAGCCACCATCAAGCAAATATTTTGATGAGCCATGGCTAACATGGGTAGAAATCCCTAAGAGAGACAAAGCTTTTTACTTTGAACGATTTAAGGTATAAAATCAATGTGTCAAATCATTGGGAGCGTATTTTATGATGATTACAACATTTAAAAGTTCAAACTCACTTAAGGGTGGGTAAATTGAATTATGTTTGACACTAAAAATTTGATCATGTACATTCAACACGAACATATATTTTGTATGTGAGATTCTACTTCAAATCATGATTATGATTAGATATTGTATTAGATTGAAATGAATGTTGTGTACACTGATAAATGAAGGCAAAATGCCTTTTGCTTCTTTGGCATATGAAACTACTTTATTTCTTCTTTTCATTTCCATTAATTTGATTTAAACAATTCCAACTGCATCATTGTAATCATAGAAAAAGGTGTCATGGAGGCCTAAGGATGAGGAAAGAGTTCTAAAACTTTTTCATTCCAAACCATCTCACAAAAATGTTTAAAGAGGCACGAAGAGAAGGTAAAGGCCTCATTAGATGGGAGATGCAGTATGGACCAATTTGTTGGAGAAATTGAACATGCCAACGTATGAGAAAAGTGTGATACAACTAAAAAAATTGTGAATCAGAAAAGGGAGGGAGTTTGCATACTGGGGGATCTATTAGCGTGCATAACTATGTTATTCGTTTGATTAGATTTCTTTATATAATATGAATTCCTTTTAAAACAAGTCATACCTTTCTTTACTTTACATTTTTATTTGTTTGCATTCACAGGAGCTCGGTCGATCAGTCCATATTGATGAAATATTTCAACAAACACATATTCAGCGTTCAAGAAGAGAATTTGTAGATAATAGATATAGACAGACACATGTTAGTTTCTACAACCTGTATAACATTTCACACATTAATTAGTTACTATATATTATTAATGCAAACATTTATTATTTGAACAGGAATAATTTCAAAGTAGATTTTCTCAAGCACTATCTAAGACTGCATCCATTGGTGTGTCAGAAACTAGTCCCCTAAATCCTATTGAGAAGGAAAAACTAAGGAATAATTGTTGGTTACAGGCAACAAGTGAAAGGTACAATAGATGACTTTATGGGCTTGGACATGTGGATTCTTAGGATGATTGTGTCAATATTTACTTACAACAAACACAACCATCTTCTAGTCAACTAATGCAAAGGATTTTAATCAACTACATAATAAACTAGCATAAAGTGAGTTGCGACTAGAAAATAGTGAGTTGCGACTAACTAGTAGTGAGGAACAAATTCGACAGATCACTTCACAATTCCAGACCAGATTTGACACATTAAAAAAATTTATTGGTGCAATAATGCAGTATCTTCCACCTTCGATAGCAACGGCTGCACAAAATATCTTTCCAATGTCAGACCAACAAAATCAGCCCGAGGACATGAATGAATACCAGCAACAAGATCAACCTCATGATCCTGAAATCCTTTTAAGGATTATTAGTATTAGGACTTTTAGACATTTAATATTAGTAACTTGTTAGTTATTTTATATCATTAACACTTAGATATTTTAAACATGTTTGGATTTTACAAATTATTATGTATGAAGTCTATTATTCGATCAAGATATGAAACTATTATTCAGTATTATGCGTCTTTGTAACATTGAATTGTCAGCATTGTATCATTGAATTGGTTTTACAGGTATGTGTGGTCTTTGTATCAGGTTTGACGTTGCAATCTGTCTACTCAGTTATATACGGATTTATCTGTATGTAATTACATACAGATTTATCCTTATGTAACATTGCCTACAAGCACATTATATACGGATTTTTGTCCGTATGTAATCTGTATGTAACACATCATTACATACAGATTTTGGAGGTTACATACAAATTTGGACTTTATGTAATTGTGATTTTTCTTATAGTGTAATTTAAATTGAATTGAAAAAAAAAAATCTAGTTGATCTAGTTAAAATGAATCTAGATTTTAATCTAGATCCATTTTAACTAGATCTACTAAATTTAGATTATAGGTTCAATTTTTGTTTGTTGCATTTAGATTGCATCCAGACTAAATATTGAAAAATGAAATCCATATCCACCTTTACCTAATACCTAGACCAACACTTCTATTTGTAAAGAGATAGTTGCTATTTGTAAATCCTTTATTTAGTTAAGTTAGTCTCATGTGAATGTATTGATAATTCTTTTCTTTTGAGTGTTGATCCTACTTTTCCTTTACACTGCTTTGTTTTAATAATGCAAGATTGGAAGTGAAAGAATAGTCGTGAAAAAAATCAAAATAGTTTAATATCAAATAATACTTAAAATTTTAACTTTAGAGAGAGATTAAAAAGGTTAGGCATGGGTGATTCATTGTACTTATATTACCTGAAAGTGGAGGGCAATGTCAACATTCATTGTAATTAGTTTATTATAGTAAAACCTTCAAGAGTCTTGAAAGAAAACTAGACCTGGTTCAAGTTAAGTGAATCGATATAAAGAAGGTTTCGTTTTCCATTTCTATTATATGAGTAAAGTATCTTAATTTGGTATAACATATTAGTGAAAATTGTTTTATTAAAGTATTTTACTCGACACACAACCACCTCTTTACATTGCCTAGTAAAAACATGTGTTTTCTAAAGCTCTGAGATAAGATTTTAAGCTCTATTCAATTTCCCTCTAAAGTTAACTTGTCTAGTCAATTTTATCCTTTGTTGTTGTTGTTTGGTGAGTTTGATTTGTTTTTAAATTCTTTTTACCATTTATGGATTGTTCTATTTTTTGGGTGTTATTTTGATTTTTTTCGGACCTAAAAGATAATAGGTGTATACTTATTTTCCATACTAACTGTATATTTTTTATAGGATATTCTTTCAGATGGACAAGAAATAGCTGTGAAGAGGCTTCCTGAAAGCTCTCGGTTTCCCTTATGACAAATTATCTTCTTTTTAAATGTTAATGCTATTTTTGAAATGGCTTAGTAGTATTTATGTTTTGATGCAGAATGTAAGATTCCTGGCAAATTTCTTAACAGAGGTAAGAATTATTTTCAAGCGTTGTAAGAATGATGGAGTATTATTATAAAGGAAATTATTGTCAAGTGAAGCCATTCAATTATGCGTTTTATACCACTTGCAGGTGATGGTTAAGAGCAGTTTTTCAAAGCATAGCATGATTATTAGTTTGATTAAGTAAGCAATTTTATATCATTTCCATTTTATGTTGTATTCATATTTAATTAAGTGGATATTTGTTTGTGATGTTTTAATTATGAGAGCTATGTATTGAATAATATTCTCCATTATTATACTTTTAGTCCTTCTATAATTAAATTTAGAATTCTTTTCTTAATTACCCTAGGTTTTTGTTATTTCTAACTTCATTATTTATATTTTCCATGTTCTTTGTACCTGTGTATATAAATGCTATATTTTGGTTCCGTTTTTTCTTCATTCAAAATAAGTGGAATTTAACATTTAAAAAGAGATTTTTTATTTTATTTTATGAAAGTATTGGTTGCAACATTATACTCGAACAACGACCAATACCATCTCCATTAGAGATTCCAATGATTTTGAGGTAGAGGTTTGTTGTAGCAAAAGTAGTCGCAGATAAACACCACAAGAATTGAATTTCTTTAGTGGAGAAGTTGAATTGATTGTTGTTGTTATGGTTTTGGAAGGCTATATAAAAGAAACTTGAAATTTCAACTGGTTTTAAAGAATTTGGAAAGGAGAGAAGAGGAGAGAAGTGGAATCTTCATCTTCTTCGTTACTTCATTTAACTTGGTAAATTTCATTATAGAATATATCTAAAAGTATTAAATTCTTATTTTTATAGTATTAAATTCTTATTTTTTATTTTGGTGGTAGAGGTAGTGACTAAACTTTAGTCTGCACATTAAATTATATATGATTAAAAGTACGCATTTTGTTATTAAAATATCTAAATTTGTTCATGGAATTCATGATTATGGTTGAATTATATTTTTGTCATTGAATTCTAACTATATACTTATAGGTCTTCTTGTTCGTGCAATTAACTAACCCGGTTCATTAAATTTTAAAATCAATTAACAGACCGAGTTTGTGCAATTTTTTCTTCCATGTTAATTAAATTTCATTGATACTAGTTTAATCAATTTCTTATTTTATTTCTCCTTTGTCAGATCACACCATGTTCAAAGGATGGAATTAATAGGATTTCCTTGACAATGGTGGATGCTCGCCTATTCTGTTTAGGGGTTTGAATTATTAAAAGGCTTATCATGCCCGAGGTATTACAATCTAAACTTGTTTAATTTCTAAGTATAGTATTTTGGCTGATTTCTGGTTCCTTCGATCCAGAACTTATTGGAATAGTCAAGATTATTCAATCAAGATTGCTTTGTAAACTTGCTTAATTTTAAGTATAATATCCTGGCATACTTTTTGTTCCTTCAATCCAAGCTTATTAGGAGTTTGATGTTGAATCTCTTTATATTGATGTTAGTAAAAAAGGTTGAGGTTGTTTCCTTTGGGTTTATTTGTGAAAAAGAAAAATGAAATTTAGCAAAACTTGGAATGCTAATGTGATTCTCAATTTTTGTCAATTTTAAGTTGGGGATTATTGAATTCGGAAAGTATTGGGGGGCAAGGTAGTTTATGTAGTGTTATGGCTTGACATTGCAGTTGTTGCTTATATTTGCATTTAGCACTCATTTTAATTGTGAAAGACATGTTTTGTAATTGTTTTTGACGTAAAAATTGTATTTATCATAGTTTTTATGCTTTCTCAGTTCCATGCTTAGGAGTCATCGACATACTATTGTTCTTTTTTCTTGATGTTTAATATCCTTTCACATATATATGAAAGGCATGTTTGGGCCTACCAAACTCTTAAAAGTATATAGGAATTTTGTTCATTTGGAATTTATGTGATTCCCAGTTTTCTGCTGAACTCTTAATCTATGGGCTAGCACTAATTGTTGTCATTCATATTGTCTGTTCTCTTATTGTTTTGAAATGATTTTGGTATCAATTTCATGTCTATGAATTTGCTTTATTTTTCAGGTTTACAGGGTGTCGGATATGGAACTTGTTAGAGTGGTTCCTAGTGTAGAAGATGATATTAGTGTGACATGCTTTCATCCTTTTACTAGGGAGGACTAGTTTATGGAACAAAGGTATGGTTTTTGCTAGGGGTGACCAATGATGTATGCTTTAGCTTATATTGGTTAAGGGGTAATCTTTTGGCAGTGGTTGTAGGAAGGAAAGCTTAAGGTCCTCCGCTATAACGGTGCTCATGTAGTGAATGGCAAGGTTCCAAGTTACTTTCTTGAGGAGACCATCATTGGAGTCAGTCAATGAGATATATTGATTCTTTTTGGATTTATAGTTTTTATTTGAAAAGTGTAAGTTATCAAAATTATGATGCTTTGGACCTTTGATACAACATTCGACATTTTATTGATTTTGTGTGCATTTTTTTTGTTTTTAGGAGGAACTGCAACAGGTTAGGGAGAAGTACGTTTGTGATTGGATTTTTGATATTTACAATGTGCGGAGGGATGAAGTATTTCAACATTTAGGGTTGTTGTAGATGTTGTACAATAGGGATTCTTACAATGTGATATTTGATTTTTTTAGAATTGTTTCAGAATGTATTCATTAGGTGTGCCTATACATATTTTTTGTTAGAAATTTTCAAAGAAATGTTTTCCTCATTTATTGATAATGAAATTTGAGATTCCTATTGCACGACGAGGGCATCTTTGAATCTGCGACTTGTTCTGAACTACACACTTTATTGTTAACCAATTATATTGAATAAAATTCATTAATTATCATTTAATAACACATTTATATCCAAGTCCATCTCCAAGGAAACGTTTTTGTTTAAATTGATGCTACATAAGAGAAAGTGGTAGCAAAGGGAATATAAGTGGGTAGTTTAGACTAACTTTTTGCACGAAGAGGACATCTTTGAATATGCCACTTGTTCTGAACTCCACACTTTATTGTTAACTAATTATATTGAATAAAATTCATTAATTATCATTTAATAACATATTTATATCTAAGTCCATCCCCAAGGAAACGTTTTAGTTTAAATTGATGCTGCAGAAACGAAAGTGGTACCAAAGGCAATATAAGTGGGTAGTTTAGGCTAACTTTTTTCACAAAGATGGCTTCTTTGAATCTGCCACTTGTTTTCAACTCCACACTTTATTATTAACCAATTATATTGAAGAAAATTCATTAATTATCATTTAATAACACATTTATATCCAAGTTCATCCCGAAGGAAACACTTTAGTTTAAATTGATGCTGCAGAAACGAAAGTGGTACCAATGGCAATATAAGTGGGTAGTTTAGGCTAACGTTTTGCAAAAAGATGACATCTTTGAATCTGCCACTTATTTTGAACTCCACAATTTATTGTTAACCAATTATATTGAATAAAATTCATTAATTATCATTTAATAACACATTTATATCCAAGTTCATCCCCAAGGAATCATTTTAGTTTAAATTGATGCTGCAGAAACGAAAGTGGTAGCAAAGGCAATATTTGTGGATAGTTTAGGCTAACTTTTTGCACGAGAAGGGCATCTTTTAATATGCCACTTGTTTTGAACTCCAAACTTTATTGTTAACCAATTATATTGAATAAAATTCATTAATTATCATTTAATAACACATTTATATCCACGTTCATCCCCAAAGAAATTTTTTTGTTTAAATTGATGCTGCAGAAACGAAAGTGACAGCAAAGGCAATATAAGTGGATAGTTTAGGTTAACTTTTTGCACAAAGACGGCATCTTTGAATCTGCCACTTATTTTGAACTCCACAATTTATTGTTAACCAATTATATTGAATAAAATTAATTAATTATCATTTAATAACACATTTATATCCAAGATCATCCCCAAGGAAACATTTTTTTAAGTGATGGTGCAGAAACGAAAGTGGTAGCAAACACAATATAAGTGGGTAGTTTAGGCTAACTTGTTGCACAAAGAAGGCATCTTTGAATCTGCCACTTATTTTGAACTCCACAATTAATTGTTAACCAATTATATTAAATGAAATTTATTAATTATCATTTAATAACACATTTATATCCAAGATCATCCCCATGGAAACGTTTTTTTTTAGTGATGGTGCATAAACAAAAGTAGTAGCAAAGGCAATATAAGTGGGTAATTTAGGCTAACGTTTTGCACAAAGAGGACATATTTGAATCTGCCACTTATTTTGAACTGCACAATTTATTGTTAACCAATTATATTGAATAAAATTCATTAATTATCATTTAATAACACATTTATATCCAAGATCATCCCAAGGAAACGTTTTTTTTTTAAGTGATGGTGCAGAAACAAAAGTGGTAGCAAAGGCAATATAAGTGGGTATTTTAGGCTAACTTTTTGCACAAAGAGGGCTTCTTTGAATCTGCCACTTATTTTGAACTGCACAATTTATTGTTAACCAATTATATTGAATAAAATTCATTAATTATCATTTAATAACACGTTTATATCCAAGATCATCCCAGGGAAACGTTTTTTTTAAGTGATGGTGCAAAAACAAAAGTGGTAGCAAAGGCAATATAAGTGGGTATTTTAGGCTAACTTTTTGCACAAAGAGGGCATCTTTGAATCTGCCACTTATTTTGAACTGCACAATTTATCTTTAACCAATTATATTGAATAAAATTCATTAATTATCATTTAATAACACATTTATATCCAAGATCATCCCAGGGAAACATTTTTTTTTAAGTGATGGTGCAGAAACAAAAGTGGTAGCAAAGACAATATAAGTGAGTAGTTTTTGCTAACTTTTTGCACAAAGAGGGCATCTTTGAATCTGCCACTTATTTTGAACTGCATATATTAAGTGAAAAAATAATACCCTGTAAATAGCACCTTAAACACAAATTATCAAATACAAATCCTTGACATTGCGCAACAAAGATCGTACACAAATAATGCTCATTGTTGTATTGAAGCATGTCAAAATGATTAGCAAATGTAGCACAATCATCATTGTTATGTTCAAATTACATTAGTAATAAATGTTAACAATACATTTCTTTCATCAATTCTAATACATCAACCGTAAATATTGGAAGACTTCATTCCGCTGCACATTGTCAAGATCCATTATCCATTGAGAAACATACTTCTCCCTAATCTTTCGCAATTCCTCCTGCAAACAAATAAATGCACACAATATGAATCATATGACAATGTTCAATAAAAGTTGTAAAGAACTAAAAAATTTCATAACTTACACTAGTGTAATTGGCACTGTTTTGCCTTCGTATCTCTCAACACCGTCCCACAACTCCATAAATTTCAAAACAATTACTCCACAATCATACCTACATTAAACAAAGTCCATTATTCAAAACTTGAAATTGTAGTTCTTTGAAACTAACAAATATCATAACGAAAGTGAAGAACATTTAATACTTACGAATTTGGTTGGATTGGAGTATGCACGTGTTGAACAACTAAGGATGGTTTGTTTTCTTCGTAATGATTCAACAAATGCCCAAAAAAATATTTCAACAACTATTTATAAACAAATAATTTCCTAGTTCAAATTACCACTTTATTTACTCAAACATATTTTAAAATTTACTAATCTTTACCATATAAAATTTAGCACCTTAATAATTAATTAATAACACTATTTTATGGTCTACTTACATCAAAGTTAAGCCTAATGTTTAAATATCAATTACCAAAAACCAAACAACACACGAGCTTCATAACCTCCGAAACCGCACACATAGCAAGCTTCTTCTTCTTTTAAAACAAAATAATGCATATAAATTTTGTACACTTATGGACCGACCATACACACTCATAGGCTCCATAATTTTACTAAAGTGTATTGCATCTATGTAACCAAAAATAAAAATCTGATTCTTGTGTACCTGTCATCAACATAAATCCCTCACCTTAATCTCATTCTCTCTTACATATTGAACAAATTTCTTGTTGCATCAAAATAACCTTCTTCCCTTTCTTTATATAGGTTGAAAGGCTCGATTTGAATCCCGTCATCAATAAAATTCTCGCTATCCTGCGACAAGATATCACACATCACTGCCTCCCTATCTTTTACATATCTAGTAACAGCTGATTGCACCAATAATCCTTACTATAAAAAATGATGTCAAATTAGGAATAAATATCACTACAAAAATACATTTGAACAGAATCCCACATAAAATAAGCTTTACAAGCAAAATATTTACTCTAATAGTGTCCATGAAAAAGCACTTGATAGAAAGATTAAAAAAATTAATTTAGATAAAAAAAGTTCGTCCAGGTTGAAAACTTCAACACAAACCTCATATTTCACTTCACCAACTGATAACAAAACAAATCTTTAACCAAAAAGTTCAACAAATCAACCTAATAACAAAACAAATCCTAAATGCCCAATAAAGCATTCAACAAAAGATTCAAACTTTCCACCAATAAAGCACATTCAAGATGAAATGTTCAACAAATACTTCAAAAAAACATTCAACTTTACCGCGACAAAACCTAAATGGCCAAAAAGAAAAATTAAACTCACCGAACAAAAGCTAGCCTTTAGCAAAATAAATGAAAAAAAACCTTCAAAAATCGACCTTTAATGGCGTCTTCTGGCTTCGTAAGCACCTAACGGCGAAATGGTCGCGGTGAAAGGCGTGCCTCTGGCCAACTCCGAACTCCTTCAACGGCGACAACGGTGGGCTGGTGGGTCAGTGCAACAGAGGAGGAAGACGAAAATGCTTTTGGGCGAGAGCGAAAAGGGCGAGAGCGAAATTGCCTTTCTCTTATTTTGAAAACCACCAAATAAAACCCGCGAGAAACGAAAACGAAAACCATCTACTGCATCCTATTTCCACATCATTTTCTCTCTTTTTTAAAAAGAATTCCATCCGATCCAATGAAAACATGACACGTGTCTACTGTCAAAAGTTTGTCATTTTTAAGTGTCAAAGTATCATTACCCTTTTTTTTATATCGTAAACTTCTTTGCTTCTTTGCTAGTTTTTTCATTTTTTTTATTTGTTAACATTGTTAGCTAAATTTTGGTTAATTATTTTTTTATAAATATTAAATTTCACTTCAATGACAAATAAAATCATACAACTTAGTAGTAAATTATATCAAAAAAAATTATTTAAAAAAATTATTTCATTTTACTAATGTTAAATTGTTCCGTTCTGTCTCATTTGTTTGTTGAATTAACTTTCCCATTTTTCCATTCTCTTTCGTTGATTCCACTGTGTCATTACGGTGTTGTTATCGCCGAAAGAGCAATGGCGGTTAGGTCAAACAGCAAGTTCAAACAATGCATTGCAGGCTTCTGTAAAACAAACCCAACACGGTACCATCGTTGCCTCTTCCATTCTCATCCCTCAAAAGCTAATTAATGTTTTAAACATTACATTCTCTTCATCTTTAAATATTCACCATGTTTACCACCCTAATTGTATTCATTTAATCAACCTTTCTGTTCTACGTGGAATAGATTTATTATTCTCCTTTGTTCTCATAATATTTTCCCTCTAATCAATTCACAGCATACCCTATCATGGGTTGTGGCATGTCAACTCTAGATCCTGAACATGAAGGCTTTAATCGATACGAAAATGGTGACGAGGGTGAATCGTTGCATGGGAAGAGTAACGATATTAATAAGAATAAGAAGAGTAATAAAGATGTTGCTAAGGAAATGAAGCCATTGGGTGTTGAAGAATCCAAGGATAAGGATGAGTCAAATGGAGAAAACTTGAAAGAGAAAAGTGGGGTAGGGAGGAATGACAATAAAGTGGAAGTGAAATCAAAGAAAAATGCAGAAGATGAGCATGAGTTTAGGGATGATGACTTCATTGGCCCGGGTTCACCAAGTTTTAGGGAATATTGCAATGATTATGATTGTGGGGATCGAAGTTCCATGGAATATTCCAATGATAGTGATTCTTCTAGAAGCATCAAGAATGGCAGTGAGTTACTTCTTATATTCATATTTTGTTATGATTCTGGTTTTGATTCAAAACGTTATATCGATCCGTTACATTCTTGTTTGTAGGCGAAACATTACTGAACAGGAACAATAAGCCAATGAATGAGGAAAGTGTCGATTCTAACAAGGTAATATTATGGATTTCATTTTGTACATGCAATGTTAGATGTAGAATGCATATTTTGTGTTTAGGTCTCTACCTTGTTCTTTAAAGAAATTTGTTTTAGCAGGAAGCTCTAAAGAAAGAGAGAAGAGGACGGGGATTTAGGAATGCTATTGGTAAGCGAAAGGCAAGAGGGAGGAGAAATCTTCTGAACTTCGCTTGTTATAGTGGTAACATTGAAGCCCACGCTCATGGTTCTTCAGACAAAAATGTTGCAAAAACTGAATAATTGAGGTGATTAGGCATAGAAGAAGAAAAATTGTCATGATTTATATGTAGAAGATCTAAAACAATTTTTAATACACTCGCTGCAAATCGATTCCCTCTAAAGTTGCGTTCTTCATAATACTCACTCTACATGCTTTTCACGCCGATCTATGCTTTATTTATTTTTATTATAATGCCTATCTAGTTTACTGTTATTATAGAATGGAATCACTCATTTCACTTCAAAGAGTCACTAGTAGAAAAACGTTGTTTAACGTAGGTTATTTTGGACTTTTAACGTCACATATGGAACCGACGTCTATTCGGATGACGTTAATTACACATCGGTCAGGATATGACCGACGTCTATGTAGACGTCGGACTGTATAGGTCAGACGTCTACATAGACGTCGGACTCTATAGATCAGACGTCTAAAATGTCGCCGTATTTGATAGGATCTTTCTCCGCTTAAGGCCTCTCGAGTTGCTCCTGGCTTATGGTGATTCGAGTTTATAATTTTATATTTTAGTTGAAGAGAATGGATTGTACGTTTTTTTTTGTATTAGATGGTTTTAATAATGTAGTGGAGGGAATTAGAGGAGTGCAAAACGCAAGAAATCGCCGTCCAAGAA
Organism: Vigna reflexopilosa; assembly: GCA_027742785.1. Taxonomy (NCBI): domain Eukaryota; kingdom Viridiplantae; phylum Streptophyta; class Magnoliopsida; order Fabales; family Fabaceae; genus Vigna; species Vigna reflexopilosa. Next base: position 19,552,433 of record CM050914.1, read on the forward strand.
CGCTGTCGAAGGACACGAGCAAAACTGGAAAAAACTCAACGAAAACGCATTTTAATCGGTTGAAATGAAAGATAATTCATCAAAGAGTAGTGTAATCGGAGTAAAATTAATTTTAAACGGTGCAAAAGTGAGAAAACGAACCTGAAAAACGTAGCCCGTGGAGAGAAAATGCGAGGACGATAATGAACAATGAGTGCACGTAACTGCTCCCTCGCGTTCGCAGTGCTTTAATGCAGATATTTAGAAGTCGGTTCCCCCCATAACAGACGTCTACAGACGTCGGTTCCCCCCACAATAGACGTCTAAAAGGCTTTAGAAGTCAGAGTGGCAGGATCAGACGTCTATATGGAGTCAAAAAGTGATTTTTAAAATTTTTGAATTTAGGTAGACGTCGGTTCCTCCAATAACTGACGTCTAAAGTGCTTTAAAAGTCGGAGTGGCGGGATCAGACGTCTATATGGAGTCAAAAAATGACTTTTTAAATTTTTGGATTTAGGATTTAGACGTCGGTTCCCCCCATAACAGACGTCTATAATATTTTAGACGTCGGGGCTCCCCCAACTAATGTCTATATGTCTGACAGGTAGGTGAATAGCCATTAATTTCTGCCATATAGACGTCGGGGCCACTCCTAACTGACGTTTATATGACTGAAAGAAATGACTTTTCACCCACTTGTTAGACATATAGACATCAGTGAGTAGGGGTCCCGACGTCTAAAATATTATAGACGTCGGGACACCTTCTAACTGACGTCTATATGGCCAACTTATTTACAAAAATGCCACCGATCATCAATATACGTCGTGCTTACCCTTAACCGGCGTCTAAGGGGTGACGTTAAATAATGCTTTTGCACTAGTGAGTAACTTAACCGGTTACTGATTTAATCAATAAGTTGCAAGTAGTTGAATTACATAAACCGACATATATTTAATGTTTTAAGTTTATGATTATGAATGAAAATTTAATATATATATATATATATATATATATATATAATACCAATTTTGATCCTTATTTTCGTTAGCTTTGTATGAAGTAGTCTTCGATTTTTTTCGACGTTCAAAGTGGTACTAATTTTTTGTAATTTTTGTTCAATTTGGTCCTTTTTCCTAACAGCGTTTAAATCATTAACGGCAAAATGTCTAGGTTAGCCATCAGTAATGAATTGTTATTTTTTATATATATACTTGGCAACTTAAAAAGAAATATAGTATTTGAAGTGGTTTTGTTGAAAGAAACTTCTCTCCTCATCACTGTCGTGCCAGAATCCGTTGTCTGTGAGTTCTTAATAGTCAACAAATATCACCACTAAAAATTTATTTTCATTGTTCACATCAACAAACTTGATGTGTGGAGCATGTGGCTTCAACTCAATTTCAGCATTGTTAGGTGCTTTAGGATTGTAAATAGGATCATAAATAATCTTCATAATCTCATCTTGTGAGAAAAAGTCTACACCTGAAGTAGTTGACTCTACTTCTTCATTATTAACAAGTTCAACAACACCTTTAGTAAAATTTGTATGTCCATCAGTAGACATATCAACATGATGTGATTTTATAGTTGGTTGTTGATTTGATCTTTGAATCTTGATGTTGCTCACATTAGTTATCCGATTCTAACACCTTTGATCCATGTCCTCTCTCATTTTCTTGAATTCAACACTTTGCTCAACCATTATCTTCGGAAAAAAATTCTAACTCGGCATCCCTAGCTTTGTCATTCATTAGTTGACTTAAATCATCAAACATCTATTTTGCTTTAACCGTCAACTTTAGAAGTACATCTTTTATGTCATGATTAAATGCTCTAAACTCTATAGTATGAGGGAATCTCGAATAGGAGTGGATGGAGGAATTAACACTTAGAAGTAATTATAAAAAGTTGTTGTTATTTGCATCCTCCATCATGTTGCATAACATTTGTCATTTTCATACCACTCATACACAATATTTTTCCATCATTAATCACCTCGCAACCTTTCATCTACAACTTCTAGTTTCTCTTTCACTTCATCCATTAATAACCTAACTTCCCTATAGGATGGTCCATATGGTTATTGCTTATATTTCAAAAAAGATCATGTACGATATAAATCATTTATTTGACGTATAGTAAACCTACTTATATCAAGTGCAGTAGAAGGTATGGCTACTTCTTGCTGATAACCATATGAATCATATGGTTGCTGAGGATAGTAATCATATTTCATTTGAAAATCACATTGTTAATTATTTTCATATGAAAAAATATTTTGCATTTTTCAAAGAGGTTTTCTGAAAAGAAATACATTGAAAGCTAGTAGACATCAGAGAAAGAGAGATGCGTCTCAATAAACAACTTAAGTACCTTATCTTTCCTTAGCCAACGTGTTCTCCAACTAGTTTTATAAATTTCTCAACAAAATTCCTCAAACAAAAACTATGAACTTTTTCTTTACTAAATTAAAATAACTAAAGAAAATAAAATAAAATAAACAATAGAAAAAAATAGAGAAAAAGAAAATGTTAGTGATAAACAAAGATAAAATTAAAATAACAAAAATAACATAAGAACCAAAATGATAAAAATTCTAACTGTGTTCCCCACCAACGACGCCTAATTTGATAGTGTTGTAGTTGACGCGATCAAATTAATACTACTAAGCTACAACAACTTCAATATTACTAAGATAATAGCCTACAAAATAGAAAGGGTAAATTCAACTCTAAGTCATCTTCCAACCAACACAAAATTGATTCTTAACAAATTAGTTTTTATAAAAACTACACAAAAGGGTTAGTAAAATAATAAAGAAGATAAAGGTAAAGAAAAGATTAAAGAACAAAGTAACAAAAGATAATAAAGAGATTTTTAAAGATAAAAATAATGATAAAGAAAATAGGTTGATTTTATTGTTTTTTCAAAATAGGATTAATTATTGGTTATCTAAAGATTATTGTTCAATTAATTATTGTCTTAGATTTTTAAATTAATCAATGTAAATTCTCAACTAACTTTTTGGAATTCTCACTATCAACCAAGTTACATTCTCAATTACAAGTAAGAATTTATAGATTAATCATAGTAAATTTAACCAAAGTACATTCTCAATTATTGGCAAAAATCCATCCAATCACATGAAAGTTTCTAACTTTAATCAAAGTAAATTCTTAATTAAAAATAAAAACCCTTGGTTACTTTTAATGTAAAAATAATTACTTTTACTTTATTAAGAAGCAATATACATAGATAAAAATAAATCACACAAGAATAAAAAAGAACAAACAAATTTATTCATCTAACATGAGAATCCAATTAAGAAATTATAGCAAAATCAATCCCAGAGGCTTAACATGTCATGAAATGTAGAAATAACATGAAATGTAGAAATAACATGAAAATAGAAGAAGAAATGGTGGAAAACATGAGAGAAGAAAGAGGACAAAGCACACTGGAAAGCCTCGTGTTGATGTGTGGGGGCAGTCAACAGTCCTTGTAAGTTGCCGGGGCGTTACAAAGCCTCCCATTTCCTTTAAACCGCTCATAACCTTCCGTTACCATTATATTTTAAGATAAAATTTAATTTTTTTTTATATTTTTATTTTAATTATCTGTGTAAATTTATCTTGTAATAATTACATATTATAAAATATAAGAAAAATTTGTTGGTGAAATTTAAAGAGAATAAAACTTTATTTCTTTAAAATATTATTTTAATTTTATATTAAAAATAATAATAATAATAATAATTTATGAGAATTGAGTTTTAGTTATAGATCACAATAATTAAAATTATAATAAATATTATTATATTATTAAAAGTTATGTGAAATGAATGTTTTTTAACATCTGAACTAACTTTTTTTATATGAAAAAATGAAAAATAGCGTGCATCGTAAATAATTTTTTTTTATTAGATTCAACAATATTCCCAAACCTTATATTTCTTTCCTCGTCTTTTAAAACTTTTATGATTAAGATAGGTATGATAAAACATAAATCAAGTCTTTAATATCTTTTTCTAGGTGTGTGTTAATTTTAGGATAAAGATAGGTATGATTATACTAAAAGACTTTAATTGATTTTTAAAAATTAGTACTTTAAATTTAAATAAAAATTAAGTTGAGTGATCAACTAAAGGTTAGGATAGATTATTGTGGAAAAAAAATAATATATGTCAGTTAGACTGGTTGACCCAAAATGAAAGTTGGGATGGCTTGATTTAGGCTAAAGGTCAAGACAGACTAACATAAGTTGAAGGTCGAAATGGGTCGGCCTTCGCCAAAGGTCGGGATGGGCTGACCCGAGCCAAAGGTATGATAGAGGACTATCTCTTGAAGAATAATATAGGAAATAAAATAAGTTGCCCAGATTGCCCTTAACCCATGCTTGGGTGAGGTTTCCATCCTTGTTGGTTGTAATTACCTGGACGAAACTGATGACCCACAAAGTTGACTTCCTCCTTGATATCTGACATAAAACATTGGCCATTGATATGATCTCTACCACATAGCTCACAAAGTTGTTGTTGAACTTGTGAGACATTTTGCAACTCATTTGGCAATTAAGAAATCTTCTTCATGAGAATATCCAGTTGTTGAGACGGATAGGCCAGGTCATGATAGAAATTTGCAGAATTCGATCACAACCAAAGATTTGTTAAAGACCATGATATGTTATCAACTTTTTGACAATAGACTATGTGTCACTCTTTTATTGGTATGTATATTTGAAACGGATCAATCATGAATTATTATATAAGAGGTTATAAAAAAAGTCAAATTTAAAAAGTCGACGACGATAAAAATTCAAACGAAACCCTAAGAATTGGGGAAAGAGTGTTTCTTAGGGTTTCTCTATCTCATTTTCTTCCATTGTTCATATAATTTTTCCGTGTCTATGGGGAACTAAACTCTATTTGTTGTTGGAGGATGATGTAACCTTGTGAACTCTCATGTATTTGAATTGATTCTCAATAATATATGCTTTTTCATTAATTGTTAGAGGAATTCATCTGTTTCAATTCTTACTGTGTTTAACTCATTCATTAGCATGATTTATGAATTGCATGAGTGTCGGGAGGTTCCTTACAATTCAGGTTCTTGTTGAATTACTCCCAAGAGTAATATTGCTCAGGGATGAGGGTATGAGTCTTGGTCGTCTTAAAGCTCTTGATCTTCACATCTTATTACTAGGAATGCTAGGAATTGCATGAACTGGTAATTTGGGACAAACATATTCGTCGAGGGATCAGGTTTAGGTGATTTAGTGAGTGAAGTTAACATTAATACATAAAGAAGAATTCTTATATACATGAGAGGAAACTTGGTGAAATTTAACCCCAACAACATACCCATCTCATATTAAACAACATCTGTTCATCTTTGTGCTACTCTGCTATTGATCCAATTGCATTCATATTTAGTTTTCTGTTTTTGCATTTGAAACCAATTATCTCTTTTTATTTAAGTCTTAATTAATCTTGTTATCACACGGTTGTCTAGCGTGGAGAGTCTTTTGGGATACGATACTTGGTCTTACCATTTTATATTACTTGTGCGACTCGGTACACTTGCCGATCCGTCTCAACACAAGGAGGATTACCACTTGTTCTTCACAAGATAAGACCCAAAAGGAGACTAAGAGACAAAATTCTATCTCAAAGAAGTAATGCAATTGAATGCAAAATAATCTTTATATTCCAATTGGAAGGTGTGTGTACAATGGAGACCTTAGGTTGCTTATATAGCCTTAAGAGATGAAGTAGGTGGAGAGAACTAAAGGATGTGGGACTTGAAAGGCCTTCAAGTCTGGACAACAACGCCTACGGTGTTCTAAGTCCCGTATATCTCAATTCTTTAACTTCTTAAGGGTTTATAAGCTACCTAACTGGTCTAGAAATCAAAACTAAAACTATACATGAGCTAACTTGCATTACAAGGAACTAAAAGGAGAAGAGACTTATTTATTCTTCTTTCTTTTAAGTCCAAGCTATGTGAAGTCCCACATTGCTTGCACCTTAAAGAAAAGAAGAATATATAAACTTCTTTACAACCAAACAAATAGAAAGAAACTAGAAACTAGAATAGGCAAAATACAAGCCTAAGAAAACCTATGATATTTCTTTTTATACTTCTTTTCACTCTTAAAACTCTTCATTCTTGCCTCCATCTATGATCATATCATGTATTATAGGCAAATACCACATCACCTTAACAGGTGCACCATCATTGCGTTCATCATCATTGTTTGTGTCAATTTTCTTTTTAAACCGTGGTAAACCACATGTTAGACAAAACTTTAGTAAAGCAAACTCCTTTATGTACAAAACATAATCATTAGTAGAAAGATTGTATATCATCAACATAACTAGCCATGAATTATGTTTGCTACTTAAGTTCCCATAAGGATTCATATCATCAGTTGCAAGTGCAAGTCTTAAGTTTCTTGGATCTGCACCAAATTCTGAAAATGTTTCATCGATCTTCTTCCATTGTAGTGAATCAGCTGGGTGTCGAAGAAGATTATCGCATTTTCTTCCGCCAACATGCCATTTAAGGTTCTTTGCATCTTCTTTAACAGAAAACAATCGTTTTAACCTAGGTATTATAGGCAAATATCGCATCACCTTAGCAGGTGCACCATCATTGCCTTCATTACTAGTGTTTTTGTCAATTTTCTTTTTAAACCGTGATAAACCACATGTTAGATAAAACTTTAGTGAAGCAAACTACTTTATGTACAAAACACAATCATTAGGACAAACATGTATCTTTTGATATTCCAAACCAATTGGACATAAAATTTTCTTCGCCTCGTAATTACAAATAGGTAGAGTGTTATTTTTGCTGGAAGAATCTCCTTCAACAACTCCAATAACTCTGTGAAACTTTTGTCGGACCATCCATTCCTTGCTTTTAACTAAACAACTTCAAAGTTACAAACATACGTGTAAAGTTGGAGCATCTTGGATACAACTCTTGCTCTAAATCATTCTTAAGAGAATCATACAAATTAGCTCTTCGAAAAAAAAATTCACCAACATCACGTATCATGTCCTCTAAATGATCACTCAACCATTTTCCACATAATTCGTTCTTCATGATGTTGCAGGTTGATCTAGTACTACTCCATCTGAAGTCTAAATGGTATAAGTTTTCATTATATTGAACATGAATAGATGATCACACATATTGCCTATGTCTTGGAGTATTTGATTAAGACAATGAACACAAGGCCACAATTATGTCTCGTTCACAGAGTTTGCATTTTGTTCAACATATTACAAGAACTCTGAAACTTCCTTTTCATATTCTGTACCGATGCGACATTCATTCATCCAGCTTCGATTCATACTATGTTCATAACAAACTTCATCAGTCTCAATTTTTTAACTCTCACAAGGTTAGGCCCTATCCATTCAGAAAAAATATTTTTCATAATTTGCTAACACACATGCAAAGAAGTCTAACATGATAATTTTGATAAGATTTCGGCAACATTTCTCAAGGGTCTCCAAAATACACGAAATGAGAGTGGTCAGGGATGACCATAATCAAATATGCATACGGAGGACAAAACAAATAATCTGAACCGAAATTTTATCAAACTTATCCATAAACTCCAACTTACATGTTATAGCAAATTATGAAAAATAATTTTCCCAAACTGTCCGATCAGACAATTCGAAATTTAATACAAATGATTAAAAGATTAATCCTTTGTGTTAAATCTCAAACGAGAACTAAGTTTCACTCAATGATTTCATATTACAAATATATTCAAAATTTAATCAATAATATATTGCAAAAATTCAATCTAAAAAGTTTACATAACATGACAATCATAATACACTAGTGCAGAATCGCTTTTTAACGTCACCCCTTAGACGTCGGTTAGAGGGTGGCACGTCGTATAGCATTTTCGTAAATAAGTTGGTCATATCGACGTCGATTATGTGGGGACCCGACGTCTATAATATTATAGACGTCAGGCCTCCTCATAACCGACGTCGATATGGCAGAAATTAATAGTTATTCACCTACCTGGCAGGCAAATAGACGTTATGTAGTAGGGGCCCCGACGTCTAGAATCTTATAGACATCGGGGCCCCACTCACATCGTCTACTTGCCTGACCGATAGGTGAAAAGTCATTTTTTTCCGCCATCTAAACATCCATTCCTACCACTCCGATGTCTATATTTGTATATAGACATCAGGCCGACCGTAACCGACGTCTATAAGTGTTTTGGACGTTGACGCCCCTTATGTCTGACGTCTAAATGACCTGAATAGGGCAGGTGAAAAGTTCTCTTGGACGTCGGGGCTCCCTCGACCTGACGTTTATATACACAACGAATATTAATTTTTAATATGAATGGACGTCACATTAATGAGGTAACCGACGTCTAGTCGACAATAAACGTTTGTCACTTGGGTAACCGACGCCTAAATTCATGTTAAATCATAAACCGCGAACCCGCAGTTACGCGCACATTATCATCTTCCTCCTCGCCTTTTCTCTCTCGCAGCATTGCATTTCAGGTGCATCTTTTCTCATTTAAACCGTTTAAACTTTCTTTTAGTCCGATTAAATTAGTCTTTTGATGGGTTATCTTCTAATTGAACCGATTAAAATGTGTTTTCGTTTTGTTTTAGTGCAATTTTGCTTCTGTCTTTCGGTAACGTAGTACCACATTCTCCCTTTGCTAGCTTTTTCACAAGAAAAGTGGTGCCTTTTGGATCTCTTATGGCATTTTGACCCAAAATCGAGCCTGGGTTGTTGCTTGGTTCTTGTGTCACCGTATTTTTTTCCATTGGCGCTTGGAATGGAACTAGGTAAAGACCCAGGTTCGGTTTTGGGTTGAAATGCAATAAGAGATGCAAAAGACGCAAGTTTTTCTTGTGAGGAAGTTAGGAAAGGGAGAGTGTGCTACTAGGCTATCCAAAGACACAAGCAAGAGTGCACTAAAACACAACAACTCTCTTAGACGTCGGTTAGTGCCAAGTCCGACGTCTATAGTGCCCTTAGACGTCGGTTAATGCAATGTTCGACGTCTTTATAATTCCCTTAGACATCGCACATGGCACTAACCGACGTCTATATAGTGCCCTTAGACGTTGCACATGGCAATAACCGACGTCTATATAATGTCCTTAGACGTCGGTTCGTGCCATGTCCGACGTCTATATAGAAGTCGAGTTTTATAATTTTGACGTCCCATTAACGTCACCCATAAAGACATCGGTTCTGGAGCTGACGTTAAAAGTCCAAAATAACAGATGTCTAAAGCCCTTTCTGCACTAGTGATAATACAAGAAACTTAATCAATCATGCATAACATAATAAAAATCATATCTCAAATAATCATATCTCCAATATCCAATAACATTTCAAAACTAAAATTCACATATCTAATAACTAATAACCAAAAACCAAAACCCAATCACATATAAAAAACTAATAACCATAAAACTAACCTTCTTTAAGGGCTTGAAAATGGAGTAGAGGGAAATGGAGAAGTGGGAAAGTGTTTTATAGGTTGCCCCTAGGGAGAAAAATGCGCACAATAACGGTCCAAAAATTGCCATCGCAGTTGTCCTAGAACGCGTCCAAGAATTGCACCAAAAGCCCATGAAAATGCATTTTAATTGATTCAAATGAAAGATAATTCATCAAAACGTAATGTAATCAGAGTAAAAATGATTAAACAGTGCAAATGGTCGAAAACCTTACTTGAACTTCAATGGCGAAGGAGAGAAACGCGAAGGAAGAAGATGAATAGTGCTCGCGTAACTACTGCTCGCACTCACGGGTGGGTGAAAATGCAGGACATATGATGTCGGTCCCCCTAATAATCGATGTCATATTATTTTAAGACGTCTCCCCCTTAACCGACGTCTATAATAACGTTTTATTTACAGTTTTGTCACCAATCATTTTTCACATTTAATTTTGCTTACCTTTAAACGTTAAATGAGTGACATTATAGACTATTTTTGCACTAGTGTCCATCCTCTAGTGTTAGTGTCATTTTTTTTTCTAATTTGTTTTTTCTTCTCTATTTACATGACTTTGACATGTGTTTAACATATTCTTAATTACTATTTCATCTTAATTTTTTTAAAATTAAAAAATAAACTTATGTTTGTGAATACGATCTCTAATGAAAGAAAATTGTTTTTTTTTAAATTTCACATACTAATATTTTTAAAATTTTACCAGTACGAAGTTATACAGATTATATATATATATATATATATATATATATATATATATATATATATATATATATTTTGAAAACTTATTCGTATGGCAAGTGTATCTTATTAGATGTGTAATATGATGTACTTTATTTTATAGTTGATGGCTCTTTTCGACATGTGAGCGTGTAATGTTTCTTTCACATACGTGTAATATATTTATTTTAATGACGGATTATTTATATGATATTGAAACATTTTAATAACACTTATTAATTATAAAAACAATTTACACTGTGTCCTGAAAACTCTTCAGACTAAATTTTCCTAATTTACAGGGTGTATCGAAAATTTATTGTGAAAAGCATATAAATACTAAACTTACTATTATTAGAGATTCCAAGTGTGACTATAGTTGATTAAGAAGTTAGAACAAAAAACAAATTTAGAGACGAATTAAATACTTGATTAAAGCTAAGAACATCAGTCAATTATTTAAAAAAAAAAGGTGTGGAAATTTGAAAAATAAAAATTAGATAGAAAATTGAAGATTCATTAAAAGTGGAGAAATAAAATTGTAGCTTTAGAAAAATATAAATGAGGAGAGTAATTTTGTGAGCAGCATACACACCACACGTGTAGTGAGGTGTGGAAACGTGCGGGGTTCTGGGCTTAGGCTTAGGGGCGTGACGTTGGACTGATGCGTCTCTCGTTTCCTTATTTCGCATCGCGCTCTCTCTAGCTGTCTGATCTGCCTCTCTTCCTTTTCCTTCTTTCCTTCTTCCCTTCTTTTGACCCACCTTCCCTCTTCTACTTCAATGTCTTTCACTCTCCTTAATCCATTCCCACACTTTTCTTCTCTCTTTCACCGTTAAGATTCTTCCCCAATTCTCACCTAAGCACAAACACAACACAAACCCTCTTTCCCCCTTCTTCCCTCCTAGGGTGCAAAATGAAGTCCTCGCTCAGCAAGTTGAAGAAAATTGCACTTCACAAGACCGTTTCCAAGGACAAAAGGGACTTTCACCCCACCGTCAAGTTCGACGAACTCGCTCTTGCTGCCAAGGTTCTTCTCCCACTCTACTTTGATTTTTCAACCTTAATATTATCATTATCGAATAAATAAATAATTTCTTCGTTGCGCCTTCTTATCTGCCTTTAGCAATTGTCGTGTTTTGTCGCCACGATGATCGGTTCTTGTCAATGACGGAACGTGGGGGGTTTTGTTCTGGAGATGGCACGTGGACAGTGTGTTTTTTCCGATGGGAAATTGGTTCTTTTAGTGCTGCCTTTAATTCGTTTTCTCGTAGTACTAGTAGTAGTTACAAGCTTTTGGTGTGGAAAAAGTGTGTGATAATGGTGATTTTGTGAAAAATGTTGAACGATCTCGTGCCTCTGGCTTGCTCGTTGTAGTTTCGTAAGGGTTTTTTTCTCTTTTTTCAGGACATGCAAGATATGAGAGATTGCTATGATAGCCTGCTTTCTGCCGCTGCTGCTACACAAAACAGTGCTTACGGTAAACATTAGTCTTCGCACTTCTAATGTATTCCAAGCTTTTGCATTGGTTGTGCATTTTGTTATCTGTCCAAATTTAGGTCACAAATTAAAAGTGCACACACACACACACACGTTTCATTTACTTGTAATATGTAAAGTCTCCAACTATTTTAGATACATGTTTGCATTTCGAGTTGCGGCAGTCCATCCTTGGCTGGTCTTCTGCGCTATCCGTATTAGAGAATACGCATTTTTTTCATTTTCATTTGTATTCTTGTTTAGTTTCTCTGTGATAGAATTAGCTTTTGAGTAAGGATTTCTTTTTTTGCTGACTCAGTAGCGAGTCACTTAGCATAGGTGTATAATGTATCATCTGTCTGTAATTTACATTCTAATGATCAGATTATATTTCTTATGTCTTCTACTTATGTCTTTCTCTTAGCAAAATTTATTAATCCATGAAGTTTAGCATTGCTGTCCAATTCTAAAATAGGGAAATAACTTATAATGCTGAACTTGCACACCTGCTCTCATCATGCCTCCTTATTCTTATTGTCATTGTTGTTGTGACAACATTTCAAGTATTGTGAGGTAGCAGCATTGAGGTATTTGAAAATGTCATGGTCTCCACTATTGGACGTATTATCTTCTCAAGGCTATTCACTTTATTATATTTACTTATCATTTGAAAAAGAGTTGTCTAGTTTGTTCTTTAGATGAGTTTTACTGCCTTGAAAATAGTGAAGTTTGTTGCATATCCTTTATTGTGTTATGTGTTCCAGAATTTGCTGAGTCGCTGCAGGAAATGGGTACTTGTCTTTTGGAGAAAACTGCCTTAAATGATGATGAAGAAAGTGGTGAGTGGGTAAACATTTGATGACTGCCCTATCCAAGTTACTCAGCCTATTTGCTAGTTGATTTAAACCATGTATATAGTCTCATCGCTATAGTTGTTATGAACTGTATGTAGGTAAAGTTTTGGGGATGCTTGGAAGTGTGCAGCTGGAACTTCAGAAGCTTGTTGATAGCTATGTGAGCCTTTATTTGGGTGTAATCTTTTTTATTTCCTTGCTTCTCCTTGAGCATTTTTCATTTACAAAATGTTTACTATGATTCTATCCTTTCTTTTTCTCAGCGTTCTCACATTGTACTGACAATAACCAATCCATCGGAGTCTCTTCTTAATGAACTAAGAACCGTTGAGGTATGTTTATGTATTTATTTATTTTTGTTTGATTCCTCTATCATTTATTATAAAGCACCCAATGGCCTGACTGGGCTCTACAGTGCACACTTCTGTATTCGTTGTTTTCCATGTTTCCCTCATTTAGTTCATTACACTTTTATTTTAATGGTTACTGGAAAAGGCAGTTTCCTATCAGCACAGAATGGAATGCAATTAAAAGACAATGGTGTTTTGGGAATAATGCTTGGAAATTATAGTGCTTTGCAGGGTTGATTCTAAAATCTCATCACCTTACGACTATATGTGGTTGGTTATCAAATGTTTATAATCTTCAATTTGGTTAAATTGACATTTTGAACCTACAGAATTTATAAATGTCGATAGAAATTCTGGATCAAACCAGAATTTTAGTCCAACAAGAACAATACGCCGATATCCTTTCAGAGGCTTTCTCTCATAAACATACTCAGTACAAACTACCCTCTAAATACAGAAACTGCCATGCCATCTACATATATAACACCATTCAACAACTATCACACAAACCCATAAATTCTTGGTGCCTAAAGATGCAAATTGCTGCCCTATACTAATGCTGCATCTAGGTGAGAGGAGAGAAAAAACAGATAATATAAACTGATTGTTCTGTTGAAGAGAAAATAAAGGCGAAAAAAATGAACTTTTAGTAAAAAGATTTCAATTTTTTCTTTCCTTCCATTTTCTCTTCAATTCATATTTCAACTTTTTCTTTCCTCTCAAACAGAGGGTAATGTTTCATATCTGTGACTACCTAAAGAGACTCTGCATAGTTAGTTGCCTTATCAAACAGATTCGTTATATATGATGTTGAAACCACATCATGATATCTTGTTATATCTTTTTTCCTGTTTAGGTGAGGGGAGAGGAAAAACAGATAATATAAGTTGTTTGTTCTATTGAAGAGAATAAATGGGAAAAAATGAACTTTTAGTAAAAAGAATTCAATTTTTTCTTTCCTTTCATTTTCTCTTCAATTCATATTTCAACTTTTTCTTTCCTCTCAAAACGAGGGTAATGTTTCATTCTGTGGCTACCTAAAGAGACTTTGCATAGTTAGTTGCCTTATCACACAGATTCGTTATATATGATGTTGAAACCACGTCATGATTTCTTGTTGTGATCTCTTTTTTCCTGTTTAATGAATTATCTATTCTGGAAAAAATCTCATTATAAGTGTACCCTCCTTATAGTGCTTAACTTTTGAAATTTTTTTGCAATAATTCATTTTTCCCTATCTCCTTGTGGAGGATTGATTGTTGCCTTATAACGCAAAGACAGTGTCATTATTCACACATCCATTGGTTGGTCGTTGGGTAAATCTGACTGTTTCTTGTTCTCACACCCACCCGTGAATCACATATGACATTTAAAATATGTTCACATGGAGTTTATGGATTCACTGATGTTTTAAAAAGTTGTTAGGTTCTGCATACATCTAAATATCGTTGTGAAAAAACTGTAAAACATGTTTCTCTAAATCTAATAATGTGTTTTAAAGCTGCTATATATGAAGGGATTTGCACAAAGCTTTAGGTTCAATTAAAAAGTTCATTCATACCTACTTGTAAGATGTTAGGATCTGATTGTAAAGGACGAGAAATTGTCCTGAATTGTAAGTATGGAATTTTAGTATTTGTTATTTATGAGGGTGTAGGCTCTCCAATTTTCCAATTACAATGGCTAGTGTTTGTGGTATGATTCTCCCAATGTTACTTTCATTATTTCGTGCTTCCAGTAAAACTTGTTACATTTGAAAGTTCATTAATATGGTAAATCAACTTATTAAGCAAGTAAGCTTTCATAAATCATGGATATTAATAAATATATCCAGTAAAATAAGTTGAAAACATTGGAAACCCTCTGTGTCTCAGATAGAGAATGTGATTATTGAAGCTTAGTGAAATGGGCAGGGTTTTATATCTTAACTGGTTTATGATAGTGTTATCAACAGCTGACTGCGGAGAATAACAAAAAGCCTGAAGTCCATTATATATTATAGCAGATAGGGCATAGGAAACTAGTGGAATATTCATAGATGTATAAAAAATGTATACAAACAAAGTAAGCTTATGCTTCTTACTTATTGCGATTAATATACTCTAAGTTATGAATTTTATGCATTTGTAGTTGTCTAGTCGTTGGTGGATGATTTGTTAGATATTGTACTTGTATGCAAGAGATTTGAGGCTTGTTAATAATGACGATTGAACTTGAACTGAGTAAGGTGCAGGGATATAGAAGTATTACAAAACTTAAAGGGTAAGGAAAAAGTAGTATTTTTCAGCTTTTGCCCTCTCTTATTCTAAGTCTGACTTTTACATAATTGTGTTTTCTTTACAATCTCTGAAATTTAAAAGCTGTCCATTTTTTATTCTTTTTAACACTATATAGATTGCCATGTCTAGATAGAACCACAGTCAATGAATTTGGAACTATAGTGACTTTGCTGGTGTATGAATTATATTGAATGTAGAACTGTAAATTGTCTTGTTACATCTCAATGCCTATCTATTCCTCATGCAGGACATGAAGCGACAATGTGATGAGAAAAGGTTTGTCTTTACACAGCTTCTATTGTTTTCCTCAGCATCATGTTATGTTTCCTGAATCTGTTGTGTTGCCTGCAGAGAGGTTTATGAATACATGATTGCGCAACAAAAAGAGAAAGGAAAGTCAAAGAGTGGCAAAGGTGAAAGTATCACCTTACAGCAGTTGCAGGCAGCTCATGATGACTATGAAGAAGAAGCAACACTTTGTGCCTTTCGATTAAAATCACTCAAGCAAGGCCAGTCACGCAGTCTCCTAACACAAGCAGCACGTCACCATGCTGCTCAGGTTTTCTTCAACTATGACATTTCTCCTCATTCAAATCTTTTATCCTTTCTTCTGCATAGTCTTGATGCATGTTTCCTCATGTTCGGATTTCAATATAGTTAAATTTCTTTCGGAAAGGACTTAAATCACTAGAGGCGGTTGAGCCCCAAGTCAGGATGGTTGCTGAACGACAACATATTGGTTACCAATTTAGTGGCCTTGAGGATGACATTGGTGAAGATGGTAATAATGATGACAGTAATGATTTTGATATCATTGAAGGCGGTGAGCTGAGTTTTGACTACAGATCTAATAAGCAAGGGCCCTATATTGTTTCCACATCACCAAACTCAGCAGAGGTGAGAATTTTGTATTACCCAACTTGAATGGTTTTTAAAAAGCCTTAGTTCATACTGAACTTAATTATAATTGCTTATTTACTTCTTCTTTTTCTTTTTAATTTAAAACATTGCCAGAGCTTGTCACACTTGTCATTTTATACTTGTTTGTGTATACCATCTATACCTTGCAACAAATTTAAAACATAATATCCTTATTTTTTCAGAATCTGAATTATAAATTCATCTTATCATAATCATTGGCCATGTATTGCTAGGTGGAAGAACTAGGTCGCTCTTATGTTCGAGCTTCAACCCCAGAAACTGCAGAGGTACTTTTCACAACCACCTTGATATATTTATTGAAACTTTTTGATTTAAAACTTAAGTTAACTCTAAAGAAAAATCTAGGCCAATTAGAAGCTTAGTGCATCACCTAATAAAGATCACAAATCAAGTTATGTACTATTTTCTTAATGATTTTAAGACAGATTTAGAATGTAATTATGATGTTCTAACTTCTGCCTCGGTGATCATCAGTTCAGGTTGATTCTTTATTTTACTTAGATTATCCTCTAATACTTCTATTAACTTACATTCTGGCAGACAAGTCTAGACAAGAACCAAGGGGATTTTAAACTTTCAAGTAGAGTCAGCAGTTATTCAGCTCCAATACTTGCAGAAAAGAAATTTGACCCTGCTGAAAAAGTAAGACAACTTATAGCATCATCTGCAGCAAAGTCTAATGCATATGTCCTTCCTACACCATTTAACATCAAAGAAACCAAAAGTAGCTTAGCCCCCCGCACAAGTGCAAGTGGATCTTTGCATAATTTGTGGCATTCTTCTCCTCTAAATGAAAAAAAGAATGAGAAAGATATTGATAGTAAGTTGTCTGAACCGACTATCCATAGAGCTCACTCTGTTCTCAAAGAAAGTAATAGTGATACTACATCCATCCAGTTACCACGCCCTTCAGCAGATGGACTCTCACTTCCACAAGTTGATGTTTTCAATGCTTCTGATACTAAGAAAATAAAGATACAAGCCTTTTCTGGTCCATTGACTAATAAACCATTGTCAGTAAAACCTATTTCGGGGGGTTTTCCACGTTTACCTGTACCACAGCCTTCATCTCCAAAAGCATCTCCCAATGCTTCACCTCCCCCTGTTTCTTCACCCAGGATAAGTGAGCTTCATGAACTTCCTAGACCTCCTGGTAGTAAGCCAGTGAAATCTTCTCGAGTGGGTCACTCTGCCCCATTAGTATTTAAAAATCCAGAGGTTACTGGGGCTAATAAATTTTCTTCAGTTATATCCAGTGTAGCATCTCCACTCCCAACACCACCAATAGTCTCTCGGAGTTTTTCTATACCTTCCAGTGGTCAGAGGGCTATGACATTAAATGTTTCAAATGCTAAGTATTTGGATAGTCCCCAAGTTTCAAAGGTTGATAAAGCTCCGTCACCACCTCTTACACCCATGTCTCAAAGAGTCTCTAGTATACCTGATATGGCTTCTCACTCCAGTGAAATCCAAGGTAAGAAGATACTGATTGTTGTAGTTCTCATTATTGCAATTTTTAATAAATTTGGATATATTTTTTGCTTCATTAATAACATTTGTGTAAATCGAATATGCTTTCCCAATATGTTTATGGGGTCCGTTTGGACTAATGTCTCTAAGAAAACTTTCAGGATGAAATTGACTTTTACATAAGCTATTAACATATGCCCAATCAAATTTGGACAAGTTCTCTTATATATCTTCTCCAAATTTTTATTTTTAACTTGCATATGCTAATTTTAATTTATGGAGAAGTCAATTTCCTTTTTTTTCTTCATATTTTTTCTCCTTAAAGTCATTGTGCAGAAGTTCTTACAATTAGCTCCATGAATTTTTTAACTTGATTCTACATAGTTTAAGTACAAGCACCCTTTGTCTATTATGTGGTCTATGAAGTGTGTTTAGCATCAACATTTTTCTTTGTTATTCTCATTATGGTTTACCTTGTCAGTTTCATCTTGATGAAAAACAAATGTGAGTATGAGGTTTTTCAGTGGATGCAGGTGGGAGCTAAATCTCATGAATACATACCAAGGAATGAGTTCTGAATTATTTTTAGTTCAAGTGTCTTATGCTTTTGGGAGCTAAGTCCCTTGCGTTGTGGAGTTATAGGGGGTTTTCCGACAAAAAGGTTCAGGCAAATATGTGTAAATATGTTGTTGATGTATTGTTTAGCTTCTCATCTCAATTTGTATCTATTATTTTTACTTTAACTAGTGATGATGAGAACTAAACTCTACATGATTGTCATTATAATGTGTTGTGTATATATTCGGATGAAAAATTTTGTTCACTTCTCCAAGTTCAACATGACGACAATGGAAGAACTTTAGCAAAAGAGAGTGAAATCCTTACCATTTTTTTCACATTTCAGGTGCTCAATGTTTGAACTAATTTCTAATATCTGGGAGAAGACACATATTTTCATTGGCATGAATTAATTTGTCTTAATCTGAGGGTATTGAATCTTGGATTACTATGAGAGAAATGCTCCTTTCTTGTCAGTATATTTGCAATTACCTTTTGTCCGGATGCACTCATTTCATTTGGGACAGCAATTCAAGGTACATATGAGAATAAATAAAAAGCTGACTAGAACTATTGAGGTCTGAGCTACTTGAGTGGTTTCTGTTTTGTTAAAATAGTACTACTTAGTAGTTATTTGTGAAAAAATAATGTACCATGCAAAGTTTTATATGCTCATCAGGTAATTGGTTGTTTAAAGGGGATATCTTAGCTTTTATTAAATAGACTAGTTGTAATTGAGGACTGTGCTGTAAATAGTAGAATTAGATCGTACTTCAATATTCTATCTTAACAATGCGTTATGGAGGATATTTTTAGGATTTTAAGAAATTGTGACATTAGAAGACTATAAGTAACATAGAATTGGTGTTAGGCAGGAGTTTTAATTTCCGAGTAACTCTTTAAACATTAACCTACTCTATTAGTTTGAAAGAGATGCATTAATTATTATATTTAAAACACTTAAGACACTTTAGCTATTTCATAAATTTTTACTTTCAATTTAAGTTTAAATACTAAATTGGTTATTCTTTTTGTTGAGTTTTTTTTCAATCTGGTCATAGTTTTTTTTAATCAAATTTTAATTTTTGTTAATTTAATTTAATTTAATTTTTTTTGTTAATATCGTTTAAGTAGTTAATGGTGTATGAATGATATATATGTGAGGTGTCAATATGTGGTTTTTAGGTTTCTTTCTTTCTTTCTTTTCTTAATTTTGTTCAATGTTGTTGTTCTCATAAGACCAAAATTAATTTTTATGTAAGTTTTATATTTGAATCTTTAATAAAATCTAAATTTGTATTAATTTTTTTTAAAATTATTTTTAAACCAATTTTAATTATATTATTAGAGTATAATTATTATATTTATGTTTGATTTTTATTATCTATCAAAAATAGGATTAGATATGATTTAAAATAGGGTTAGGATTGGTTAAAAAATAATTAGTTAGTTAGTTTTAAATTAGAAGAAAATGTTTTCATTATTTTTAAATCAATTTTAATCTTATATTTTACATGTAATAAATATAAAAATAAATTCAATAATTATATTTAATAATATAGTCAGGATTGATTTAAAAATAATTCTAAAACTATTTAATAATATATGAATTTTTATAAAAATTTCAATATAAATTTATATAAAACTTAAATTTGATATTAATTTAGAAAAAAACAAAATTAAATAAAACTAACTGAGAATTGGAATTAAATAGAAAATTATTAAAAATTAAAACTGATATATACACGTGTTACTAATTTTGACACGGGATAACGATACTTCACGTGAAATACCAGTATCACATGACATATGGACTTTTTTTTAAATTAAAAAAAAAAAAAAAAAAGTCATGTACTAACATACACTGTTCTGTTGTTAATTATTTAAATACAGTGTTCACATATTGTTAATTATTTAAATAATACTAGTAAAAGTAACTAAATTAAATAAAATTTACAAAAATAAAAAAACTCAATAAAAGTAAAAACCAAATTAATATTTAATTCTTGAATTTATTTCTACCTCTACTATCACGAGTTCAACATTGATTCTAATATTAATTGCAGGGGTAGTCTTTCAGTTTTTTAAAATTAGACAATTTCAGTCCAATGCTTAATGTCAGATGAGAGTAAATGATATGTGTGTGAGTGATTAATTACTTATTTACATAAGACACTAATAGTAAGTTTTACAATTAACTTTAACACATGTTATTTTCAAGGATAAGGTGAATTAAAATTGATTAGTTTTAAAAAATACTTTAAGTTGGACAAAAAATAGTCTAATATTTTAGAAGTTTTACAACTTAAACTTATATTTGAATAGAGATAAAATATTAATTGAAGTGCTTTATAACCTCCACATTTCTTTTAAATTATCATTCTCCATGTGTGAAAAGAATAAATTAATTTTTTCATACAAATATAATGTTCTTATTTTAATTTATCTGAAACATTGTTTTCTTTGAAAACATGATGAAGAATAATGTCATTAATAATGTTGATAAAAATTTCAACTATTACGTGCAAGTTGACTATTTTCTTTAAGTGTTTAATATTGGGTTTGAATTGTAAATTTTGTGCTTTTAGAAAAGTATTTTTAAGTGTTTTACCATTGTGAAATCAAATCACAAGAGAAAAAAAAATTAGAGGGGTGAATAGTATTTTTATAGAAATTTTTTTCACAAAACCCCGTCTAATAACTTTTAAAGATGTGTAAGAATTTTGATATGTTTAGATGATAGTTTTTTTAATATGAGTAAATAGAAACTATTTTAAATAAGAAAACAGTAAATTATAGATTTTTATACTGGTTTACTCAATCTAAGTTACGTTCAGTTCTCCCTTAAGAAGTTTTAAGGGTTTCACTAATTTTTTCCAAGATTACACAACTTTTACAACGAGTATTCTCACCATTCTTGATTACAACGAGTATTAACACCATTCCTGGTTCCGTAATCAACATGACTAGATGAGTTTAACCTTTCCAAGACCTAACCCTATACAATTGTCTAAACATTCAACTCAACTTGAGCTGAACAACCAAGTGATTGAGTTCTCTTCAGAACTTACAACAAATCCACAAATGGATTTTTTACAAGGTACAGACAATTAATTCTCAATAAGAGGATATGTGTTCTAATACAATACAATCAATGACACTTGAATGTGTTTCTATCTTTCTCAAAGATTTTTCTCACAAAAGATATTGAACTTAAGACGATGTAAGAACACTTTAAACACTTTAAGCTTTTCTCTCTTTTCAGGTTGTTATTCTTCTTATGTTATCTTTCTTGCACTTTTCATCAACAACATCTTCTCTTCAACTTTTCTTCTATACATAGCTTCTCTTAAAAAATGATCGTTAGACAGAAAAGTTGAGTTCTGAAAAGCTAATAGCCTTGAGATGTGATGTCTGACTTTAGTTTACTTTATATGGTTTAGAACTTACTAGAGAGGGGAGAGAGGGGGTGACTAGTGCTTTCAAAATATTTTCGCAAAGTAAGGCCTAATAGTTTGCAAAGATAATGTGTAAGGGCTTTAAGATGATTAGACGCTAGGTTTTAATAATACGAGCGAATGCAAAACGTTTTGAATAGGAAAACTATAAACCAAAAATTTTATACAAGTTCACTCAACCTAAGCTACGTCCAATCTTCCTTAAGAACTCTTAAGGGGTTCAACTAACATTTTCAAAGATTGCACGAGTTTTTCCTCTCCAGGATCTCACTGAGTATTCTTACCACTCTTGGTTACAATGAGTATTAATACCATTGTTGGTTTCCTAGTCAACACAACTAGATCGAGTTTAGCCTCTCCAAGATCTAACCCTAGAGAACTGTCTAGACATTCAACTCAACCTGAATTGAACAACCAAGTATTTGAGTTCTCTCTAGAACTTACAACAAATCCAAAAATGGATTTTCTATAAGGTACAGACGAATAACTCTCAGTGAGAGGATATATATATGTTCAAATACAATACAATATGTAACAATTGAAAGTGTTTCTTTCTTTACAAAAATTCTTCTCTCAAAAGATATTGAGTGTTAGACGATAAGTACACTTTGAGCTTTTCTCTCTTTTTCGCATTGCTATTCTTATATTATCTTGTGCTTTTTCATCAACATCTTCTTATATATAAATATTCTCTTGAAAGATGAACGTTAGACCGAGAAGTTCATTTCAGAGGAGTTGGTAGCCTTTGGATATGAAGTCTGCCTTTTGTTTACTTTGTAGGGTTCAACGTTTTTTCTCATAGCCTTAAGTGAAACTTGAGCTTGTACGATGTAACAGAACAAATGGCTTCAAGGGAAACATTCCTATAATGTTTTTCTTCTCTCATAACATCTTTGTCTTAGATGTCATGATTCTAATCATATCTCTCTGCTTTATTGATCTGCACAAATATCAAGAAACAAAGTATACAACTATCGAAATACTTTTTCGTACATGCATTAAATGCTTTGATTGTTGATAAGCGTTAGGCAGTGTATTGTGTCCAAGACATTTTATCATCTGTCATTTCATTAATAAATGCATCGTTTGATAAGAAAAGTAACATGTATATTCATCAAATGATATCATCATAAAATGTTTTCTCAAAGGCTAAAGCTTTTAGTGGTCATTCATCAGACTATGTTTTATTTAGAAAACTTTGCTTGATATAACATTGTATTAAATAAAAATTTGTTTTAACCTTAATGTTATATAAGAGATTAACTTTCTGTTTTCATAAAAAGCTAGTTTATTTTGCTCATATAGTTTAATAACTAATCTCAATGAGAGAAATTTTCTTTTAGACATTGTTTATAATTTTCTAATTCATTTAAATAGTTTGGTCTAGAAAACGTTATTTATATTCTTGGCTTCAGACATTATAAAATGTTTCTTCATTAGACACTGATGTTATAAATAGTTTTTTCCTATACAACAATATTTCGTTTAGTGCTTATTACTAAACTTTAAAACCTTGGTTATTTAAATGGTTTATTCTCTAGATGATTTTCTCTTAATAGTTTGAATTTGGTAATATGCTTTTAATTGTTAATCATCTTTTAAAATATTAAAATATCGTTTAAGTTGCTAGAAATACAAAGAAGAAAGTTTTAATTATGAAAAACACATTTTAATCCATTGATTTGACCTAAACCTTTTGTTAGAGAAAAAGTCTAACTTTGATTTTGATTAAATATTAAAAAATAGTTAACGGTAAAACATGATCATGTTTCATTTGAAAGAAGATGGGTTAAATGATCAATAAATCATGTAACATGCAAGTGTTTCGTCCTCTAACATATGATTAGTGGTAGATCTTCATCAATATTTTTGAGAATATTTAGTTGTAATCTTATCGAAAATTATAGTAGAACCCTCTAAAAAGTTTTAGAGAAGAATTGAATGTAACTCGGTAGAGTGAAAAAGTATAAAAATAGTTGTGTGTTTATTATTTTAATCTTGCTAGACACTCATTTTACAAACTCTAAAGTCGCACACTTTCTTAACCATCATAAAAGATCTTGTCATCAAACATTAATTTTTATTAAGAGCTTGTTTTATTAGAACGTTGTAGCAAATTCGTTTAAATGATTGAAAACTATTTGTTCAAGAACTTATAGTTTGAACAGAACCTTCAAGTCAAAACGTTCAACAACTTACATAAAAATCTTTTAATCCTTGACAAGTGTATTAAACTATTTTCTTTGCGAAAAGTTTTTCGTATACACTATTCAACCCTTTTATGGTGTTTTTCAAATACTTTAGTAATAACGTTTTATATGTTTTTTTTTTTAATTGACTGCTTTATAATATTAAAAGTATTATAGTTGAATGTTAAGAAATTTTGGAATGTTACATGACTGTTAAAAATCAAATTCTATATCAAAAGGTAAGTGATTATCATTAAAGCTGAAAAAACACATTAATATATTATTTTGTTTGTTATATATCACGTTTTATAAAATAACATGATAATTTTATTTTATTGTGTAATTTTACTTCACCCCATCTTATCTTTTATAACCTTATTTACTTCATTTAATCACAAGTTAGATAAAAGAAGAACAGAACTAACATCAACAGTAATATGATTCAAAAAAATAAAAATAAAAGTACAACGCAAACATCTAAAAGTCCAATTCAGTTCACAGAACCCCGCTATTCTCCACTTGGATTGGAAGAGATGACAATTTGGACTGGACTCCTCAAAATATTTTAATCTTTCAACTTGTTCAACTTTAATCATTAATATATATATATATATATATATATATACATATATTAATTTAGTAACAAAATCTTAATAAATGGCATAGTTAAATTTAAAACATACGGAGTACTTTTCAACATTAACAAAAATAGTAAATCTTCTATTAGATTCCATTTAAAGATAAATAATTTAAACACTTAAATTATGAATGTGAATAGTTTGTAATGAAAAGAAAAAACAAAATTGAAAATTAAATCAAATGAGTTAAAAGAGAATTTGAAATTTTAGAAACTAAAACTACTTCTGCGATCTTCAAGGGTCAATACAGAAAAACAAAAGCTGCAAAAGCTAACTGGCAAAAAAAATAATATCAAATAACATAAAAAAATTATATTCAATAAAAAGACGAAAAAATCCATAGCGACAACATAACACATGAAACCTTTAATATATATATATATATATAAATAGTTTAATAAAAATATACCTTAAACATTGAACCATCAAAAGTCATTTTTAAAAGTAATTAATGTAAAAATAAAATATATGTAATTAAAAGTTGATGTGAAAAATGACACTGATATAGTGTGTATTATCTATGTATTATCAATATTAGCTATTAGGTAGCTTAGTCATTTTTCAATTGTGCATTTATGTTTGGAAGCTTTTAATAATAGTTTTCTTTCTTTAAACATGTGGGAAAAAACCATTTGATTATTAGAGTAAGGCACATTACCTAATAAATTTTTACAGTATGCAAGACCTTAATTTCTTTTTCCTTTAAATGTAAAATTATTTGATTAGTTATTGAACATTGCCATTTTTTTTCTCTTTACAAAAATTGATCCTATGTACACGAACTCTTTCATGTTATATTATATATTCTAATTCAAATTTAGTACAATATTGTTTTCACTCTTTTTTTTTTTGTTTGTTAGAAGAAAAGCTGTACTTAAAGTTATTTTTTCACAATATTTCTTCATATAATAATGATATAATTACATAAATTTGGTTAAGGTAAAGCATGCTTATGGCTTTGGTGGAAAGGATGAGGCTAAACTTTGTGAATTTTGGTATTTATAAACATAAACATGGGATGAGACAGAGTCTCAGGCTGTTGTGGACACACACATGGGTCTTCCTTCAACTCCACACCCCAAATCCAACACCTAACACCCCCTTCCCATCTTCGTTTTCACCTTCTGCAATTCCTATTACGAAAAGATCTCTTTCTCATTTTTTTGGGGACACCCTTCTGCTTAATCTTTTATTTCTGTGGGGTGATTCTTATTATCATTTGATCTATAGGTGGAATTGCAGAAGGTTATTGATATGATTTATCTCTTGAACTCATCTGTTATCAGCCTTCATTGGTGCGTTTTTTGCTTCTTTTATTTTCTGTCTTGATCATCTTGATTTTTTTGGACTTGGGTTTGATTTTTCTCAGTTTTATTTTTTATTTTTTATTTTTTATTTTTGTTCTTCTGGGGTTTATGGGGTATCAAAAAACTGTGTTTTGGGGGTTTCGGTTCTGTAAGGTTCTTCTCTAGAACAGCTTAAAGAGAATAAAATATAATATTTTCTTTTTTTAATAAAATAACAAGTTGCTTGTGGGAGATGACAACACAAAAGCTTTGTGGGTTTTCCGTGAATGTGTGTATCGCAAGTCTGCATTTTTATTTTCTTTTGGTAAAAGATTTTCTTTTTTCTTTTCATGTTGATATTTCCTGAAGAAACCTTCTGTGTTTGAGCATTGATTACTCTTAGTTCAGCTTGAAAATAGGCTAAGGTTGATGATTTATTAAACTTTTATTATTTGTTTTTATCTGATGTATTTTCAACTTTATTTTCTCTCAGTTTCCTTAACACCCTATTGTGATAGATGAAATTCAGTCCAGTCTTCTCCCAAGGATTAACAAATGTAGTTTTTTTTTTTTTGTTTTCTTTAATGTGTCTCTTTTGTTAAGTAAAAATAAAGATGAATATGTAATGTGGTCAATGGAGTGGTGAGCTTGAGAATTAGAAGATCACGGGCTATGTATATGTGTTTTTAGTTGTTGTTTCTTGTGGCTTTGCTTGCAGAGGGATCTCATGTATTTGATAAAATTTTGTATCAGGCATAGAAACTGAATTGTTATGTACCATGAATTGTTTGGGATTCATCTGCTGCCAGTATGGAGGTCGAGAGATATGTTCATGTTGCAGTTCTTGGATGTATATCCTGATGTCCTGGACTTTCTCCATATGCCCTGCTAAGGAAATGATGATTGCAATGTATCAAATGTGGATGCCGCTGATGGATACATGACATAGTTGGAACTTGGAATTTCTTATAGGTTTTCAATTAATTGATTTGGATTATCCGATTCCAGTTGTAGTTGTAGGATCTAGGAGGTTAGCATGTGTGATTGAATAGTGTAATTGGTTAGGATGGAGGCTAAGACTGTAGTTCTTAGTTGATGGTTGAATGTCATGCCATGATCGTCGGTTAGTAGGGGGAACAGTGAAATGATCATTTGAGACCTTCCCGAGGGATCACATTGATAATTTCAAAGTAATTTTTCATCTCTTTAAGAAGATCTTAAGATCCACGTTACTGAATTGAATATCTGTGATGGGTTTGCCCCAGATACCCCGAAATGAATCTTCTGAAAAGGCTGCACTTATGGGGGCAGCTTTAAATAGCTCACCTCAGTTTTCTGATGTGAGCCCCTCTGCTATAAGCAGCATGAACAGTGTATCTGTTAACACAGGTGGGTTGGCTGCATGTACTCTAGGATCTTCTTTTGACGATTTCCCGAAGAATGCCTCATTAGAAACTTCAAATGTTTCTGATAATACGTTTTATAGAGGAGCCATGGAAGTTGCTTCAAATGTCCACAGCTTGAAGATTGGTTCAACGGATAGAAGTACTCCTTTTGCTTCAAAAACTGGACGCAATGTTCACATTCCTGCTTCAAGGGTTGTTGGTTTTGAATCAAGCAGAACTAATACTTCAATAGATGGTTTGGCTGATGTTCCAGCTGTAAATCTTCATTCTTCTGCTTTTACTAATTTCCCAGCCAATGACACTGATTCTGCGAGTTCATTGGTCAGGAAGCGACTTTTATCTCCATTGAGCAGTATGCTCTCCCCAAGTCATTTTAAAGGCGATCCCCTTGACATTGGCCGCCGAAATAATGCGGTAGACTCCCTTGTAAGGAATGATAATATTAGCAATTCTATGGCACAAGATAATAAGAAGGCAAATATTGGAAGTAAAATCACTACAATGTCTTCTTGGTCCTTGAGAAGTTGCTTTGAGCAAAAAACTGAGCTCCACAGTACAGAATCTTTTTTCCAATCTGATGATCCTTTGAAGGAAAATACAGGACTACTGTCTCATTGTAGTTCGCCCACAGCAGGAATTGATCACTTTAGTGAATCAAGTCAGATTAGGCCTCAAAGTGGCATATTATCTGTGTCTCCTAAAAGCGTGAGCTCTCCTCTTTCTATGTCACCACTTGGTCCTAAATTTTCTGAAAGGATAAAAGCTATTGGTGGATGTAGGAAAGTTGTGGAAGAGATAAAGAATTGCAATATAACTGCACGGAGCATAGAAAAATCACTTGACAATTCTAACTCATGCCTTATGTTAAATCAAAAGGATGATGGTTCCGGAGTTGCATGTAAATCTTTTGATGATGTTGAATTCTTATGCAAAGATTTCTGTCCATCTTCGCTGGATGATATTGGGGACATGAGTTGGTCACTATCTCGAGAATCAGGTCCCACCTCTCACTCCATGAGATTTACTAGAAGTTTGAGTGGGCTTTCGGTCAGGAGGTCTTTAGTTGGTTCATTTGAGGAGTCTCTTTTATCTGGACGATTCTTATCTGGAAACTGTAGTAAGGTCTGGATCTATGCTAATTACAATACTGTAATTGATTTTGTTCATGATTCTAAACTTCAGTGCAGTGTAAAGTTTTAGACAACTGACCTGTGGTTGTTTGCTTTTGTGTTTATTACATGTAGAAAATTGATGGTTTTCTTGCTGTGCTAAGCATTACTGGTGGAAGCTTTTCTCCTAAATCACAGAAGCTTCCATTTTCTGTTACTAGCGTGGATGGAGATTGCTATTTGCTATATTATGCATCAATAGATCTTGCAGGAAATTCCCCTTCAAGCAAGTTTGGAGGCCAATTTCTGAAACCAGGGCTCAGAAATGATGATTCACAACTCGTGAAAAGCCGATTGCGTATACCAGTGAAGGGACGGATTCAACTGGTATTGATATACTTGTTTCACCTTATGAGTTTTAACCCTGATCTGAGTGCCTTTTCCTGATGAACCTGTTAGAGGCTTCAATTTATACAAGCAGGGAATAGGTGGTACCCTTAACATTAAGGGAGAAAACAGATGTACTGTTAATAAATAAAAAGTTGTGTATGGAACTATCAATAGAGTGGGTTGGGATACACAGTCAATGGACCAGTTTGCATAGCTCAGACCAGTTCACATAGCCCACGAGGATGCACAGGCTTGGGTCTACTAATTCTTAATCCGTTTAATTGTGAGCCTATGTGGGTTGATGGTTTCGGTTGTGGGTCAGCTTGTCTGTCTTCATCTCTGCATATATATTATTTTATTTTAAGAAGTAACCATTTTAAAGTAAAAATAAATTACTGTTTGTAGACTAATCCATGTTCTAAGTTTTTTTATTATTATTGTTTTAGAAAAAGAAATATCATCGAGAATAAAAGGAAATGTTGTTTTGCCGACTGGTTTCTTATACTGCATGGGCCAGTTAAATTTAGTTCCACTCAAATGTGGGCTTGTGCAGGTTAATCCGTTTAACTGGACTGGTCACACAGTATGATTGCAATGTTATATAAATATGGGGCAATAATTTCTTTTGATTTGTGATGCCTAGAGAATGGATGTTTTATCTTCTCAATTATTGAGAAGGTACTGATTTCTTTCATTATATATCTATATATATATATATATATATATATATATATATATATTATATGCATTTCTTCATTTGTGCCATGTGAGTGAAAATGTTTTAGGTGGAAGTGTAATTGGAATGGACTTCGGTGCTTTGCCTGCTTTATTCCTTCCCAAATTCCTACAAACAAACAAATATATAAGCTGTGCTTCAATTATTCTCGTTCTTCTCTTCTTATTTTTCAATATTGCTTACATATTCCATTTTTGAGTTTCTACTTTCAAGATATTTGTGCAGATTGGCATCTTTTTGTGCACAACAAATGCCTTACATTTGATTCCTCTGTGCAGGTGCTAAGCAATCCAGAAAAGACTCCCCTTCACACTTTCTTTTGCAACTATGATTTGAGTGACATGCCAGTTGGTACCAAAGTAAGATTTATCAGTCTGGCTGAATCTATCACTCGATTGATCAGGACATTTTTCTCCCCAATGGCATAATTGTTGACATGTCTAATTTTAGCTTTTAACTTTGTTGAAATCAGTGTTGTCACTGCATGAGAGAGGGTAACCCAAGAAACTGCCCACTTAAGTATTTCTGGGCAGGGTGGCTTCCTCAAGAAGGTGACCTGCCATAATTCAAAAGAAAAAGAAAATTAGAACCTGATTATAAGATTTATTTGTAAATCAACCATTAGGCGCATTAGACAGTATTATCATCATTGAAATACTCAAATGAAGTGCTGGAACAGAGGAGAGAAAATACTCTAATAGTGGAAACTGAATCTTAAAAATCTTACCAAGTAATAACTAAGTAATGTGACTTTTCTCACCCAAGAAGAAATGAGACTGGAAATGCTTAGGATGGTCACCTAGTTGTTCCTTTGTTGGAAGGAGGGTGGATTTAAAACTTCATTTTCTCTAGAAGGAAAATTATTTGTGTGGGTTTGATTAGTGGTGCTTTGGTTCTGTGGTGGGTAACTAAAATTCCAGTAAAAACGTGAACAATCAGAAGCAACTCTATTGCTTTGTTTTCACCATGCCTTTAATCCAAAAATGCTATTAATCCATTTGCAGTAGGACTCTTCACATGGTGTTTTTCCTAGTTTGGTCAGGTCTTAACATAATATCTGTTCACATGTAATTAATGTTAGGCAAAAATATTTATTCTTTTATTATTTATTAATGCTAGAAGAAAAAATATGCTAACATCCAATTGTCTTTTTTCTATGGTTTTTCTACTGGGTCTTGATGGATCTATGGGGGTTAGCTTGTAAGTTGAAACTTAGTGGTACCCAGCATGTCCTGCTACATCTGGATGCTCTTCTTTTGGGTGCATCTGGTTATTATGTGTAATTGTATGAGATGCTTAAATGTAGAAATGTATTAATTATAGTGTAAATGAGGATGATTTGAAATGGGAGACTAATACTCAACTTCTCCACATTAGCTGGGGCTATGGATACCTGTCTGTAGTTCATAGAATGCTTCTTGTTTAAGTACATACTTATGGCAAGTATTATTGAACTAAATCAATATAAAACCTCTTTAGATTTCTTTTAAAGAGTAAATGCCCATTTTTTTCCTCCAAACATTACATTACATTGATCCTCCATTTGTTTGTAACATCCAATTGGCCCCCCAATGATGATATATCCATTAGTTTAATCCTTTCTGGAACCAATTTGAATGCTTAAAGTTTCTCTTTTGCTTTGTTTGGTGGAAAGGGAAGAATGGAGAAGAGAAAGGAAGAGAAATAGGTCAGAAATAGAGTGGAAATGATAGTTCTTGGCTGAAGAGAAAATATTTTTATTATTATATTATTTATTTGATTTTTATTATTCATTTATCATTGTTAGTGTTATTTTATTCATTCATTGTATTAAAAAAATATTTGAATAAAAAAAAGTAAACTCTATCATGAATTAAATGATCCCATAATTGATTAAGTGGTTGTTTTAATGTGAATCATAGTTAAAAGAGTACATCATAATCTATTAATTGATTATGTTATGGTTGTTCTCACTTTCTATGTTTTTGTTCACAATCTTGCACGGATTCTGATTATGTTGGTCCCTCTCTCGATTTTCTCACTTTTCTCTCACCTTTAACCGTCCAACCACCATGCTTCTGTCTTTCTCTTCATTTCCTCTGGCCCTCTCTGCAAATTCAAACAAACCCTCAAGTAATTTTGAAAGATGTTACTTTTCATCCTCATCCTTTATTTTCCATCCAATGCCCTTCTTCACCTTCAATTTGGAGGTATGAGATGAAACCCTTTTTATTCATTCCATCATGCAAATAATGGCTGGGTAAGTTTAGGACAAACTTAGAGACTATTCATTTAATATAATGGTAATTACTAAAGTGAAACTCCAAATTTGATTGGAGAATAACACTAATTATAACTGTTATATAAAATGTAAGTTTTGTCCGTAAATTTTTCCACTCTGATTCTATTTTATTCCACTCACTATAAGATATTCAAATACAGCTCAGAGGACTTTTGTTTGAGAAAATGTTTTTACCATTCCTGCTTTTACAGAATTGTTTTCACTTAAGCCAACGTTTTTGTCATTGTAAAATTGAATTCTTGATAATTTTTTTTTATTCCATGATGGTACTCACGTTTAATCAGTTAATGTATCTCCTCTGATAAAACATACATTTGATTTATAATTCCAAATTTATGAGTGCACTTTGAATTATATTTCAAACCTGTGTGTTATTTACTTATCAGTTTCTGATTTCTTGTTATATATGGTGTAGACATTCTTGCGCCAGAAAGTGACCCTTGAATCTTCCGGGTCCATTTCCCCTCAGTTGAAACAGAGATCACCTGGTTTTGGAAGTCGGATTGATAAGGGGATTGCACCAATGCAAAAGAATGATGACATTGCATGTGAAGGAGAAGTGATGCATGGAGATGCAGTTGATGTTGTAAATAAAACGAAATCTACTAATCAGGGAAATGGAAAGGGTTGTAGCTTGTTGAGTTTAATGAACAAAGAGGAGTCTTCAAACCCAAAACTGGTTGGAGTCCCTTCTGCAGCAAAGCCTGACTATGAATATATTGCTGATAAATGTGAGAGGAATGAAAGAAAGGATTGTTGGAATAAAACATGTGATGGAACAAGGAAATCACCAAATTCCTGTTCAAAGGTGAAGGACAATTCTAGTAGTGGTGGTCCACTTCGCTATGCACTCCACCTACGCTTTATTTGCCCTTTTCCTAAGAAGACCAATAGATCTGCTCAAAAAAGCAAACATGCTTCTCTTAAAGAAAAATCTGGATTAAACATGGAAGGGGAACGAAGATTCTACTTATGTAATGATTTGAGGGTTGTGTTCCCTCAACGTCATTCAGATGCTGATGAGGGCAAGGTATGTGCATATGTCTTGTGGTTCTGTTACTTGATTGTGTGGAAAAGCAATATGGCTTCAGATTGCTTGTGTGGAAAACTTTCAACTTTTTTTTTTTTTTTCTGGTTCATTTTTATTGTTACTATTCTTGTGTTTTGTTCTTTGTTATATTTACATTTAGAGCGATTCTTTGCATCGTTGTACTTCTTGGGTGTTATGTTTGTTGCTCATTCTTGACACTTGGAAATTGCTTCAAGAAAGAGTTTGGTTAAACTTTTCTAAGTGGCTTATGAATAAGTTAAAAAGAGCTAAAAGGGGAGTCACAAACTCACTTTTGTAAGCTTAACATATCAAAAAAGGCTTATGAGATTAAGCACATGTTACATAAGCTCTTTCTGAAGAGACATTAAATCAAGTTATTTGTCCAAAACGTGCCCTCAGAACAGAAAACAGTGTAGTGTTACATTAAAACCAGAAATTAATTCTTGTGCTCATCAATGATGACCAATCTGGCTCGTTAATGTGAGTGGTCATGTTTTCTAGGAGGCATATAAATTTGAAAACCTTGTACCATGATGTTGATTGAAACCCATGCTAGGATGTTAAATTCATTAAAAATGTCTAATCATTTCCCTTTTATCTATAAGGTTGAACAGAATTGTGTTGCAGGAAGAATATGATTGATGTCTTGGTTTGTGTGTTGTGCAATCTGGAATCTATGTTTGCATTTCTTGCTCTGCCTAGAATGTGACAAGTCCTGTTGTGGTTTGTTTGGCAGTTGAACGTGGAATACCATTTCCCTGAAGATCCAAGGTACTTTGACATCAACTGAAATACTAGTTTACCTCAAAAAAAGAAAAAGAAAAAAGCATGCTGCTTTGGCTGACCCTCTTGTACATAATCACAAGTTTGTCTCCACTCGAGTCATGTCCTCTGGAAAAATAGCACTAACCCTTTTCTTCATGTAAATACTAAAACAATTTCAATAATTTAATGGGTTAACTATTTTCAATTCCTGACCTAATTATACAATTACCATTAAAAGTTGATGATGTGCATGGTGGAACTTGATTACCCTTTGAATTATATTCTAGACCCAGAGCAGCTTTCTAAGAAGTGCCTGTGGTAAATGGTTACAATCAAACTTGGACTCTTAAAAAAATTAGTGAGATTTGAGAATTTTTCTTTTGTTAGACCTACGTTTCTTCTGGTTATTATTGATTTCTTGGTCGTTAATTCTAAAGGATTTGGTTTCTTTAAAATATACGGTGCTCTTCAGGAGTTAAAAGTTATACTTGTTGACTATTTAATAATAGAATGGATTTTAAAAGTTTAATAGTTTGATATACACGAGTTATGTGGTTTTGCTACAATATGGCTTGATATAATTTTTTGTCTTTCGAATGTTTAATATGGTGTCAAATTTAACTTAGTTTTTAGTTTTTTTTATGATGTTTAAATCATTAGCTATAGATAAACTGTGTTTTGTATTCAATTCTATCTTAATTATTATTATTACTTTTTTTTTTAATTTAGTCTTGAATTTTGTTAATTTTTTCAATTTATTTTTAATTTTAAATTTGAGAAGGAAAAATCTTTTTTATTGAATAAAAGATTTTTATTATTATTAAAATTAGAAGAAAACCTTTTTATTATTATTAAAATTAGAAGGATAATTTTTATTACTTTTAAAATTAGAAGATTTTTTTTATTTTTAAAATTAGAAGGATAACTTTTTATTATTTTTTAAATTAAAAAAAGTTCATCATTATTTTTAAAATTATAAAAAAATTTATTAGTTTAAAATTAGAAGAAATTTTCTAATTCATTTCTAAAATTAGAAGGAAACTTTTAATTTAATTCATTAGAACGAAAGTTCTAATTTATTTTTAAAATTAGAATGAAAACTCTATACTATTTTCAAAATTATTTTTACTATTTTCAAAACTAGAAGATGAATTATTCATTATTTTTAAGTTAATTTTAATCCTATTTTTATATGTAGAAAAAATCAAATATAAATTTAATAATTATATTCTAATAATATAGTTTAAAAGTAATGAAACAAATATTTAATAAAAATACAAATTTTAATAAATATTAAATTTAATATCAATTTAAAGAGAGACAAAATTACAATTAAATTAAACAAAATTAACAAAAATTAGAGATAAGTTGAATAAAATTAATTAAAATTAAAATTAAATTGAATATAAAATAGACACATGACACTAACATATAACATATGATAATGATATTGTGATACAATATTAACTTGACACCTAGATAATTTCTTTTAAATAAAAAAAAACTAAAATATTATTAATTTGTTCTTAGAAATTGGAAAACAATTAAAACAAACCAACATGTGACAAACATGAATTATTTGTCAGTTAACTATTTACACATAATAAAAAAACCAAATTAAATACAAATTATAAAAATTAGAATCACAATGAACACAAGAAAAAAAAAATATAAGTCCCACGTTTAATAAAATCGAAAAAATAAAAATGAAAGGTGATAGTAAACCTAATAATTAATAAACATGTAACGTACTAAGATTTCGTGTACTATACTACCTACCAATAGAAAATTAATTTCATATAATACTTTTCTCTAGATTGAATTTTATTTTCTCATATCTTTTATCAAAGTTTAGATTAATGAAAAGAAAATGAAAAATGAAGAGAAACGAAGAAAAAGCTTTTGCGTGATTAATAAACAAAGTCAAATATAAAAGAATTAAAAAATAATATATTTATAAAGTGATAAAATCATCTTTATTATTATAAGTTAATTTTAATTAGATGTTAAATTATAGTTTTCTTGTTTTTTTAATTATTTTATTACTTTTTAATGTTTTCTTATTTTATTTTATCTATACATTATTATTATTTTATTATGCTATATAACTCAATTGACATGTTATATAATATAAACATGCTTCTCTATACGTCTTTTGATAGAGTAAAATATAAGAATATAATTATGTTAGGCTGCAAAATTGATTATATATTTACATACAATTGATTATATGGATATTTTAAAGTATAATCGATTATCTAATGGTAGTAACGATTTCAAAAAGATTGTTTGACAACAAAATAAAATTGACAATCCACTGCAAAGGTAAAATAATGATAAAAAAAAAGAAAATTGTATTTGTAAAATATAGAAGAGAGTGAATGATAGTATTAAATGAGGTGTAAAATATTTTTAGGTGTAAAAATATTAATTTCTTAATTGATTATCACTATACAATACTGATAACATGATATAATGTAAACATGTTTTAGATTTATATCCGGATCAATCAAGGATATCATAATGGAAGAAAAAAAATAAAGGTGAAAGCAAACAAGAAAGCAAAACAATTTGAAACGGGACAAGGAATCAAAGTGTCAACATAAAGAATTAGCAAGATGTGTTGGAAGTTTTATATCGACTAAAAATAAAACTAATTTATAATATATAAATAAAGTGCAAACTTTATCTAAAAACCGGTTTGTAAAATTGAGTTAGATCTTAAAAATTCACTTTCTAACAAAATGACTAAATGTGGCTGAGACAAGTTCTTATAAGAATAACATGTCTTAATCAATTAAAGGAGGGACAAAGACAAACCAATATAAACATTTTTTGTTTTCTTATTCTTTCACCTTACTCTCCCACTACCACTCTTTTGTCCTTTTCCCTCATTCCATAATCACAAATTAATTAGTATCTGCAGAAACAAACATTAATATAACTCGTTTTTCAACCATTCATCTATTGAAATAAACGAAACTTAACTGATATTGGAAAAATAAGTTAACTGTACACTCAATATACTATAAAAAAATTTCCAAAACTAGCTAGAAAATGAATGAATTGGCAAACAAATTATTGATACAAAGATCTTTTAATAAAATTTGTGTGTATGGGTTTTTAAACAAAGATAAAGTCCTCACATGTAATAAATACTTGTTAATGGATTTAATTTCAAGTGAATTATATTTAGTTTTATTTTAATCAATTATTGAAATGTTCAACTATAATCAACATATTACAGCACATCGGTTTATCAGACAGTTCCTCTTCATATCCCATTAAGATAAAGAATACGAATATTATTTGATTACTACGTCACTTCTAACTTTCTTGTATTCTATTATTGTCATTTCTACCTACAAACAAAAGACATGTTGAAAATTTACAAGGTTTTCTTATGTTAGAATCTATCTTGAAGATAGTAAGATTAATTCCTTCGAATGTGAAAGATTGTAGGTAAAACATATAGATATGTCTTGTACTAGTTGTTTTATCTTATCTTGAAAATGTCATGTATATGATACATGTCAGAGCCTTGATTACTCAAGTTTTATATAGTCTTATGTATAGCCTTGTTTCATTTTATTTCTTATAATAAAAAACATGGAGTGTTGAGTTATAGAATACAATTATGGATTGATTATCCAAATCCAATAGATTTGATAATCGTAAATAAACTTTTATTCATATTTATAGATAAACAAATATAGTTGAAAATATTTATTTTTTTACGGAAATTGTTGATTATTTTGTTTCAGTAGTTTTCTAACTTTTCCACAATATAGTTTAGCAAACTCAAACAGACGCAATTTAATAAACACCAACAAAAATACAACTTCTCTTTTCTTCTTATATTTTTCAGACATAAGTTGAAATGGTACTTGAATTTTCTCTTAGAGGCTTAAATATATTTTTAGTTTTCATAGCTAATTATGTTTGCAATTTTGATCTTTATAAAATTTATTAGTACGTATACTTTTATCTTTTCATTTCAAAATTAAACATATTTAGTTCAACATTAATGGATCAACTATTTTTTAAAAATATTAATGTACCTAGCGCGATAATGAACATTAAATTCTATTATTAAACCTTGATATTACATTTTTCTAAAAGGATTCCTATTAGGATAATAAGTAACTAACAGTTACTCATACATAATATTTTCAGTTAGAAGAGAATTTAATAGAGTTGTCAAAACGGGTAATCCGGCTCGACCCGGTCTGACCTACTACGTGTTGGTCACTTAGTAAGTCAATTCAACACGCAGCTCATTTATTAGCGAGTCAGAAAAATCTGAACCCGGCTCGACCCACGACGGGTTGGTGGGTAAACGGGTTGGTTCACTAGCCCATTTAATTACATTTTTTTTAAATAAAAAAATTACAAACTTTTTATATTCAAATTTAAACAAATTTCACTTCCAAAAAATGATGTTAAATTGAAGAGAATTCAAAATAATAATAAAAATTACAATTTGGTATACACAGTGAGTGAAGAGAGTATTTTATTTTTTAGGGTTTCATTAATAAAATAATAAATTAAAAAAAATTAGGTAGTTGGGTTGGTGGGCCAACCTGGCCCACCACGAGTTCAACCTGCATGAGCCGGGTTTAAATGAGCGGGTTAAAATCTAACCCGCATAAAAAAAATTCAATTTTTTAAAACCCAACCCGGCCCGAATCCGTGGTGGGCCGGATTGGCTCGCGGGTTGTGTAGAATTTAGTTTTGAAAATTAAAAGAATAAATATATAATATTGTTTTCTTACAAATCAAAACGTATTTATAAAATGATAGAAACTAAAATTCAATCCAAGTGTTATTGTTGCTATCCATTAAAATAATGTTAAGATATGATAATTTGGCAATTCATTAAAATAAAAAACTTAAATATTTTAATTATTATTTTTTTAATTTTTTAAATTAAGTTATCAAAATTCAAATTCTTACAACGTTAGAATCACAAAACTTCTTACAAAATTCAAATTCGCGTATATTTATAGTTTTTCATAATTCTGACGCTCTCAAGTCGACTTTGTTATTAATGTAGTTGAAAGTCAAACCAAATAATTGATTACACAATTAATGCAGTTGATTCTCAATTAATGCTTGGTCAAACACATTAAAAATATGATCGTTAGACAATTTATGTCAAGCATTGACAGAATTTCAAAACCTAATAAACTATTTGTCATGCAATCACAGATAAAATCTCATATATAACATAGTAAATTGCAATGATCATCACAAAAATAACATAAACATGTTCTCATATAATCATAATCATGAAACAATGAACATGTAATACATATACACATGTGTTATTAATTATGTGTTGTCATTATAAAAAACCAGAAGCTCTGAGATTGTAGGTTCAGCTAAACCAGTGCTCCCCCTATCAACAACTTCCATAAGCCTAACTCCATTTCAATTTATTTATGGAAAAGCCTTCAATATTTACCTATTGAGCTAGAACATAAGGCTTTGATGGGCTCTCAAAGGTCTCAACTTTGATTTAAATGTTGATGGAGAAAACAAAAAACTACAAATATAGGAGGTTGAGGAGCTGAGGACATAAGCCTATGATTCTACACAAATCAACATATCAAAGATGAAGGTGTATCATTATAAAAAGATCTTAAAAATGGATTTTAGACAAAACAAACTCATCCTTCTTTAGAACTCCAAATTGAGATTGTTCCTAGGCAAATTGAAATCTAAATGGTTGTTGGAAAGTAAATTTTTCGTCGCCCAACCAGCCAACAAAATCTAAGCAATCCCCCTAATGTAGCCTAAGGTAATAACTTGGGTATCAATCCAAGGACTTGGTCCTTATTAAGCAAGAAATTGTATTATTAACCTTGCTAACTAGTAAAAAACAATGGGAAATGAAAATGAAATTAAATTGACAATGCATACTTCTATCTAATCTGATGTATGACGAATGCAAAGAAGGAAAACAAATGCAAGAAAAGGAAAAGAAGTGTCTAAAACAGATTCAGAACATGGATGATGATATGCTATGCTATAAGGGAGGCAATGCTTCCTAAAAGAAATGAAAACTTTTTGTATTATGCAACATTTCATTGAAACCATCCAATGGGTTTTACCATTTCCAGATGCTTATGCATGAAGAAACTATGCTTAATGACACGAAACAAAGTTATATACAAAAATCAGAATTGGAACCCAGAATGAGGCAATTTTTAATGTGTAATTTTATGGTTTGATGGCAATCTTAGTCCTTAAAATGATGAAGTGCAAGTGAAGCATGTAATCTAACCTGGACTGATGCAATAGGGTAGAAATATGAATATGCAATAATGTTTATGACCACTTATGCAAAGCAAATAAAAATAGAACCTAATTGGTATCATCTAACATACAAATGATTATTCAATTTAAAGAACAACATAATCTATGATGAACGCAGATTTGGTATTCTATCCTAATGAATGTAACTGAAAAGGAAGATGCTAACTACTAAATGCATGAAAGTTAGAAGTTGAATGAATAGATGCTATGTGTATACAACTAATCCTAATTAATTTTTAACTAAATCGCGTTTAGCGTCACTTTTTAGTAATGAAGTGCGCTAAGTGTCTCTTCACTCACACTAAGCACCACTTGGATAAAGACCTCATTTCTTGCCTTTGACTGCTTCTGCCAAGCATGGGATGACTTCCGCTGAACACTAATTGACTAGAGAATTGTGTTTGTGTTGAGGCGTCCAACGTATAATGTTTGATACTAGGTGTTGCTTTTTTGGATGTGACAATTTTGGGTGGTTCTAAAGGGAAGAATGAGTTTTGAAGGTTGTGGGACTGTTAAGGTTCCTTGTAAACCTCCATTCTCCTTCTTGGATCTCCATCTTTGTCCATTGTTCATCTTTTCTTTTTTGGTTCTTCATGACAATGAAGAACTAAACCCATTTTGGTGGGGGTTAGATATGTAACCAACTAAAATCTTATATAATTAGTATTATTTATATTTATATATGTATTTCCTTTCAATGTTAGTATGTTTTTTATGCTTAATATTTGTTATGGTTTGACTATCCATAGTTTGATATTTTATTCATTAGCTATTGGAAAATATCTTTTGTAATCTAAAACTAAATAAAATGAAGCTTGTATCTTGGAATGGAGCGACTCATTATTTGTCTTAAACCTTTTATTATGAAAGTAAAATTGTATTTAAAGTGTTCAAGAAATGGACTCTCAATAAGGAAACCTAAGCTTATTCTACTAAAGAATTAGGGTTTTGAGCAACTTTGTGAGTAGAGAAAAGTTGAATGATAGTTCACATGAGAATAAGTTCCGATAAAGTCTAACTCTAAAATAACATACCATATCATTTCTATTATTTTTTTTTCAAATCTTAAGTGTTTGATAAAATCTAAAAAAGAGTTGTATTATTATTATTATTATTATTATTATTATTATTATTATTATTATTATTATTATTATTATTATTATTATTATTATTATTATTATTATTATTATTATTATTATTATTATTATTATTATTATTATTATTATTATTATTTGCATAGTTTTAATTCATTAAACATAAACAATTTATTGAAATATTGTTTTTATCTAAATTAGTCAGTGATTGCAGGTATTGTGGACAAGTCCTTTGAAAGAATGATAACTACTTACTACTTGTTACTTTAGGATTGATACACATCTCATTGAGCGAGTTATGCTAACATTGCTACTTTAGGATTGATACACATGTCATTGAGCGAATTATGCTAACAAGCATTGAAGCTGACAATGGGATTTAAAGGTCTTTCTCACATATGTAATATATATTAGAGACGAGGAGCATGGCTCTAGATTGTATAAAAAGTTTAATTTTAATTTTTGTTTTAGAGTAACTATTTTTAAAGTTATTTGAGGCCATTTTTTTTATGTGCTGGTTATTGATAAATTATAAGAAACATATGAAAAGTGTGTCTTGAAACATTCATGGCTTATGAACCGTGTCCCATAGTGTTTATAAGTAACATTGTTAAAAATGTTTTTTTTATTAATTTAAGAGACTATTTTTTTATTATTTTAGGCAACACTTAGACCAATACTTCCAGAGTTGAGTATAAATTCAAGAGATTGTTGAAAAAAACAATTTTAACTTTTTGATCAAGATATCATTTTATGTGACTTGTCTTTTGTCTAACATGACAAACTAATAAACACTTCCTATACGATAGAATAAATATTTATGCATTTTCATTTAACACGAGACTAACTTAATGGTATATGTTTATCATTTGAATGAATGTGTGTCATCTTATTAAATGTAATCTAAGATGGTATACTGTTATATTGTTTATTAGAAAAAATACCTACCTCTTACTTGATCTGTTTTTGAGATTAACTATCATTTTTCAAACAAAATATAATCATATTTTTATACTTAGTCTTGAATAGTAATAATAAAGGATAAAAAATCAGTAAGTAAACTAAAAAAGAATAGAAAGAAGAGATAAGAAATTGATGCTATTAGCATATCCATAAAGCTTGTCAGGGTTAAGGAACACAATCAATAAAACTTCTGTATCACACAGAATAAATCTTGTCCATTAGTAAAATACATTATTGTTCTATGTTTCTTAAACAGTACATGACCTATAGAAAAATAAAAAAAATTAAAACAAATCTGTAATATTTTAAAATAATCATTTAAAACATATTTTAGTTCATTTATTTTTTTATCTCATATATTTTTTAGGTTTGTAATAAGAAAGTGATTGATGGGTTAATAAGAAAAAAATGGAATAAGTGAAGTGGTTTGAAAAGCTAGAGTGTGTCATTTAGAAATAGTTTGAGAAAATGGTGGTGTGGTGGTAGGTATAGATAGATAGCTTGATAATAATTTGGCTAGAAGAAGGAACTACATTGACAAGGTCCCTCCCTCGCAAGGCTTTATGAATAATAATTGCAGAAAGAAAACACCAAGGTCTCATCAAACTCTCTTTTTGAGTAGGAATCCACTTTAATCGATCTCAAACAACTCCCCTTCATTTTCTCATGCCTTTCACTTCCCCCTTTCAGCTTATCAACAAAACCCAGTCCTCTCATCTTACC
This sequence comes from Vigna reflexopilosa, assembly GCA_027742785.1. Classification (NCBI taxonomy): domain Eukaryota; kingdom Viridiplantae; phylum Streptophyta; class Magnoliopsida; order Fabales; family Fabaceae; genus Vigna; species Vigna reflexopilosa. The sequence goes on from CM050914.1 coordinate 19,595,003, forward strand.
ATTTTTTTTCCAAAAGGGAAATTACTAGAAAAGATAACTACTACACCACACAACAAACGAGGACACATTCATTATTTCACCTATGTACTCACATACCCTCCATTACTCAACAGATTGATGCTACATTATATTAGAGGACTACCCATTCTCCATCATTTTATAGTACTTTCACCTACCAAAAAACAACTAAAAACAATGCAAAGAAGATAAAGGAAAAAATAAAATAAAAATGAAACTAACCTAAAAGTTAAGAAAGCATGAGAAAAATGATATAAATAAGGGATATCAATTATACTAAAACATTAGTAGCTTGGGATATTGGACTGAACCTAGCTAGGACTTCATAATTACCAAAACAAACCACATCACAAATTCCGTTCTCATCAGCCCTAACAAAAAGAAAGAAAAGAAAGGGGAAGTGAAAGAGACCCTTCCGCTTCCGTAACACTTAGTAATCAAGAAAAATGAAAACGTTTGTAACCTTTTTAAGAAAACAAAGTAACGAGACGTTAACGTGGAGCTCAACGAATGAGCGTGCGTGTTCACAAGCGGAGAGTCAGGTCGAGGTTGACATGGTCGGAAGCGTCCACATTGTGGGAAAGGACTTGTTGTTGTTGGGGTACGGTGGAAGACGCGGCGTGGAAAGGAACGGGGAGGGTTGCGGCCGTCACGTAAGGGTGGGTGGTTTGGAACTGCAGGGGCTCCACATCGAGCCAGTAGGGAGGATGGAAGAAGAGTCCGGTGGAGGGCTCCAGTGGCTCCAGCATGGGCCTGGGCCTGGGCTCGGTTTGCTTGAGGGAAGGCTCCAGCGGCAGCGGGGGCGGCGGGAGAAGCCCGTTGGTTTGTCTCCTGGCGGCTGCTCGCTCCAGCTTGTGTGCGTTTTGGTGGCCGCCGAGGGCTTGCGAGGTGTAGAACTTGCGGTGGCAGAAATGGCATTGGAAGGTGCGTGTGGTGGCTGCAGTGGGGGTGGTGGTGGTGGTGGTGGTAGTGTTGGCAGTGGTGGAAGGTGGTGGTAGTGGTCTCTTTACAGCACCGTTTGTGGGCTGCTTGAGGAACTCATACATGGCCGTTGGGTCTGCCATTGCAATGTTGATCTGTGGTAGTGAGAGTGAAGAATGTGAACAGAGAATAGTATGAATGGTTTATATAATGTGAAGAGGAGGGAGAGGGTTTATTGTTGTTGTAAGTTTTGGTTTGTATGTGAAGCAACCTTCTTTTCTCAGGGTTGGGCGAATATGATTGGTTTGCATATCAAATGACCGATTTGCCTACACTCTATGCAAAGTATATATACAACACATGATAAAGGTGAAGTGAGTTGGTTTTATTATAAACGAAAATGATTATACTAATGGGGTGTTACCAGAGTGAGAGAGCAGAATGTGTGGGAACTTAAAGGGGAGGGTGAAAAGTAAAGAGTAGGTTTGTTTTATTTGTATTTTTGATGAGTGAGAAAGATGGGGACAAAAGAGATATATTAATGAAAAGGAGGGCAGTGTGGGAAGAAGATAAAATGGTAAGAGGAATCAAAGGACGTGACGTGAGTGATATGCAGAAAAGGACAAGAAGTGGGAGCACTTACTGGTAGTACTAGACACTACAGTAGCAGCAGCCTGGTTCTGTGTGGAGAGGTGTGAGGAATGAGAGTGCAGTTAGGATGAGAGTGTTTGCGTCTGAGTCTGACATCCCGCAACTCGCTTTTCTCTCAATATGTCACCCTCTCATTATTCGACACCTCATCAATACGGTTAGGCCATGAGGCACGTATGAGAGAGACTAATTTAATTATACTAAACTAAACCCAATTATAAATAAATGAATATGTTTATTATTATTATTATTATTATTATTATTATTGTAATGGGAAGGAATATTTTTGAATGATGACAAGGACATTTGATTAGATTATCAAAGTGATTGAGAGTGGCAGAAATTATTCAATCAGTCTCCTCCTCCCAAGCCAATATGTCATCTATAGATACCTCTGCCTTCACGTTTCATGTTCCTTTCGCTTACCCTAATGGGTTTGTTCTATGATGTTAAGCCTCCAAATTCCACCCTCTCTCTCCAGGTGTGAAATCGCGTGATCAATAGAATAACGGCATCATGCAGGTTTTTTTGGTCATATGAAATTTGGCTGTCACGTTTTCTTTAACTAGCTAGCTAGGACTCACAAAAAACACAGATAATAGCTTATCTCATGCATTAATTACGATCTGCGTTTCTCTCCATCTTCTCATCTACTTTTTCTTAAGTAATTTTAATTTATAGAATACTCTACTGTTTTATTTAATTAAGAACTATATTCTGCTTTCTTTCTTTTTTTACACATAGCTAATTATTCCCTTTGTACAACTACATGATTGTGTAGCTAATAAAATCAAACCAACCCAAAACAATGCTATTTAAAACAATAAAATAGAATAACCCTTTTTTCAATCTTCTTGTCAACAATAGAATGAACACTAAACAACCCAAAAAGTAGAACGAAAATAGTATCTTTATTTGCAATGCATACAATAAACCTTTTAATTTTATATACTTTTTTAATGAAAATATACATAAATTATACAGTATTATTGAAATTGATTATATATATATATATTTGTGTGTAAATTATATTTATATTTACAATAAATGATTTAAATTGCTTTATAAAATTATTTCTATTATTTAAAGCTATTTAAAAATTAATTTAAAGATAGGAATAAAATAGGATAGGATATGAACAGTAGTAAGCAATCGCCCTAATTTTCTACTATTACAAGTAATAATAAAGTATCCGTCTTTGTTCATAGTTTTTTTAGTTTAATGATTTTAATAATATTCTCCTTTGGTCCAAATATATAGCAATTTTTGAACCATAATATTCAAATTAAAAATGATAAGTAGCTAAAATTATATATATGAATAAAGCTAAAAGGGAATGATTGAGAAAAACAAAATAGAGAAACCTAAGTATTAATTAAATAATAGTAGATACTAAAAAATTCGTAGATAAGAAACAATTTAAAGAATAAAAAATTAAGTTAAAAGAGATACTATGTAGAACATGTCATGTTATATGGAATGAGAAGTATGTGATTGCTTGAGAAGAAAATATATGCATACCTATACATTAAATAATTATAAAATCACATCTTAATTTTTATTTTTATCGCATTTTTTATATTTTATTTGAATCTATCTCTTGTTTTATTTCGGACGGTTTATGTTTCTCTCTAGATATATACAATCTAGAAAAGTGACAATGTTTTTCCATTATTGTTGGAGCACACCAACTTCACATAAACTCAAGTTTCCATATTCTAAAGCAATAAAGATTATAACTTAATTGTTTATTACTATACATGAACTGTGATAAAAAATTTTGGTACCTTAATTCGATTTCATCTTATGGATAAAATAAATATTCTAAAACAAAACCCATAATTGTTTATTTTCTTTTAATTATATATGTATCTACGTTTTTTTTAGAGCTGTTTGCCTTCCAATAAGAGTTAGTGTCTTGAAAAATTTAATTTTAATTATAAAAAATAATCAAATTTGATTATTATATAAAAATGCTAATAAATCGAATAATTACAGTTATAAATTATTACCAAAAAACAATATTAAGTGTACTACTCGACGAGATAACATTGGTATTTTATATGGATACTTTTTGCATTAATTGCTTAAATACTATTAGGATATTGAATATATTAGATAAATATAAATAAGGTATTAAAACTTTTGATTAATTGCGATTTATTAATGTAAAAATTAATTCAAATATTATAAATAGGTTGACACATTAATTAATGAAGTAAACATTGTTTATTTATTATTTATTTATTACATATTTTATGTCTTGTTAATTTAAGTATTAGTGTGTCTTTTCAAACACACTGCATCATCCAGTTAGTGAATAGTAACACATCGCATCATTCGATGAGTGAATAATGAATGAGATATCTTAAAATCTATAACAAAGACAAGTATAGAGACTACGTTGAGGAGCACATATTAGTCTTGAGAACCCTTGTAAGAATATTTGGCACCTTCTATGTATATGTTTTGGTTTTACTTATAATCAAAGCTTAAATGTTTTCAATAATTTCAAAAATGTCATGTCACTACATTTTCTTTATAGATTATGTTAAATGAGTTTTTTACATTAATTTTTTATATACAATTTTATATTAAATATTTTGTTAAACTAATTTCTCTTGTGATAATAAGATAAGAAAATAAATAAGTAAATAGAAGTTTATGAAAAGATATATTAAAAAAAATAAATATGTGAAAAAAAAGGAATTATTTATATACGGTTATAATTTTTTATAGAAACTGAAGCTTTCTTTTTCCTTTTCGGAAGGTTGTCTTCTTATATGTATAATTAAGCACGTTCTCGTCACCGTGAACTTAATAACGCACCACAATTGACTGCTATTATTATATACAAGACTATATATTCGTATGTATAGATCTATTATTATATATATATATATATATATATATATATAGTTATTTATTTATTTATTTGTGTTTATCTTTCAATTTACTTATTAATTAAAAAAAATATTGTTTGTATAGAAAAAGAAAACCAATAAATTTATAAGTAATAACGCTTATTTAACGAAAGTAAAATGACCAATTTATTCACGATTGGATTACATTTATTGAATGCAGTGTTGTGATTATTAATATTGAAAAATATATACAATAGAATAAACCATATCGATGGTTGAAGTCGCGTAACTATCAATTCTTAGTACTAATTGTACTTATCTTATTCACGCTTATAATTTAATTATTTGATAATCGCTATAACTCATGTCACTATCATACAATGAGGTAATTATCCATAGTGCAAATTGATAAAGTCGAATATTAGATATAAAAGTGTTGAAGAACGACTTAACCATTTTTAACAATCTTTTAATGAACAGTTAAGAAGATCAAAGATATATAAAAAAAAGAAAGAAATCAAAGATAAAAAGAAAACTATAATATAAAAAAATAAGCATAAAAATCTCTAAATATAATAAAATATAAAAGTAAATACAAAAATACAGTAAAAGGTTCAATTCAAAATATAACGCTTTTACTTAAAAAATTTACTTAAAAAATTTAAATATTTATAGAAATTCAATGGTGCCCTTGATTTAATTCAAAGCATTGATAGAGTCGTGGTTGAATAGAATGTTGGCACAGGCTTGCTTCCGTGTATGAATCAGCTGCTTGAATCAAAATTCAAAATCAACGAACATCAATTAAAGAAATGAATTTTGGTGCCAATTCAGCACCTGCTGCCACGTGTAGATATACTTCAACAAATACACTAGCCTTATGATATACCTGTGTGTAGTTGAAAGTGTACAAATACACCACTTAAATTGAAAGTAAATTGCCCCTACTAAATTAAGATCTTAGATTCACCAAAGTTATATTCCAAATTTTAATAGTTCTAATTTAGCGCCTCATATATAATATTAGAAGATTACTTTAAGGTATTTACACACAACCTTTGAGGATAAATATGCTCATGATAAGTGTATGAGATTAGTAGATTTCAATGTTAATTTAACATTTATCTTACTTTGATTCTATATAAAATGCTTGATAACTACTCCAATTTCACTTGTTTTGTAGGATTACAAGAATCCAATGAGTCAAATCTACATTTTGAAGTAAAGAATAAGAATTTAAACACATTTAATGAAATTTGTCACAACACAGTTGTAACACCATTTTATAGGGCTTAAGCCACAAAGAAAACCTAAGAAAAAATGTTTCCTCAAACTCTAGCCTAAGGCTTGAGCCATGAAGAATTCTTTACTATGAAGTAAGTCAGCCAGTGTAACGTCCCAAATTTTGACGTCACGAGTTCTTACAAAAAACTGACAATTTTAAAACTTTCTTATAGCGTGAAAATGTATTTTTTCAAAAACCTCAATAATTAAACATATGTAACTAAACCAAATCATATTAGTTCCAAAAGCAATGTCCAATTACATTTTCAAATTAATTAAAATTACCAAGGAAATACAAAATACTCCACATTACATTGTCTCAAAAGTCCAATTAAAAGAACTATAAAGAAAACCTAAATCTTTTCTCTGTCATCTCACGAATCTATCATGTTTTTGGAACATATGCAATATCATCTGCTCATGTATAAAGCGTTATACGATCATCACCGATAATTTCATTCACAACACACAACACAAACACGTATGGAGTAAGCTACCGATAAAACAATCATAAAACAATATACATACACATTGAATATATCAACAATAATCAAGCACCCCATACGTATAAATAATAATAATAGAATTCTTAATCTTCTAACATCAACAATTCAATCATCCTAATTTACTCAATCATCCTAATTTACTCAATCCTCGATCATCGATCCTCGATGTTATCACGAACATCCACTATTACAAAATAGGTTTTTTAAGTCTATTATTTCGAGCTTTTTAAGTCTGTTTTATGACATACTTAGATTCGGCAGACTTAAATTTAAGTCTGTTGTTGACTAACAATTTTTTTTTTTTTGTATTTATAAATAAAAATGAGTGAATTAAATTTGTTACTTTTTTAATTTTTATTTGTTTAATTATGAAACCAAAATCTATATTTTACAATTCAAGTACATAAGTTTCAAAATAAAAATAAACAATAAGATGTCTGACTTAAAATTTGTATTATAAACAAAGTCTAATTTAATCTTTTAAGTCTAAACATAACCTAAACAAAACTTAAATAACACCTAATCAAAACATAATCTTCACATTGTAGGAAATAACTTGTCCATTGCTAGTAGACTTCATGAAGGGTTTACAACTAATCTCCTTATTAACCTGTAGAAAAAAAGAAAATTAAATATAATAAATAATAAAATAAACTGAAGAAATGTATAATAAAAGAAAATTAAGAAAGAAAAGAAAAATAAACAAAGCCTTAAAAATGAACTTTCACATAGCCAATTAACAAAATTCTGCACCAATTTCACGTGAGAAAGCAAGAAATGCACCATAAAAGAAAATGAAGATATTCCCTCGGATGCTCCAAAATAGGTTTTGCTAAATCTCATCATGAAGGAATAGAAGGAGAAAGGAAGAGACTTTGGTACTTACATAAGATATAGGCTTAATACCACTGATGGTCCTTATTTTCGTCAAATTTGTTCGATTTGGTCCTAGTTTTTTTTTTCTTGTTCAATGTTGTCCTAAAGAATGTAATTTATGTTCAATTTAGTCCTTTTTGCAAACGGCGTTTAAATCATTAACGACACAGTATCAAAGTCAGCAATAAGTAAATGATGTAAGTTATTTTATCTGACGTGGTTGTATGTCGTCATCTTCATCATGGCCACTTCATCATATTTCATGTTTTAGAATTTGGGAACCCAACCTCTTTCACCTTCATCACCTTCTTCAAAATTTCCCTTCTTTTCCTTCACGCTCTCTAGCCTACATCCACCCCGGTTCCCAACCCCAATCCAATGGCCTCAAAGCTGCCATCCGTCGCCCCGACATCGATGGCTACTAGACCCTCTCCTCCAAAATCGTTGCCAAACTCAAGAAGAGGAACAAGTCCAATCACCCTCGAATAATGGGTTCTTCGCCAATGGGGCTTTCGTTCTCATTCTTTTATCCATTTTGAGTCTTTACATGTGGGGGACGCTGCTCATTAACGTCACGTTTGAGATATCCGCATCCAGGAGGTCTAACAAGCAATTGAGCATTTTTTTTTTGGTTTTTGGGGCTTTACTCATGAAATCCTTTATGCAAATCAAGTGCGAGTTATATTTGTATCTTTGTTTTGATAACCCCCTTGGCTGAGATTTTTGTGAATAGTGGAGATGGTGCGGCAAAGAGTGGATTTGGTAATGTGGGAAAATGGGGTTCTTGCCTTCTGATTTTGGAAACTTTAGGAGGTGGTGCTTGTTGGGGGTCTAGTTTGTTGTAGATTGTGGCTTTGAGGCCTAACCTGCAGATTATTGCAAATGGGGATTATCCCTACCCCATTGAACTGCCACCATGTGAGGAATGACAACTTTGGTGGCCCAAGCTATTGCAACAACAATAAGAAGAAGATTGAGAAGTAGCATGGCTCATCAACCACCAAGATTGGGAAGAAGATTGCTTAACCTCGAACCTCACTATGGCTTTCACAGAAGAAAATCAAAAACCCTAATTTCAGAATCCAACCTCATCAAAAACCCTAAATGACATTTCTTTAAGAATCCACCTCATTGTGCCTGAAGGGAAGTCACGTGGGCATTTAAATGCCATCTCATTAGTCGTGTGCATACTTGGATTGTCTGCCATTAATGATTTAAACGTCGTTTGCAAAAAGGACTAAATTGAACAAAAATTACATTCTTTAGGACAACATTGAACAGAAAAAAAAATTGGGACCAAATCGAACACACCTGACGAAAATAGCGACCATAAGGGGTATTAATCATGAAATATAATCAGAGAAAGAAGGACTATTGCAATGATCGTTAGTTTGTTGCTGCTACTTTATCGTCGCAAGTGGCCTTCGCCTGTTGGAGGGGCAAACAGGCTCACAAATCGCCACTTAGAGGTAAGAAAAACATGAATCGTTGCAGATCGCTGGCCGCACCCACCAGCGCCTCCATTGACTCTACTGGCGCAACCACCATCAACCACCATGGGAAACTTGAAAGCAAGAATCAGAAACCTAAATCCCTAATTCGAAACCCTAACCCCAAAAAAGCACCAACAATCTGCAAAAGAGCATCAAGAATATACAAAATTCTCCAAATCAGAACCCTAATCCCAAAATCGCAACTTCAAAAGTCATTCCTTTAACGCTAGTACACGAAAGTTGGTTGACACTGTTCTGTCAACGCGTCGTTGCCGATGAGCCACCATAGGTTGTCGTTGCTGGCTAAATGAGAGATTGAGAAGCAAATTATTGGTGCGGAGATGGGAAGGAAGAGAAACTATGTGGGAGATGGGGAGGGAGAGAAATGGGAAGGTTTATCACTCTCTGAAACGTAAAATAAATTAAAAAGATAAATTTAATTTTCTATTTTAGAATTAACATTTGTTAGAAATTTGAACAAATGTAAAATTTAAGTCTCATTTTCCTTTGACAGAAAACATAAATTTAAATCTGTTATAAGATTAACATACATAAAGTAGTGTCTTTTATTTACAAAATTGTCACCGCATTTTTTTAAGTCTGGTTTTGTTTTAACAGACTTAAATTAGCAGACTTAAAAGCCTCTTTTTGTACTACTGATCATAAACATAGACTAACTGTCTATCCACTAAATAACACATATGCTAACTACACAAATGATACCATCTTTATCAACATAACATACTCTAAAGCATGATCATCATTACGATCATCAACACATGTGCCACCAGCATGATTAACACCATCATGAACACCACCGTGAGCACCCATAATACCTTAAACAACATAGTGGAAGAATTAGTCTCGCTCTTGTACCTTACTTCACTCACCTATAGCCTCCCCTACAGACCATCTATAGCATTCCCAACATATCTGCTTGAGTAGTCCCACAATCCAGCTAAGGAACATGTATTCCTACCACACAAGGACAAGGAAAACATCATCACCCCTACACAAGGAAGGTTCAATACTCGAATACCATTCTCTTTTCCATAACTATTTGCCAAAGAGAATATCTCTCCCTTTTCAACAACCAATGCCAAAGGAAGCACCTGTCTGCAGATAATCTCAGGATTTGCTTGGTACAACAAGTAAACTTATGTCTCTCACTCTTATGCTCATCAGCCACAAACTCAAATACATCCCAATACCCACTTATGATTCAATCTCAAAAAAAGTTAAGTTAGACCCTGAACATAACCACAAATCTCACTCTCTTATTATCACAACTTCCTACAGCTCCTCGAGCTTGGTCCATATCCATTCTTCATCAAATTCGTTATTTTTAACAAAAATGCATTGAAATAATCGATTATCACTCTGATAATCGATTATTCCCGAGAAGTTAAATATTGCACAAAATACGCTATAATAATCGATTATCACTTAAGATAATCAATTATTTCAGTGGCCCTAGCACATCAAATTCCCACATTCGTCACACATGAAAGGATAATTGATTATTATCCCAGATAATCGATTATTCTCGCACAAAACTCAAAACTAGTGCATAAATAATCGATTATAACAGGTGATAATTGATTATTGTCGAATCGAAACACATCCTAGACAGAATTAAGGTGTTCAAAATACACATACATCAAGCCTAAATCACGAGGGAACATACCCAATACATCATGCATGTATTCAAACCTCATATACCCTTATGAACAAACCCTAATACATTAATTACATCACTTGAATCATCCAAAACCAATCATATTGAAGATAATATCCCAAACAAACCCAACGTATTACATATGATCATTAAACCACTCTTTATAACATATATTTATGTGGTAACCCCCCCCCAAACAACATATTTTTGTCCTTCCTTAGTATCAATACATATTATCATGGGAAAACCCAACAAAAACATACATAGTTTTGTTAGAAAAATTATGAAGATGATGTTTTGATGATGTTCAAATCAAGTCAAGATATATCAAGATTCATGAAGATCCTTTGAAGACTTGTTTTCGTTATAAAAAGCTTTTGTAATAATTGTAGCTTGATGTTTAGAACTTATATTTGTAGTAGGTTTTAATTCATGTACCTTCATACATTGTATTTGTTGTTCAAAATAAAAAACACACGGTTTTAATCAATTAAACCAACTATTAATCGATTAAAACGTTACAGGTGCTGAAAACTCAACTGGTACGGAAATAATCGATTATTACCTATTTTAATCGATTAATTCTTAGAATAATCGATTAAAGATAGCCGTTGAAGTTTTCTAGTTTTTGAAAACTACCCGTTATACTCATTTTAACCGATTAACACTTGTATTAATCGATTAAAAGCGTTAAATGGCCAGTTACGAAGAATGGAAGAGTATTTGCTTGAGTCTATAAATAGGCTCTCTTTATCCATCATCAACAACTCTTCCCTTGCGCTCAAACACTCAGAACTCTTTGAGAATTGTGTGCTCTTGCTCAGCTAAGGAAACTCTTGTCTGTGGAGCTGGTACATTGCTGCTACGGTGACGAAGGAATAGCTGGTTCATCCTTGGTGCGTCTGCAAAGGTGTTTGGAAGAGGATCATCCTTCGTGAAGTATTCGGAGGAGGTGTTTCATCCTTCGTGAAGTATTCGAAGGAGGTGGTTCATCCTTTGTGAAGATTCAAAGGAGGTGCAGGTTCATCTCTTGTGGTATCAAGAAAGATGGTTTCTAAACTTTTACAAATTGTTTCTTTGTGAATGTAGTATGTAATTTTTTTTTGCTTAGAGAACTGTTTATCTTGATTTGAGATAAGCGACTGGACGTAGGATTGGTAAGATCTGAACTAGTATAAAATTCATCTGTGCAAATTTCTCTCAACCTTACTCTTTTATTTATATTTATTATTTTCATAGTAAGATAAATTTAGAAGAAATTGAAAGGCATACTTTTATTTTAAAACCCCTCTTGGTTTGTTATTCCACGCTAACCATTCCGATGCAGCCGTTCTGACAAGTTTCATAAGGAAACCCAACACAACACAAACCCTTACTGTTGAAAGACTTTTAGTCGCATCAAAGTTCAAGAAACCTAAATTCCCCACTAATGTAGTATAGGGGCAACCTAGGGAATCAATCCAAGGACTTGGTTCTTGTTAAGATTAGAAATTGTAGAATTTAACCTAGTTATTATTTACTAAAACTAACTAAAACTAGGTAGGGAAAGAAAATGAATTATTAAAAATAAAAGAAACTAAATGTAAATGCATGAATAAACCTATCTGAATGAATGATGTATGAAAAACAAATAAAGAAAACGAATGCCTAATCCTAGAAAGCATATGTAATGAAGAAAGGATATGTGAAACAAAACCTAATATGCTAAAAACTAAAATAAGAAAATGAACTATTTATGAAAGAGCTGAAACATGATAAATGCTAATTCTACTAATGAGAAGATATAATGCCTAGTCTGAAAAGAAACGTCAAATGAAAACAACAATACTGAAACAAAATTGAAGAAATTGTCCTAAAGTTATCTTCTATCAAACCAACTAAGCAAAGAATCCTACAAAGAATTCGGATAAAGACATTTTTCCAAACTTAACAAACATTGAACTGATAAAATGGGTCTCAATCACTCTCAAGAAGACATCCTGTAAAGTAAAGCCCACTATGGGGTCTTTGAGTCCATATATCAGAACTAGAAATGGTGACTCTCACTCATTTTATCAACCCAGTATTTGTACAATTTGGAAGCATATCGTAACACTCATCAAAGGCATCATAAAGTTACTCTAAGAATCAGAACCGAAGCTTCTATTCTATAATATGAAAAACTCATCAAACTTAGAAACAATTATCAAAAGAATAAGATCAATACAAGAAAGAAATAGAATCGATAACAGTGCTGAAAAAGTAAATTCAAATGCAAGAAATGTAAATTGAATTGAAAGGGAAATAAAAGAAATGTAAACTGGAACAAATCAAACATAAACTTTGCATTGAAAACTAAAATTGAAAATTACAAGAAACCAGAATTTCTTAGAATCCACTATTTGTCACCCAATGGACAGCTCTAAGAACTCCAGTGCAAGGATCAAAGTTTCTACTCCTGTGAAAGTAGTAAATCTAAAACTAAAGCGAGAGAATGAAAACCTAGTCTAAGTACACCGTTTAACACCCAGTGTACATACTCTACAAATTACAAGACTTCCCTTTATATAGGGAAAGTCCAAAACAGAAAAAGAAAAAGAAAAGGGGAAAGAGGGAAGAACTGAAAACAAACTCGGAAGCTTCTCGAGCATTCTTCAACTAACTCTATCCAGGTTCTTCAACCATTCGAGCTTCGTATGCCTCCAATCATGATTTGGTCCGATTAGCTTCTGGACTGGCTTCCTTTTGGGCCGCGGAGCTTCTGGTTTGTCTTCCTTTTGGGCTTTCGAGCTCGCTTCAATGCTTCGTTACAATAGTTTTTATTGGTCTGTCTTAAGAATTGTTGGGTTAAGAACTGCTGGGTTAACCCTAAAGAACCCTAGGTGTTGGGTTTAGAGAATTTGGGAGAAAATCCCAATTGCTTTTCCAGTCTTCCTTTGCCCAAATGAAGCACAAACTAAAGGACCCCCTCAGCTTGCCATCCTAGTAGAACGTTGCGTTTCATTTAAGTTTCGCACAACTTCAGCCCAACTACAGTAATCAGCCCATAAAGACCAGTGGCATCATTGTAAAAAGAAATTTAAGAAGGGTTAAACAACAAAAAAGAAAGAAAATAGACCTATTTAATCAAAAACTAACTAAAAAGAATTTTCAGAAAATAGTAAAACACATTTTTTTTCTAAAAATGCAAAATTAAGACTAGTTTTACAAAAAATTAAAATTAAAGAAAAATCTATAGATTATCCTAATTCTAGAAAATAAGAAACTAAAAGAAACTAAAATTACCTTTTAAACACACAAAAAATAGGTAAAAAATTGGGAGTTATCACTTACCCAACAATAATAATAGATAATCATAATCTATAATCATGCACACATGCATCAAAACCAGAATTACCTATCAGGAAAATCAATAATACATAGCATATCACAAACAAACAAACAAAGGTAAGCTTCCCCATACCCCTCAAGAAAATCTAGAATATACCCACATTCATCATACAATAAAACAAAGGTAAGTTTTCCCATACCTTGACCAATCCTAGGGCTTTATCTACAACTCAAAACCACCACTAATCTCCCTTTACACTAATGTTTTCTGCAACTCCTTTTCTTCTCTCCAAGAAAATCTCTTTCTCTCTTTCTCTCTCTCTATCTATCTTCTTAAGATTCACATAATCTTTTTATTAAATCTGCAGATTATTTAGTTTGCATGCCTTCTCTTCCTACATCTCCCTTATTTAATTTCTAAATCAATTAATAAAGGTAAAAAGACCACCTTGCCCCTAAGCCAAAACTACAAATAAAACAAAGGCTTCCCTTAACTCTCTCTCTCTTCCTAGAATTGAACCCACAACCATTTGATCCTATACCACCCTTCTATCAACAAATCAACCCATCACATTGGTACTATCAAACACGAACATATCACAATCCATCAAACACACACCAAAACATGTTTTACACTTTATTAAAATAACATCAAAGAAATAATATTATTATGTTTTAATAAAGATATACACACATAACAACTTATTATACATATCAACTCCTAAAAGAAAAAAAACTTAAGTCCTAACAAAACTTTATTTCTAAGACTCCTATTTTCCCGAGGCTTACAGGCAGCTCTGATCCAACTACTCATAACTTAAGCCATGAAGAAAACCCAGGAGGAAACCTCATGATTAGAGGTATATATCACCGCTTGAGTCATGTTGTCAGAGTCTATAAATATCAACATTTTACGCAGATTTGGGAGACATGGGGAAAAGACCTCTACAAATTCGATTTTATACACTTCTGATAACACTTTAGGGAGAGACTCTAGAGAGTCTTCTCATCCACATCCCCTATAACTAATAGAACATCTTTAGAGGATTTGGAGATGGATTCTCTTTATTTTTTGTACTTATTTCTATCATTTACGAGAAGCTAAATTTCCATGTGTTGGAGTCATCTATGGAAGATGGGCCTAGAATCTCTCTCTTGGGTCATCTTGGGCCATCATGTAGCTTCTAGTAGCGTAAGAATAATTTTGGGTCTTGTATTGTGGGCCAAATATAATAGAGTTTAGACCACTCAAGTCAATAAAGGGCCAAGGCCCAATGTTAACCAAAGTGGGAAGCAAATTTGGCTTAGTTGACAAAAGGGTCAAAAGTTTTCACCTAACTAAGTGGGTAGCACACAACATCATGGATAGAAAATGAACTGTGTCAATAAATAGCCAGTACAGATTTAACAAATGATAAGTAGAAGTGTAGAAAATAAATGCAGGAAGGTTTTAACTACACGACCACATTATGGTTCACAAAAAACTTTAAATCAGAATAACAATCACATTAATCCAATTATAATATTGGCATGCGTGTATGCTCAACATTATAATTCCTGAGTAATTTAAACAATAATCAGGGATAAACTAATAAACCACGGAAGCATAAAGAGTATGATCAGGAATATATACCTCTAAAATCACATTCTTTCCTACTCCCTGAAAATTAAAAATCACTTAAGCCATTACCACACAATTCAAATTGCATAAATAAACAAAGATGGTATTTCCTTGCACTTACAGAAAAGTACTCGCCCCATTCCTTTTCCAAGTAATGTCGAGCTTTGAAAAACTAAAGAAAGGTATTATTACCAAAGTGAAATTACACAACAAAATTCCATGAAAATTAAATTAGAATTAAGTTATCCGATTACATTAAAAGACATCACACTAGTACAAAAATAGCATACAATATCGAATATTTTGGGCTTTTAACGGCAAATTCGTGAACCACGTCATATCAGGAGATGTTAAATTGACGTCGAATTTTAAATAATTCGACGTTAAATTAACGTCGATTTTTCACAATATACGACATTAACTTAACATCGAATTTTGTTAATATACGATGTTAATCATTTTTTTAATTAATTGTGATCATTTTTTACAACCCTACGGGACCTGAAAAATAGAAAAGCAACAAATTTCAGTATTTAGTATTTTATAAAGCATGAATTATGAACGTGCAGCGTAGTATCAACAACAAACAACAATAACCAATTACAAACAAGTTCAATCAAACAACAACAACAAATAAGTTCAACCAAACAACAACAACAAACAAGTTCAACCAAACAACAACAACAAACAAGTTCAACAAAAAAAAAACAAATAAGTTCTTCAAAGCAAAAACGAAAACTAACCTTCAAAAGGTAGGTTCATCGGAATAAAGTGTTGTCACCAGTGAGAGAGAAAGTAGAATGCGTCTATGAAGGACAAGAGCACGAAAATAATCGGTCAAAACAAACAAAAGTCATACATAAAGTAACATGCATTTGTATCAAATGAAAGAAAGATTACCTGTGATGGTCGTTAAACTTCGTTCGAGAAAAGTTTGAAAAGAGAAGAGGGTCTCGCGCGCTAAGATAAAGTGAATGGATTTTTAATCTCCCGCTCAAATTTTTATTGAATTCACTAACATTTTAACGTCGAATGTTGGTGTTCGACGTTTTATATCATTTTACGTCGAATTACAATTATAAATGACGTTTAATAATTGCATTTATTTACAAAAATTTCACCGGTCATTTTTAACGTTGTCTATTTAGTGGTTGGACGTTAAACGCGTGACATTATATGCTAGTTTTGCTCTAGTGTCACCAATAAAAGGAAACCATGTATACTAGATACATCAAGTGAGCAACAAAATTTGCATTAACAGAGAACACAAACACGAGTACTAAGAAAATTGCACTCAACTTTCACTGGACAATTGTTTATAGTTGGCCTTACCAACCTCACAGTTTTAGAGCTCTACTCCAATCATTTCATAGGTTTCACATCCCCCGTGAAATTGGTAAACCCTCCTCAAACAAACAACCAGAGCACACACATAACCATTTTATTAATGATCATTGACATCTACTTCTAACACCCACCACATTCCCTTTTATTAATGATTAACCAGAACAAATAACTAGAGCACACACATAACCATTTTATACTTCATTAAGTTAACAAACCAGAGTATAACTAGGTTAGCTCCTACCTCCACTCCAACAGAGATTTGTGGAGCTTTCTTTGAAGCGGGTCAAATCACTGACGATGGGCAACTCCTGCTTGACCAGACTAACAACCCTTACTCCCAAAAGGGAATGTGAATGAACACTGAGGAGGTGACTGGCAAACTCGACCATAGTTACCGACGAACTCGACGACAGCCGATGAACTCCACTTTGATGGCTTGGTCACCAGAAATGATGGCTAGTGGAAGATAGGATTTAGGGATTGGGAAAGAAGAGAGTGATGAATGCATGGTTGAATGACAGTGATGAATGCAAATGAGAGTGAAGAACAAAATCTCGAGAGTGCAAAGGGAAGAGAAATTAGGACTTGCAAATGCGAAGTGGAAAAAAACATCAAGAGTTAGAATATGGGGACTGAAACTAGAGAGGGAAATGGGAAAATTAGGATATTATGACAGGTTTTTCAAAATCAGTCATAATACATTACAAAATTTCATATTATGACTGGTGTTCATAACTCCGTCATAATACGTTCTAAACTTATTTACAAGTTAGTCACCGCGTTCCATATTATGACTGGTGTCCATAACTCCGTTATAATATAGCTTATGTTTATTACAATACTTCCACTGATCAACTTATTATGATTGGTGGTTTTCATCCGTCATAATTGGTCATAGAATGCTATTTTTTCACTATTGGAGGACACCTATGATTGATCTATATAAAGTAGGGTCTTCAAAAGATGTTGAACCATCTTGGGTAAGTTGTAGAGAAGACACCATTCGAATTGAGAGAGGTTTAGGCTCATGCATGTTGGTACGATGTATAAGTTCACATATGTACTAAGCTTGAGAAATGTGAAGATGGGTATGTGAAATCCATGTAGCTTCAATACTAAGAAAGTAAAGTAACATGCCAAAATGCTTTAAAGCAAGGATATTATTTAACAAGGTGATTAAAGTGTTAATGGCAGTTGGTGAAAACCAGACCATCAACATATATTAAGATAAAAACAGTGGGGGATTTATGAAAAGAGTAAATAGAGAGGGATCACTCTCTATAGATTTGAAGCCCATTTACGTAATTTTTGAAACCAAACTCGTGGTAATTGCTTGATTCTATATATAGCTTTATGTAGTTTGCACATATGATTGGGATTGAAAGAAATAAAACTTGGAGGTTGTTTCATGAACACAGTTCTTCAAGTTTTTCATTATTCACATCAATTTGTCTAATAAATCAATTAAGACAGAGTAATAGTAAATATAGCCCATATAATAGTGTTTGACCAAACGACTAAAAGTTTCTTTGTAGTCAAGAGCGTGGACTTGATGAAATCCTTTTTCTAAGTGAACCTTATATCTCTGAAATGTGCCATCTGCATTGTATTTCTTCCTGAAAATCCACTTGCAGCCGATGAGGGGAGCAACATTAGGAAGGTCTGTGAGTGTCAGTGTTGTTTTGGAGAAGAGTATTATACTCAGATTGCATGGCATATAACTAATAAGGATTAGATAATGCTTTTTTAATAAAGGTGGGTTCAAGGGAAGTATTAAACATTTAAAATTTTTGGTTTGGAAATACCTGCCTTTGACTGTGTAAGCATTGGATGTGAGTTCTAAGGTAGCACCAGTTCATGAGTTGCATGGGTAGTGTGATGAGTGGTGTCAGTTGTAGTACTGTCATTGTGGGGCGGTGATGCTTGAGACATATATGGTGAGTTATCCTCATGCACAGGCTGATTCAAGGGAGATAAAGAAGGTGGCGTGTGTTCAGAAATAGGCGGTGGTAGAGTTAATGTTGTTGGTGTGAACTGTAGGAACGGAGACAATGTCTTGCAGTAAAAGGATTATTAGATAGTGTAGGGAAACACTGTTCATTAAAAAGCACATTTCTTGAAACGTATACTTTGCTAGAAGGAGATAGACAAACATATCTTTCTATTTGGGAATTATATAGCCCATAAATAAGCTCATGGTAGACCAAAAATTAAACTTTTTCTTGTTAATTAGAGAGGGTAACATGCACAACCAAAAGCTTTAAGAAAATCATAATCAAATGCTTTATTGAAAAGCTTTTCAAAAGGTGAGTAATTATTTAAAACCGGTGTAGGAAGCATGTTAATGATGTGAAAAACACTTAGAAAAGCTTCAACCCAAAACCTTCTTGGTAATGCAGCACTAACAATGATTGATAAACCCATGTCAACCACATGTCTATGTTTCCTTTCAATTGAACCGTTTTGTTGGTGAGTTTTTGGACACCATTATTTTCAAGATATTTAGCAAAATAGAAATTCCTTTGCATTGTCAGTTTGGGTAGCCTTTAACTTGTTATTGGTTTGATTTTCAACAGAGGCTTTAAAGAGAATGAAACAGTTGAAACCTGAGATTTTTAGTAGCAGATAAATCCATATAAACCTTGTATGTGCATCTAAGAATGTTATGTAACATCATGGGTTTATATGATTATGTTGCCCTACTGTCCGGGTACCATGG
This sequence comes from Vigna reflexopilosa, assembly GCA_027742785.1. Lineage (NCBI taxonomy): Eukaryota > Viridiplantae > Streptophyta > Magnoliopsida > Fabales > Fabaceae > Vigna > Vigna reflexopilosa. The sequence continues at coordinate 19,614,290 of CM050914.1, forward strand.
AGGATCACTTTAAGTGAAAGGGGTTCCCAGAATTGAGGGAGTGTCATCTTGGATTTCTGACGAACAAAATTGTGAGTTATTAGGAAAAGGTTGAAAATCATGATCAAACATGTACAAGATTGAGTTGATTTAAGGCCATATTTGTTACATATTTGACATTGTGGTTTCGGTTGCTGCCAGGAGGTTCTTGCATTGTTCTTGTTATTGGGGAACCGAGAATTCTTGGTGATAAACACTTTATATTCCTAATTCTGTGTACAAAGTTTGCATTCCTCCTATAATGAATAATAAGCTTGTTTTTGCGAGTAAAAGAATCAAATTTGAAATGTTGGAATATCAGATTGAAAACCATTAGTGGTCTGGTATAATAGTCGATGCCCTAGGCCTCTGTAGGGATCCATGTCCCTTTTTTCCTTTAAGTAAGCAATACATCTCTCAACCTCAGACTTCACTTGTAAATAAAACTCTTGAGATTTGTCCTTATTTTGGAGTTCTTGTTCCCTTCCTGTCAAACAATATCCCATTAAAGGAAAAATAACATCTAACACCACATTTTATGTGCATTCCAAATTGGGCATACCTTTCGTTTCCAATGGTTTTCCAAAATAATAGTAGAACCGACCTGGAACTTTAGGCAAAATCAAAGGCAAATGCACTTGTTGATTTGCCACCTCACCACCAAAACCACTCCTACATTTCCAATATAATCATGTATATTCATAAATATAAGAATATATATAAATATAATATGGATGAATCTTCTATTGGATTTTTCAAAATATATTATTTTAATATTTATTAAGGTAAGTTTAATTTAATATTACAAAATTAGTTTAGTAAAATGAGATTCTTTTACTTGTATATATAAAGGAGTTAAATAACAAATATAATAAATTCAAATTTTAAGTTGGAATAGACTCTTATATCTCTGATATCATATTAATGTAATAAATTTAAATTTAACTTAATTCTGTAAAATGAATTTAGTAAAGTGAGATTTTTCTTTATTTATAGACTATAATAAAGTCTTATTTCTAGTGATGTAATATCTTTAACAATATTTTAAAATGATTTTTACTATATTATAAAATATTTTTTCCCTCGTTTCTCTCATGTTGAATATTGGTTGTAAGTATGTATATATGTTAGGATTCTTTTTGTCAAACCCTATGTCTGAATGATAGGAACAATCTATCCTAACACACATCATATGGTGTTCTTTCTACTATGTGTTTTGGGGTATACTTTTGTTTGCTATCACTTTTGAAGTTACACCCATATACAAGTTTTTATTTGCATATAAAGTGTGGGTTTATGGACCGAACGAACATGCATAAAAAACAAAAGAAAAACTGTTACAAAGTTGATTGGGACACTAGTTGATTTTCTTGAGCTTGTGAAATCTTTAACATACCTAGGTCTCTATTGTCTTTAAAAATCTACTTTGCTTTTGTTGAAGAATAGTCATGTAAACTGCTTATAATTCTTTAGATCCTCTTTATGATAGGTTATGGGTGTTACCTTCTTTTTTATTTTTCCGCAATTTTAACCTTTACTTTATGTGTAAAAAAGATTTGACCACCTAAATGTTTCTTTATTTCATATGTTTTTTAGTACTGATAAAAAAACAATAAAAATGTTGGGTATTTCATAATTTGGTATGAGAGAAAATACACAAGATACCTCAATTGTGGAACCTCTTCTGTGAGGCTTTCTATTTCAGACCTAAAGTAAGGAATCTTCACCAAGTCATCATAATCAAAAACTACCTGAAAAGAACAATGTTTAATAGAATTATGCTTTGGATAAAAAGGTACAATGAGTTCATAAAGGAAATGATTGGTTGAGAAAAAGACCAAAACTTACTTGACCAACGTCATCTTCTCCAACTACACCAAAAGGAACAATTTTGGCTCCAAATCTTGCTGCCATCCTTACAAACTCGGATTGTTCAGGCCAGAACAATTTGTACTCTTCACCCTAATATTATTACAATGCCGAAGATTGTAAGTCAAAAAAAAATAATGAGACAGATAAAGTGAGCCTAAAGAATATATGCAATATATGTTTAATTAGTATGAAGTTCATGAATGATAGTATGCAATTTACCTTCCTATGAAAAGCCTCGCGTATTCCTCCAGGATATAACAGGACATGAGACTTGGAAGAGAAAAGCTTGAAGAGGTTAGTTGGTCCTACAGGGACAGCACCCATGATTCTGAGATTATCAAAATAAGATATATCTGGCAATTTTCCTTTTTTAGATCTGACAAAAAACAAGGGATGTGCCATCGCTCTAACAATGACATTTCTTTCAGAAAAAACTCTACACCACAGGGGAATTGTGTCTAATCCCAGCAGCATGTGGTCGCCAACGAACAAAACAGGCCCCTCTGAAGGAATTCCAGCAAGGCCTTTTACAACCGTCCCATCCTCCAATGTTGATAGCATCACAGTTGCCACAAGGTTATACAAACTGTCAGCATTACAAAGCATTACAAGTGAAAGGTCTCAATGGTATATATAACTAGTATATCGGTTAATCAATATATATATATATATGATCAAATTAACCCAATTGTATTTACCTGTATGATTCTATTACTTTTCTCACCTCATCAGGCGTTGGGGGAATAAAATCAGATAAATAATTGTGCTGTTTGCCACGGCGGTAGTATGAAGTTCCCTTGATTACAGTTACCAGGTCAATGTTTCCTTCCTGCTAGATAAAGGGAGGCACCATATTAGGGTTTTTTCTTCCATTTGATATTTGATATCTTTTAGAAGAAATGGATCATGATGATGCATGCTTGAATTCAAACACAATGAGAGACATCCATTCCAAAAAGTTGAAAATGGAGAATGGCATACCAAGAATAGGAAATGGCCACAGCCATCAAATTTACGAAGCTCGCATTTAGCTTTAGGCAGTAACTTGAGTAGTCTTTCACCTTCGTGCTGACTAGGTAGTAGCTGATCGTTTCCACTAAGGGAAAATCACAAAGTAAGTTTCACTTCATACTATTTAAAAGTATGCCATGGGATTTACTTACAATAAAGGAATTGCAGTCAAGAATGGGAAATTCCACTACTTTCATCATTATATAATTTTGTTTCCAGTAAATTTCAAATACTTCAACAAATTAATCTTTTTTTGTTTTTCTGATCTTTTGAGAGAGACGTTAAATAGGAATGCACAATACTGATTAAACATGAGTCCAAATTTATATAAAGAATTGAGATCACTATAATCTAAAATCTTAAAACAATGAATTTGTTGATCTTCTTTCTTATTTGCTACTCAACATCTCATCTCTAGTAAAAGTTAAACTTAGAATCAGATTTAGATTTCCAACGATCTTCTCCTCTGTGTGATTTCCTCAAGTGTAAGCATTTCAAACTATGACTTCCTCTTACGTGTACTGACCTTCATCATAATGGGATACAGTTGCTATGAAGCTCGGACATGCCTCGTAAATACTGTGTCCTGTGTTTGACATGTATTAGACAATGACACACATACTATACTCGTACGACACACATATTGATGAAGTATTCAATTTGAAAGACTTTTTTTTGGTTCTCGCATGATTTTGACATGACTTCAACACAATGTTAATAATTACAAATAGAATGATTTTCCAAAAAACCCATAAATTTGTAAACTTATTTTGTATGTTTCTATTATGATTTTAGAAATAAGAAACAAATCTTATATGATGATTACTTCTCGCTTTTTTAATATTAAATAGATAGATTAGATTTATTTGTGTCCGACAATGTATTTAAATTATTAAACTTAACTATTCTTGTTTATAGATGATTTTAAGGATGTAAATACATAGTGATCTAATATATAAATGTGTTCCCATGTCATATATTTTGTAGACTACATGTGACGAAGTGCTACATAACAAGCTTATTTGAACCTCTGTTAGACAGACTTTCGATATAAAAACTTGGATAATAATACTTAGACAATATTTTTTTGACAACGTTTGAACATCGTTTACGTGTCATTCTGTAATTGGTCCAAAATTACTCCACAATCAATAATAATAATTATAAATACTATCATGGACCAATCACAGAATGACACGTAGATGATGTTTAAATGTTGTCAAAAAAATATTGTCTAAGTATCATTATCCTAAAAACTATATTGTACTTGTTTAGTCACAAAGACGAAGTATCATTTATCATACCTCTGATTGGATCGTATAAAAAAGATTTATTAGAGAGATTCAACAATAATTTCCCATCAAAGTTTAAAGGTAAGATACTTCACTTCTAGCAGAAAGCAAAAATTTAACAAAGAACTTATGATTCAGTATTTTAACAGATATAAGATGTACAATGTCAAAGAGAATGAACCTGCAAAGTATCAAAGTCTGAGCTTGGATTGAATAAAGGCGTGAATTGGCATAAGAAGAAGCTGACTTAAGCATCTTTAGTTTCCAGAGAAGTGTTTCTTTTGGTAATATCTCGGCAAGAATCTGAGAGTTGAATAAAGATTACATTTTCAATATTGAAACAAACTTAATTCAAGTCAATCAATTTACTTCAAATTTCAGCATATATTCTCACCTTATGAAGTTTTGGTTACAAGAAAGAAGAGAAAATACGGTATCCAATTTTCAATTTATTCTTCTGGGAAATGCCTCTTGCATTATCATTACTTTTCACACAAAATACTTCAGATATTAAAAATCATGAAGAAAAGGTCACACACTACTGTTCCAATATAAATGTCTCCATTGTTTTAACTGAATTGCTAATTGAACCTTACCGGCAGAGATGATAACAAAGTTGTAAAATCCTTCACTAGCTCTCCAGCTGTAGTTTGTAGGGGAAGCCCTTGGACCACACCATCCAACACCATCCTCAATGATTCACCTAATGTTACGAGAAATGTTGAAGGCATTAATGGAGAAAAAGCATCATTTTCTAGGTAAATGAGAGAAAATATATAGTCCTTCATATATATGTATGATGAAAATTATTAAGTGTTGATGGATCTTGAACCAGAAAATTTAGCATAAGCCCCTATAACATTGACGTTAAAGTACGTGGTGATCTAATATTCTAATTAACTAAAAAAATAAGTGTTTCATAAATATTCAGTTATAAGCAAAAACAAAAAAAAAAATGGGAGACTCTTGTTTCATTGATCAGCATTTAAATGACAAAAAGAATCATAGACTATCTAGCAAAGGTGTGAAACATTTATTGTAAAAATAAACTTAAATTCAAGGGTTATCAAATAATTATTGAGTGGTAGAAGTATTGGGAAATGAAGAGTCAAGAAGTTACTCTGTTATGTTTTTTGAGTTATTATAATGCTTGATTTGTAATAATTGGAGACATTACCCTCTGAAAATGAAAAGCCTAATGTTAATTCTTTTAATTATAAAGCTAATGTAAAATGAAAATATACCATAAAGATATTGAAAAATATTAAGCGAGTATCATTTTTCTAACAAATTGACATTAGAGATGAAAGAGCTTGAGAGTGTTCGAGTGATAAAGAAATAGTGAGAGAGATGGTCAACCTAGCAAACATGTGTTCTTGCCTTAATTGATAAAGAAAATCAACTTTGACAATAGGAGTGTTAGATAAGAGCCCTTCTTGGATTTCAAGATGTATAGGATGTTGTTGAGAATGACTACAAAGAGCCCACAAAAAATAAATAGCAGACAATGACCCAAGTTGCTGCATTGAGAAGATCATGTGTGAAGGATCCATCAGCTTTGTACATACTGTATCGAGCTGTTGACGAATGTGGCTTTGAGAAGATAGTGAATGATAAATCTTCAAGAGAAGTGTGGCAGATTCTGGAGAGAGTTTACAAAGACGATAACCATGGATGGTGAGTCAGACTTCAAACTCTCAAAGACAAGTTTGAAAGTCTGAGAATGGAAAGTAGAGAACGAATGGTCAAGTATATATCTTGGGTGGAGGCCATGGCGAGTCAACTCAGAAGGAACGGAGAGGAGTTGTCTGTCAGCCGGATTGTGGAGAAGATCCTAAGGTCACTAATTAAGGACTTCGAGAATATTGTGTGTGCCATCGAGGAGTCCAAGGACTTGACTATGCTCTCATTTGAAGAGTTTGTTAAATCTTTAGAGACACACGAGCAGTGGAGAACGATGTTATTTAAGCCACTTGACCAGGAACTTTAGGCAAAACTTGACCTCAAAGAAGGTGTTCGGAACACTCGAGGCCGAGGTGGTCCTAGAAGAAAAGGTTGATGTGGCGAAGGTAATCGTGAAGATGATGTGCAAATTGGGTATCAAAATTGGAAAGGTTGTGGATAGGCGAGAGGTCAAGGCCAGTATAGTAATTCTAGAGTGGAATGTTATAAATGTGGCAAGCATGGCCACTATGCCAATGACTACAGGTCGATTAAGTGTTATAATTGTGGTAAGATCAATCACATAGCAAAATACTGTTGAGCTAAAAAGAAAAAAGAAACAAATTTCCTTATTGAGGAAGCTTTAGAAGAGATAGGGATCCTAATTATGTCAAGGAGTCCAGAGACTGAATTGTCGAGCTTGGATGTTGAGTTGTCGAGTAAAAGCCTGGATATCGGGTTATCGAGCTATTTGAGCCCAAATGTTGACATGTTCAAGCCTGGATGCCAGGGTGCCGAGTTGCAAGATTGGGTTGTCTAGTTGTAGGACCAAGTTGTTGAGTTGGAGTGTCAAGCTCAATCTGAGTTGTTTGATATCGAGGAGTCGAGGTGAATTCAAACAAAACAGTAGATGTCGAGTTCAAGCAGAGTTGTTTAAACAATTTGATCTGATATCTAGACACTGAAGCTAGTAACCACATGTGCGGTGACGAAAGCATGTGCAAAGAACTCGTTAGAGTGGATGCCATGTATGTTTCTTTTAGAGATAACTCAAAGGTAGCTATAAAAGGGGGAGGTACAAACCAGTACCTACAAAAAGATGGTCGATTTAGTGAGATGAGAGATGTGTACTATGTACCTGATCTCAAGAGTAATTTTTTAAGCATGGATCAGTTGATGGAGAAGGCTAATGTTGAGATTGTTGATAAGGGAAGCACTGGTTTAGCTAAACCTTAATCTCACAGTGTTTCTGGTTTTTTATGATGACAACACATTATTAATAATAGATGTATTGCTTTGTGTTACATGTTCAAAACTTCATTGTGTATGTATTCTTGAAGAACATGTTTGTGTTGATTCTGTATATGTGTGCATATTCACTGCTCTTTACATGAGATATCATCTGTGATTGCATTACATATGTGTTTAGAAAAGAAAACCACATGTACTTGGTTGAACTTATATTGTGTGGCAAAACTGCAAGTTTTAAGTCGACTTCATTATGAAGTAAGTCGATTAAAACTCGTGACTTTGCACAGAGTTTCAAAAATAGTGTTGTGAGTAATTTTGCAAAGAAAGGATTTTCAAAACTACATTGAAGTGACATAGTCGACTGTATGCACAGACAACTCGACTTAGTTAGTTATGCTTTGAATTTTTGTTGATCTTTGTGAACTATAACAGCTATATTTTGTCTCTCTGACCAAGCATTAATTTCTAGTCAACTGAATTAAATGTGTGATCAATTTGATTGGTCTAATTGCTACTAATTGGTTTTAACTGTCTTAACTGTTTGACTGAAGTTGACTGTATTAGTAGCGAAGTCGACTATAAGAGCGTCTGTTTAACAGAAAACTATAAATAGACGTGATTTTGTTTTACACAGAGACTTTGGTTGTTCTAATAATTTCATTCTATTGTTTAAGATTTTGATCTCTGTGAAAAGCTCCAAGAACTTATCAAGAAGACCGTGGAGATCTCTCTTGGATAGTTGCTTGAAGAGCAAGGCTGTGCTGAAAGAAAAGCTTGATCATACTACACATTGAGGTGTACTGGAAATGTGATCATCTATTTCTCTCAATCTTTGGAAGATTGTGGATGCCCTGTTGTGATTACAAGAAGAGGACGTGCTACGTTCTAGGATAACTTTGAGGATTGTTCAAAGTTGACAAAGACTGCAGGAGAGGGGATATCTTGTTGTTGTTCTTTGGGTGTTGTATGCCTATATTTTGGTTAGAGGGTTAGAGAGGTGTTTTATATTTTGACGTGGAGGTCTCTATAAAAACCTTGTTGTAAAAACCTTGACCATTATAGTGCATTTGCTTCCGGGTACAGGATGGACACTGGATGTAGGCAGTTTGGCCGAACTCGTATAAAAACTGTGTTTCATTTTCTCTATCCCTGAACTCTTTATTTTAAGTCAACTTTACTTTCTACATAGTCAACTATTTTTTCACTGCACTAGTTTAGCTTTTTCCATGTGATTCAAGAAACTTTTGAAAGTTTTATACTTTGCGAAAAAGATTTTAAAAAAATTCTGATTTTTTATTTTCAGCAATTCACTCCCTCTTTTGATGTTGAAACTAAGTCATTCTTTTTCCAACAAATAACTTGATTCTAATGAAGGATCAAGTACTATATTTGAAAGATAAACTCGGTCTTTTGATTCCCGAATTAAAATGAAAAAAAAAATGTACAAAGTGAACATAGTACAAGAAAAATGTTTGAAGATGAATGTAAAAGATAAACCGTGGTGTGACATTTCTGCTTTGGCCACTTAAATTTTAGAGGATTGGTTGAGCTGCTGCACAAAGAAACAGTTTATCTTTCGCGGAAGTTGTAGGTTTATTTCTTACAAGAGAAATTCATTGTGTTTGAGATGTTTAAGAGATTCTGAACAATAATAGAAAAAGAGATTGAAAAGTCAATAAAAGGCATTTGATCTAACAAGAAAAGTGAATTCACAATGTTAATCCTATAAATGGTAAAACTTATATAAAATAAAAATACATAAAATATTTAAAAATATCAAGTAAGTGTCATTTTTCTAACATTTATGTATCTACAAGACATAACAATGCATAAATCACATAAACGATGCATGAACATAATATTAAATTATTTGTAAACCATATGACATCTATAAACATTTCAAATTAATAAAATAAGAGAAAGGAATGTTTTTCCGTGATTTAAAAAACTGAAAAAACCATAAACCTACAATTTACTAAGCAACCGTCACTCACTAATGAGACTGACATTTGGTAATAAAAGTCTACCAAAGTATCAGGTTTTACGTTAAGTGGCCCTTTTATTTAAAGTATACACAGTGCAGTTTAGGAGAGTTTTCATAAGAGGGAATAATAATAGCTTATTTTTCAAAAGTTCAGCTGCAAAAAATAGGTTAAACATTTGAATAAAATAATAAGATATGAACAAAACACAAACAGTTTCTTTTGGCTGGAATAATGAAGATACCAAAGAGCTCTTAAGGTGAAATTTAAAGCCAAAGATATCTGCTATGGATCTTTATTAGAAACAAGTTCTTAGAAAAATGAAAAAAGCTTAGCCTTCACTTTAGAGCAAGATAAACAAAACCTTGTGTCAATCTGAGAATGTCACGCAAACCAGGAGAGAGTGAATCAGGCAAAGCTTCCAATAATGGTGTTAGAAGTTGCAAGTCTGACCTGCTGAACGAAGTAGCTGCCAAATTGGGTGGGGAAGGTGACATCAGGTTTTGTCCATCTTTAATTGATATGCAGTTACAGAGAATCAATCAACTTGAGTAATGCTGTATACTATATGTCAGTTACCTGGGTTTGCCAGAATTAATACAAAATCAATATCAGGATTAAGTGCTGCAACAGCTAGTGCAAGGCATGATCCTAAAGATTCTCCAACAAGATATATGGGCCTGTTTCCTGAACGTTGATATTCCGACCTAACTGTTACCTCAACTATTTTGACAAGGTCTGCAACAGGGGAAGTACACCAAATAATAAATTATGCTGCAATACATCATTGAAAGATTACATAAATTTTATAAAAATTTAAGCAAAGAATATGTGATTCTATTTTTCAATACAATAAACATGCTCCTAAGCATTTTAAGACATCAGAAAAAAAAAACAAAAAATAAATTAATGGTTGATGACAGAGTTTACTATGAGCATGATATAGTGTAACTAGGTAGAAGGGAAAAAGTACCTGGAAATGGTGTTCGGTCTGCTACTGGGATATGCAAGCACCACGTATCAAAAATCCTTTATTCAAGAAAGAAAATAACAAAAATAGTATTTCTCACAAAATCAGTAAGAAGATGTAAAATAAGAATCTGGTGAGTGTAATTTGGCCTTCATATTAAATGAACACAAACCTCCCCAGCTTCTGATGATGTGAAATAAGTCCAAGTCCCACGCCATCAATCCCTGTAAATTTTAGAATGAAAATTTTTTAGTAACCTTGAATCTCTCTGGGTGTTGCTTTTAAAGCTATCAAACGAGGAGGTTGAACGAGCAAAAATATATAAACGTGACTTCCCCTACGCAACTTGCGTCTAAAAAGTGACTTCAAGTATCACATTGGATAAAAATGAAAAAACAGAACCATTCATCGTATTTAAAAGTATAAAATCTATTCGCTTTAAGATTTTAGACAAAAAGTAATATCAATTCCTTATCTAATATTATCTAAAAATATCCAAATTTGTAACAAAAATTTGGGAAACTCGGAAAAAGATAGTACCAAAAATTTTAAGAATCCAAATCTGTAACAAAATATCCTACACCTGAAATCCGAATTAATTGAAGATAAAGTTTCAATTGACTAGCTTATAAAAAAATTGCATCACCCTATCATTTATTAATTAAGAAAAGAAAACCAACCCAAACTTTGTATATTATGCAGTTTTTCTTTTCCGATTTTCTACCTCTTTGATAGAGACCAATATTAGACAAATTTTAATAATTCCATGATCAAATTATTTATCTAATATAAATAGATTATAAATGGAAGATACATTTAAAATTTTAAATCGTTTGTTTACTTCATTTCACTTCTTAATAATGTAAGGAGGAAATGATAAATTTAATTCTGAAATTATTATTCACTATCACTCAAGGTTTTAAAATTAATAAAATAAAGATTAAATCATTCAATTAGTCTTTATATTAAAATCATAAATCGGTTCCTATTTTTTAAACAAAAAATTTAATATCTTTTAAATTCTTATAAAAATAAAATTTTATCACTTATCAAACAAACTAATTTACCACGTGACAATATAATGTAATATAAGTATCTTTGTCATTAGTCTCAATTTAATATTTTTATTATCTTAATAATACATTTCAATTCTTTTTAAATGAAACAATTACGTGTTTCTCCAAATTAAAATGAAATTTAAATTTTTTATATATATTATACAAATATTTTTATCAAAATTAATATTTGTATTAAATATTTTTAATAAAATTAAATATATTTATATTTTATATTTTATATTGAATTTTATTTAAAATCATTTTAAAGTTAATAGAAAAAATTCAAAATTAATTTTAATTAAAAAATGTTTAACTTGTTCATCAATTTTATTTCATAAAATAAAATAAATTTATCAATTTTTTAATTCTTTTAAATTATTATATATTTTTATAATGTATAAAATTCAATAATTTCTAAACTGTTTCAGTTGATTTAAAAATAATAATTTTACAAATTCAAATATAAAATTTTAAAATAATTTTAAACAATTTTATAACAATATAAAACAAATAAATTTAAAATTTAAAAAATAAATAAATAAAGTTCAATATACATTATAAATATAAATAAACTTAATATTATTAAAAATATTTAATACAAATATTAATTTTAATAAAAATATTTTTATAACATTTTCACAAAAATTATATTCCATTTTATTTTGGAAAGGATTGTTTAATTTTTAGAAAAAATGAAACAAAAATAAAAATTGAAAGTGAATTGAAACAAAAAAAAAATTGAATAATTAAATTGAGATTGAAAAAAATAAAACTTGTGATGATAATAAAACCTAAAAGAACCTGATGTCACTTTACAGCAAGACAAATTTAGTCAAATTATGAGAAGAAGAAAAAAACCCTTTTTTCATCCCAAATTTGCACACACACATACATATATATATATATATATATATATATATATATATATATATATATATATATATATATATATATAATAAAATGATTCTGAAGCAATTTTGAAAGATTTAATTTTCATCCTAAAAATTTAATTTATTTCAATCTAAACATAAATGTAATTGAACAGTTAAATTAAAAAAATAGATGAAGAAGTAACTCTTTTAAAATTAATCCATCAAATAGAGTACAGGTGTTACTGCATATATCCCATCAAATATTTTGTCTCTTTTTATTCATTTCAGAATGAACTTTACTTAATGTAATTTTTCATTTCAGAAATTTCATTATTGTATTGAATGTAGGAAGTTACAAGACAAAGTGAGAATTTCAATATCCTTTTTCAATGTAAATAAATGATGCTTTTATGTTTCAGGTCATTTTTGACAGATCAAAGGAAATAAGTTGATACATTTGTATCCATTCCTAATTCTACCATTAAAAATTATAAGCTTTAAAATTTCAACTAAAGAAATAACAAATTGTAGTCTAATGGATGTAATATTTATCTACTTCTTTACAAAAATAACATCGTAACTTTATTTAAAGTTAGGTATATTTTTTATTTTTTGACACAAATTATAATTTATATATTTTAAACTTTAATACATTTTAATTATTAGACTTTAAAAATATATTGATATAAGTGTTATATATTGAAGTAATAATGTGTTTAATAATATAAATAACTTCAATATTATTATAAATAACATTTGATAAGTTAATAAAATTTAAAATTTAATTAAAATGACTATATTAATTTAGATGATCAAAATTTTTAAAATTTTGGATATAGACAAATTCAAAATTTGTGTAAAAGTTCAAAAATTAAAAACATATTTAATTTTTTTTATTTATAAATATGTTTAAATTTAATCATTGTAAAATACAATGAATAAACATTAAAATATTTATTTAATGAAGACTATTTTATCATTATATATTAAAATATTTAAATGATAAAAAACCGTTTTACTATTACATATTTCTGAATTCATAAAAAAATAGTATTAAAATAATAATATAAATCTTTTATAAAATGATAAGGGAGAAGTGTAACAAGAAAGTTTTTATAAATTTCTTCATTTTTTTTTCTCTTTTTAGAAAAAATATTTTTATTGATTAATATTTTTAAGTAGTTTGAAAAAATAATTCAATCTATTAAAAACGGGAGTTTTGTTTGGACAAATTATTGAAGTAAGAAAATCAATTATAAAATTATTATTATTTATTTTCTTTAATGAGATGTTTTTCACTTTTTTTTATTATTTATATGTATTTTTTTTAGTGAGGTATTTATAATCTTATTTTTATTTATATTTATTATCTATTTATTTTATTTAGTAAAGTGATTTTGATCTCATTTTTTTATTTATTTGTATTTGTTTACATTTATTTATCTATGTATTTTATTTAGTGAGGTGTTTACCACCTCAATTTTATTTATATTTATTTGTCTAATATTTTGTTTAATGAGATGTTTTTAATCTCATTTTTTATTTATATTTATTTTATTTAATAAGAAGTTTATAATCTCATTTATATTTATTTAATCTATTTATTTTATTTAGTGAAGTGATTAAAATCTTATTTTTTATTTACATTTAATTACATGTTTATCTTACAGGTGAGGTGTACATAACCCTTTTTTTATTTTTATTTATTTTATATAGTGAAATGTTGTTAGTTTTATTATTATTTTATTTCAATTTATTTATATAATAAAAAGTGTTCATAATTTTATTTAATTTAACTTTTACACTTGAATATAAAATAAATTTTGTTCGTCCATCAAAATTAATTAAGAAAAGGACTAGTATATTAACTAAAAATTGAAAAACTTTTGAAATTGATGTAAAACTTTTTAAACTTATTTTCTACCGTCGTCCTTCACAGAGATAAGAGACACAACATCATCGTGTACATTATTCATGGTGATAATAATTTTAATTTGAAAAAAAAATAGTTTTAGTTTAAGAATCAGAAGAATATAGTTTTATTAGGTGAAAAGAGTAATTCAAAATAAAATCTACTCCACGAAGACTAAAAGACATAATACCTAAATATAACTTTTTATTTTCAAAAAATAAAATATAGATTAGTTGTTTTTAAGATGTGTTATGTGATTGGAAAATACTTAGAATTATCAAAATAATAACATATAGAGAAAAAAATTAAGTAGTAAGAATCGAATAAGATTCTTAATATGCGAAATCATTACGAAATAATAATGTGACTTGAAGAATGAAATAGAAGTAACTTTATCATAGAAATTTTGTGATAAAGATGATGATTTAAGGATGAAGATTGTGGTGTTGAGATAAGCAAAATGTTGTTATTGATTATTGAATGTAATGTAGAGAAAACATTATGGTAGATACAAGACTTTACAAAAATATGGACACTATATGCATTCATCTTCAAAATTAGTTTTACATATTTATTTATGTTTATTTATTTGTGTTTAATGTTGAATGATTTATATATGATTAAAACTTTATTAATATGTTATAAAATGCATGATTTTTTTTAAATATTTTTGTTGTTGTTTGTGTTTTGTTTAATGCAATAATCATAAATATATTATAAGTGAACATAAGATAAGGTGAATAACGGGATGCGTTTAATCTCATCATAAATCTCCGTTTTTGTCCAAAATTTTAAATAGATCTATTTTCTTTTTGGTGTATCAATTAGGTATCTATTATTGTAAATTTGATTCAATTAGAGATCTGTCGTTAAATTCACCTCATGGCCGTTTAATATTTGATAATGTGGCATTAAAATTAAATTTTGTTTTAAAATTTTTTTAAGGAGAAAGGTGATATATGAGAGAAGAGCAAATGTGGAAAGATTATAAAAATTGGGATTCTTATGATTTGGGTTCGTTTGAAGGAAAAAATGGTATTCTTTGTTCTGGATAAAGAATTGCATAATCTCTTCCGCCTGCCCGCCGTCGCCCCCGCCGAACCGGCCGTCGCGAGTCGCCGCCCAAGCCGTTGTCGATTCCACTGTCACCGTCGGGCCCATGGCCGACCATGGCGTCAAAACCCCTTTTATTCTTCTCGTGCTCGAAGGGAAACGATCCCTGTGATGCATACTTCCTGGCGAGACCAGTCACCGACCAAGACGTTACCATCATCGTCGTTCACCAACAGAGGCAGTGCCAGCCAAGACGCCGGATCTTCTCAGCTTTTTTTCTTCAGGTGCGAGGGAGAACCCCTCTCGGTTCGAAAACGACACTAATGGTAGAGAGAAAGGAGAAAGCAAAAATTAGTTTTCGGGGTTCTACAGAGCCTACACTATATTGTTGTTCCTACTGCTATCACACTATGCTATGGTGTGGTAGCACACAACGCAGACACCATCAATTTTCTTTTTCCGTTTTTTTTCTTTTGTCAGCATTTCACCATATAATCAATGCATCTACCTTTCTCTCCCCCTAACCGTTTTCTTTTGGTTTCCTCTGTCTCTATTTTGTGGGCTCTTTTTTTCCCTTTGGACTTCCAACTACTAACAAATAGCAATTCCATACTGTGAGGGATTAAAATCACATAAATCTTGCCAAAATGCCAATTCATTATCCACCTCTTTGAAGAAAGAAACTAACCCTAATCACAAAAATTCTCAAATATTTTTGTGTTTCAGTTGCATAGAGAGCCTTTAAAGTTTTTAATCTTTCCATCTTTGCCCTTCCTTCAATCTGATATCACCTCTCTTTTAAAAAATTTTTTAAAACAAAACTCAATTTTATTCATTTAACTGAGTATGCTACCTTATTTGAGAGCAAGCCTCTGATTGTATCAAATTAACAATAATAGAGATCCAATTGATACGCCAAAAAGAAAAAAGACCTATTTAAGACTTAAGACAAAAATGAGGATTTCTGATAAGATTAAACCTAATAAAAAGCATTAATAAAACTTGTAAAATTTAAATATTATATTATATTATAAAGATGTAAACATAGGATGCATGTTTGAATAATGTAAAACTTCTTAAACATAATAAGATAGGTTTTTTTCTAAAGAACTTTCATATATAGTATATGAAAAAATAGGTCACTAGAGGAAATAGTTAACAACTGATTAAATATAAAATAAAGTTATTTTATAATATATTTAATGAATTGAATCAAATTACAAATTTTCAATTTATCAGAAAAATAAAATCAAATTCAACTTAATCGTTTTAACAATTCATGAGAGTCACATGGGCTCACTTCACGACAGAGACATCCAACCTTTTTGTTTTTTTTTTTAAATCTTTTCATTAAATCTTCTTTATTTCATTTCGTATTGAATAAAACTTAAAAAGAAAATAATTATTTTTATAAATTGGTTTAATTTATATTATTTTTTTCATAATCTTTTTACTATATTTAGATATAAATTAGTGGACTGGAGTTTTAATATTTGTAAATATTTATATTTTCAAATCGGATTAAGATTAAACTTTATGTTATTAATTTGGAGTATTTATTATTTTTTAGTAAAATATTTTAATAAATTAATAATATTTAAAAGATAATTAATACAGTATTAAATTATAATAGAATTTTTTAAAAGAGAAAAAAAAAGTGAAAATAATATAAGGGGGTTACATCTAAGTATTACCACAGTAAAACATTTCCGGCCGTGGTCACGCTCTCGCATGGAAAAATGCCAAAAATGAGCTCTTCAAATAGAGTAATGATAAATTGGCTATATTATTCCTATTTTTAGTAAAGGAAATAGTAACTGAAAGGTTTGATAAATGAAAGATAAGAATAATAAAACAAAGAAAATGAAAAACATATTCAGGATATCACTATTTACAAAAGTCAAAGGGCAAAAAGAATATATAAACTTAAGGTTTCCAATACAAGATCATTTATGAAAATTTATTTTATTTTATGTCAACTTTATTGTGCTATTATTTTTGAAATTTTTACATAATTTGCATAAGATCTTCGCTTTAATAATTTATATTAACCTAAGTTTTAAATTTAGTTCTAATAAAGTATCTTACAAAATGTAGGTTTTAAGCTATTATATTTGCGTCAGATATTTGCATTACACATAAAAGAATATTGTAAATTTTATCAAAACAAAAATAGTTAAGAGATAGAAAAACTAAATTACATGCATATAAAAAATCACTAATTTTAACAAACTTTTAATAGTAATAAAATATGAGTTGAAATTTTTTTTATTTATGTAAATTACAAGTAAGTGACTATCATTTCAAACATTTAGCTATTTTTTATTAAAGGGAAAATGAGACTTTTTACACTGAAAAAAATGAAAAATAAAATAAAACTAGTAAGAAATTAGTATTTGATGCAATAAAATAAAATTTTTAATATATATATTCATAAAATAATATATAAATAAATTTTCAACACTACTTTGATAGAAAATTAATTTTTAAAATATTAATCAAAGTTAAAATAAATTCAAAATTAAAAATTATTAAATAAATAATAAAGTTATATTTCAAAATAATAATATATTGAAATGTTACTTTACAAAATATCAAAATTTAAATTAATTAATTAGTTTTATTTATTATTTAATACTCTTGTCTTAATTTTAATACAATATTAAAACCTATATATTAATACGACATTAATATAATAAATTAATTTAAAAACATAAATTAAGTAACTTTTTATAATATAGAAACATATATTAATAGAATGTTAAGTTAATTTAGTTTGCTTTATATTATTCATTATTTTACTTATTAATTTGTTATTATTATTATTATTATTATTATATTAATAAATTATTAATGATATAATTAGTAAAAAAATTATCAATTGTATTCATAATTTAATTAGTCATCTAAAAGTATATAATAATAAAATATTTATTATTATTATTATTACTACTATGTATGCCTCATAAATATTTTATTATTATTATTTACTTAACACTGTTTTTTGTTTTCGCAAATCTTTTGTATGGGGAGTGGAAAATTGAATACGAACTTTATTCCCCTATATTAAATTTCGTTTTCAGTCTTTCAATTTGTTTTCTTTTGTATGCACGAAATTTCTGAAAAAAAAAAACACCCCTTATTATATGAGCTTGTGTATTCCATAACATCATTTGAGCTTATTATTCCATAATAGCTTTTTTTTTTTTAATTATGCATCATCGAATGATAGTTAAACAATACGTTGATAGCTTTTACCATCACAGAAAACAAAATAAAAGATAATTATAAATTATTTAATTATTAGTTTCTACATAGTTAGCGCAATTAAATGAAAAGAGAACATTTTAATTTCAACGATACTGAAAATAATTTATATAAATTTAATGTCAATTAATTAAATTAATGAATTGATTTAAATACATAAATTAACTGAGTAACTAAAAGGCAAATAGAATGATAGAAAAAATTTACTGACCCGGCAAAAAGAACAGCAGAGGAGAATTATCCAAACGCCAAGCGCACTCCAACGGCGAAAACCACCGTGGCGGTCCACCGTCTGGTACGATCAACTCCTTCGATTGCTCCAAATATTCCTTCCAACCGTTCGTCCATAGCTTGTCGTTCTCTTTCTTTTCTTCCGCTCGCTTCATATCAGCCGTCGTCGTCAGAACTCGCTCCACCGACGTGGCGTTCCGCGTAGTCATAATTGAGGTTCGGTTGGAGTACAGTTTTCCAACCGGCGATGGCGGATGACAGAGGAAGGGCGCGGCTGGAAAGAGACAGGCTGTGGTGGCTGCCATGGCGGTGGAAGATTCGACTATATATGAAAAAAGGTCGGAGGAAGTAATTAAGGTAACTGAAAAGAAAATTAGAAAATGAAGGTTGGTGAGTTTAACAACAAATGAGAACTCAATTATTTATATTTAAAGAAAGTCCGAAAAAGGAAGAGAAATTTATTAAATTACATTAAATAAAACTGTTGAATAATTGACACCATCTTGCTTCTTTCTTAGAATAATCTCCCCTCCCAATTAAAAAATAATATATTTTTTCTCATCGATTCATCTTAAATTATTTTAGATTTTAACAAAAAGATGGAGTATTTATCTACCATTAGAAAATTTGATTTACACAACGAAATCCATTTCTACCAAATTTACCCAACTACAATTAACCTTCTATTTTTCTTGAGTTTGGTGGCTGTAGGAATTATATAAATGAATTTTTTTTATCTATTTCCATCTCTTGATATGAGATTTGTACATTTTTTGTCTACTTTAAACGTTAATTGAATAATTTTTTTATATAAAAAAATTACAGTAAAAAGTTATTACTAAAAATCAAATGTCAAAAATCTGTATTTTTTGGTGTCAACATTTTTAAACAAAAATTATAATTATATAAATATTAAAATTAAATTATAAAAATAGTAAATAATTATATATGATTGAAATTTTATTTAATTAATAATAAATAAGCCTACATTGAGGTACGCTCACCTCAAAGATAGATTGGCAAAAATATCAAATAAAAATATATCAATGAACAAGCATTGGACAAAATGAAACAAAAAATGATTACAAAGACTAAAAGAATATCGTAATACACATATATAACAGTTAAACCATGTTGACATAAATAACAGTTAAAAGTTTTTAAATTCCCAGTCTTTGGATAAGAATCTATTTTTCATAACAAAAACATAGGAAAAGTTCCTCTTGTGATAGCGAAAGTGTCTCATTTGAAATCAAACATTTGATTAAAAGTGCAAAAAAATTAAAAATAGAAATGAAGTTATTTAATTAGGTAAAATACAAAAATAATAATTAAATTATTATTAACGTTATTTTATTTACTTTTTAAAACTATTTATTATTATTTTATTAAAAGGAAAGTATTTATGACATAATTAAATATGTAACTTAAAGTATAAATAATATTATAAGTTATAAGTTATAACCCGCAAATCAATCTGGTCCACTATGGGTTCAAACTAGGTTGAGTTTGAAAAAAATTTATTTTATTATGTGAGTCAATTTTTAACTGGGCTCATTTAGATCCGGTTTATCCGAATTGAACCCGTGGTGAGTCGGGTTGGCTCATCAACTCACCTAGTTTTATTTTATTAATTTATTATCTTATGAATCCCTAAAAAATACCATCCGGTCATTATACATTGATTGTATTATACTTTTTATTATTATTTTGAATTGTTTTGAGTTTAGCATCATTTTGGGAGTTAAATTTATTTAGATTTGAATTACAAAAAATTTGTAACTTTTTTATTTTTTAAAAAATTATAATTAAGTGAACTAGTGAACCAACCTGTTTAACCTACCAACCAGGTCGAGTCGGGTTCAAATTTTTCTAGCTTGCTAATAAATAAGTTGAGTAGAGTTAACTCACTAAGTGACCAACCCGTGGTGAGCCGGGCCGGATCGAGCCGGATGACACGTTTTGACAACACTTATATATGAATTTTAAATGGCTATAAATTATTTAAATTTTAAAAATAGTAATTAAAATGTTAAAATTAAAAAAAATAAAAGGTATATATAATTTTTGAAATTAAAATATTATATATAATATTATGTAAATAATTATTTTATCATGATTAATTATTTAAATTTACAAAAATAATTACTAAAATGATAAAAAATAAATAATTGTTTTATAATAAATAAGTTTTTAAATTAAAAAATAATTATTAAAATGATAAAATTGAAAAATAGATTTTGTATATAAATTATTATTTAAATTTAGAAAATAATAATTAAAAGGATAAAATTGAAAAAAAAAACATGATATATCCATTTTATATATATTATAAATTATGTCTTTAGTGTCTCTTCTTTCCGCAGCCTCTCGCTCCTCCCATATACAAACAAGACAATTAATAATTATCCATTGTCTCTTTTGCTTATTTGTGCTGATTGAACCCCATCACAAAAATTAATTTTTCTGTATATGTTTTCTTTTTAAAATTTTAAGGATATTGATTAAAAATCATTAAGTAAAAGCTTATCAAATTATAGTTACTTTACCATCTAATTTCAATTTATTATCATCTTTGTTTTATCACGTGAAGTTGTGTGTTCTTGCCCCCAGATAATACGTATTTGAGAAATAATAACTTTATGCGTGGACTGATTAAGAACAGAACACGTTGCCCCTCTAAAGTGCTGCATAAGATATACAATAAAATGTAAAACCTGCGTACAGCATGGTTCAATCTTCTTAGACAGACTATCATGCAACCTTAACAACCACTAATCCAACTTTTAAACACCGTAGGATTATTGAATATGATAGACATGAAAGTCTTTCGATCGAAGTTTGAGAAAAATGACTGCTTATTTTCAATAAAGTGTTTAAGAGAGTCGAAGATTCGTTTTAGAAGAGTATAAAAAAAACTTTTTATAACGAGTAAAATAAATATATTATGACAGATGGATTAAAGTTATGGTTATGACAGTTATAATAGTTCTGTATATTCTATGACATAGTAAAAAAATATTATAATAGGTTAACGTATTTTTTGTCACTATTATAATATATTCAGTCTATTATGACAAACTTTCAATTATTAGTCATAATATGTCCAATATACTATGATATAGTTTGATTTACTTATCATAATATGTAAATTTTTAATGACGTAATTATTTTCATCTATAATAATATCTTTCATGTATTATGGTAGGTATTCGTTCACCTGTCATAATACATGTCATTTATAATTAACCTACTCTGACATACATTGTAATGTACGTTATGAAAATTTGTTTTTTTAAAGATTATGTACTTACATTTGATATACAATCAATTTTCTTGTTTTCTCATCTCATCCAATCAATTGACCTGAAAATCACATATTCAATTAAACAAAGAAAATGGAATTCATTTTATACATTAAATTGTCTAGTAATATTTACTACATTATTTTTACATAAAACTATATATTCAATCCAAATATTACATTAACCTACATATACTACTAAATTGTAACCAAGTTTCTACAATTTAGTAACACTTAAAATAAAAAGAAGCCTACTTGATTCTAATGTGTTCCATGTCTAGACCTTCCATTGAAGATGAATAATTAAAAATCTACAAATAAAATAATGGAGTTAAAACAATATTGTAATGAACAATTAGATAACTATTTAATTAGTTTTTTAATACCTTACTCAATGAATTAGTAATGTTGGTACAAATAATGGTGTGCATGTGTTTCATTACGTAATACTCACACTCATAGTTGCCTAATTGATGTCGAAACTACAAATTATATACAAATAATCAAGACTCATTCAAACCATGGACACACAAGATCAAATTATACTCTAGCTAGCCCTTGCATCATGTAGCTTTGATCAATTTTGCTAAACCAACAAAAAAGCAAATTCCACAAAACAAACAAAACAACAAATTCACATATAAATAGCAATCACAAAACACAAAACAAAGGTTAGGTGTCATTATTTGCATATTCTTCCTAGATACATATCTCCCTTGTGTTAGGACAAGCTCTTCTACAACATCTTTAGTTTTGAAGTTTAAACAAACAACATTAAATGAAGTAGTCTTGAGTATAGTCTTAGATTGTAAAACAATCAAAATAGTGAAATACAAACAAAAAACATGATCATAGTAGTCAAAACACTAAACGTTGCTTAGGAACACTAAGTATAGAATAAAAGGTTTCCATACAACAAGTCTATGGGAAAAACTGAGACTCAAGAGATGACAAAAATGAAAAAAATAAAGTAAAACAACATAAGAGCTAAAAACATTTAGTTCAAAAATATAAATAATAAAGCACTAGGAATCCAAAAAGTGTTTCGACAAGAAAAACTACAACATAAATAGGTAAGCACGACTTAAAGAAAACTACCAAGAACAAAGGGTTTTGTAAGAAGTATCTTTAAACGACCGCTCTAGGAAACACAACATTAGACAAGCCTCACTAAACGATAATCAAAATAATTCTAAGTATAGCTAGAAAATAGTAGAATTGAAAAGACATGTTTGGAAGAACAATTTAAAATCCAAAAACTCAAAAAGTGAAAATATTTTAAAATGCATATGATAAACAAGACACACGAGCAAACACATCAAAAAGAGTCTTGCAGTGTTAGATGATAATAAACTCTCAATATGTTTTAGTTGATAAATGTTTCAAATAGGTGCTCTCAGAAAGTGAGTTGAAAAGTCTCAAATGATGTGTTGGAAAACATCGTGTTAAACACGTTTGTTAGAAAAACCTAAACTGTTTACACGAGCTAGACGAACTCTCACAATAAAATGATGAGTTTGGTAAACACACCAAAAGGAAAAAATTTTCTTCAAAAGACATGATAAAAGACACCCCACTAAACACACTCTTGAAAAAAAAAGTAATTACACTAATTAGGAAAAACCTCATATTGGATAAATGATACCATATGCCAAACATACTTTCATTCAACGATGAAACCTTCATGAAACATTTAGTATTCTTAATAGAAAACTCAAACAATCAAATCTTAACTAAATGGGTTGATGAGCTAGACGAGCTAGGTTGATACAGGCTGACGAGTTCAATATTGTGGCCTAGTTTATCTTTTTCCTAATGTTTTATAATAATTTGTAAAAGTAGCATTTTATTTGATAGATTTACAAGTAAAATATATTTTATTCACTTCTTTATCTGATAAAGAGGAAGAAGAGGAAGAAGAAGAAGAAGAAAAAGAGGAAGAAGAGAAAAAAAAGGAGGAAGAAAAAGAATACAAAATCGTGATATTTATATGAAGAATTTTATTGAAAAAAAAATTGTTGATATTACCGACAAATATTTATCAATGGATACTTACTAACAAATTTAGGTTATTAGTAATTACCAAGTGTAAGTACCAACGGATTTTTGGTTGTCAGTAATTATCAACAAGTTTTCCTAGCTATCAGTTAAATTTATCAACAAACATTTTATCGATGGATTTTTGGATTATGTAAATGATTGGTAATTTTGCTTTATAAATCACTTTTTGTGATTATGATTACTTGTTGATATCTTCTGCTTCGATCAATAGATAAAATTGTGATTGAACAATTATGGTCACCTCTTATCGATTTCTCCTACTTTGATCAAGATTAAGATCATGATAAGATGATCATGATTGCTTCTTGTTAATTTCTTTTATTTTGATCAATGATTAAGATCGAGATAAGACAATTATGATTATCTCTTATTGATTATGAATTTCAAAATGCACTTTTATTTGCAACCTCCTTCATGCTTCATAAAGAGTCTTGCCAAAAAAACACTAAAATAAAAATGAAGATTGACCATGTTAAATGATTTTGGGATACTTCTTCATTAAGCGATTTTAATTGAAAAACTCTCTTCCTCAAAATTTCGCGTTTTCACGTCCTCAATAAGAATTTGTCTATCTTGACAATGAACCATCAAGTTTGTCCTTGACGAAAAATAATTGAACCATCGGGTTTGCCTTCCTCTTCTTCATCTCGTGACATTGTTTTTGTAGTTGTTGTCATTGATAGAATATCCTTTTATATATATAAAAGAAAACATAAATAACTATGATGCTGGATTAATTTTACCTTTTCCACATCGTTAAAATATTTTACCTAATGTATATAGATATTTTAATATTGTTTAAAATAATATAGATATTTTACTAGTAATATTAGTATCATATCAGCTCACCTGAACACTAACACTTCATATATATATATATATATATATATATATATATATATATTGTATGAGAAATCAGTGCACTAATAGTAATTGCTGTCGTAATGTGTTTTCACAAAAGTGATTGTTTTACACATGTAATCTTAATTCATAGTGTATCTATTATGATGTCCTATTTATTTACTGATAATGATAGAAAACGTTTCGAAAATAGAAAGCTTCCATAACGCAGTGCGACCACGTGTCACAAAATCATACTTATTCAATCGATTACTTTTAGATTTACCTATTCTAGAGTCACTTTCTCAATATTTTTTATTTGATTTTCTCTTGAGTCCCCTTTCCCTTCTAAATGATCAAATATCAAAGTTAACTTTATAATATTGTAATTTCAAAATATAGTATAAAACTATATAATAATCATCACATAATTAATATGATAGATCACTTAACAAAAAAGATAAGAAGTATAAAGTTATCTTTTATAGTTATCCAAAGAAAACCATAAACATAACTTTATATACAACGTATAATAGTATCAAAACTATTTACAATGCTGGTGTATCAAAATCCATCAAGAAACTATAAACTGTATAATAAAACCGTCTAAAACCACTACACATATGTATCCTCTCCGCCTAAAGCTTGCTCCATAGATATATCATCTAACTCTACTCACAACCACCAGATGATCATCGCCAAAGAAAATAGACAAAGAACAAACAACAAGAAAACATGCAAAAGAGTAAGCTAGTTGAAAAAAAATCATTCATAATATTACAATATAATGTACAAGTTCAAACACCACATAATATTGCTCGTGATACAAGGAATTTCTAGAATACCTACAAATCACCGATTGGTGATCATAAACAACCTTAGAACTATAAGGGAACTAAGAAACAAGGAAGAGATTCTTGATTCATGCAAAATGGAATCACCGTACATAATCAAGAACCCTGGAACCAAGGAGAAAAGGGTTTTTAACTTACTGACTCAAATTAAGAAATTGTTCGGTAGGAATGGTAACCCTCGACGCCAGGATCGCCTAGACACCTCCTGATCATCGAACAAATACTCCAAGTGTGAGAAAAGTTAGAGAGATGTGAGAGAAAAAGAAGATAATAGTGTTTTAAAGAGATAACAAGTATTTAGATAATGTGACGAGCTTTATAAAATTCTATTTATATTATAAAATTATTTTAAAATAAATTACTGAGTCTCATTATTTTAATACAACTATGTACTCTAATACTCTATTTTCTAGATCCTTACATAATAGGTTTATTTGTCTGAAGTTTTATTTTTCTCGAGATGCATAATCACTAGTGCAAAATTGGCTTTTAACGTTACCTATTAGATGTCTGTTAGAGGGGTACGCGACGTAACTTATTGACCGATGGCAATTTCGTAAACAAGTCAGGCTTATAGACGTCTGTTAGGTCGGGCCCGACGTCTATAATATATAGACGTCGGGGCCCTTAGCAATTAACGTCTATATGTTTGGCAGGTAGGTGAAAAGTCATTCATTTCCGTCCTGTAGACGTCAGTGCCCCTCCGGCCGACGTCTATAGTCTGACAGGTAGGTGAAAAGTTATTTTTTTCCACCATCTAAACGTCTGATCCCGCCACCTGACGTCTATATTCGATTATAGACGTCAGTACCATTCCCGACCGACGTCTATAGTTTGACAGGTATTTCAAAAGTTATTTCTTTCCCCATCTAGACATCTGAACGCACTATCCCGATGTCTTTAGTTGATTATAGACGTCGATCCCCACTACATCCAGCGTCTATATATACCACGAATATTATTTTTTAAATCGATTGGACGTCATATTAGTGAGGTCTCCGACATATATTCCATTATAGACGTCGGTCTCCTGGGCAACTGACGTCTCATTTCTTGTTAAATCAGTGATTGCGAGTCAGCAGTTTCACGCACTTCATCGTCTTCGCGTTTTCTCTCCGCAGCATTGCATTTTCAGGTGCGTATGATCTCTTTTGAGCCGTTTAAACTTGCTTTTAATCCGATTAAAGTAATATTTGATGTATTATGTTTCATTTGAACCGATTAAAATGAGCTTTCGTTGTGTTTTGTTGCAGTTTTTCTTGTGTCTTTGGGTAGTGTAATGCACCTTCTCCCTTTACTAGTTTCCTCGTAAGAAAAGCTTGCGTTTTTTTTGGATCTCTTATGGCATTTTAACTTAAAGCCGAACCTGGGTCCTTGCCTAGTTCCATTCCCACCGCCAAAGAAAAAGAATACGGTGACACCCACCGTATTCTTTTTCTTTGGTGGTCGGAATGGACCTAGAAAACGACCCAGGTTCGTCTTTGGGTTGAAATGCCATGAGAGATGCAAAAGATGCAATGTTTTCTTACGAAGAAACTAGCAAAGGAAGGAGGTGCTACTACGCTACCCAAAGACACGAGCAGAATTGCACTAAAACACAACGAACATTTCGTAGACGTCGGTCAATGTCATGTTCGACGTCTATAGTGCTCTCAGACGTCGGTTAGTGCCACATCTGACGTCTTTATAGTGCCCTTAGACGTCTGGTAGTTCCGTGTCTAACGTCTATAACAACCCGTAGACGTCAGTTAGTGTCATGGTTGACGTCTTTATAGACGTCGGTCATGTCAGTGAACCGACGTCTATAACAACGTCATACCTTCAAATAATCGACGTCCAATTAACGTCACCCACATAGATGTCGGGTCTGAATGTGACGTTAAAAGCAAAAAATAATAGACGTCTAAAGCTCTTTCTGCACTAATGAATATCTTTTATACCTTCTCAATTTTCTATATCGTTTTTCATATCTCATATCACTTCGCTCTTAAAGAAAATTTATCTCTAAGAACTTTGAAAGTTATTGAGTAAGAACTTTGAAACCAACTTAAAAAAGGTGACTTTTTAATAAATCAACTGGAACCGAGTTTCTAACATTTTACCAAACTTTTAGCATAATTCAAACTCTCTTAACTGGACATTTTCCCGATACTAAAGTGGAATACTCTATTACCATGTACGTGGAGAATGACAAAAATAAAATAAAATCGCCAACTTGAATTATTTTCACCTAAATTATTAATTTCATCTTTAAATGTATTACTTAATGCCAATAAATTTTAAAAAAATCTAATTTACTTCTCATATATAGTTTTTTAATAAATCTCCGATATTATATCTTAATGATAAAATAATTTCTTATTTACTATTCAATTATACTTAAAAACGTATTTAACGAAAAATAGTTCCCCAATTTCTTTTCAAATGTACAACGTGGAGAGAGTGAAGATAAGTACCGAATTTTTTTGTACTTATCTTTTTATTTTGGTACATACCCATATTTGAAAATTTGGTTGAAAGAATATTTTTCTAAAAAGAATAAAAATAATATATTTTGTTTAATAGATTTGGGTTCACCGGATGGACTAGTGGATCCTGAAATTGGTGTTGAGATTCATCCACTATGACTAATAAAGTTTCCGTAGCGTGTTCTACTACTTCTGTTCTTAGTCTCTGCTGTTCTTAGTGCATATGAGACAATTTAGTTAACACATAATTTTAGTGTGTTGTTGCAAACTGTCAAAAATAACATTGGATGCGACAAAAACTTATCCATTTTGTATAACCTTTTCCTAAATAAACTTTTTAATATAAAAATAATTTCAATGAAGTAAGATTAGAGAAAATTATTTTACAACAAGTTTTTATTATATAAATTTTGTAATTATTCGAGTACATATTATATTAAATTAATTTAATTTTCTATCATGACTTAAATTTAACAAATCAAATGATTATATTATTTTTGAACAAAACTTCTGGGAGTAGAGTGTTGCATGTGGCTAGATTCAAGTGGTGGTTTGGATGTTTTTATGACTGAAATCGAATTTCTTTAAAGATGATTCACACGTAAGGGCTTTCTCTAATGCTCAAGACATTAAGATGATAATATGATTTAAATTAGTAGAGGAGTGAATACCAATTATAATTGTACTTCATGAAAAAATATAATGCCTGTTTATAAGCTTTTCAGATAGTTTGTAATCGTGTTTGCAAGTGAATTACTCGTTGGTTGGCATGTAGGTGATTGTCTTTGATTGTGTTGAACTTGGTGTTAACTTGTATATTACGTATACGATGTGTGCGAAAAAACTCGTTATATTAGCCGGACATGCTTAAATGTCATCTTAGGCAAGTTTTATGCTATTGACTTAGGCACGCTTGCGTGCTGCTAAAGTAAACTTTAACTTGTGTTACCAACTTAGGTGGGCCCGTGTGCTACTCAGGAAGACTTTAACTCGTGCTACCGACTTAGGTAGGCCCATATACTGTAAGAGCAACCTTTAATTTGTGCTACTGTCTTAGGTAGGTTCGTGTGTTGTTGATGCTGGCTCTAACTTGTGCTATCGACTTAGGTAGACTTGTGTTTTGCCGAAGTAGCCTTTAACTTGTGCTACAAAATTAGGTAGGCCCATGTGTTGTCAAAGCAGGTTTTAACTCATGCTAATGACTTAAGTAAGCTTTGCATGTGTTGTTGTCTTAGGCAAGCTTTGCATCTGTTGTTGTTTTAGGCAGACTTTGCATGTTTTGTCGTCTTAGGCATGCTTTGTATGTGTTGTCATCTTAGGTAGACTTTGTATGTGTTGTTGTCTTAGGTAGACTTTGTATGTGATATCGTCATAAGAAAGCTTTCTATGTGTTTCCATCTTAGGCAAGTTTTCTGATAACGGATGTTTGTACTTGTGAGTCTATAAGAGGAGCCTAAGGAAGGAAATTTCCCTCGCACTTGTTGTCTTATTCTCCCTTGTAAGTCTTTTTGTCCTTTAACTTTCTTTGCTTTAACTTTCTTTCATTATGGTTATTTTTTATAAAGTTATGCAACTATGATTATAGATTTGGAACCGCTAGCTGCAATTAATGTTAGCATAAAGAAGCATAAATGAATAACAAAACAGATAAGGTCAGATAAAAGATCTCAAGTAAACAAAGTTTTTCGAAATCAAATGTTTGCTTTGTCTCTTGGAAGAAAGAGAAGAGGTGATTCTGAAGAGAGGGGTGTGGGAAAGAGAGAAAATGTTGGAGGCCTCAACGGAAATGGGAGATCTGTTGGGCCTTCAATGGATACCGAGATTCGTCAACGGATATGGGTATTCGTTGAAGGCCTAATAGATCCTCCATTTTCGTTGGCCATCTGTATTGATTTTATTTTTTGTTTTTCAATTTTTTTTTGTTAGATTTATTTAACAAATATTATATTTAGAATATAAATTTTGTAATTGATTTAATTTATTTTAGAAAATTGTTTTGTTAAAAGAAGTAAAAAAAAATGGTTGAAGGCTTCAACGGAAATGGGAGATCTGTTGGGCCTTCAACGGGTACCAATATTCGTTGACGGATATGGACATCTGTTGAAGGCCCAATGAAACTCCTATTTCCGTTGAGGCCTTCAACCATGGTTGTTTAATTTTGACTGAAGGGTATTTGTGGAATGTGGTGGTGTAAGAAGAAACATGTAGTGGTGCAAAAGAATTAAAAGATAAGACCTGAGTGTGTAAAAACCAGAGAGAAAGAGCAAAGAAATTGAATTGGCCAAAGTTAAATGCACAATGCACTGAGTTCTAGATTCCTTACTTCTCTTTCAGTTTCTATTTCCATTTAGCCTTGTGTTTTGTGACCTTTCATACCATCTCATTACAAGCCATTAAGACCTATTGATCTAGATGAAGTCAAGAGCTGGGCATTGTCACTTAGACTCTTTTCTAAATTAAGAGTTGAGGTTAGCATGGCATGAGTGAGTGAGACAGGACACCTCTAAACAATTGAGTGAATCTGAGTGCAAATACTTGTTCCTGTGAGGCTGAAACTGAATTATACTTATCTAAGTGTGTTCATTGCTGAAATTGGTTGAATTTGGTTGTTTCTGAAATGCTGGGATTGCTGAAACTGAGGTTTGAAGTTGAGAATTATGATTGTGCAGTTCTCTTTGATGAAATAGCTGTGAAATGATTGAAATTGCAAAATTGGATCAAGTTGTGAATAAGTCTTGTGAAACTTGTGTTCTGTTGAGTCTTTTCATTTATAGAATTGAGTCTTTCCTTTTTCTTTTGCTTTTTAGTTTGTCCCTGCCCAATAGGGTTGTTCTTTAAGTGTGGGGGTGTGATAACTCTCTATTTTTACAATTTTATTTGTGTTTAGAAGTCTAGGTTAATGTATTTTAGTCTTTAATTGTTTATAATTAGGATAGATTTAGGTTTTTCTTTAAATTCTTTAGTTTTATAAA
The DNA here is from genome assembly GCA_027742785.1 of Vigna reflexopilosa. Classification (NCBI taxonomy): domain Eukaryota; kingdom Viridiplantae; phylum Streptophyta; class Magnoliopsida; order Fabales; family Fabaceae; genus Vigna; species Vigna reflexopilosa. Next base: position 19,645,240 of record CM050914.1, read on the forward strand.
ATTTTAGTTAAAAATAGATTTTTAGATGTAATTTTTAGTCTTTGTCAATAATTAGAAAATTTATATATTTTTTTAGAAAATATAATAAAAAATTTTCTTTTTAATTGTTAGATGTCTTTTTCTTTTCTTTAATTTGGTATTGATTTTTTTTCCTTTGATGCAGATATGAAAAAAAAGAAAAAAAATGGGTTGCTGCCAATATATTGGGCCGATACTCCTGAAATAAATTGGGTCTATTGATTAATTGATGTTGTGCGTTTTGAATGAGCATTACTGCAACATTTGGGGGGTCTAGTTCAGAGCTTCGTTTGTAGAAAGGAAAAGCACATCATGGGCCGCTGATAATCTGGTTGCTGATGTTGACTGAATAAAGCTTTAGGCCGGTGGATTGGGCTCCGATTAGTGAAGTTGCTGTGTTGAAAAAGAATTGGAGCGCTGAGAATGGATTGGCTGCTAATTGGAAGCAATGGGCTGAGCTCACTTAATCAAAACGCAACAGTTGACTTAGTGAAACAGTGAGTTTAGTGGAGAGGCGCTGCTGCCTTCTACAGAGAGACACTTAGATACTTTTGAGTTTATGTTTTTAGAGTAGATAGAGCGAACGCGATTTCTAGGGTTTTATCGCGTTTTCGGTAGACTCGAGTTCTTGCGCTCTCGCTCGCTTTTGTTCGGTACATTTTTGTTTGTTCATTGTTCTTTGTTAATAATACTTCCATTCTTGATGTTTTTAGATGTTGAGTGTGTGATAATTCTATTGTTTTAATTCTTTTCAATGTTTTCGTATTCTTGTGTGAGTATGTGAATATTTTGATTTGAAAATTAATTGAACTTGAAAATCTACACTTCTATAATTCCTTTTTGGAGTTAAACGACCTCGAAGTGGGCGTGAATTCACGAGAGGTCTTCTCGAGTTAGATAGAAGTTCAATAAACAAAAAATTATTCTAATTGTTTTAGTTTTGTCTGTGAGTGTTAATTAGAATATGTTTAATTCTGTTTCAGTTTAAAGTTGGTAAAAAAATCATAAAATTGAATTGAATCTGTTTTGTTTTGGGAAATCATTTGATTGTTATTCATTTTAAGTTCTATATTAGAACTTGAGACCCCGAGGTGGGCAATTTATGAATGGGATGTCTTCCTGTATAATAACAAATCAATTGATACGCCTTTTCAAGCAAATTTAGTTCAGCTTTGTGACTTTTATCCAACAACTTTGTTCTGTTTAGTAGTTTAGGTTATGTTCTGTTTGTAAAGATTAAAATTAGTTCTAATTCATGAGTTTCTCACCTGATTCTTTGCTTTAATAATTAGTTCTAGGTGTTTCTTGTTGACTTTTCTTTACTATAGATTTCACAATTTTGTTTGCAACATTAAATTTCAATTACCTTTGACATGTACATATTCATTTCGCTTTTAGGATTTGTTTAGCTTTTAATTTCCAATTTGATTTGCATATCCAGATTCATTAGTTTTAGATTATTTTCTTTGCATAGTTTCTGTTGTTGTTTCTGTCATAGGTAGTTTAGAGTTCTAGTTTCTTTTCTTTCATTTCAATTCAATTTCTTTTTTATTTTAAACAGTTTATAGATTTTAGATTCTCTTTTATTTTTAATTTCATTCATTCATTTTAAATGTCCCCACCTAGTTTAGATAGTTAATAAATAATACAAGACCTAACTTTACATTTTCTAAACTTAATTTATACTGAGTCTGCGGATTAATCCCCTCGTTGTCCTGTACTACATTAGTGGAGACTAAGTCATGCACTTCCTTCACTCTCCCTTCATCACATATTATAACAATTAAACATAGCAATACCTTTTCCTACTTTTCTCTTGCCTTGGACCCCACATCTTATAAACAATTAGTTTCTCTCTCTCACCATGATTCCTTTCACAAACCAACTACAACCATTGTTTCTACTCTAAATCCTTATTCCCAAATATATATATATATATATATATATATATATAAACCTTTGCATGCACAAAATTAACGTCCCAATATTTCTCAACTTAAGTTGAACTTGTTAAGATAAACTTAAATTCTAGGGAATCATTAAAATCTTATTTTATTAGTTTTGAGTCTAGTAATATTTAGTTTGATTTTAATAGAGATAAAATATGGATAGGTAGTTTTGATCTTTCCATTTATTTAGGAGAGTATTATTTTATTTTATTGATATAAGATAGAGATAAATTTAATAGATTTTATTTTGTGTCTGTTGATATTTTATTGTCATTTTTTATTAAGTGTTTTCCTATGTTTTTCTACATTTGGGGATTCTGGTCCTAGGTTGTGTTTGTTTGGGGTTTAGGCTTTAAGTCTTGTGCTCTTACCCCAAGTTATTTTCTTATTATTACTCTATTTTAATGTTATTTGATTAAACTTCAAAACATGGGAGTGTTTGGTTGTATAGACGATTTTATCTATAACACATTTCATATTCTTGAATTAACGAGTTCTTCCTAACACGCTTCACATCATTTGTTCCTTCATGGGTTACCCTTAAAATTTCTCACATTTCCTAAACAATCAAATGGCCAATATATATTGTAAAACTCATCAAGGGTTAAGGTTGATGAAATTATATTTCTAACCCTAACATCATATTGAGTCCTTCTATTTTTATCTGTAATCTAGTGCGAAAAAGGCTTTTGTTCCTACACACTATTAACAGTGATAATAGAAACAAAATGACCATTTATAATAGAATCCCAAATGCCTCTATCAACAAATACTAAAAATATTTGTATTCTTACTTTCTAAAAAAGATAATTTTCCGCAACAAACAAATGAGGTTGTTAATTGAAGTGTTATTTCATTGGTAAGTGTACCAAATCATTCAAGTAATATAAAATGGTAAGACCAAGTATCGTTTCCCAAGAGACTCATGTAATACTAGTTAATTGCACTATTAACAACTCATAGACTCAAGAACAACATATCAATTGAAAAACAAGTGCAAAAAAAGATAAAATTTCAATTATACAAGTTTGGACTTTGGTGTTTGAATACACTTAAGAATGGAATAGACTAGAAATGATATGAAATGACATTGCTAAGGTTAGGTTGCACCAATTCACTCTTGTGCATACTCAATTTCATCTCCTCTCCATCAAATTACTAAAGTCAATCCACAAAATTTCTCTAGTCATAATCTCTTAGGTGAAAGAGCCTAGCTTTTACCTATTAACTATCAAGCCCTAGATTAATTAACAAGCAAAACCCACATTAATGAACTAGGATCTAAGACAACATGTGTTTCATCTTCCATCCCTAGAAACAATGAACCACAAGGACTCTTGTTTTGGTTCTAGGTTTTATCTTACGTCCCCATAACCCATGAAACTCCAAAATCAAGTCATGAACGTCCCCATTACATGCAAGTTTTAAGATTGGAAACAAGAATACTAGAAATTGATAGAAAAGGCACACACACAATATATATATATATATATATATATATATATATATATATATATATATATATATATATATATATATATTCAAATCATTCAACAATTACACAAGATTCAAAAGCTACAACTAACCTTGACAAGATGGGTTTAGCTCTCAATTTCCATGGAGAGCCTTTAAGCTTACAAAATGGCCATGGAAGAAGAAGAAGAACTCAAAAAGGAAGAAGGGAATGTTCCCACAAACCTTAGCAGCCCTCAAAGCTCTCCTCTAAGTGAAATTGCACCTCCAAACCACCAAAGACGCAAACCCCTTCGCATTTTAGGGTTAAATAAGCTAAATCTGCCACATTAGTGAAAGTGGTGCTTAGTGCCCTTGGAGGGGTGCCTGAGCACAAGATTCTGGCAGCAAATGGCACCTGCGCGCCCCTGGAGGGGTGCCCGCACGCGAGATTCGGGCAACATTGCTTTTTTCTCCCATTTTGTGCAGATTTGCTTCATCTTATGGTTGGTTCAACTCTATACATTGTTGGAGGTTCTTCCAAGCACAATATTAGCTACAAAATAATGGGATTAGTGATGAATTTATATCACTGTAGCCCAAAATATAAATAAACATTGAAACAAGATAAAAGAGAGGATTTAAGTAAGTCATAAGCTAAGAAAAAGTTGATTTTGTCTGTAAAATGAACCTCAGATAATGGTAAGAATTACCGTTATCGTGAAACACCCTCAACAAATGTTTGATTTTTTGCAACCATTTTCAAAAAATTTGAATGACTATTAAAGCAAGCTCTAATACCATTTGTTAGAATTGTGTTGTGGAATAATTGTGTTTAGACAAAACCAAGAGGGGGTGAAATTGTTTCTTTAATAAAATTGTGCTTTTAATTTTTTTTTCATTTTTATAAATTGAATTTACAATTAAAATTGATTCCTTTTAAATAATAACAAGAAAAATAAAACGTAGAGAAATTTGCTTAAGTAATTTTGTATTGGTTTGAATAAAAAAGAACTTATGTCTAGTTTTTAATGTCTCTATAGAGGGATTAACCAATCACTAAAATAAACCATAACTTATAATCACGGATAACTTATAATCACGGATAAGAGATTTTAAGTTTAGAAAACACCTCTCTTAAAGACACAAGAGATAAATAAGGAATGAAATACCTCATTTGAGTCCTACAAAAAGATGAAGATACATCTCTTGAATTAACACAAGAGGTGAAGAAACACCTTTCCCAAACTTACAAAAAATGAACAACTCCTTTAAATCACACAAAGGATAACAAATCTCCTAATAACAATATCAACACTCAATTACACAAGAACTCACTTGATGAAATTTATCACTTTATCCATACTAGATTTTTTAAAGCCTTTCCACACCGAGTTTTTAAGTACTAATAATTCTCTAACTTTTTTGTTTCTTCTTAAAAGAAAGCCTACCATTTTATTTTAAAAGTCATTTTCGAAATTAAGTCTAGAAACTAAATAATCAAATCACAATTACCCTGAAACACAAACTTTTCTAAATATATTTTCTTTATATTATAATTAATTATCATAGATGAATAATCAATTATCACATAAACTTTTATAAAAAATTGAATTTCATTTAGATAATAAATTATTATTATAGATATAAATGAAAAGTAAATTTTTTTCTAAATATTTATATTTTGACTTCGATGTACTAATTTAAATAAAATATACAAATTACTTATACTTCTTTTTATTTATATTTATATTTATATTATATTAACATTACAGGCAAATATATTAATAATCAGTATATTTTTATCTATGTATTTTTCATCTTAAATTAATATTTTCTCAAATATTTTATATTATATGGAAAAGTTTTGAGAAATTTTAAATATGTAATTAAGTTATTTGTTTTTCTTTATTATATTATTTTTTAAACAAATTAAAAAGGATCAATTTTACTATATTAAAGTATAAAACAATGATTGTTATTTGTTAAAGATAGAAGAACAGTAAATGTTTAAACGGGTGTAACTACATTTCATTGAAAAAATGAAAGACATACTTATTTTAAAATTAGAAAAGAAAATGATACTGAGATTGGGCTGCCCAAGTAAGTGTAATGTTTTCCCAATTTTTTTCACAAAAAATATAAATTTTTTGTAGAGCGTGTTTAAGCCCAAACAAAATATATTATTAAAAATACAACATTGATTTGTGAAAACACATAAGGCCTCCTCATCCACAAGCTGACACCCAGAAGATAGCACATATAGTACTGTCTCACATTCAGAAGACTCTTCCTCCTCCGTCTGTAAGCATCATTCCTCATTTCTCTTGCCATATATACTTGTGTTGATTTTCCCCTCTGTTAAATAATAATCTTAATCTTAATTTATCATTAATGTATATTATTATTATAAATGCCAGAATGTATATTCAGTTTCCAGATTCAGACTTTCATTTCTGAAGTCATTCACTGCTAAACACTTTTCCAATTAATCATACTACCTGATTTGCCTTTTCTAATAACCTGCCACCATGGCGGCCGTCGGAGCCTGTCCCTTTCCTACTGTGCTCTTCAGCCCTTGGTCAGTTGGAAAACTGAACTCCAACCAGATCTCGACTGTGACTCCACGCCTCGCCGTATCGGCAGACCAGATTCTAGCATCTACAGCAGAAAGCCTCGGTGCGGTGGAGAAAGATAAGAACGTTCTAGAAGAGAAGGAAAAGCTACCGATAAACGGTTGGAACGAATATTTGGAACAATCAAAGGAATTGATCAAACCAGACTATGGACCGCCACGGTGGTTTTCGCCGTTGGAATGCGCATCCGGTTTGGACAATTCTCCTCTTCTGCTCTTTTTGCCAGGTCAGTATTTTTCTCTCTCTTAAATATTTTACTATTTTCTCTTTTAGTATTTTTTTTCTCTTGGGTTTGAATTGTTTTTACTTGTCTGTTTGGTTTAATTAGATGTGTTTTGCTTTTTGCCCCTCACTTTTTAGTTGCGCTCCACTTTTGCTTTGCAAGTTTGCTTTTTTAAATAGCACATTTTGTCACACAATCGCAATTTTGTCACGTGTGTGTGTCGGTTTTTTAGGAATTGAAAAAGATATGAAAAACAAAATCTATTTGATGTTGAGTGTTTGGAATGGGGATTAAACTAAGATGGTGGTTACCTTTTTAGTTTTAACAAAATAAAATAAAATGAAAGTTTGCAGTAATTACAATATTTATTAGAAAGGTACAATCTTTTAAATATAAATAAAACAATAATTCTTAAAATAATTATATATTAAAATAATAATTATAAAATTATTTGAATCCAATTTGGAGAAACAATGTAAAGAATAAAATATTTACTTTAATAATATATGTAGAATGAAATATTTACTCATAAAATTATTTAATAATATTCATAGGATTAATTATGACATTTTTATGGTAAAATTATTAGATAAATAATATTTTTATTATATATTTATTATATAATTGAAGTAGAATTTAATCATTTGAAATTCATAATCCCCCCAAATGGTTTGGATGCCTGAGTAAAACCGTGCCTGAGTAATAGATAGGTAGGATTAAATTTTTTTTAGTTTTTTTAAACATAGATTGAATTGAACTCGGTACATTAATTAACTGATCAAACAGATGAATTGGATTGAAAATCTGTTGATCAGTAATCTATTTATTAACAACATTATATTGAATTTTTTGCAATTTTTTTATAAGTCTTTTATTATAATTATTTATTATTTTTAATTATATAGATTTCTAATTTCATCGTTTTAAATATTAAAATGTTATATTGAATGATTTAAAAGTTTAATTTACTTTTTTTTAAACTATATATTTTAAATTTTAATTTTTAACTATTATTTTTATAATAATATTTAAATAATTAGATGAATGTTTTATTTTTTTTTATTGTAAAAAGCTAAATTGAGTTAATTTATTTTTATTGTTATTATAATAAAATATATAAAATAAATTATAAAAAGAAATCAATTTACCAATCTATCAATTTCCGCTAATCTATCAACTTGTAGAAGGTTGATTCAGGTTATAAAATTTTTGTTTTACTAAATTTTTAGCTCAACCTGTGCAATTTGAATAAGAAGGGTAGTTTTCATAAAAATGTATTTAAGTTGACATAGATGGTTGGGTATGTATATCTTATATACATGTTTTTAAACACAGAGGAAACGGAGGATATTAATTATGACCTAGTTTACTTTTTATATTTTGTAAAGATAATTGCTCACTTTAATTCTAGATTTTCCTTTTATGGACCTGTCCTCTAACACTTCTGGAAACACCATTCCGAAAGCATATTAATGGACTCTGACTTTTGGTAAACTGAACTTTACCATTACAAAACACCACCGTCCACACGAGCTCCATTATCCATTGCCAACCTCGGTGGCTTCGAAACACCATCACAAGTTGCACCACCTAGCTGGAATAATTCCCTTCCAAGTTTCAGTTACTGGCACAACACAACCTTTAATGGAAGACAACGTTTTAAATAAAAATTAGACGGGTAAAACTGGAACTACACAATTTTGTTTTTTATAGATTGTGTAAGGACAACATAGCTCCTTGCAATTTGTGATAAGGTTTTACTTTTCTGAGTAGCTTCTGCTGTTCCTCTGTTTCATATTAAACAAAGGTAACATGGTCTGACCAAGACCTCAAAGACTGGACAAAAATAAATATAACCTCGAAAGGTGTACATGAAGGGATGTAAGACTAAATCACTTGTTCACTCTTCCTGAATTAAGTTAAAGGGGAATTAACTCCCTTCGATTAGGTTTATGATGATTGAAAAACTTTACTACTTTAAGTAGGTTGAGTTATTGCATTTTAAAATACAAAAGATTTATATATTTTACAAAATTTTAATTAGAAATGATAATTTCAAATGTCAAATGGACTATAAATAATTTTTATAATAACCCAAAAGGTTAAAGATGACATGAGAGAACACTATATAATTTAAATTAAAAGAACGTGTCAACCCCTGTAAGTATAGGTGGAGCTCATTTATATTTGAAAAATTATAAAATCCTGTTTAATTCTAAAATCATGTTGTAAAATTCAACTTACGAATTTTTTAAATTTATGTAAATATTTTGAAAAACTGTCTTCAATGTAAAAATACTTCACTTTTAGCTCCTTTTATCTTACTAAAAAATGACCATGTTAAGGCCTAAATTTCATGAGGTGTACCTAAGTAAGTGACGGACTCCTTGACATTAGGATGAAAGAAAAGAAAATATGATGAAAAATACCTGTGAAGATGCAACGTGTGACCTGGTTTCTTTATTTATTTTTGATTTTGTGTAAACTGCTGCCTCTACCTAATTGCAAATCATGTCGTCTTTTTGTCTGCACCAATAGTTTATTTTGGCTATTTCTTAATTGAAAGTCTTGTGGTCAATGAAATTATAAAATTTACTGCTGTAACATGATTTCTTTCAGTTATACTGTTTACAACTTTTCCTTTGAAATAGTAAGGGAGGATTAACCTTGACATTTGAAATGTGTTTACACTTCTCATTTATCTTAATTATATAAATTGTTTTATCCTTAAATTATTCAAATTTCTTTCACTTTGTTCTCTAACAAAAGAAAAAAAAAGGAATTGAATTTGCATAGTATAAAAAGTTTGGATTAGCTCTTGTAATTATAAATATAAGAGTGTAATTTTTCTAATTTTTATAAAATTACTGTTAATAATTTATGAACATAATTTGAAGCTATTTAGTAAGTTTTAGCTTTTTTTGGAAAATTGTTATCCAACTATCTATTTTATGTTTAAAAATATTACTAAAATCACAGACATAGTTAATTTTTTTTGTAGTATGTAACTTATTTTCAATTTTCAATCTATGCTTCTATATCTAATTTAGCTCTTATTTTCCTTGTGTAATTATCTTTTGTTCTAGTCCTTCTCTCATGGTTTATTTTATTTTCACTTCTAGTCTTTGTGGGTGTAATACTGTATTAGAATTTATGTCATCCATAGTAGAGATTATGATAATAAGCTATTAAGCTCTCAAACACCATTTTGAATCATTCCAATAAAGTTCATTGAACCTATCAAGTTCTCCGTGTATGCATGTGTTACAAAAGCTAGTGCTTAATATTATAAGTTATTTAGTGATTGCACTATCGCTTCAAAAGAAATAATGTGTTTTATGTTTTAATATTTATCTATCAAACATCTAATAATTTATAATTATAGTTCTTATTTTTCGGATTGAGAAGTGTCATGATTTGATATTTTTTTTACAGAATTATTTGATATATTTTATTATTTAATATATATATATATACATATATATATATATATATATATACATATATATATATATATATATATATATACATATATATATATATGTACATATACATGTATATACATATATATACATATACATGTATATGTATATACATATACATATACATGTATATGTATATGTATATACATATACATGTATATGTATATGTATATACATATACATGTATATGTATATGTATATACATATATATATATATATATATATATATATATATATATAATGAGATATAACTATATTTTATGCACATTTTATGTCCATGTGTTCATGTCATGATTTCATACAAGGTTACTCAAACTTGTGTAAAGCATTCCAATTTTTTCAGGGATAGATGGGGTGGGACTTGGACTTATTTCACATCATCAGAAGCTGGGAAGGTTTGTGCTCATTTAATGTTAGGCCTAATTGCACGCACCAAATTGTCATTTTAGGAATTCACTTTTTAGGTGATAAGATGAATTTGAAGGAAAAGGTTATTAATTGATATGAGAGAAATACTCTTTTCGTTTCTTTTTCTTCAATGAAGGATTTTTGATATATGGTGCTTGCATATTCCGGTCGCGGATCGAACATCATTTACAGGTACACTGTTTTCCTCTGTACCTCATTATACTATTTCGTGCTCTAATTGAACTCTCTGCTCTAACCATAAGTTTTTTCTGCTGTTTCTGCCCTACTTTCAGAAGATGCTAGAGAGTATGTTGATTGTGTTGAAAATATGTCTCTTCTTATGTTTTTAGAAATTCTTTGAATGATGTATTATAATTTATGTTATGTATACTTCCCTCTTGCAGACATTGTGAAAATAGTTGAGAGAACAGTTAAGTCAGAATATCAACGGTCACCTAACAGACCCATATATATTGTTGGAGAATCTTTAGGAGCATGCGTTGCGCTGGCTATTGCAGCTCTTAATCCTGATATTGATCTTGTACTAATTTTGGCAAACCCAGGTAGCTTTAATTAACGTAGATAAGGTTTATTCTCTTGGATTTTATTTTTCAGCACCATAAACATGAGTTCAAGAAAGATTTTAACTTCAGAGAATCTCTAGTAGCCGCTATGAACTACTAATTCACTGTTCTATAAGTACTAAAGATGGACAAAACTTGATCTCACCTTCCCCACCCAATTTGGCAGCTACTTCATTCAGCAGGTCAAACTTGCAACTTCTAACACCATTATTGGAAGCTTTACCTGATCCACTCTCCCCTGGCCTGCCTAACATTGTCAGATCGATGGCAGGTTTGTCTATCTTGTTATGAAGGCTGTGCTTTTTTCTTTCTTTATGCACTATTTTCCAATGATTAATGTCTTGAAATACTTGCGTCGTTGTGCAAGCCAACAGAATCTGTGTATCCTTATTTTAAGAAAATAAATCTTTTTTTGTGCAGCTTCTAAGAAAACTTTTGAAAAATACGCTATTTTTTTCCCTCTGATAAAAGCTCCCCTAAACATGGACTACATGTAAGACAATGCACTATATATAAGATAATAAATGCTATAAGAAAAAGAAACTACTCTTGAAACAAAACCTGATGCTGGGAACCTATGAAAGATTCCATTTGTAGGTTGTTTATATTATCAGACAGTTGTTTAAGTCTCAGCTGTGAGTAATTTTTGCATAGTCAGTTATAGGTTTGTGGTTTCTTCAATGATTCAAATCGTAAACATAATTCCATTCTTATGTTTTTCTTCTCGAAATTTTCAATGAGAAATATCAATGCGTTTCGTGTCATTTACGTATAATTTCGTATTATTTCCATGTATCTTTTGTAGCATCTGTGTTCCGTTGTTTTATGTCCGACAATATTTTCGGTGGATCTACTTACATTTTCGTCCTTGACCATATAAATGTTTCAGGTCTTTGAATCTTTGTCATTTCCCCCCTTCTACCCCTTTCATGATTTGATATTTAATTGGTGCCTAGTAAAACGGGATTTTCCCATTTTTGTTGCTTATGCTTATTTTCCCTGAATTTTCCTGAGTTCATTAGATAATTAAAATATTAAATCATCAGGTACTTGCATCAATTTCATAAGGTACTTATGCTATGTTTTCTAGTTATTGATCCTTACATACTGAAAATATCTATTATAATTCATGGATCAAGACCGATATGCTACCTTTCTTTTACCAAAGAAAGTGATGCCATTTTCCATTTATGTCATCAACATTTCTTGTAAAATTAGGTGAATCTCTGAAGAGGGTGTTGGATAATGTGGTCCAAGGGCTTCCTCTACAAAATACGACTGAAAAGCTAGTGAAGGATTTAACTACTTTCTCATTATCTTTGCCTGTAAGGTTCATTTGGTTTCGTTCAAAAAATAGAATTCTTTTTTGGTGCTTTTCGTTTATGCTTTGAATAAGTAAGCACTATGAGAAAAAAAGGACAAATTGGCAATGCATGAGGCATATTCTAGAAGAAATATGAAATGAAAATTGGATAGCTTATTTTGTTTCTTTCTTGCAAACAAACTTCTTAAAAGTGGAATATGCTGGACTTTTGAAGGGCGTGGATTGACATGACTGAATTTTCTTTACTTTAGCCTCTTGCCGTTAAGGTTGGTTTTTGAGCTTTCTCATCATTTACCTTTAATATTGAAAATCTTTTATTGATTAATTCTCAGGTTCTTGCTGACATATTACCAAAAGAAACACTTGAGTGGAAACTACAGATGCTTAAGTCAGCTTCTGCTTACGCCCAATCACGCCTTTATGCTATCAAAGCTCAGACTTTGATTCTTTGCAGGTTCATTCTCTTTGCCATTGTGCATACTTTGATTATGAAAACATGGAATAATAAGTGTTTCATTAATTTGGTTAAAAAAGTATTTCATTAACTTTTCAAATCCCACTGGAGGTGAATTACATCATACAGTTGGACTTCAATGTAGGAAATCTGTAAAGGGAACAATCTCATAATCTATAAACCAGATCCTGATCAGTTGCTATGGGTTAACTTAGAGAACAAATGAAAGATAAAAGCTTAAATGGTCAAAATAAATGTTTTTATCTGAAAACAAAATTAAATTATCATGAACCTAGTGGGATTTCCCATTACTAATAGCAATTCTTTCTATCTAATTTGTGCTCTTGTTGAATTGAATAATGAATTTCCTGAGTGGATGGTAACTGTATGAAGTGAATTGAATTTGAATAATTAATCTCACTGAATTTCCTGACTGAATTGAATAATTAATCCCACTGAATATCTGATGTACCCAGCATATTTTCAAGTGTATGAAGTGAAACTTACTTTGTGATATGCCCTTCTAGTGGAAATGATCAGTTACTACCTAGTCATCAGGAAGGGGAAAGATTACTCAATTTACTGCCTAAAGCTAAATGCGAGCTTCGTAAATTTGATGACAGTGGCCATTTCCTATTCCTGGTATGGATTTCTCCATTTATACATTTCTTCAAGCCTGTGTGCTTGTCTTTGCATTTAGGCATGCATCAGGATTCTTTACATCTGGTGGGAGAAAAACGATATCAAACCCTAATATTTAACTGTGTCCACTGCTAGCAGGAAGGTAGCGTTGACCTGGTAACGGTAATCAAGGGCACTTCATACTACCGCCGTGGCAAGTATCATGACTATGCATCAGATTTTATACCGCCAACACCTGATGAAGCCAGAAAAATAATAGAATCGAACAGGTAAAAGCAAGAGGATTAATTTGATCATACAAACCATCAATTAAGAACCACAAGAGACTTAGTATATATTGTAAAGATAGTAGATTGAAAGGAGAGATCAGCCATGATCCGTTGCTAGATAAGTAGATATGTCTCTTTTTGTGAATATCCATAACTATATATGTGTATCTATCTTTCTATCTCTCTCTCTCTCTCTCTCTCTCTCTCTCTATCTATATATATATATATATATATATATATATATTATCTGGCAATTTAGCTTTTCTCGGTTTGATTATCTGATTGTAGTGTAACCAAACTAGTTATAACCTTGACACGTTTCACTTTTAATGCTTCCAGTTTGTTTAACCTTGTCGCAAGTGCTGTAATGCTCTCAACCTTGGAGGACGGGACGATTGTAAAAGGCCTTGCTGGAATTCCCTTAGAGGGGCCTGTTTTGTTTGTTGGGTACCACATGCTCCTGGGATTAGAAAAAATTCCCCTGGTTTCTCGAATTTTTTTGGAAAGAAATATACTTATACGTGGGATAGCTCATCCCATGATGTTTATGAGATCTAAAACTGGAAAAATGCCAGAGATATCTTCTTATGACAACTTCAGAATTATGGGTGCTGTCCCTGTAGCACCAGCTAACTTCTTCAAGCTTTTTTCTTCTAAAGCCCATATGCTATTATATCCTGGAGGGATGCGCGAGGCTCTTCATAGGAAGGTAAAGCCTTTTATCTTTCACATGGAACTAGTATTTACTCGTTTGACTACTTCTAAGGTCTTTAACTTGTTTATACCATTTGGGACATGAATGCAAAATACCAGGCCATATATTTTTGAAGGTGCATATGAAACTTGCACGAATTATCAGATGTCACTGTATTCATTTAAGTAAAAAAAGAGAAAAGGGAAATTGAATGAAGTCTAGTGGATTGTTGACAAGCTGGAAAAGTATTTGTTTTCCATATACTCCAGGTTATTTTCACGTAAGCAGAAACACATACTTCCAAGTCTTACTTTCCCTATATCATCATAAAATTACTCCACTAGTTTTACTGTGAGGTGATATATAGTACTCTTCTAAGAGTCTTTATTCAGATGCTTGGCATTCATTTTCCCTATGTTGTATGACAAATGCGTTGTTGAGGTTGAACACCCGTGTTGAAGTATAAGAAGTTGGGCTATCTTTCAAGGTTCAAACAAATGAGGCATTAAAAATGAAAGGATATGCGAATTTTATCATTCTCATGTCTGTTCCAATTTGGAAACAATTTTATGTGAGAAATATAATCTCTTTTTTCAAGAGGCCTGCCAGGAAGCTGCTAAAGGGGTGAAAATGTGATATATTTTGGTTTGGATATATTTGATAGGAATCTAAGTGTGAATATAAGTCTCACTTTTATATATATATATATATATATATATATATATATATATATATATATATATATATAAAAGGAAGATGATCCATACACTTATTGTTTTAAGGTTTTAGTTAAAAGTAATATCAATTCTTTATATGGTAGGCTCATGTCTCATTGTTATTGTCTCTTTTTGGTGAAGTCCACTTCAAAGGACCCATCAATATTTTAGGCTCGCTTTATCTGTGTTAATGCTTAGAAATATACCGACTTGTTTAAAGTCTCCAGCATTGTAATAATTCTCAGGGTGAAGAATACAAGTTATTCTGGCCTGAACAATCTGAGTTTGTCAGGATGGCGGCAAGATTTGGAGCCAAAATTGTACCATTTGGAGCAGTTGGAGAAGATGACCTTGGCCAAGTAAGTGTTGGTCTTTTTCTGAACCAATCCTTTTCCTTTACGAAGTGCTTAAAACTGCTTGCATCTGTGAAATCATGATCTACTGTTTTTCAGGAACACAAAATTCTACTGAACTTCTCACATCTACAAACTTCTCTCTGTAAAATTTAGGATGTAATCTTGGTTCACTCTGAGTCAAATGTGTTCTTTTCACTGTCATCCAAGTCTTACCATATCGCTAATGAATTTTAACTTTGCAAGTAGTTATTAGCATATACATCTCATGTTA
Organism: Vigna reflexopilosa; assembly: GCA_027742785.1. Taxonomy (NCBI): domain Eukaryota; kingdom Viridiplantae; phylum Streptophyta; class Magnoliopsida; order Fabales; family Fabaceae; genus Vigna; species Vigna reflexopilosa. The sequence goes on from CM050914.1 coordinate 19,660,718, forward strand.
ATACCACTTCGCTAAAGGTTAGCTACGGACTAAAGTAACAGAACACTATTATTCTTATGCATGAATGTCCACATCTTTAAATTTCATTTTCCCGTGATATGTGGATATGCCTTGGACCAGGAATTACTATAACACATCATGTCAAATTGGCTTTTACAGGTAGTATTTGATTATGATGACTTGGTGAAGATTCCGTACTTTAGGACTGAAATAGAAAGTCTCACAAGTGAGGTTACGCAATTGAGGTATCTTGTTTGTTGTGTGCTTTATTAAACACTGATACATACATCCTCGTTGTGCTTTCCATCTGCTGTATATGTATACACATACCTTATTATATTAATATATCCCTTACAAATTGGAAATCTAGGGGTGATGTTGGTGGTGAGGTGGCAAATCAGCAAGTGCATATGCCGTTGATTTTGCCTAAAGTTCCTGGGCGGTTCTATTATTATTTTGGAAAACCATTTGAAACGAAAGGTAGGCCTAGTTCATATTTACATCTCGGAATGTCCATGACATGCTTTTTACCTTCTTTATTTTTAATTAATGAGATATTATTTGACAGGGAGGAAACAAGAACTCAGAGATAAGGAGAAATCTCATGAGTTTTATTTACAAGTGAAATCCGAGGTAGAGAGATGTATTGCTTATTTGAAGTTGAAAAGAGAAAGCGATCCCTATAGAAGTATAGGACCTCGGCTGTTATACCAAGTTACTCATGGTTTTGAATCTGAAGTTCCAACATTTGAAATTTGATTGTCCTGCACCCATAAAAAGGTAATTTTATAATTGGTTTAGACAGGGCATTGCATTCCTTGGGTTGGAAGCAAAGTTTGTATATTGCCAGTAGTTTCGGTCATTGTTTTCTGGCCATAAGGCACAATTCTCGGAGAAACATTGTAGTAGTACATTTTTCTCGAAGTTTAAATCAATAAGTGATAATTGCTAATAGCTAGTGATTGGGAAAGGAGGATAACAACCAGTCAAGTTTTATTTAAAAGGCATTTTTCTTTTGTTTGTGTTGGCTACTAGCAATTGGGTTGAACAACAAAAAGCTCAACAGTCTTCAGTGGAAGTATGAGACAAAAAGTGAGCAAGGAAGAGTAAACAAAACTGGATGGAGCTCAGGTTCAAGAAGTCTTCAAGCCGATTTGCAGCAGTTTCTTTCCTGAATCTCCATGACTTTCTTCCTGCAACCCCATCAGATTTATTTTCCCTTGTCTCTGAATTGTACAATTTGAAAATCATTTCTTATTAGAAAAATAGTTTTTAAGTATACAATTCAAAAGTCAAAAGTAACTTCTGGATCCAGAAGACCAAAATGACTTTTAGATCATAAAATTTGAATTCTTTTTCTCAAAAACTTGATTTTTGAATTACATAATCTAAAAGTCATTAGGCTTTTTGGATTCCACTATTTGAAATTCATTTTTCATTTCTAGATTGTGCAATCAAAATTTTTTTTAAGAGAAAAAATTGACTTTCAGATTGTATAGTCTACAAAGGGCAAAATGGACAAAAATTTATGGGTTGTAGCAAGAAAGATATGGTTGCATGTTTTCCACTTACACTTTTCCTTCCCATAATATTTACTTATATCGAACTATTTTTAAAATGACCATTTGAGCTTTTGTCAAAGTAGCTTAGTTTATCTATTCTAGAAACCTTTCAAAATAAAGTTGTGATGAAGTTAGTAATGGGAATAAGAAGAAAAAAGTCTCCTCTTGGTTGTGAGGAGAATTATGGGCCCATTGGTTTGTAACAAGTAACTTTCTTCTACACCTCAAACTTTATATATATATATATATATATATATATATATATATATATATATATATATATATATATATAAATTAGAGAAGTGGAATATTAAAATTTAATTTTATATATACAAATTTTAAAATCTAATTAAGTGGAATATTAGATTTTAAAATTCGATTAATAAATTTAGAAATGTAATGAATTTATAAACTCATTGAATTTTAAAATTTGATTTAAAAAATGTATGAAATTTTGATATTTGATTACACATTCTTTTGATTTTAAAATTTGGTTAAGCTTTTTATAGATTTTTAAATTTGGTACAATTTTATAAAAAAAATCGAAATTTACTCATTTTAAAATTTATTTATTTTTTAAAATTTGTTTTGGTTTTGTTTTATTAATTTATTGATTTTCATTATTTATTGAATAGGTAATGTATTTTATGTTGATGTTAGCTATTTATTGTCTAAGACGAAAGATAATTTTTTAAGTTTTATAGAATTATAAGTAAATTTTAGTTTCATGTCAGATTTACCTTTTTTATATATATCAAATTTGCAAGAAAGATTATAAAAATAATTTTACAACTGATCAAATTTTTTTCACAAGTGATGAATTAATTCAGTGGATTAGAGGAATTGTTTTTTTTTATCTTAATTTTGTTGTTCTCGTTATATCCAGTACAACAAAATATGATTATCCTTTTAAATTCAGAGAAACCAATTTATAATGGAGAGGGGTAAGTATTGAAGGTAATATGTGATATCATAATCTTGAATTGTTACATACTTTAGTTGATCACCTTTTTGTTAAGAGGTTAAAATCCATTGAATACTCATTACTTATTGAAAGGACTAAGAGTAAAGTGAAGCTTACAAACATTTCCTTGCTTTCAAAGAAAATAATGAGTGTAATGTGACAACAATCAAGCAAGTATATAATGTAAGATTCATTTACAAACTATCACTGAGAGGTTCGAGAACTGAATTACAGTAGTTGACGATGATGTTAGAATGTAATAAATACATCACTAGAGTAGATTTATAAATGAATCTGAGATGGTAACTGATTTCTTTTGAACAAATCCTGATCCAGTAAAATTGTTGAATACATTTAATATTGTTTTATTTGATGAATAACACCTTCAAAACTTACAAATATCAATTGCTATTACATAAGATAGTTGGAGTCACGTCAAAATAGACTTTCCTTTTTTAACCGCATTTATATTCTTATCAAGTGAATGAAAAAATCATTTCACTTGGGTTAGAAAGGCTAAAAAGATTATTTATGACATTTGAGGATGATCTACAAGTCAATGTTAGCAATTGATAATGTAAAGGTGGTATAGTATGTAGTGGAAAGATCGCAATATTTTGAATTGGTAATATTTTGACTTGATGAAAAACATATATCAATGAACAATAGCATAGCTCGTGTCTAGTATAATTATCCACTTCTCCATATTAGCCTATAATTAATGAAACAAATTGTATGAAAAAAAAAAGGTAAGATACAATAAGTAAAGTATAAAGTATAGCAACACATACCTTTGATTGTTAGTAACCCTTAGGAGAAACCCTTAGCCTATAAATAAAGGTGTCTCATATCATGTATTCATCTATGATGTTGAGTAATGTTATGCTGCCCATTTTTTTCCATACTACTCATCTTAGATCAAGATTAGAGCAACACTAGAGGTCCCTCTAGTCACCTTCCTCTTTGAGTTGGCGTAACCTCTCTTAGAGCCTTCAAACACCACACCACCACCATTTAACCACCATATGGCTATGAGCTTCTAGCCCCTATTCTTAATGATCCACCACGTTTCCGCACCATATATCTTCAAGGGACCATTCATAACATCCTTCTAGCTTTTTCCAATCTAGCCAAGGAGGTTGCTATCATCCACTTAATGCAAAAAATGTAGACATGAGGTGTATATTTATAACTGTCTAGGGCGTGGCTTGAGCCATAACTTTTGGTGCTTGAGCCGTAGAGGATTTACTCTAGATCTTTTTAAACTACCTTTCTATAGCTTCAACTTGAATTTTTTAAGGTTAAGTCATAATAGTGATGTTCTAGATCCTTCCAAAGGCGGTTACTTGAGGTTTCCCTCCAAGGTTGGTTTCCTTTATGGCTTAACTCTCGTTCTTCCATGACTTCAGTTGTGAGGTTTCCTCCCAAGGTGTGTTTCCTCTATGGTTCAAGCCTCGTGCTTTGTGCTACAACCCATGAGATTACTTCTATGTGAAGGATTCTTCATGGCTTTAGGCTTAGGTCAAGGCTTGAGGACACCTTTCAAGATGAGTTTTCTTCGTACGGCTCAAGCACGACATTTAACACTATGACCATGCTAAACTAATTTGTTGTAAAATACTTAAAATCCCTCCATTTTCTTCATTTTTTTCCATTTTGACTCTTTATTTGATATCAAGAACTACAAAACAAACTAAATAGCGGTGAATTAAGAATAATCTAAACAAAATTGAAACAAGATAAGTGCCAAAATTATTATAAAATTCACTTAAATTCGACACTTATGAACTATATATGTAGGATACTTATGTGGCCCGGGAGGTATGTGGGTAGTGAAGGTACCTTGGGTAACATGAAAGTTGTGATCACAATGAAAGAATGTGTATTTTTTTATATGTTACAAAAGTGTAAATTTTATTCATATGGTGTCTTAAAGTGACTTTTATTTTATAGAAATTTGTATGTTTAAAACTTGTACAGAAAATATGCATGAATGTTAAGTTTCCATCTGGTTAACGTTTAATGATGAGAGAGTCTCACCCTTATTTCTTTAGAAGAGATGGTGATGGCTATATGATTGATGATGTTGAGGCTGATACACTTTGACTATGACGAAGGATTTGATGTTTCCATGGAGTGTTAGAGTAAGTATAGGGTGTGAAGATATTCATGAAGTTTTGGTTGTTTAAATTCATATTTTATATTTAAGTGTGACTTTGAGGCGTATTTTATTCCTTTTCATATGTATAGGGGTATACATATTTTCCATATGCTTAGTATTAAGATTGTTTTATATCTTAAATAGGATGTCTAAATGTGAGGAGATAGTTGCATTCTTTAATAGGTACAACGAGAGGGGTATCCGATCTAAGTATGCAGTGGAAAGGGTTAGAGAGTTGAGGTCATTGGGGATACTAGTGAGTTTGATCAAGCCAACCTTTCATCAAAAGAGTTAGAGATGTAAGAGCTTGAGAGAGATTGGTATGCCTTATAGTAAGACCGCTTATCTTGTTTTTGTTAAAAGTATAGTATGACTAGATACATGTTGTTATGTATTTTGACTTTAGTTCTACATTTTTACTTTGTATATTTTAGAACAAGTTTCTTTTATTTTATTTTGTAAAACTTTCTATTTTGTATGAAACTTATTAACTCGTGTATATAATGTAAATTAGTTCCTTTTAAGCTTATGGTGATAATTAAAAAAAAAGTTTTTTTAAACATGTTCTAAAAAAATAATAATAATAAAATTTTAATCTGATTTTAAAGTTTTAATTCATTTTTCTTAGTGTAGAAAAAAGAAAATAAGATACAATATCCATTTATCTAATCTTACATAAAAAAGTTTAAATATAATTAAAATAAAAATCTTATTAACCCTCTACCTTATTGTACAATTGTTGAATAAAATTGAGGGACTTTGAAAATAGAGTGACTCTATTTGGTTTTCCTCTTTTAGCAATTTATGTTCTGAAGGCCACACACAAACAGTTACACACAACCTTGACTCAACTTCCCAGTATTTCTATAAGTCAATTTCATTGCTTACTTGTGAGACTCTCTCTCTTCAGTGTAAAAGTTATAAACCTCTTTCTCCACATCTCATTCCCCAATTTCCCTTTCTTCCTTTCCCAATTCCCATATGGCTGACGCCAAAGATTCCTCTATTCTCAACTCAAAATCCAAATCTTCCACAACCTCAACCACAATCTCACAACAACAACAACAACGTAAGAAAACAAAAATCTTAATGGCTCAGAACTTCCTCAGACTCCTACCCACTCTCCTCTCCGCAGCATCCGTCGCAATCACCGTCACCAACAGCCAAACCGTTTTCATCTTCGCTCTCCGTTTCGAAGCCCACTTCTACTACTCACCCTCCTTAAAGTAACTCCACACATTCTTTCATTTTTCACACAAAGATTTCATCTTTTTCTTCTTTTCGATTACCCTCTGTCTTTTTATTTCTCTCCCTATCACAGATTTTTTGTTGCGGCGAATTCTGTGGTGGCTGCCATCTCCTTCCTCACACTCATAGCCAACTGTCTGATAAAACGTCAGGCCTCACCTAAATACAATTTCTTTATCCTCTTGCACGACATGGTAAGCTTATTTCTCACCCCTTCTCTCCTAATACACATTTAATTCATAAACATGTTGTAGAATAAGATAGAAAGAGAAAAAGGGTTTATAAGTAATTGAGTTTTGGTGAAGAGAAATTGAAGTTGAGTTTTTGCAGGTGATGACGGTGGTGTTAATAGCTGGATGTGCAGCAGCAACTTCCATAGGATACGTGGGACAGTTTGGAGAAAAGCATGTGGGTTGGCAGCCAATATGTGATAATGTCACAAAATTCTGCAGAAGAAACTTAGTTTCCCTTTTGCTTTCTTATTTTGCCTTCATTGCCTATTTTGCACTCACTATTTTATCAGCCTACAACTCCTTCTTTTCTTCTCCCAACAAAACTTCACAAAATCAACCACACCACACCACCTAGCTATTCTTATTTTATATGTAGCTGCTCATCTTAACATAAATGCCTTATAAATGCTACCATCCATCCTACACAAACTCCCTTATTATAGATATTGATATATGCATTTATTTCTCTTTCTACTACACAAGTTATTTTTCTAGCACAAGTTATATCATGTTCTTCCATAAATTTAGAACCAATTATTATTCATTTTATTATTTACTATTGAAATGGAAGCTTTATAATCAAATTATAGAACAGTGTATATTAATTATTATTCTTAATTAATATATTTGTAAAAATTTTAAATCACTTGTAATTTGATATGAAATGTGTATCATTTTACCCTCTCTTTCTATGAAATGACATATTCCTAGTTTCCACCTCTATTTACTTCAATAATGATAATTGTTTGTCTTAAATGTTGTATAGTATTTTGGACATTAGCTATTAATTATTATTTTTTTCGTCTTTTTCCTGGGATATGTGGTTCAACGATTCCCATTTTTTAAGATATTTGAATTTTAATTACTAAAAGTATTTATTATTATTATTATTATTAGAATGTAACATAAAAAATTAATATTTTAAAGAACTATATAATTTAAGAAACAAAATGGTAGCGTTTTAGTTTCAATAGTGATTTCTGATGGGAACTTTTATGTACAATTTGCAATGAAAGTGATTTTAATCTATAAAAACAGCTTTGATAAATCTGAACAAGGGTTTAAGTTTGGGGCTTACAAGAGAAAAAGCTAAACACTTGCGCTCTCTAACAATATTCGTTTTCATATTATTTAACTTTTTTTTGTTTCTATTTATACTTAGATGGATGTTCACATATTTTATTAATATTATCATAGATATAAAATACTTAATACTTTTTATCAACGTCATTATCAACCAATTTGATACAAAGCAGACTGCAGCAACCAAACAAATCAAAAAAATGAAAATTCGAAATTAATCGTACTATGCTAAAAATCTATCCAATTTAAATTGAACTAAACTTCATAATATATTTAAGATTATTCAAGAATTAGTCACATGTTCATATATTTAGAAATTTATGAATTATTTATTTATTAAGTATTACATATATATTTATTTTTGATAAATTATAAGATTATTTTTTTAATTTATAATCTGAATGCATATTTTATGAGTTTGGTATGAGATAGTATGATATTTAGCATTTGATTTAAATATATACAATATGATTATTTTAATATTATAGACTTCATTTTTAAGTAATATAGATGTTAAAAAAACTTGTTAACAATTTTTTTTATTGGACGTTTCGTACAACTTTTTATTAAAATAAATAACAAGAAATTATATATTGTTGTGTCTAATTGAATTAGTACTCTCAAAATAGGTTGGAACTTGTGAATCAACTTGGTCCATTACAGATTCAGGTCGAGTTGGATTGAAAAAAAAAATTGAAATTTTATTATGGACTAATTTTGAATCTGGCTCATTAAGAACTTGGCTTATCTGGGTTGAATCTGTGGTGAGCCAGGTTAGTTCACCAACCCACATAATTTTCTAACAAGTACTTTTTATTGGATTATTCATATTATATAAACATAATAGGTCTGACTGACCTTCAGTGTCCCAACTCAATTTGATTTGATATTCGATTTGACCTAATTTTTTGCTTACCTTGACTTGACTCAATCTTTAGTTTGACCTAACTCAAGTTAGTTTGACCTTCGACCTGGACCAACTTGGTACACCATCAACTTGCTCTTAATTGACTTGGCTCGACCTTCGACCCAAGCTGATTCGACTTGACCTTCGACTTAACTTGGCACAACCATTTGCCAAAGGCAACTCGCCCGAACGAACTTGGCTCGACCTTTTACTTGTGTTGACTCTTCTTGGCCTTTTACCCGAGCCGACTATGTTCAACCTTCGTCCTGTGTTGACTAAGCTAGACCTTCAGCCCTACCAGTCTCCACTTTACATTTGACTCGACCCGATTCGACTTAGTTGGACGTTCAACTCGGGTGGATTCATTAGGCCGTCTCAACATGATCTTTAGTCCGATCCGACTTGACTCAACTCAACCTTTGGCCATATTCGACTCAGGTATACTCGGCTTGAGGTTCCAATCGGATCTCAACCTTTATTCTAGGCCAACTTGACTTGACTTTTAGCTTAGGTAAAGTCAACTCAATCTTCAGCCCAAGTAGACTCAGATTGTCCTTTGGCCTAGGCAGACTCGACATTCGGTCCAGATCGACTCTTCTTGACCTTCAACACAGACTAACTCAACTTGACCTCGTGGTCGAAGCTGACTTCATGTCCCACATCCTTTATTTTTCTCTACCTAATTCATCTCTTAGTGCTATATAAGCAACCTAAGGTCTACTTTGTACATACACCTTGAACACCTTCAAATTTGAATATAAATAGTGTTTTGCATTCAATTGCATTACTTCTTTGAGATAGAATTATGTCTCTTAGTCTAAATTTAGATCTTATCTTGTGGAGAACAAGTGATGATCCTCCTTGGCATTTATCTTGGATCCTTTCAAGTGGCATGCCTTCCAAATCATATGTTTACTTTAATTCCATCGTTTACTATGTTTATTTGGTGATAATTTATTCAATACTCCATATTTTTCTTGTTGTTTGGGTTATTCCTAATATGTTTGTTGTATTTGCTTGTTGTTTGTGTTATTCCTAATCTGTTTGTTGTATTTGCTTGTTGTTTTGTGTGTTTATTGGCTGGAGTTTTGCTTCAGGGTGTTATTCCTCATCAAGAACACCTCAAGAGTGATGTAAAGACTCCAATTAAGTGCTTAGAAGTGTGTATATTCTTTAAAAAAAAAAAATCAGTTGTACCTTTGTCTTGATTCCTTGATTTTTCTTGTTATTTTGTCTCTTTTAGTTATTTAGTTTGCTTCCATCACTAGTGGAAAAATGCTGTTTAACGTCAGCTCATAGACGTCTGTTAAAGCTCCACCGACGTCATATGATGACCGGTGGCATTACCGTAAATAAGATGGTAACATAGACGTCGGTTTCAAGGTAATACGACGTCTATTAAGCAGTACATGTCAGCTCTGTCGTAAGCCGCGTAAAATGTAATGAGGTAGGCTAGAAGACAGACTTCTCCTGCGCATTTGACGTCGGTTGTGATGGGGGGCTGACGTCTACTTGGATGCAGATAATGCTGGTCACCTGATTCCCAGGCTATTAGACGTCAGGTTGTCAAAAACCGACGTCTATGGCCTGTCCGGAAGGCGGGAAGACAAAAATTTTCTGCAAAATAGACGTCGCATTTCTGGGTGTGTGACGTCTATGTGCCTGTAATTAATTATTTGCATCAAACTCTGAGGCACTTCCACGTCCGACCGCAGAAAACCGACGTCTATATTATTATAGACGTCGGCGCCCCTTCACAACTGGCGTCTACATCCTTGACAGGAAGTGAAACGTCAATCGGTTCAGCTCCCTAGACGTCGGTGCCCCATCACAAACGACGTCTAATGGGCATTCAAAAGTCGGTTTAAATGTTAACTTGGTCGTCGAATTAGTTAGACAACCGACGTCTAGATTACTATAGACGTCGGTTTCGCAAGCAACCGACACTCAATTTCATTTTAAATAAACCGCAGACTCTTCACGGCATTCAGTTTCTGATATCATCTTCCTCTCTTCTCTTTTTTCTCTTGTTTCTCTCTTGCGGCATTGCATTATTATTTCTGATATCTTTATCGTCTTCCTCCTTTTCTTTTTCTCTCTTCCGGCATTGCATCCCAGGTGGTTTTTTTTTTTATGCTTACCGTTTAAACTTTGTTTAGTCTTTCATCGATTATCTTCTGGTTTAATTGATTAAAATATGCTTTCTTTGTGTTGTGTTTTAATGCAGTTTTGTTCCTTTCTTGGGGTAACGTAGTAACACATTCTCTATTTGCTAGGTGCCTCCCAGAAAAACGGCGTCTTGTGAATTTCTTTTGGTCGTTTCAACCCAAAAACGACCCTGGATCGTTGCCTAGTTATCGTTTCACCGTGATTTTTCCCTCTTGCGGATGAAAATGGAACTAAGCAACAACTCATGTTCGGTTTTGGGTTGAAATGCCATAAGAAATTCAAAAGACGCAAGCTTTTTTTTGGGGGAAACTAGCAAAAGGAGATTGTGCTACTAGACTATCCAAAGACGGGAACAAAACTACACTAAAACACAACCACTGTATTAGACGTCGGTTAATGTATACACCGACGTCTATAGTACCTTTTAGATGTCTATCAGTGTCATAGACCAACGTCTATATAATGTCTTTAGACGTCCAGTACCGACGTTTAGTGACGTCAGACATGGTACTGACTGATGTCATTATAGACGTCGGTTATATTCATGTCCGACGTCCCATTGACGTCACCGGTTATGACGTTGGTTGTTTAGTAGACGTTAAAAGCCCAAAATAACCGACGTTAAGCAACGTTTTTCCACTAGTGCATTTTTCTATGCCAATTTTTCTTGCTTTACTAGGTTCCTTTTTGTTACAAATGTGAAAGCATTGTTGCTTTAAAGTAATTTTGATGATGATAAGTGAAGACTTGAAGACTTGAAGAACCTATACTATAGATGTTAAAAGCAATTTCTGTAGAAATCATTTGTATAGGAATTATTTTACAATTGTAAACACTTAGAAGTTTAACAACTTAGTGATTTATTACGGCAATAATCGATTATCATAGGGGATAATCGATTATCACAAGCTAAAATATAAAAGGGTTTGTTGCGACAATAATCGATTATCACAAGGGATAATCCATTATCACTGCAAGTTTAATATTGTCCAAGGTTCGGCAATAATTGATTATCACTAAGGATAATCAATTATCATGTTTTTTTTCAAAACCCAAAACAGCTTGAAATAATCGATTATCACTTTTGATAATCGATTATCTTTGGCAGTTGGGAGTTGCCTTTTCAATTTCTGACCCAGCTCGAACCTTAGGCTATAAATAGTGTTCTCCACATTTCTTAGAAGTAACTTTTCATTTGAGAGTATTAGAGCTGTGTGCCTAAGGGAAACTCTCTCTGTGTGAAAACTGGAGCTTGTGAACTTGGTGCTTGTAGGAGGAAGTGCTCTTTCTCGGTTTGTCTAAGTGGTGGAATTTACCTACAAAGTAGAGTCAAGTTGTTCATCCTTTTTGTGCATCAAAAGAAGGTGTCTTTCATCTCTTATCTGTTAAGAGAGGTGGTTTCTAATCGCAATCCTTATTTCTATATTGTAATTTGTTACTGATTTCTAGTGAAAAGGTTAATCACTCTTCTCTTCATAGTGATTAACGACTGGACGTAGAATATGTTGATTCGAACCAGGATAAAATTTCTTGTGTGGTTTTCTCTATCCCTACAAATTTTGCTTATAAACTGTTTGATAAAAGTTTTGAAAGAAAACCATAATTTTAAAAGAACCAATTCACCCCTCCCCTCTTGGTTATTGTCCGTTTATCACGCTCTCTAAACGTTTCGCTATGCGATACCAATCTCAACACTTTTACATAATTTGTATCACTTTATTTTTTGGCCTCTTGAAGGATGTTTGTCTTAGCTTGTCTCCTTGTATTTGATGAGGTTTATTTTACATCCTTTCACTTGTATTTTTCCTTGATTAAGTGCTCTGAATATTGACATTGAGATACCCTTCTATCTTAATTGAATATTGCAAGTGAGTTGGAGTGATCCTTCCTTTCTTCTAGCCAAAACTGAGAGCAAACACTTAGGAGAGTGCTACTATTTTTTGTGTGTTTTAACTGATGTTCTAACCTTTTTGTGTGAGTTTTGCTTTTATTTTGTGTAGTAAATATGTCTACAGGTTTAAGGTATTCTTCCTCCAATGTAGATAGCACTCATGGAAACACATCTAGTAAATTGGACATGAAGAAAGCTTTCAAGCACATCCAAAAGCAACTTGATGTTCTCACAACCAAAATGGATAAAGAGTTGAAGGGACAACAAGAAGAGCACAAGTTTTCTTCTCATATGCTTAGATCGTCCAACAAGCACCATGAGTATCGTCCTTGTGGAAATCCAATGAAGCCTCTTCCCAAGCTCAAATTTCCTTCCTTTCATTGAGAAGAAGACCTTGACATTTGTTTAGATTGGATAGCTAATGTAGATAATCTTTTTGCTTTGTATAGTATAGATGAAGTATTTCATGTAAAGTTATTTTGTTTAGCATTAGATGGAGATGTCAAACAATGGCTAAATAGAAGAAATTTAATCATGGCCTAACCCGCGAGTACATGGGAACTTTTTAAGGACATTATAATCTAGCGCTTCGTACATCCTCATACTTTAGGGAACTCTTCGTTAAGCTCCAATGGCTTAAGCAAGGTAGGCGAAGTGTGGAGGAATATGCACTCGAACTCGAAGTGCTCATCCACCTTACTAATACAATTGAAAATGAACAAACAAAAATAACAAGGTTTATTAGTGGACTTCATAGAAACATCAAAGATTTAGTTGCACTCCATGATGATGAGAAATTGGATGTTGTGATTCATAGAGCTATCAAAGTAGAAAAACAACTCTTGAGAAAATAAGTTTCTCAAAATAAATTTTCAAACTCCTCAAGAGATGCATTATATAATTCCTCGTCATCAAAGGAGAAAGACAAAGATGTTTCTAGGAAGCCTTCTAATAAATCTCCTCATCTTTCTTCTGCACATCATTCATCTTCTAATTCCACATATCCTTCTATTGCACATCATTCTCCTTTTACTAAGTTTTCTTTCTTTGTTCTAAAGATATTTTTTACAAATCTCCACCTCCCTTTCCCTTATATCCACCTCTTCAATAACCATTTTTGAACCACATCTTAAGTTAGTGTTACCCCTTTCGTTACATTCCACTCAAGACAAAAATAATTTTTTTTTTCAAAAATAGTTCTCATAGTTTTCACCAATAAATACAATAAAAATCTAAGGAAAATAATTTTCTTCTCGTATTTCTTGTATTAATACATTGTTTGGAAAACATAATATCATTCACAAAATGTTTTATGGTTTTTGCAAGTAAACATTTGATCCAAGAGGAGTTCCTTTAGATTACAAAAGAAATAAGTCACCCATATCTCTTTTTTGCACGTTTTTCAAGATCCGAGGTCGATTCCTCTCTAACCTAGGGGGATGATGTGATCATACATAGGGCAAGCATGAGGAGTTTAAAGAGTGACAAGAAGCATAAAAAGAAATAACATAAGTTTTCTTAGGCTTATATTTTGCCTATTCTAGTTTCTAGTTTCTTTCTCTTAGTTTGGTTGTAAAGAAGCTTATATATTCTTCTTTTCTTTAAGGTATAAGAAATGTGGAACTTCACATAGCTTGGACTTAAAAGAAAGAAGAATAAATAAGACTTTTCTCCTTTTAGTTGCTTGAAATGAAGTTATCTCATGTATAGTTTTAGTTTTGATCTTTAAACTAGTTAGGTAGCTTATATACCCTTAGGAGGTTGTAGAATTAAGAGATGTGGGACTTAAATCACCCTTCAGAGATGTTGTCCAAATTTTTAGTTCTCTAAGTCCCATATTTTTTAATTTTATCCACCTACTTCATCTCCTAGTATTATATAAGCAACCTAAGGTCTTCTTTGTACATTAACCTTGAACACCTTCATATTTGAATATAAAGTGTATTTTGCATTCAATTGCATTACTTCTTTGAGATAGAAGTTTGTCTCTTAGTCTAAATTTGAGTCTTATCTTGTGGAAAACAAGTGGCGATACTCCTTGGCATTTATCTTGGATCCTTTCAAGTGGCATAGTTCCAAATCATAAGTTTTCTCTTCTTTCTCTCTTACATTTTTAGTCTTTTAATTCCATTTCTTAATTGTTCTTATTTAGTTCTTAGACTTATTTCTATCTAGGCACGTTGTTTCATATCAATTATTGACATTGATAGAGGGATCCTAGTATGCTAGATCCTCTTGTGTATTTTATGAAAATTACATCCAAACTAAATGGACCGTAATCATAAGCCACATCTCTATTAAAATAGAAAATTAGCCCAAAGCTACGACATTTATAAAGCAAACAAATTGAAAATATTATATAAATTTACAAAATTGACAAATTCGTAGCATATGTATTGGTCATATGTATACTCACTCATCTTGGTCTTCTCGAATTGCATGTACATCATTGACTAAAACATCATCTTTATTAATCATCATTGATGTAGATGAACACTTGTCCCTAATATCAACATTACACAATTAATATTTTTTAATAACCAATTGTTTTTCTTTTGTGAAGAATAAGAAACCAATGTTTTGACATAAAGTCATTCACATAAAATAATCGGGATGCTTAATGTGATAGAATAAATAACTTGTTCTAGTATTTTTTTTAAGTAAATCAATGTCATTCTTGATTCGTTAATATTCACACCAATCTTATTATCATCCCACTTACACTTAAAAATTGCAACATAAATCTTAGTGTGCACCATGAAGTCAAAAAAGGATAGAGGGAAAAAGCATCTCCAACTAGAATAAGGCTTAAACCCTCAATTGGTCCTCATATTTGTGTGCAAATCTCAGTTTGGCCCTCAAGTTTTGAACTGTCTTAATATGGGTCATAATTTTTGTAAAAATGCACACATTTTACCCTAACTGTTAAATTGTCTCAAACGACGTTAATTGATGTTGAGATGAATTTTTTATTTTAGGCTTAATCCCTCCCTTGGTCCTTATGTTTGTGTGAAAATCTTAGTTCGGTCCTCAAGTTTTGAACTGTCTCAATTGGGTCATAATTTTTGAACTATCGACAACGGCGACATTTTTTAGTTTGAGAGGGAGAAAAGGTGCGAGTCGGGGGGTTTGAGGGTTTGAGGGTGGAGGAATGAATAAACTGTGATCAATGATTGGAAGGAAAAACAAAGACCATAGCCACGTGGATTTAATGATTTTAAAACATAAAAAAAAATTACAGCTCAGTTCAAAGTTAACGCCGTCTCAATACACTTAACGGTTGGGGTAAAATGTTGTAAAATGTTTGCATTTCATAAGGACTTGAGGAAAAACTTGAGGACCGAACTGAGATTTTCACACAAACATAAGGACCAAGGGAGAGATTAAGCCTAAAATAAAAAATTCATCTCAGCATCAATTAAAGCCGTTTGAGACAACTTAACGGTTAGGGTAAAATGTGTGCATTTTTACAAAAATTATGACCCAATTGAGACAATTCAAAACTTGAGGACCAAACTGAGATTTACACACAAATATGAGGACCAATGGAGGGTTTAAGCCCTAGAATAATATAATAACAATCTCATCTTGAAGTTCATCAAACTTTAGAGGGTTAATGAATTTACTACAAATAAAAGAGGATAATTAACATAAACAAGTCACACGATTTATAACATTTTTAGGTAAGATTTTATGAATAACCATGATATGATAAGCTCTTACAAGCGATATGACTTAAGCAAAGAGAAGACTCCCAAATGGATGGTGGTGTGCGAAAGCTCGATGGTAGTAGAAATATGTTGTGCATATAGTGGTCTTTATGTGATGAGATGATGGTTATTCCTCCAAGGTATGTGACTCAAGAGGCTATGGTGGTGTTTGGATGCTCTCAAGAGAGGTTGAGTCAACTCTTAAGGAAGGGTGGCTAGAGGAAACCTAGAAGGAGTGATCTAGCCTTGGTGATCTAAGTTGAGTAGTATGACACAAATTTGGCAGCGTAACAATACATAATTTAAAGGTAATTTACATGGGGGAGACACCTCTATTTATAAGCTTAGGTAACCCTACAGGTGCCTCCGAATTGTAAAAGCAAAACCCTGATATTCTAACTTGGAGACCAAGGTAAAATCTTCTCCACTAGAAACATGCCATATGACCATTATTAAGGATAAATCATCAACATTAAGAGTATAAAACATAACCACTACTAAGGAGAAATTTTTTCCATTAGAAGCATATGACACATGTCATTAGTAAGAAGAAATCCCGTTTTCGGTAATCATCTTCATTCTTTCTTCAAATATAATCTCTTTCTTCGAATATAATCTCTTACTTTAGGAGTTGCATGCACGTATGCATGTTTTAGGTTGTTGAGGATTTTTCCTTTTTTTTGTTGTAATTTTGAACGATTGTATTTGATGGCTAAAAGATCCTTCTTCAAATTCTAGTTCCCTAGAATTATAAGAAAATTCCAAGTTAGGAGAAGTTAATTTAACTTTAAATTTTAATTTCAGCTATAAGTGATTATATGATTATTTTTTTATGTTATGGAACTTTGCATGTTAAAAATATAGAATGTAATTCATAAATTATTAATTGTTTGATAGGTCATAACATGGATATAATGTTTTAAGGTTCAGTCTTTAATTTATAAGAATAAAAATTTTATTAATTTTTATGCATATATTTTATCTAGTGATATGTTATTTTGATATTGTATTTTGAATTTAATTTTGGTAGTTCAGTTTCTTTCAATTTGGCTTAGTTAAGAGTGTAATATAATAAATTTTTGGGTTTTAATTTATGATTTAATTGTATTCATGAAAAAAAATTACATTTATCTATATTTAAAATTTATAGATAATGACAAAATTCATAGATTAGAAATTATCTATGAATTATCGATAATACAAAATTTGTAGGTAATCAACATATAGGCAAATTATCTACGAATTTTTGGTTCATGAAAAACATGTTCTCTCAAGTAATACATATAAGTATCCCTCTATAAGCACAAAAAGGAATTGAAAATGGTAACTGAAACGAGTGAAGCACCAACATGGAGTTTCAACAAAGGTGTTCCTAAAGCATCAACGAATTATTCCACCACACACGAAAATCAACACTCCAATAGTGTATTACTTGAAGTAGGCAACAATCTTTCCTATCATGGTGACAAGGATACATGAGGTTGTGGGACATGTAGGTTTCTCTTAGGTAGTGTTTGAATTAGGGAATGGATGTGAAGGAGAGTGCGTAAATGGATTTGAGGGAATGGAGAATCGATTGTAGTGTTGTTTGTATTAAGGTATTTGAAGGGATAGATGAAGGAAAATTTTGTAAGATTTTTTGAATAATGTGATTGGTGTGATAGATTAAAAAAATATTTTAACTGATAAAATAAATAATTACCAATTTGTTCTTGTATAAAAATTTTATATAAATTTAAATTTAAGTAGTGAAATTATATTGAAATGAAATTGAAATTGTTCATAGTAACAATAATTGCAAAACTAAAAGGAAAATTTATAAAAGAGATTTGTAAAAATAATTTTTGAATATGTTTTCTTAAATAATAATTATTATTTAAATTATGTTTAAGAAAAATATATTAAACATATTATGATTTATATGTAATTTTTTTACCTCAAATAATTTAAACTAAATGGTATAAAATACGTCCGCAATGGATTATTTATATACGAAAGTACTACATTATTTAATTTTAATGAATTATATCCAACCAAAATTAATATAACATAAATAAACAATGGATTATTTATAATTAATAAATAATTATCAAATAAATGTTTACTAACATCACATATGTTACACAAATATTTATTAACAACATAGTATAATTAATAAATAATTATCACACAAATCACATATATCACACAAATATTTATTAATAACACAATATAATTAATAAATAATTATCACACAAACCAATTTACGTAATTAATACTTCGTCTATTTATTAAGATATAAATAATGATATATAATTAATAAATATTTATTAAGAATTAAGTAAAAAATATTTGTCATCATACAAAATTAAAAAATTAAACAACAATTATTATCATATTTAACTTGTTGAAAAATAATAAACAACAAAAGAAACCAACACCTAACAAAGACTACCATGAACCACCACTTCTCCATCATATAGACTACTAAGAACCACCACCATGGTTGACATCCTCCACCTCACACAGAGAAACAAAAAATAACACGTTAAATATTTCATGAACATCAAAACTACAAGAAGAAACAATATAATAATATGTATAGAAAACAAAATAAGTTCAAATTCAGCTCTGTAGTCTCGGTTTTAGCTCGTCAAGCTCAATAACAAAAGTAGAAGGTTGTAAAACTTGACAAGCAAGCTTGGAAAGCTTGGTTTTTCTTCGCGAGCTCAACAAGAAAGTTCGACAAGCTTGGTTTGAATAGTCATTTCATCAAATACACAAAATTGATTCTCTCGCAAACATAATTGATTCCATGATTTCCATATGAAAGAACATAATCAATTATGTTGCATGTTTTGAGACCATGAAATCGATTCCAGTCTCATGGTCATTTCATCAAATACACAAAGTTGATTCTCTCATAACCATAATCGATTCTGTCATTCCAATGAATAAACATAATTAATTTTATCATACCCTATGAATGAACATAATTGATTCCAGTTGCATTTATAACACCATGGATTCAATTCCATGTTATTTTATGAATATAACCACATTCACCATAATTGATTCCACCAATTTCCTTGGCATAGAATCGATTCATCCAAACACAAAATTGATTCAATGGTTTGGAATCTGTTCCATACAACCCCATAATGGATTTCATCAGTACCGACAATGTTCACATGAACTTGTAAATAGGGAAGAATTGGTTCTGGAAAGTTTTCTCATCTGAAGAATCTTGTATGTGGACTAAAAACAGTGCACTTTTTCTTCTATGAGCTACATCACTAGAAATCAACACAACTCCTTCTCCTTTTGCACCAAGATAATGAGACTCTCACACAAGTAGACATTTGAAGGTTATTATTGAATGCAACACATATACTCTCAACCATAACATTGATGGCGTTTTAAATTCATTTGACACACTCCCATGGTTAAAGAGCCAGAGAATCTCACTATGTGTGCACGAAATCTGCATTTTTTTCACAACTTTGCTTAATGAATGTCTTTAGAAATGACATGGTACTTAATTTGTTGTGAAATTTGTTTTGTGAGGAAACACTAGTGGAAAAACGCTGTTTAACGTCGATTATTTTAGGCTTTTAACGTCAACAACAGAACCGACGTCTATACGGGTGATGTTAATGGGACGTCGATTTTTTGTAGGTGCGACGTCGATATAGACGTCGGTTCAGTTAAACGAATGACGTCTATAAAGACATCAGACATTGCACTAACCGACATCTAAGCTTAGACGTCGGTCCGTAACACATTGGACGTCTATAAAGCCATCAAACATTGCATTAACTGACGTCTTTCCGCCATATAGACGTCGGTTTGTACATTAACCGACGTCTATGAAGTGATCGTTGTGTTTTGGTGCGGTTTTTGTCGTGTCTTAGGGTAGCGTAGTAGCACCTCCTTCCTTTGCTAGTTTCTTCGTAAGAAAAAGTTACGTTTTTTGGACTTCTCATGGCATTTCAACCCAAAGTCGAACTTGGGTCCATTCCAACTGCCAATGAAAAAGAATACAGTCATAATGGACATAGGCAATAACCCAAGTTCGTTCTTGGATTGAAATGTCGTGAGAAATCCAAAAAAAACGCAAGTTTTCCTTACGAGGAAACTAGCAAAGGGAGAAGGTGAACTACGCTACACAAAGACACAACCAAAAAACCGCACCAAAACACAACGAAAAGGCAAAGGAGAGGAAACTTACCTGGAAAATGGGAGAAAAAGGCAAAGAGGATGTGTTGGTTCGCAAGCCGTTGGTGTTATTTAACAAGAAATTGGACGTTTGTTGTACACAGAACTGACGTCTACATTATCAAATACGTCGGACGCCTGACTAATTTGACGTCTATTCGATTTAAAAATTAATTTTTTTGTTGTACATAGACGTCAGTGCTGATGCAACTGACGTCTAGAATTGTATATAGACGTCAATGTGGCGGAATCCGACGTCTATAGGGTTGAAAAAAAGTGATTATTCATCTGTTCGGCAGACATATAAGCGTCAGTTACAATGAGACCGACGTCTATATATCTGACAGGTTGGTGGGAGCATTAATTTCTGTCATATAGACGTCGGGACCCCTTCAATGTGGCGGGATCCGACGTCTATAAGGCTGAAAATAGTAACTATTTACCTGCCTGGCAGACTTATAGGCGTCAGTTAGAAGGGGACTGACGTCTATATGTTTGATAGGTAGGTGAACAGCATTGATTTCCGCCATTTAGACGTCGGGACCCCAAACAAACCGACGTCTATAAGGCTGATGGAAATGACTTTTCACCTAACGGTCAGAAATATAAACGTCAGATTTGAAGGGCTGACGTCTAAAATTCTATAGACGTGAGATGGACCTAACCGACGCCTATATTACCAACTTATTTACGAAAATGTCACCGGTCATCAATATATATCGCGGGTGCCCGTAACCGACATTTACTATGTGACGTTAAATAATATTTTTGCACTAGTGAAAGGTTGTATTCTTGAGTTGAGTTTAGAGTTATCTAAATATAATGATGTTGAGTGGTTACAATTTTAACAAAACACCCTACATATATAATTACTAAGGAGATGCACGAATTACCAAATGGTCACAAAGTGTGTAATATTTTATTTTTTTTCATTCTAGATATTCCAAAGTCGTGCGTAACAAAGAATATTTACTAAAAAAGAAAAACATCTAAGCAAAACGTGAAAGAATAATTTACATTGTTTTTTTCCAAAGTTTAAATGCTTTATCGTAGGGACTTTTAAAACATAAATATTTGGAATTACTAGTAGACTCTTCCAACTAATATCTGCTTGTTTATTTGGTATTCAACATTGAATAAAGTTAAAATATCAATGATGGTTGCGTTGTATAAAACTGGTTAAGTTGTAATATTTTTTCTAAGCCCAACCCCACCCCTATCTCAGAACTATTATTATTTCCTTTTAAAAGAGGCAATTATTGTGATATTTTAGATATACAGATACATAAGTGATTCCCATTTGGTGTATGATATGCATCCAAAATAGTTTTGAGATGCATCCAAAATAAGTTTTCAACATTGAGATCGTAACGTTTCTAGCGAAATCGTCTAATCCAAGAAAGAGAAAATTACACATGTAGCCATGCTACTTTACGTGTCTTATCAATGCTACTCATGCATATCTTCAAGGACAAGTTAGCTTTCATGGCTCGGTGATGTCGTCAGGCTCCGGGAAGATGATGCTCCACCTTCACTGTAATATTATATTGCAAAAATTGAAGTTGTGTAATGGGTAATTTGGTCAAGTCCAGATTAAATTGTAAAATGGACTTATTTGATTATATTAAAGCTTCTAGAAGAAATTGAGTTTAACTTTTTTTTTATATTGTTATATAGTATTTATTTGCTTTTCTAGTTTTAAAATTGGCATTCAATTTTAATAAAATAGACATTTTCATCGCTTATATTTTTAATGTATAGTATTAATTTTTGCTATATATTTATAAAGTGGCTATTATACTTCGTTTTATTTAAAAATATCATATTAGCTAAAATTTAAACAAAAATTATGAAAATTTAAACTAAAATTTTAAAATGTAAAAAAAAATTAATAAACAAAATAAAAATTTATGAGTAAAATATATTTTGATAATTGTAAATTCGTTCAACATCATTAAGTCATTATATATGAGGTATTATATTTTTTGAAGGTTTAATTTTGTGTTGAATGTTTTTCTCCATAAGTTAAAGGAAGATTATATATATAAACTAAGTAATTAAGGTAAGACTTTTAAATGTATCGAGACAATTATCATAATTGAGGTTAAGAGACTTGGGTGACCTAGCCTCCTATACAATACATCAATGTTCTAATCATCATAAGCTTGTGAAACCACATCTTATATAAGTCTAGTAACTAGAAAAAAGTTTAAGAATTTCATTTACTTTTTTTAAGATTTAAGAATCGCTATAAAACTTAAGGATCTTTACCATTGAAAACAAATTTAACTAATAGGATTACATAAGTGCAGAAGCACTCATCCACCAACAAGAATATGAACTCAAGACATTGCATAGAAAATGAAAATGTAAATGATATATGAATTTGACACAAAGAAGGAAGTAAAAATAAGAACGAAAAAACTTATGGGTTAATGGTAGATGTCACACCACTTGTAGAATATCCAAGATAAGAGTGATGGAGTCACCACTTGATCCAAGGATTAAAGACAAGACTTAAATAAGAAAACAACTTTCTTTTTCAAAGAAGTCTAGAAACTCTCTTATTCAATATTTCAAAGTTGTTTACAAAGACAAGTGATGGCTATTTGCATTGAAATTTTAAATTAAATGTAACTCATGTGTGACTAAAAATCAAATCCAAATTCTATATCTAATATACCCTAATTTGTTGCTTGAAAATTAACTGGTCATAGGAGGGAAATTTTAAATTAAAAAAAACTTATATCTATATCATTTGTTTATGCTTCTGCTTTGAGTCAAATGGGAGTTGGGTTCCCACATTGGGTAGAAATTGTTGTTAAAAGAAGAAGATGATAGAGATCATTATTCAAGAATAAATTTTGATGATGATAAAAACAAGTCCCCAAACTTGTGATAACAAAATATATTGGAAGACTTGTATTTTGTTTATGTAATTGATTGAGCCTTTGTAATATGTCATATATTAGTGAATAAATTATTTGTAAGACTTAGCTTAGAGAATATTTTTTTTGTAATTATTTGTAGGACTTGTATTTGTACACAAAAATCACTCAGAAAATATTTTATTTATCAAAAAGCTATGTGATAATCAATTATCACTAATGATAATCAATTAATTAATTGAAATCATGTTTTTCATAAGAGTCTTTATGATAATCGATATCTCTTAAAATAATCGATTATCAAAAGTACTTGATTCTTCAGATATTCTTGACCTATTTTTCAAATAAAAAATCTATATATTTTGGGAAGACTTAATTCGAGATGATTTTTCCATTCAAAGGTTTAGGGTTGTGACTACTAAAGAATCTTTTTATGTTTGAGAAAAGGAGCTTTGAAAAACGTAGTGTAGGTAGAACAATAATTTTCATCAAATAGGTTCTTGTATGATTAAGTGTTGTTGTTGATAGGAGAAATTGTTCATTCTTTGTGTGATTCAAAAGAAGTGTTTAATTTCTTGTGTGATTTAAGGAAAAGGCCTTTTTTTCTATGAATTTTTTATTCATTACTCTCTTTATTTTATTAGGTTATTAAAATAAGAAAAAAAGGTTTTAATTAAAGATAAATTTTGAATAAAATATCAACTATCAATTTTATTAAACAAATCAATTCACTCCCTCCCATATTGATTTTTGTCAATAAAAATGATACTTTGACACGCGAATTTATTTTTGATATTGAAATGACACGGTGAGTCCCACCTTTTTAAATATTTTTTAAAAGAAAAAAGATAATTTTGGAAGAAAAATATTAAAGAAAACAGTTGAATGTAATTGGCACGTGTGCGCGTGTAATTGTACCGGCACTTTTGTCAATGTAAAATATTTCGTGCTACAACTCTAATATAAATGAGTAATATATAAATTGAAATATTGATAAACAGGTTTTGTGTTGAGGTTTCCTATATAGCTTAATCATGACCCATTTCATGTATATTTCCCATTTATTTATCCTCATCATGCATAACAAAATGGTTTTAGAGTTATGGTATTGATGGAATAGGGGTCAAGCCTGGTCCTAGGGAAAAATCACTCAACAAAAATCATAAAATCCATCAACAAGAAGCTTGGATACCAAAACCTATCATTAGGGGATCAAAGAAGACCAAAATCAATCCACCTAGCTCACCCAAGGTCGCCCAGCGACTGTTCATGAACCCCAACGAGAGGCACACGTCCAACAACTTCTTTCCTTCAATTTGTTAACCTAGCGCTCAATCGTAACTGCTATGTGCTCCACGAGAGCGTCGTGCTTCAACAGCTTCACGTGGAACTCGTTTTCCTTATGATCTAGGCATTGAACACATGTGTATTTACGTGGCATTTGATCCACAACTTGAGCCTGATGATCAGGATCATATCCAACACCATGGAGAGGGTTAAATCACCTTATAAATTCACTCTTGAAAGTCACTGTGAGAGAGTATGAGAGTTACCTCTAGCCTCTCTCCCTAGCTAGGCACCTAGTTTATTACTTTATCTCCCACACTGCACCATATGCACCATAATGTGCACCAACTTCCTCTGTTTCAGATTTCTCCAATCATCCACCGAGCCACCTCTTCCATTCTAAGCATTCAACCTTATGCTCATTTCAGTTTATCTTATCTCCAAACTTCCTCAGCCTCATTTCACATTAAAACCACCGAACACCACTTCATCATTACCTATTCATTCAAGTCTTCCATTGCATTTATTGTCTAAAACGAAGAGCTTGTCTTCAAACTGAGTATTAAGGATTTCATGTGGTAATCAGAGCTCAGGTTACCTTTCAGCTGCTTGAGATAAGTGTTTCGTTACTCTATATTGTCCAATTCATTTCCTGTTTTGTTTTGCTGTGTATCAAGTGTTTTTACTGTTTCATTGAGTTCCATTCGGTCAATTAGGCATTTTGTTTGTGTGTGAATATAAGCTATGCTTTATTCAGTTTGTGCATTGAGTTAGTGTGGTTTTTCATTTTAATCGGTGCATTCTAGTTGATTGAGTCATTTTCTTTTTAAATTCAATTTCAGTAACCTCATAGGTCATGTGCACTTTAATTCTTGTGTAGTTTTAATCTGTTTTTAATTTCTGAGTTTAAATTTGTTTCTAGTGTTAATTCTTGGTTTAATGTTAAGGAATGAGGTGGTGTAAGTTCTGATCAATAAAAAAGAAGCAATGAAACGTAAAGGAGCTTTGAGGATAGACTTCCACAAATATTCATATTATGTTTAAGTACTTTTGCTGATTCTGTTTTAAGCTTTTATTGAGTTTCTGATTTGTCAAATTCAGATTCATTTCATGCTTAATTGTATTTTCTTGCATATAGTCTAAGCACACCATATGAGCTGTAAAATGATGAAATGAGCTCGGGTGCATAAGGCTTGTAGCAACATTTTTTCTTAAAAACCAGTTACACCGAAACTAGATGTGCTTTTAAGGTCCAATTTGTGAGTCAATCATGCTTAGCTGTAGACCATGGCTGAGTTCAGTATATTAATGCATTCTAGAGTCATTTTCATTGTTGCTTACTTATTCTAAACAATATATATACATAATTGGTGGTCAAGTGGAGTCAATTTTTTGCACTTTCGCTGATTTTGAACATGAATTTCCATAATCTATTTTAGTCATTTCAATTGGTCATTTCAAAGAGCCTAGCAGATTTTAATTTCAATACTTAAGGCCCTGAGACGGTCTGAAATTCATAATTGTTGATTATAACAAATGTGATCTATAAAAACATGCAATTGTGTGCAAATTTTCCTTCACGAGTGAACCATTTAGGTGTTGTTTTGTGTGATCTGCCTTGCTCTATCTTTTAATGTGAAATTTAGTAAAAGACGTAGTCATTAAAAAGAAAGAATCAAGGTTGCTAAAATAGAAGTAGCATAGTTAAAAAGCAAATCAGACTTGTGCAGTTCACCATAGTGATGTTTGAAACTAAAATTGAAAATCTGTTGAATCACTTAATTCATTGAGGCATTTTCATAAACAAGTTTTTTTCACCTTTTAACTCGAGTTTAGCTATGATGGTTCAACTTAATTCGTTTTATTACTTTGTCAATCCATTTTAGAGCCATTCGTAAGTTCTATTTGAGTGCATCTTTCTTAATCATCCTTAATTGCTTGATTGTCATTATTGAACCTCTAGTTTTCTCTATTGTTCAATCTATTTCAACCTTCTCTGTACACTGTTCATTTGGTCATTTTTCTTGTTGAATTTGTGGTGTTGTCAAATTGATTATGGAGTAGATTTTGTTCTTGGATAATTGCTATAGCTAGTGGTAGCATCTTGAGAGGTGGAAACTTGCATGACTCCTTAGCCAAGTGCTTTCATAGCAGGGAAAATTAGCCACATAAACCCATTTCTAAAGTGAGAAAGCACCGATGTTTGAGCACGTGAGAGTGAAAATTGATTGATATGAGTTGAGTGAAAATCGCAAGAAAGTGCAGTTCAGTGTGAAGTTCTAAAACAACCAGTGATTATGAATGAGTGCCTATAAACTGAGAGAGAAAGTTATCATTGTATTAAGTCAGTTTTAAAAAAAAAAATTGGTTCATTTATTTTTCAAATGCTGAAATAAGTAAAGCTTTGGACTTTAATCATTGCCATTCAATTAGGCTTGCGCAGCTACTGTTTTGAGTGCATCTCATATGGTCGGATGGTTTTTGGATCAAATTGATTAAACTGGTTTTTACCAATTAAAGTTGCTAAATTGAACTTGTCAAAGCTGACCAAATCATATTGTATCACAAACTCTTTCATTCATTACTTTGACCAGTTTGGTCCACTGATTTTGATTAGGTTATACTGAATTGACCATTTTGGTATACTATTTTGACCATTTTGGATTAAGTTCTAAACGACATCCAATTGTGAATATGTTGCCTTTCAATTACAATTTGTAATTGCTAGAATTTTGGTGTATCTGCTGGATTTTGGTGTGATTTAGTTGTGTAGATTGCCCTTGGAAAGCTGAAAGAAAAGCAACACTGTAGAATGTAATGTAGTTCTATTAGTGGTAAATCGTGAAGACAGCAGCATCAACACCTCATTTTGAAGTTCTTCAGAGTTCAAAATTTGACTTGTCTGGTATCCTATAGCTAGTTGCAATAGTGAAAAAGATCCAATTTAGAGAGCACCGTGCAAACAATCAATAGAAAGCGGAGTACACTTCAATTGTGATATTTAAGGTTGTTTAAGAGCAAAAGGGTAAAGGGATAAGTCCTGGTCTAGCAAACACTACTTAGAAGCTTGAAATATAGTGTGCAAGGGCTGAGAAACCAAAGCAATGAAAAGAGTAGTTGTATAAGACAAATGCAGAACCAAGATGAATAGAACGTTGACGCCTAACGCCTACATGGGTCGCTCAGCGCAAGCTAGCATATTGATTTAGCTTGCATATATTTTTGTGTAATTGTTTTAGGTTTCAGTTTCTTTTGGGTTTCCTTGTAAAAGGCCATTCACACCAAGTGTTTTGGAAGAGTCCTTGGTGCTATTTCATCTCTTGGCAAGTTTCTTTTCTTTGTTTAAACTTAATTTGGTCTAGTGGGTGAGTTTGTCTTGTTAGCCAAAGCTACAAGCCTTGCCATAGGATTTCATCTTGTTTGTGTCTTTGTGTCACCTTATTAGGAGTGACTTAGGCTATAAGTGATTAAACTTTAAGTTGTGTCACATTAAAAGTCTGAAAATCAGGAGTCTAGGTGTTTTTAGCTTTCATCTTTGCTTTTTTAAGTCAAATTTTGAATTCAATAGTGTATATCTTTTGAATTGGTTAAGTAAGTAGCCTAAGACAACTCTAACTAGGCAAGACTTGGTACTTAAGTAGTGTCTTGGCTCACCTCTCTTACTTGGAACTTGTCTTTTGGTGAAATCTTAAACCTTTTCTAAATTGGGAATGCACTTTTGAAATTAAAAAGATCTCTAATTATCCATTTCACCCTATATTGATTACTTTTGAGAAATCCAATGCTTTGAAACAAACTTCCCAAGAGCTCAAACAACTTAGTCTAAGGCGAAAAAAAATAAATGCATTTTAGGAAAGAAGAAA
This sequence comes from Vigna reflexopilosa, assembly GCA_027742785.1. Lineage (NCBI taxonomy): Eukaryota > Viridiplantae > Streptophyta > Magnoliopsida > Fabales > Fabaceae > Vigna > Vigna reflexopilosa. The sequence continues at coordinate 19,688,881 of CM050914.1, forward strand.
ATAGGACTAAGGATGAATTGCAGTATAAAGCTAAAAGAGACATTCATTTCTTTGGTAAAGATATAAGTGCATTATCATACTTAAATTCGGAAGGGAAAGTGGAAAAAGTGCATCCATTCATTGCTAGGTATAGTAAATCCTATATTCTTAGCCTAAGCATTGCTAGTTTTGACAGACATGCAAGTAAATGGTGGAGCGAAAGGCAAGATAGTGTTAAGAGAGGTAGAAAACTCCCCATTCAAGATTGGAGTGATTTAAAAGCTTGCATGTGAAGAAAGTTTGTTCCTCCTTCATTTGTGAGAAACCATGAGCTTATGAGAGAATTCCTTAAAGAAGGGAAAGCATTCATTCAAGGTCCAGATGGGTTCTTTCATAGGGAAGCTAAGTTTGAAGAAAAATTTAAAAGGCTCTTGGATGAGAAAAGAAAAAGAGAGATTAGAAGGAGAGAAAAGGAAGAGAGAAAAAAAGAGCAAGAAAGAATAAAAACGAAATAAAAAGAAATTAGAGAAGAGCAAGAGAGAAGAGGCAAATAAGGAAAAGAAAAAAGAGAAAAGGAAGAGTTTAAAACAAAACAAAAATAATCATTAAGTTGAGGCCAACTTCCACTCACACAATTACAAATGAACTAGGACTTTTAAGGGGAGGTTTCCAATCCTTCAATTTTTCTTCAATAATCATTAATTTTAGAATTTTAACTTCTTTTTTTATCAAGTTGTCTTTCCATCCTTCACTATGTTACACTTTCCAAAAATATGGTAACTCAAATCTTGAGTTATTATTACTCCTATGGTTACAATTAACTTAAGACAAAAACAAAGGATCTTATGAATTAGGACTTTTAGTTCTTCTCAAAACTATAATTCAAAATATGAGGAGTCTTTATTCTAAAGATGATTTCCTATATAAATTTTCTATTAGAACAATATTAATTAGAGCTATGATTAATTCTTATTACAGATTAATATTTGATTTAGGAGGGATGAATATGGACATCAAAAGAAATAAAGTCATTCCAAGATGGTCTGCTCCCAAGATTGTGAGGAGTTTTTTTTACAATAAATCCATATATCCTCAAAATCAAGATGACTTGCTAGATTTTAGGTCAAATATTTCCCAAGACTCCTAGTATTACAAATAGTCTAATTGATTATATTGTTTAACTTCACCAAGTTAAACAAACAAGGATTTTAAATCACTTCTGATTCTACAAAAAACAACAAAGTATTTTTTATGAGAAAACATACAAATGATAACTCTTGTGGAAAGGATATACTTTTAATACAAAGAATATTTGAAAAATTGTAACAAAGATTTTCTTTTAAAAAAAGTGTTAGGCCATGTAAAGGAGAGATAATGTTAAAAGTGTAAGAGCAACAATAATACTTGATTTTTCTTGTCTTCTCTTCATGTTATCCTCTTTATATAAACTTCTTCGAAAGATATCCGTTACTTAGAGCATTACCTTTCACGTAAGTGTATAGCCTTTTGGTACAAGGTCAAATGCTATGTTGCTTTTCTAGATACAATTGTGCTACTTGTATGGATATGTCAAACAAAAGGCATTGAGGAAACATTCCCATCATGTCTTTCTAACTCTTAACATTCTTCTGAACCAATACAGAACTTTTGAATAAAGATTTGTCTTTTATGATCTGCACAAAAATAGAGGAAACAACACCATAGACAAGAAAGTACTATTCATACAAGTATTTATTCGTTTAGTGTGTAGCTTGGTACGTGCACTATAGCATTTAGTGAACTCTATTGTTGGAGTAACGTTATGCGTTTAGGATGTTATCACATGTATAGCGTTTAGCGTGTTATCTTAGATGATTTCTCTTCAATGGACACTATTTCGTGAAACACTTTTGTTAAACTTCAAAACAAGGGTTTTTAGACTATCTTGTCTTAACAATTTATAGAATTCTAGATAGGCTTTTACCTTAACATGGCCTTAATAGCAACCCAATAACCCTTTAACCTTACTTAACATAGTAATCCTTAAATTATCCTTTAATACTACTTTGGTTATACCCGATCGATTAAAGGTCGGTGTTTGATCGGTTTGTTTTCAATAAAGAGTATGTACACTTACTTTATTATAAATAAAAAATTCTAAAATCCACTTAACGAATTTCAAATTATTAAGATATTTTAGTAGCTTTTGTTTTCTAAACATATTTGTTAATTTGACCAACAAATTTCCAATTATTGTTAGAGATTTTTTTTGTTCTCTTTATTTTTATTTATTGAATTTTTATTGATTTTTTTTGTTCTCTTTATTTTTATTTATTGAATTTCACAATAAAAATCTACTAGCATTTGATACAGGAATATAAAATTTTTTCATAAAATGAAAGCTAAATTGTGATTCTAATTTTGAAAACCCAGATGAAAGAAATATAAGGAAAGTGGCTGCATTGAATGTTCCTTTTATTTTGAAAATTGGTTTAATATGGTTGCTTCTTAGATTTTGTGGCCTTGAAAGTGACTATCCGTGTAAACATTTAAAGATATTCCACATCACATGTTCTGCTATGAGAGCTCAAGAAGAGTCAAAGGACCACATAAAGCTCAAAGTGCTATTTGATGTGAATAGCACTTTCATAAGAAATAAAAATGTGGCATTAAATAACTTGATGAGGAAAGCTTATATGATTTTTTGGAGGCATTCACGAGCGTAAGAGCGTATATGTAAGTTTTCTTCATCTTTAAATAAGTGAACAACTCCTTATCAGATATTTCTATGATTGATGCAACAAGTGGAAGGATATGTATAAATAAAACCACAACCGTGACCGGAAACTTGATAGAAACCATGATCACCAACTTACAACAATTCACCATGAGTGAAATACAACTATGCGAAGCATTTTTTTTAAGTTAGGACTAACTTTGCCTTGGAGTATCAACACTGGGAAAACAAAAATTGATAACGTAGCCTCATTAATAAGGCTAAAGCCACAACCTATTGAACAATATATGTAGTAAAACAACTTCCAATCAGGTATGTTTCTATGTGGATTACGTACTTCAACTAGTCATGCTATACATGACACCACTCTCTACCCAAAATTTTAAGGCAATAAGTTAATGGGTCTTTCATCTTTATACAGTATTCTACTTTCTAATTTCTATTCAATGTGAGACTTAGACTCACACTTGGATTCCCAACCATCTCTTTCTCTCTTCCTCAAGGGTGAGTCCCTTCTACACACGTACACTCTCCTCTAGCAGAAACATTTCCAATCAACCATAACTACAAATAACCATTTCCAACCAGAGTTCATCTTAACGAAATTCGCTTATCTGAACATCCTTTGTGAGGAAGACTTTTTTTGTTGCATAATTTTTGTTGATTTGCCCCCTAACAAGTACCACTTCCTAACTAGTTTTTTTTTTTCTTATGTCGTAATACTTTAGGAAATTTCTGACCTTAATCTTATTTATTATAATTACGAACTTATTAGACTTTAATTATATATAACGAATAGTAACCTTATATATGTATGACAATGTTAGCACGTATAGGAATTGTTTTAACATTCAAGAAGGTATTGAACTAGAGATAGAAAAAAACAAAGAAGATCATTTAAGTTCATCAATCAGTTGGATTCTCATCACTATCTATAAGGTGCTCCTTCAATGGCTGTCCTAGAGATTCCCAGTTTCTACTATCCCATGCTGGATCAATTTCAGGCAGTTCATAGTCATCTGGACGTAATGATAATTGGAACTCAGGAAGATCTGGCAATGATTGGAGACCCCTGCATCATTAACAAAGTTCCAATCATCATGATTATGATATCTAAAGGAAATTTGGAGTTTAGTTGATAAATCAAGACAGTAAAACACATGATTTTGAAACAAAGAAAGCTCCTTACTTCTCTTGCTCCCAGAGGTAGCCATACATCTGAGACTTCCTTGATGCAACTTCAGGAATTTTCTGGTGTAAGAATTTCATAGCACCCCAGAGTGGAGGAACCCTTGACAGAGAGATGCATATTTGTTATTTAAGATAAAGGGATGTGACAAAAGAAGCATCCAGACAAGAGTCAAAGATCAATACCAACCTTGTAACTGGAGCTGCAAGGCAAAAGCTTAAGCTGGCCTTCTTGCTTTCAGCCAGAAGCTCTTCTGCAGCAAGAAAACAAGACATAGCACCAATGGAACTGTTTGGTTCATTACCCTTGTCAAGGATCAGACCATGGTAGTAGTAGGCTGCAGCCTGACAACATAATAAAAAAAATATAAATTATGGATTATATACATTATAACTTATATTATTGGTCGTCACCTACAAATGAAAAGGTGTCAGCATAGCTGTGATGTCAAAGTTCATAATGATCATGAACTTATTTTTTATTATATATATTATGTTTAATGTGGTACAAAGATTTTTATACTGCTACCAGAGTATGATGTTACAAGCAATTTTACAAAGTGACAACTTTTTGTTACATGAAAACTCATGATTAGATGATAGGATAAAAAATCTTTACAATATGTCAAAGATTTATTTTTGGTGGAAAGTATTTAATCAATCTTGATACCATTACTAACCTTGGCTTCAAGGAATTTCCATTTGATGAATCGGAGATGCTTTCTTCCACTCCCTTGGTTGGTGTCGCATCCTAACAAGCAGTGATAAGCCTGCTCAAGAAAGTGAAACATTTATACTTGAGAAAAACAAATCCCCATAATGATAAAATGAAGTATTAGGGATAATAATTTCCTTTCAACAGATATTATGTTTTCGTGAACTTACAAAACAGATTGCAGTCATAAAGTTAGTGATTTAAAGCAGAAATGCTGAATAGATATTCAACAGATTGAATAAAAACCTGACTAAAGTATATCAGCTGTTCACATGCCAATCTCCTCTTCACAGACAAAGTTGCCTTCTGACATTCCACAGCAAGACCAAGTTGAATCTCAGTTCCCTAAATAACCATCAAGATGAAATATTATACCCAATCTGAAGGAGATTGTGTATTAAACTATTTTACTGAAGTCAACTTACCTTATAATCTATTCAAATCAACATAAGTTTTTAGTGACTTGCCCACACAGATACTTTTTGTTTATAAGCTCTTAATACATTTGAGTGTTTAATTAAGGTGTTTACTCAAATCGTAGCCTATAAGAATTAAATGCCTGCACTTGTAATTCTAGAGATACTGATCAAGGAGTACCTGGCCAAGTGTTTGAATAGCAATAGCCTCCAACACACCCTCCTGTAAGTCGTGGGGAAAAGTATTCCTGGATGTTGTTTGAATGTACTTTACTATAGGGTGTTCAGTGCTGCTCCAAAACTAGTTTCACAAACTTAAAATCTATTCAGAAAAGTACCTGATTTCAGGAGGTATCCGAGTAAGAATATCCCTTAAACAGAACTCCAGGTATCCTGAGGCCTTCAGCAACAAATCAATTGCTTCCCTCTTGCTATCTGACAATGTAAAACATATGCATGATCAATGATTGTTCAACTTGTGGATGGTTTGATAGGATCTAACTTCATGTTTCACTAGTACGCCAAAGTTTATGTATTGACACAAAACCTGAAGATACAACCCTGAATCCAGAGCCTGACGAGTCCTTTGGAATCATCATTGAGTCAGCCTCAGACAGTGTGAGCATAGCCATAAGGTGCACTGCAGAGAGCACCTCAAACCAGGTATTTGCTACACTGCTATCCTGCCAAGTAGACTTTACCATGTTAAAGAAACTAAAATTACCAATAATAAAAGTGAAGAAGAATGAGTTTGATGATGGCCATACTTGTTTCCCATCTTCTAAATGTTTCCATTTGAAATCTATTAGTCCTTCGAGACCATACTCTGTTAACAAATGAAAATCACTCCGCCCATTTTCACAAATGCTGAGAAACAATATTCATTCTATTAAAAGTTTGAAAGGGTTTCAGAAGAAGGGGATTTGAGAAACCTTTCTTTGTAAGTCCAATCAGAAGAGACAAGTATTCATTCAAAGCTCGCCGCAATTCAGTTATAGCTGACCCACCTGCAGAGTTAAAACTTCAGATCACCGTGACATTTTCACACTTTACTATTCATTCTACAATAAATCTATAATTTCGTTATGAATGTTATTAATTGAAGATTTAGAGTATGCATAACATAAGTTCTGAATTTTGCCCACTTATTGTGCTATATGGTGAAAAATCCAGGTTTAAAACCTAGTGTTTATGATCCAATTCTTGTATATTTCAAGAAACAAGTAAAACAAATACACAACAAAATAAAATAAAAAAATACAAAAAGAAAAGAAAAGATACTTATCAAGTGAAGAAGCAAAGACACACCAGTATCCTCTGCTACCAACACTATCTGATTCCTTAGTGAGGTCAATTTATCAGCAAGATCCCGTGGAATTACACCCTTAAGAACCCTTTGAAGATCAGATTGCACCGGAATTCTTGTTGATGGAACAAACACCACCACTTCAGGAAAGTTTGTCTTTTTTTTCCTATACACAGAGTAAGTGCACCCCATCCTTTCAAGCAAAGCATCCTACACAAACCAAACATTCATTTCCACAACCTGATTCCATCACAGAGGCAGTGTTATGAAGAAACTGAGCATTAATGATGACATAACTTGATGAGGTAATAAAGCATGGTTGGCACATTTTTTAACAGCATAAAAGTACTGGAATTCAACTCTGCCGAAGTGGGTTGGGAATGAAGAAACATCATCTAACCACAGTTTTCATCATGACCATAGTTGGGTGGCAAACAGAAGGTTAATAATAATAATTGAAAAAAAAAAACAGTTGTATGATCTACATGTGTGGGACAGAAAAGACAGTTAATCCTGGTGGATTCAGACATGATTGTTGAAGAATATTAAAATGAAAATAGCGAAATGATGGGTGGAGAAAAGACAGAGAGAAAGAGAAGTTGAGGAATTAAGTTAAGAGAAGAATAAAAACGTTATTAAAAGAGAGAGAAAGTTTGGAAGAACTTACTGGATACAGAGAGGAAAGAAGGAGGGAAGATTCTTGGAGAGGCAGAACATGTTAATATGGTATCTGAGTGAATTGGAAGCTCAAGAACCGAGACATGTCTCACATGGCCATGGCGTAGAAGTCTCTGCTTGTTTCAAAGGACCACGTTCACTTGTATTTTTTTTAGGTTCCATTAAACGCTTAACTTGTAGGACGTGTAGTGGACTCAGGTGTTACTATTATTATAATTACATGCATCTATATTTTAGTGCAACAACTTTACCTATCAATGTCTCCATCAAAAATTGGATTTTACATCTTCTAATAGAGTAAATACTAAGTTTCTTATATTTGAACTTGTTGAGTTGAGTGTTTGTCACATTAATTGTGAATAAATGTTATAAATGTCTCATTAAGAAATAAAGATGAAGAGTTATAATTTATAATTTCGTTGGTTGGGATGAGATATTGGTTTGTGGCTGGATATTGTACATGCAATAAAAGATAAAAGAATATTTATATAACTATAAATTTCACTATATTTAAAAGTGATTTATCTTTACTTACTATATTTGAAGATTAACTAACTTTAGCATAACTTTTCCTAATTAGTATTATTTAGTCTACGAATATGATTGATTTAGATGGATCGAATCTGAAGAGAAATTATATTGCAATTTCCGTTGTAGGTTAGATATGGAAGGGGAAGTATTGGCACGTGGATTGAGGATGAAGGACGAAGTGGGCCCAATATTGACGCCTTCTGTTAAATGTAGATGCTCGCACGTGCATGCAGGAAAGAATGCATCACAAAGTTTGCACACGAAACAACGTATACAACTATTTTCACAACCAATCGATTTATTTGATGATATAAGTTCTTCCTCAAACATTTTAAAGAGTTGTCATAAGTGCTTATATTTTTTCTAGTGTAGATTATGTTTGTGAAAGGTAAAGAGAAATAAGATAAAAACAAGTATGAATTATATAGAAAAGACATTATCTGATAGGTGAAATGATTTTTTTATTATGATATGTATTATGTGTTCATAGTTTTAACAGTTAGAAAATATACACTTTTTATGATGTAATAAAAAATCTATCAATAATAAATTTAACTTATTATGACGTATTTTCAATTATCTATATAGAATATTTAATTTATTATGATATTTTTTGATTATTTGTTATAGTACATCTAATTTAGTATGATGTACTTTCGATTAGTTGTCATAATATGTTAAGTTACGTTCTTCTAATTACTTGTGATAATAAGTCTAACTATTATAACAAATTTTCATTTACTAGAAAGCTATTATGATAAATAATGTAAACTACGTCATAAAAAACTAGATCTTTTTTATAGACTTTTTTATTTTACCATTTTGTCCATTCAATTTACTCTTGCAAATCTCAAAAAAATCACTAGATCATACAATGCAAGCAAATCAATTCATACATTAAATTGTTCAACAATATTTAAAACATTACAGTTTATATACATAAACCTACATACAACGTTTACAATTGTTACAAATACTCTTTAAAAGATTGTAAAATACTAGTCAAGATATTTCTACAAATCACTAACACTCAAAAGAAAATAAACCTAGGAAAGATGGGTAGCTCCAAAGGCTTATCAGGTAGACCAGCAATGACATGTTTCCTACTAGTCTTCAAAAAATCAACTAGAGGGACCAGAGAGTCAACTACAGACACTATGTCTATTATACCATCCAAGGTGTCCTTTGCAGCTTGAACAGAAAAAATAGCAATTAAAAGTTAAACATTAACTTTTCCTCATAAACACAGAAACTAAACCATATTAAGAAACTCAAAATAATACAAAGCAGATTTTACACCATACTGTTGGGAAAGATGTTTCCAAAATTGACAGGTTGAAGAAGCAACTGGGCGAGTCATTTGTCATGAAAGACATGGGAGCTGCTAAGAAGATTCTTGGTATAAGTATCACTCGTGATAGAAAAGAGAAGAAACTTTGGCTATCACAGGAGCACTACATTCAGAAGGTGTTGCAAAGATTCCAAATGGAGAATGCTAAAGTTGTAAGTACTCCTCTTGCTACTCATTTTAAGTTGAGTGTTAAACAAAGTCCTTCAAATGAAGTTGAGAAGATAGATATGAGCAAAGTTCCTTATGCTTCTGCGGTGGGTAGTTTGATGTATGCAATGGTATGTACAAGGCCTGATATTGCACACACGGTTGGTACAGTTAGCAAATTTCTGTCAAAACCAGGTAGAGAGCATTGGAATGCTGTGAAATGGATTTTGAGGTATCTTTATGGTACTAGTGGTTTGAGGCTTTGTTTTAGGGGTGATAGCCTACTTTGGTAGGTTACTCAGATTCAGATATGGCTGGAGACATTGATTCCAGAAAATCCACTTCAGGTTATTTGATTCAGTTTGCAGGGGGAGCCTTGGCTTGTCAATCAAAGTTGCAAAAGTGTGTGGCGTTGTCTACTACTGAGGCAGAATTTATTGCACTTACTAAAGCATGTAAGGAGTTGTTATGGGTGAAGAAATTCTTGCAGGAGCTTGGTTTTGTGCAAGGTAAATACTTGTTGTATTGTGACAGTCAAAGTGTTATTCATCTTGGTAAGAATCCAACTTTTCATTCTAAATCCAAACATATTGATGTGAGGTATCATTGGATACGTGATGTTTTGGATGCTAAGTTGTTGGAATTAGCTAAAGTTAATACAGATGATAATGATGTTGATATGATGACCAAGGCATTTCCAAGAGGAAAGTTTGAAGTTTGTTGTGAGATCGTCGGTTTGGCGGATATCTCCACATAGTCGTGAGGGGGAGATTTGTTGGGTTATTGGACTCCCTTCCTATTTTGAGAATAAGGCCAAATAGTGTGGTCGATTATGTCTCATTAGGTTAAATTGAGATGTGTCAGATTAGTAGAGCACATAAGAGTCATTTGAAGAGAGACAAAAGCCAATTGAGAGAAAAAGAAAGAGAGAAAGTCATTCCGACATAACCCTAAACCTGCACTGGTGTTTTCATCGTTGTGAAGTCGTTCACCGTTGGATCGAGAATTTTGGACAGTAGGTTCCAGACATATGGTTCTTCATTCTTACCGTTCGGATCGTCAACCGGAGGTCTAGATTGGGAGAAATTGGTCCCGCATCAGCAGCCCTGTTTTGAAGAATTTTCATCTTTTTTGTTCTCATTTGTAAACATTTGTGCTTAGTTAAATTGACTTATTGAAAATACCTTTTGGTATTATTATTGGAGACTCTTTTGTACCCTATTATTGATCATAGTGAATTTTTCTTTGCTCTGGACGACTCATGGTTTTTACCCATGCATTGAGGGGGTTTCCACATTAAAAATTGTTGGTGTCTCTTTCTGGTTTGGATTTTATTTTTGTTCTATTTATTTGATGCTCCTCGCAGATTCTCGCAAGAAGGGGGATTGAATTTCCACTGCGTTATTACTCTTTGCCAAGTTGTTATATTTTTTTTGGCCCTTTCCCCCATCAGAGTGGCATCAAAGCACTTTGGTTAAGGGACTGTTTAATTTGCGTGAATGATGGAGGCACATACAAAATTGATTCCGTTGAATGGAGAAAATTATCACTTATGGAAAGCCAAGATGAAGGACTTGCTATTTGTGAAAAATTTGCATCTTCTTGTTTTTGCTTCCAATAAGCCAGAATCTAAGTTAGATGAAGAATGGGATTTTGACCATCAACAGGTATGTGGATTTATCAGGCAATTTGTTGATGATAATGTTTATAATTTTGTTGTTAATGAGACACATGCGAGAAGCCTATGGGATAAGCTTGAGTCCTTATATGCCTTTAAGTCAGGGACTAATAAATTATACTTGTTGAAAAATTTTGTGGAGTTGAAGTACAAGGAAGGAACTCCTATTTCAAATCACTTGAGTGAATTTCAAGGACGCTATGATCAGTTAGCTGGAGTGGGTATAAAATTTGATGATGATCTATTGGGTTTGTTCTTATTAAACTATTTACCGGATTCGTGGGAGACATTTCGGGTTTCCATGATAAGTGTTACCCTTAATGGTGATATTTCTTTGCAAATGACAAAGAGTGGTGCTCTTAATGAGGAGATGAGAAAGAAGACACAAGGTACTTCATCTCATTCAGAAGTGCTTATTAAAGAGAATAGGGGAGAAGCCAAAAGAAAGAACAAAACAGTGGTAGAGATAAAAGCAGGAGCAAGTCTAGGTCTCGGTACAAGAATGTGGAGTGTCACTATTGTCACAAAACAGGGCATATATAGAAGAACTGTTTTTTGTGGAAGAAAGAAAGCAAAGAAAAAAAGGGTAAGCAAAGAGAAAGAGATAATGATGATGGTGATTGTGTTACTACTACTACATGTGGTGACCTTGTTTGTCTTCGTGATTATGACAATATTAATTTTGTATCTGATGAGAGCATGTGGATAATTGATAGTGGTGTTACACTGCATGTTACATTCAGGAAGGAGTTCTTCACATCTTATACACCTAGTGATTTTGGAGTATTGAAGATGGGTAATGATGGGGTGTCTAAAGTTATTAGTGTTGGTGATGTTCACTTGCAAACCAACATGGGGATGCAGTTGTTACTTAGAGGAGTTAAACATGCTCCAAATGTTCGCTTTAACTTGATTTCTGTGCAAGTACTTGATGATGGTGGATATGATAATCACTTTGGTTCTGGAAAGTGGAAGCTCACCAAAGGTAACTTGATTGTGGCTAAAGGAGAGAAAAACTCTAAGCTTTACTGGACAAAATCTTTGGTTGCTAAAGATAGTGTGAATGTCGTGTATATGGAGTCATCTTTGTGGCACAAAAGGCTTGGGCATATAAGTGAAAATAGACTTAACTGTTTAGCTAAAAAGGATGTTCTCTCAGGATTGAAGAATGTAGAGTTGGAGAAATGTTCTCACTGCATGGCTGGTAAAAAAACCAGAGTATCCTTCAAGAAGCATCCTCCCTCCAGGAAGTCAGAGTTGCTTGAATTGGTGCATTCTGATGTTTGTGGCCCGTTGAAGGTAAAGTCTTTTAGTGGTGCACTTTACTTTGTTACTTTTATTGATGATTGTTCCAGGAAGCTTTGGGTTTATGCGCTACAGAGAAAGGACCAAGTGTTGGACAGGTTTAAAGAATTCCATGCTTTGGTTGAGAGGCAGTCAAGCAAGAAGCTGAAGTGCATTCATATTGACAATGGTGGTGAGAATTGTGGACCATTTGATGCTTATTGTAGACAATATGGTATTGCACATGAGAAGACTCCTCCCAAAACTCCTCAGCTGAATGGTTTAGCGGAGAGGATGAACAAGACATTGATTGAAAGAGTTAGGTGTATGTTTTCTGAAGCAAAATTGCCTAAGCATTTATGGGGTGAGGCATTGCTTACAACAGTGCATGTTATTAATCTAAGTCCTGCAGTTGTTTTGAACTCTGAGGTGCTAGACAAGATTTAGTTTGGCAAGAATGTTACTTATGATCATTTGCGTGTCTTCGATTGTAAAGCATTTGTTCATGTTCCAAAGGATGAAAGATCCAAGTTGGATGTGAAGACAAGGCAATGCATCTTCATTGGTTTTGGTCAGGATGAATTTAGCTACAAGTTGTATGACCCCGTTGAAAAGAAAGTTGTTAGAAGTCGTGATGTGTAATTCATGAAAGATCAAACCATTGAAGATATTGATAAGGTGGAGAAGTCTACACCTAAGGAAGATGGTAATGTGGCTGATGTTGATCCAATTCGGTTGTCTGTTAATGATTTGGATATTGATGTTCATGATGATGAACAACATGGTGATATTGATAATCAGCAGGTTGGAGATAGCTTGGATGTTCCTATTGATAATGTTGATGAAGAGGAACATGAGGAGAGTCTTGGCGATGTACCTGAGCTACTTGAAGCTCAACCCGGAAGATCTGATAGGCCAAAACAACCTTCTAAGAAGTACTCTACCAATGAGTATGTGATGTTGACTGATGAGGGAGAACCTGAATGTTATGAGGAGGTTGTTGAAAGTGAAGAAAAGCAAAAGTGGTTGGATGCAATGCAGGATGAGATGAAATCTCTGCATGATAATCACACTTATGACTTGGTGAAGTTGCCTAAGGGTAAGAGAGCCTTAGAGAACAGGTGGATCTTCAAGGTGAAGCAAGAGAGCAATTCTACATCTACCATATATAAAGCCAGATTAGTGGTGAAAGGCTTCAGACAAAGAAAGGGTGCTGACTTCAATGAGATTTTCTTACCTGTGGTGAGGATGACATCTATCAGAACTGTGTTAAGTTTAGACGCTACTGTTTATTTGGAGGTTGAGCAGATGGATGTGAAGACAACTTTCCTTCATGGTGATTTAGAGAAAGAGATTTACATGAAGCAACCAGATGGTTTTATTGTTGAAGGCAAGGAAGACTATGTGTGTAGGCTACAAAAAAGCCTATATGGCTTAAAGCAGGCTCCGAGGCAGTGGTATAAGAAGTTTGAGTCTGTTATGTGTGAGCAAGGCTACAAGAAGACTACTTCTGACCATTGTGTTTTTGTCAGAAAATTTTCTGAGAATGATTTCATTATACTGTTGCTATATGTTGATAGACCCAACAATGGTATCAGAGCCGATGGTTAGTCTTGGTGACCGGCTCAGATGAGTATAATGATCTCTATATTGAAAGTCTTCCTGGCAAAGGATTCCAGGTAAGTGTGTCCCGTTAAGATGAACGACGGTATGAAGGGTTACTCGTGGTTGTGGTTAGATGGGAATGCTTCCGCTGGAGGGGGAGTGTACCAATGTGGAAGGGACTCACCCTTGAGGGGGAGATTGTTGGGAATGCAAGTGTGAGTCCAAGTCCCACATTGGATAAAAATGAGAAAATAGAGCACTATATAAAGATGAAAGACTCGTTAACCCATTGCCTTAAGGTTTTGGGTAGAGAGTGGTATCAATCCTTTTATGTGGTTGGGCTTATATCTCATTGGTGTTTGTATATCTCCGGTGAACCTTCTTCTTGATAGACCCAACACATACTACTTTCATAATAGGTTTTCAATATAATTTTAATTTTATTATAGTATCTACCATATTTTGACAGGTAAAATAAAAAACTATTATGATAAATCTTATCATACATGTCAAAATAGATTTTAAACATAATTTAACTTTGTAACCGCATCTAATTATTATGAAAGGTTCTGTTTTACCTGATATAATAAGTGTTACTTTTATTACGAAATGTTACTATTTAACGTATTATGATAAGTGAATTTCACCTCTCATAATAAATTTATCATATAATATACATTTTCCATTAGTGATAATAACTACTCTTGATAATATTTTAGACACAAAGGTGTGTCATAGTGTTTTTCCTATAAAAAAAATATAATAGTAAAGAAAAAAGAATTTAGTCATTCAAATATCAAGTAAAAAGATTCAAATTTGTTAGATAAATTTAAGTTCTTTATAGATAACAAAATATAGTTATACGGAAATATCCGTATGAATGAATTAAGTTTTCTAATAAAGACTGATAATTAATAAAGTCAAAGAAATTTTAGAAATAAAATTAACTTTTAAAATAAATATTATTAAACATATTTTAATATGAATATCGTTCAATTATATATATATATATATATATATATATATATATATATTATGAATAAAAGTTAATTGTCTTTTCAAAATACTAAAAATTAAGAAATGATATTGCAACCAATAAATTGAATTCATTAAAATATTTTATTTTGTCCACGTGACTAAATTATACAATATTAAATAAATTTAAATGAAATAATTATTTTTGTTTATATTCAATTAAAATTATAGTTTAAAATATATGAATATATCAGTATTTTATATTTATTTCAATAATTTTATTGTATATATATATGAACAAATTTTAGTTATTGAGATTTAGTATATAAATTACAAAAATATAAAATTTATGGATTAAATTTTTATATTATTGACAGTTTTAACTCCTGTTAAATACATTTTCTATGATTACGAAAATCGTCGAAAAAATAATATTGATACTTTTTTCTTTAAATATTGTTATTTGCAAGGATTTTTAAAATTGTTGCTATTTGTTGAAATTTTCCAAAATCGCCACTACTTATTGGAATTTTTAAAATAGTTGTTACTTAGTGAGATTTCCAAAACCACCGCTAGTTAGTGAGATTTTCAAAATTGTCACTACTTACTAAGGTTTCCAAAACCGTCGCTCCTTAATAAGGTTTCCAAAATCACAAGAATTGGAAATCATATTTTTTTGTATTATTGAAATTATTTGAAATTAAATATTATTATATAAAATTAAATATAGACATTGTTCAATACAATTAATTGTTCAACATAAGAAATAACATTGTCAAATAATAAAAATTAATAAAAAATATTTTCAAGAACAATCATTAATTTTGTTATTCTTCGTTATCTTCATCATTTTGAAAAGCAGCAATAACCAAATGCCTTTTTATTCTTAAAAATGCTCTCAAACATTAACTAATGAATTGCCTTTTATTCATTATCAACAACTTGCAACTTATAGTTGGCTGCATTTAAAGACTAAAGGATCTCTTGATTATCATCAACTTGCATAGTATCTAGTTTCTGCTCCTGGTTTTTTGAGCAGTTTTTTCTTATAAATCATATTGTAGAGCATAATATTCTTCTGGAACAAAATTACCAACAATATTAAGTTCTTCAATGTAGTTGTTCTTTGATAAAAGAATAAGTATATTCATAAAATAGGGGTAGTTGTAAAAAAAAAATTGACCACACAAAATTCAATGACTAACTACAAGAGCCTCAATTATGTGAAGGATTCTAGTAAGCCCTAGTTGACACTTTCTAACAACCAAAACAATCACAATTATCTCTAAATTATCACTAAAACGATCACAACTATACTTCTATTACAATAAATTGAAAACTGGTAGGTAATGAAATAGTATGGAAAGCCAATTTCTATTGACTGTTGTAGTAATACACAAATAAAACTAGTAATGGAACATGCACTACAATGATATTAGCAACATAGATCTGAAGTACCCGAAAAACACTACAAGGGGGGTTAAATAGTGTTAATGGAAAACTTTTCGTAACCCTTCTGATATAGCACGTTATCGAACTCTTGAAATTTTCCATTAAATGATAGGAAACTCGCCTTAATCAATTTGTATGATAAAAGCTTTTAACGTGCTATTTAGAATGTAAATACTACAACGTTTTGTTAAGAACTTCCTTTGTGAAAAAGATCGTTTAGCTTGGAAGATTCTTATGTTTAGAAATAAAGCGCAACTGTAGGTTTCCACAAGAATATTGTTTAGGTAAGCGAAGAGACAATAGCACAAGAGATTTTATACTGGTTCGGTCCAACTGAGCTACATCCAATCTCTTCCGTAAAGGGTTTCACTATAATCTTCACACGATTACAAATGAGTATTAGCACCACTCCTGGTACTCGCAACCCCGCCAAGATTTCCTTTGAATATTTGGACCACTCTTGGTACTTAGCAACCCGCCGAGATTTCCTTAAGTATTCGCATCAGTCCTGGTACTCAACAACCCAACGAGATTTCCTTGACTATTAGCATCACTCTTGGTACTCAGTAACATTAGCCGAAATTTCATTTGAGTATTTGAACCACTCTTGGTACTTAGCAACCTTGCCAAGATTCCTCAACTCAAATAGAGTTCAGTTATAAGTATTTTGATTCTCTTCAGAATTGCAATCAACGATTGCTTATAAGTAGTTAAGACTATACAAAGCAGTCTATATACTCGCATGTGTTTCTCTGTTCTCTCTTACAATAGTAAGCAATATGACAATTAAGCTTGAGAATATCTCTCTTTCTTTTTCTCTTCTCTTTTCTTTAGCTCAGATGTATTCTTTTTCTTGAGCTCTTTCTCTTCTTCTTTTCAGTATCAATATATCGTTGTAACCTTTTCTTTTCTATCCTTTGAAGTTATCCTCTTGATTTTCTTCTTGAGAGATCTTCTATTTATAGGCTTCACAAATACTTGTCCGTTAGACTAAGCTTGTAGCCTTGATACTCATGATTTCTCTTTCTTCTTTGCACAACATTCGTTGGGTAAGTCAATTTGTCATAGCAGACACGTTTTTTCAGTCATTTACTTGAAGTAGGTTGTACGATTTTTTTAGACTTTGCTTCAAGTGAAGAACATTATGTGAATATCTCCTTTGTCTCTAACGTCCACTTATTGATATTTGATCTATAACACTATGGATGTGTGTAGAATAGCTTATCTGCAAGATTAGATTAAACTGTGCATGCAGTAGATATGTCTTTTTTTCACTTTTGTTTTTTTTTTAACGTTGAGTGATTGGGTCCATACCCAAATCAAATTTAATGTTCAATTAAAGTGCAGTATAAACTAGGAAGTGACTCCTACGTCGTCTCTCAAGGACCAAACTTTGGTTCAGGCAATAGGTCGAACAACGTGGTGGGGGTGGTTTATAGACAGTTTTGTGACTTAAATTTAACTAAATTAAAAGACTAATTCAACACAAATTTAAAATGGGTTAGCATCTAGATCAATTGCAATGTTTCCAATCACAAATTAACAACAATTAAGTGTTACTCTCACCCCTAATCCAACACAAATTAACCAACTAAGCGAAGGTTAATCCGATCTTAAAAAACGTGAATTAAGCAAACATATTGCATGAACCCAATCAAATATGCACCCACAGTCCAATTAACTAAGCAAAAATTAAACACCAATTAGGCAACTAAGCGTATACTTAATTGCAAGCACAAACCCGAATTGACATCATGCAAGGCAAGAACAACATCATCAATTACAATCCAGAAATCTCAAGCAAGCATTATAATATCCCCAATTACCAACCGCACAGAATTATACTTCCATTAAAAAAGAATTCAAATAACAAAATGAAATGGAATTAAATCTCAAAAAACAAGACAGTAACAGCAAACAAAATCGAAAATGGAATTGGAATCGAAAGCACAAAACGCAAACTGAAATGGGAAAAACGAAATTGCATATAGAAACGAAATTTGAAACGTAAATGGAAGCAAGAAACAAAATTGAAATTGCACTTCAAAAATGGAATTGATTTGATACAAGAAAGAGGAAATCGAAAAAAAAAATGAGGAGAGAAGGAAGAGAAGTTCCCAATTCTGATTTTGGGGTTTATATACCCCAAATTACAATTTTGCCCTTCTAATGATCTTCTGCAAAATATGCCCAAAAATGGGCCCAAAGCTAATCTAAAAACGAAATTAAAAAGAAATGATGATGTGGAAAATAATAAAGGATGTGGCAGTCCTTTTTACATCCCAATAATAATTCCAAAATTGTCCTACAAATAATAATTGGAATAATTAGGCCCAAATAATTCAAATTAATTAAAATAAGAATTATTAGTCAAATTAAGTCCAAATAGTGAAAATGAGACAATGATTGAGAATTAAACATAATTCACTAATACAATTCGGTGCAGAAAGCTAAGTGAATAGTATAAAATAGTAATTCATCAACTATAGATAAAACAAATGAATGGGGGGACCTTTATCTCCCAAACCAAATATTGTAGGGAAGTCCTTAAGAAATTTGGAATAGACACTTCTAAAGAAGCTAACACCCCTATGGCAACTTCTTGTTATTTAGATAAAGATGAATCTGAGGTAGAAGTAAACCAAACCATGTTTAGAGGTATGATAAGATCTTTACTCTACCTTACAACTAGTAGACCTAATATTATGCAGAGTGTATGTGTTTGTGCTAGGTACCAAGCCAATCCTAAAGAATCTCACCTAATAGTTGTTAAGAGAATTCTGAAGTATCTTAAAGGAACTACTTCTTTTGGATTATGGTATCCTTCCGATGCAACACCTAGTCTAATAGGATATTTAGATGCTGATTATGGGAGCTGTAAAATTGATAGAAAAAGTACTAGTGTAACATGTCATTTTCTAGGATGTTCTTTAGTGTCTTGGCACTCAAAGAAACAAACATGCGTAACCTTATCTACCACAGAAATAGAATATATAGCTGGAGGAAATTGTTGTGCTCAAATTCTTTGGATGAAATAACAATTGGAAGATTTTGATATCTTCCTTAATCACATTCTTTTAAAATGTGATAACACTAGTGCAATTAATCTGACTAAGAACCCCATAATGCACTCCAGAACCAAACACATAGAAATTAGACATTATTTCTTAAGAGACCATATTCAAAAGGGAGATTGTACCATAGAATACATTGACACAATGCATCAATTAGCTGATATTTTCACTAAGGCATTAACCAAGGACAGATTTTATGACCTTAGAAGGGATTTGGGTGTGTTAGATATGTCTTAGGATTAAAATTCATATCAAAATTGAATTTTCTGTAAATCATCGTTTAATAATCGATTATGAAATTGTTATAATCGATTATCTTAGGTCTTTAGAAACAACTTTTGATTTGCAAGTAATCGATTATTACAAGGCACAATCGATTATCTTTGCATCTTCTTAAAAATCTGGGTGTACATGAACAAATAATCGATAATCTGCATCGATAATCGATTATCAGCGATTATCTGAAAAAAATTTAAAACTAATAATCGATTATCATTAGTGATAATCGATTATCAATGGACGCATGTTCGGAAATATAATCGTTACAACGATCAAAAATGACTATAAATGCCCAAAAACAACTAGTTTTTCAAATCTCTCTATAAATACCCATCTATAATCGATTAACAACCTCCTCTTACACCCAAATTATGTCAGGATCCATATTTCTCAAGTTTTTCCTCTCTTTCTCATACTTTCTTCCATAATCCTCATGGCTGATTCTAGATGCAAGATGCCTACACGCAGACTCACTGGTGGTGCATCTTCTTCCCGTCCGCGTGCTCCTAGACCTACTACTCTTGAAGGATGGATTTCTGATTCTGATGTCGCAACCGGAATCGCGAAGAGACGACGATCCAAAAAAGAAACGGGTTTAGAAAAAGAGATTTTGGAGTCGCCACCATAGTTTATTATGGAAAACTACAGAAAAACCATAAAGAAAAGACACGATCCACGAAAACCAGATTCTGGGTTTGGAAGTCGGTTACGCATAGGGAAGGTATTAGCACCCTACAACGCCTGCCCTAAGGCAGTACCTTTAATTAAATACGCGAATGTGATGTGATTTTCAAAATGTTTGTCTATCCCCAAAAAGACACTATAAAGAAGCAAAAGATATTTTTTAATTTTTTGGAAAATTGTTGACAAAATTTGTTTCTTAAAGATTTAGATTTTTGGGAAGTGAACCTAACAAGGGCTAGCCTTGCTCCTACGTATCTCCACTCTTAATGGAGAATCAAGGATCATGTAGTTCTAGCTGAAAAATTGTTTGTTTGAAAATGTGGATGTTTTATGTTTTTGGTATGTTTATATAAGAAAGAGAAAAGGCTTTTAGCACAAAGACGACGCGAGCGGTCAGTCGTGTGCTTAACCTTTAAAACATATTTTTGGTATTTTTTATAAAAGAAAGAGAAAAGGTTTTTAGCACAAGGACGATGCGAGTGATCACACCTGTTCTTAACCTTTAAGATATATTTTTGGTATTTTTTATAAAAGAAAGAGAAAAGGTTTTTAGCACAATGACGATGTGAGCGATCACACGTATGCTTAACCTTTAAAACATATTTTTGTTTATTATTTTATTATTTTAAAAAGAATAGAATCCTAAGATTTTCATAAACAGCCATGGGCTCAAGGCCCAACTCAGGAGAGAGAAAAAAGAAAAAGGGGGTGCCAGATGAAAAGATAAGGGTGCCCAACCCATTTTTTTGAAACAGAATGGGCTTGAGCCCAAGCTAAAGGAAGAGTTATAGGGGTGCACAGGTGAGAAACGGGGGTGTGTGAATCAGAAAGGAATTTTTTAAAAAAAAATGAAGACTGACCCAGGAATTTAACCCAATGCCCCTTTGTTAAGAAAATAGGGGTTCTATCAGATTACCCTCATTCAAACATTTTGTGCATTCAGCACCAAGAAACCCATATCTCATCCTTTGAGAGCGAAAACCTAGAGAGGCCTCCACTTCCACCACTTGTCACTCACTCCGCCTCAACCAAGCCGGCCACCGCGAGCTGAGAGCCAACGCGTTGCAGGCGTCGTTGATCGCCGTCAAGGTCGTCGCCGATGACTGCTTCGATTTCTCCCTCCTTCTCTTCTTCACGCGCGAGGTTGATGTACTCGCCTTCCATCTGCGCCGCACTGAGTCGCCGCCTCTTGGATCATGAACCAAGGTCGTGCCGACGATGCAACCCACTGCCGGAGCCGTCGCTACTCGATCCAAGGCGTCGCTGGCGACACCAATCATTAACAGGGCCAATCTGCGTGGTAGAGAGAAGGATCGTTGCTCCTCTGTGACAAGTCTCCACCACCACAAACAATCTTGCTAACCAGAATTACGTGATCCTTGATTCTCCACCAAGAGTGGAGATACGCAAGAGCAATGCCAGTCCTTGTTAGGTTCACTTCCTAAAAATCCAAATCTTTCCCAAACAAATTTTCTCAAATCAATAATTTCTCGAAAATAAAAAAATATCTTTTGTTTCTTTATAGTGTTTTTCGGGGATAATTAAACATTTTGAAAACC
This sequence comes from Vigna reflexopilosa, assembly GCA_027742785.1. NCBI lineage: Eukaryota > Viridiplantae > Streptophyta > Magnoliopsida > Fabales > Fabaceae > Vigna > Vigna reflexopilosa. The sequence continues at coordinate 19,710,498 of CM050914.1, forward strand.
ACATCATATTCGCGTATTTAATTAAAGGTATTGCCTTCAGGCAGGCATTGTAGGGTGTTGATACCTTTCCTATGCATAACCGACTCCCGAACCTAGAATCTGGTTTTTGTAGACCAAGCCTTATCATTTTATGGTTTTTTCGTAGTTTTCCAGAATAAACTATGGTGGCGACTCCAAATCTCTTTTCCAAAACTCAACGTTCTTTTTTGGATCGTCGTCCCATCGCGATTCCGGTTGCAACACCTGAGAAACAAGTTGAGTTCTCTCACTTTTAGCAGGAGAGAAGAATCATGGTTTTCAAGTATGTCAGACTTGACTACTATAGATTTTATGGTTTCCAGTTTCCAAATTTGTGTGTAGCTCAAGGATTGACAATCTTAGTTGAGCAAAAGGGATGTATTTATCCCGATCTCATTTGGGTGTTCAACTACAATCTCCGTTATCGTGATGGGGTTGTCACTACAAAAGTAAAACGGGTGCGCCTCATTCTTGACAACGACGTCTGGAAAAATGTGGCTATGCTCACCATCTGGGATGACGCAATGAAAGTGCATCTTGGAGTTCCTGAGTTTAATCGTCTTCTTGCTTACCAATCGTTTTTGAGAAATTCCCAACAACAATCCAGCCGCAGACAACTTTTGGTGGGAGATTTCAAGGTTGAAGAAAGAATGATCCATTACTTAATAGTTTGCATCCTATGTCCTCGTGCCACCAATCATGCTCAATGCTCTGAGCAATATCTTCTCATTATTTATGGTCTTTTGAACCATGCTCACATTGATTGGCCTTCTCTCATCACTAACATTATGCTAAAGGCACAGAATTTTCCAGCCTATCATCTTCCTTATGCTCTTTTGATATCTCGCATACTTGAATAGAAAGAGGTAAATATTGAAGGAGAACATACCCAATCGATTCAAGCCATAGGTTCAGAGATTGGGGAAACGACTTTACGTCAAATGGGCTTTGTAGAACGTGAAAATGTCTTTCTCTATAAAGATGAAGAAAATCAAGAAGATGAAGATGATGATATAGATGCTCATATGGCTGAACCTGTATGTGAAGCTGATCCATCTGCAGCTGGCCCTTCAGCCATTGCATCCTCTTCATCATTTTCCATGGAAAAATATTTTTCAAATCTCTCAAAGCAAATGGAAGATATGAGTTTGGCTCATCAAACAAAACTTGATGAACTCATAGAGATGCAACAAAATCACCATGAATATGTGTATGAGAGATTTGAGGATTTTGATACCAGGCTAGGCAACGTTGAAAATCGCCTCAACCATCAACTTCCAGATCAACCACCGAGTTCAACCTTCTAAAATATTTGTTGTTTTTATGGTTGAATATTTGTTGTCTTTTATTTCCCTCTTTTATGTGCTGTAATTCATTTTAGATCTATGAATGAAATTACAGTTTCTCTTATAAATTGAATTGCATATTTATTTTGTTGAGAGGGAGCTACATTTGAGGGGAGTCTTTCCTTTTGGAACCTTTTTGCTCATGATCAAAAAGGGGGAGAAACCTTCTAATTAGAATTGTTATTACTAACATGTTTGTCTTGTTTGTTAGTTTGAATCTATATGCAGAAAATTAGAATTGTTTTAAACAAGAGATTTTTTTATCATCATAAAAAAGGGGGAGATTGTTACCAATGAGGAGCATTGGTATCTGGAAGATACTTTTGAAGTTTTGATGATGTTAAAAGCTGGAGATTTAAAAACTCGTGTTGTGTATATGTTAAAAGCATTTTGTAGAATCAATTGTATAGGTTTAATTGTGATGATGTAAAAGTACTTAGAAGCTTTCGTATGAAGTGGATCTTTGCATCAATAATCAGTTATCAAGGATGATAATTGATTATCACAAGCCAAAATAGAAAGAGATTTCTCGCACAAATAATCGATTATTACACAGGATAATCGATTATCACTGCTTGGTTAAATATTGTCCAAGGCGTGCAAATAATCGATTATCTCTCTGAATAATCAATTATCACTTTTTTGAAAACCTCATAACGGTCGCAAATAATCGATTATCACTTATGATAATTGATTATCATTGGCAGTTGGGAGTAGACTTTTTAGTTTTTGACCCTTGGGCTATATATACATTTTCCTAAACCTCTTAGAGGTTAACTAAGCCATTTGAGAATACAGAAAAGGTCTGAGGAAGTTCTCAAGTGTTAGTATGCTCAAATCAAGTCTTGTGAATAGGAGAAGCTTACGCTTAGTGTGTATAAGGTCGAAGCGGTTCTCTTCAAGTTGATTGAGCTTAAGTTCTTCCATTCGTGTGTCGAAGGAAGGTGTTCTCTTTCTTTTAATTTTTCCATAATCTTATTGTAATCTAAAACTATATTTTTAGTGGAAATAGTTAATCACTTTTTATAGTAATTAACGACTAGACGTAGAATCTTTTAATTCGAACTAGTATAAAAATCTTTTGCGTGATTTTCTCTATTTTTATACTTTTAACATTTCAACTATTTGATAAAAGTTCTTAAAGAAAATCACAATTTTTAAAAGAACCAATTCACTCATCTCTTGTTTTTTTACCTTAACACGCTGCTCTTTCATTAAATCCTTTCCACTACGCGATACCAATTCTCGACAACATACATCAATACTTATACTATTGAAACTGCCACCATAGAATTCCCCAAAGAGTTTTATGGAACTATGCCATAAATATACATATACATATACCAATTAATCACCTCATAACAATCATCATTATCATCACATACTCAAAGTATTTCAAGTATAAAATCATTTATAATACTTTGGAAACAATAATCATACAATAACCCAATTTTCTTCACAATAATTCGGTACACACTAGGTAGGGAAAACAACTTAGGAACCCTCACCAACAACTCAGAAAGGGTTTAAAACAACCTAAAAAAATGTCTAAAATTGATGTTTAAAACCCTAAAAGATTCCAAACAACTTAGTTATTGGCAAACAACCCAGATTCACTAGACGATTACCATCAGGCTCTCACCACCAGACACTCACCACTAGACACTCACCACTAAACTCTTATCACTAGACGCTTACCACCAAACGCTCACCACCAGACGCTCACCACCAGACCCTCACCACCAGATGTTCGCCACCTAACAATCATCACCAAACGCTTACCACCAAATGCCCACCACCATACGATCATCACTAGACACGTCTAATAACTCAATTTCACTCCCAAACAAGTCTAACAACCCAGAAAACATTCTTAAGACCAACTAACCACTGTGACACCACGACTACCCCTAAATCAAGATCATTTCTTAACCAACTCTCAATTTATTAATAAACCAAATGTCCAATAGTAAGATGATCTACCATTGCAGAATTTCTTAACAAAAGTAATCACACAGTAAAAAATTTCAATGGCATGCTTATTACAATTGACACTCATCATACAGCTCAAACTCATATTCAACCATTATCCCATACAATTGCAACATACCAATAGTTTAACAAGTTACTCAAACTTTTAAAAGAAAATGAGGCATTTAGATGACCATATTGCTCTAGAGAGCCTTAAATAGCTCCAAATGCACAAGAAGTTTTATCTGCTCCTAAGAACCATCAAATCACGATCAAGATACACTATTAGGAACACTGATCAACATAGATTCAAATTAAGGATTTAAAAGACAGATGCAACCTAAATGGGCCCACATGCAACAAATATATAAAAAGACCAAAGAAAAAGGTTAAAAACTCAACTTACTCAAATAAAGAAACCGATCGGTATTAAAGATCTCGTCGCAATGATCAATCATATGGTCTCAGTTCTTTAATCAGACTGGCAGGAAGGAAAACTCCTTAGAAAGAATTCAGAGAACTCTAAAAAAATGGTTTTTAGATATGGTGTTTTAAAATAAAAATTTTTTATAACAAAATTATTTATATTAAAATAATCGAATCTCACTATTTTTAAATTACTATCATTTTTAAAATATCATTTTCTAACTCTTCATTAAAACTATTATATAAAAAATAAGGTAAGCAATATATTTTCTATAACTAATAAAAAAAATAAAATAGAGTCCTGTATCAGGTTTTTAATATTATAGTCATAATATTAAAACAGTTCTAAAAAACCATTTAATTTTTTATCAGTTATAAAAAAACAGGTTTTGAAAGAAGTTTTGACAAGATGATTTAGAAAATAAAATTAATAATCAAAATATAAAAAACAAATTCAAAATAAATTATAAACTCGATTAATTAAATTAAATTTTAATATTAAATAAATTAAACAAAAAACAAAAATAAATATCATTAAAATATAATAAAATAAAAATTAAAAAAAATCACAAAGTAAAAATCCACATAAGTCATCTCTCATGTGACGATTTTATTTAGAAAAATGAAAGAATTAATTAAAGATGTGTTACTCATCTGACTTTAAAATTGTACGACTTCACCTTTTAATTTCGTGCTGGTCGCCGCTTCATCCTAATTATAATATATTTTAAAAATTGAATTAAATATAAAAATAAATTAACTCATTTAGGTGTGTTTGCTGTGAAGAATGATGTGGGGAAGAATGAGTTAATAGATTTTAGGACATTTTAGGAGACATGAGAGTGGATTAATTATTGTTTATTAAAATTGAATTTAAAATTGTAAAATAATTGTAATTTAGTAAAATGAAATAATTTTTTTTAAAATGTAATATTTTTGTAATATAATTTACTATTAAGTGATATGATTTTATTTACTATTGAGTAAAATTTAATATTTTTGAAGAAACAAATAATTAATCGAAATTAGAATATTACATGACATAAAAAATTGGGAAATAAGATATAATATATTTGTTATAGTTTATGATGAAGTTGCTTCAGTTATGTATGTAAGCAATTTATTGAAATTATATTGTATTGGCATCCCTATTAGACGTCTTATATGGAATGAATGTGAAGAGAGAAAGTTGAAGCACTGTCAGAATAAATTATCATCTTAAATATTCATAGTCCTTAATAAGTTATCAATTTCTTCTGAAATATGATTAGATGAATAAGTCCTTGCCATTAACGAGATGATCGAAATCGACATATCTCGCAAATCACCGCAATTTCTTCTTCGCATATCAACCGAAACGAGCACACTCGATCTCGCAAATCATTCTTCGTATTTTCTCTTCAATAGTGTTTTCCTAAAATATGAACAAAACATTAGTAAATTAACCTCTGAGGCCACCACATCCACACGGTTAATTCTATAATAAATTGGTTTTAATTACAAAAGTAGCCTTTTTTACTTTTAACTCTATTTATTTACTTTATTCTGAAACCCTAAATTCTTACCTATTTTTACTCACTCATTTTCACTCATGTAGCCCCACCCCCCACTCTCTCAAGTCTCACTTTCTCTCTTTTCAGATTCTCACCCCCTCCAACTCTCACCAGATCCGTTTCTTCTCATCTTCCAACTCTTACTTCTCTTCTCCATTTCTGTTTGGTTCTTCTCCATATCTGTTTGGTTTTATGGTGCGGTGGTGTGGCTTTTCGTGGCGCAGCGATGCAAGGTGTTTGTGGGTGGTCATTCGGTGGTGCAGCGGTTGCATATGATAATGAATATTTTATGACTAACATCATTAAAAAAATAATTTCATTGACATTGACAAAAAAATTCTAAATGACATCAATGGAAACATATATCATTAATGTTGGTAAAAAAAATGATTACAAAATAAATCTGGAAAATAACCACAATCGATTGTTAACATGAGAGAAATATATTTATTATTGTTAATAAAATATGTTAAAGTACCTGTATCTCAATTTCAAAACGATAACGAAATAAAAAAAATGAAAAATGTATACATCAATTAATTAAAAAAATTTCAAAAGTTCAAAATTCTTACTATGTAATTATAATTTAAAATTTTCTAAATTTAAATCATCAAATTCCTCTCTTAAAGTTTTAAAATTTCAATATTTTAATTTTTTATTTAAATGATTATATAAAATGTTTCAACCTTTTTATAAAATTAACTATCCTCCACAATATTTTTGTGATACATTGCGACATATATTTCTTCCTGATGTATCAACATTTTTTTATGTGAGATCGCTTAACTCTTCGTACGTTGGTGTGGATAAAATAAACAATCAGAAAGTTCAAAAGATATAACAATGGAAAGAAACATAAAAAACAAAGAGAGAAACAGAAGAAAATGAAACATAAAAACATGGATCCACCATTAAAATGGTTGTGTTGTTTGGGTGATGAAATCGAAGAGAAAAATAAACATTATAACTGTCAATAACAAATGCTTGTTGGTTAAGCATAAATCAGACCATCACATTCATGTAGGAGATTAGAGTGAGTAAAAATTAAAAAATATTAACTCAAAATAAAATTATACTGAAGGGTAAAACAGGAATAGAAAGGTGAAAGGAGGAGTAAATAAGGGATGAGAAGATGGAGGGAGCAAGGAGTGGTGGTAGAGGGAGCAACACTTTATTTTTTATTATTTTTATTAAAGAAACTTGCTTATAGATTAGCCTTTTTCTTTCCTCACCCTATAATTTCTATCTGCTCCTCCATAGTTTTTAAAATAATTATTTTATCTTTGTAAAAGTGACTTTTACATTACATTTTTCAGAAATTTTCAGAACAAGTTTGTGATTTTTCTTTTAAACTTTAGAATTTGATGTTCATAACAAAATTTTAAGAATATAAAATTTCCAAAGTATAAGATTTACGGTACAAAATCTTTAAAATAAAATTTTTATAATGAAAACAAATATTTTAACACAGATTTTTTATAATATTTTTATACATATATTTTTTTTACTTATTTATTATTTATTTGTTATTATTTTGACATATTTTAAATCTAATAAAAAAAATAACTATCAAAATGTATATTGTAAAATAATTTGTGTTAAAATACCATTTTCTATGTAATACTTTTTGGAATAAATTTTTCGAATTGAACTTTCAAAAACCAACTTTCTAAATCACGTTATATATATTTTGAAATAAACTTTTTGGAACAAGGTATCAACTTTCTCTCTTTTTCTGCAATAGAGAACAGAGGTAAATACTAATGGTCTGTTCACTTGAACAGATTTCACCCAAAGTTTTCTCAAATCTATCCACTCAGTCTTTCCAAATCCTCTACACCCTGAGACACACTGTGGTGACAATGACAATAACAATTGTGACACAGTGAAATGATACACGATATTTTAGTCTTTTTCTGTTAGTAAGAAATGCACTTAATAAAATAAGGGTGCAAGAGAAAAACTGTACAGATTAATGTACAATACTCCGTACGAATATCTAAGAATATATAATGGAAAAAGATTGTTTGATGCCACCTTTATTTCTAAGTCTATATGACACCACTAGGTTTTAATAATAAATCACCAAAACAATTTTAACAGGATTAACTCACGGATTTATGTCGGTGTATCACTATCGCCCTCTAATGTGACAATCTCACGAAATATTTACTCCCACATAATGTGACAAATAAAAATTGAAATAAAACATCTACCAAAAATGATTCAAATCAATCAACCAATCAATGCTCAGGGAGTTTATGAAAACTAGAATATATCCATATTTTTCTGATAGTGTAACTTATGTATACACACAATAGCATTGAACTAGGATGAGGTTTCTGAAAAGGCACTCATCCTGCTTGAACATCATTTGCCTTCACAAATCTCCCTCTCACCCTCTTTCTAGTATCAGCCCTGGCCTTTCTTGATTCATAGCGAATGTGTTTATCGTACCTGCGCAAAGTATGATGCAGCAACTTCAAACTAAAGATCAAACTAATACCATGTTTTACAAAATTAAATCAAATGCATATCGCTTGCATGTATATCTAGATAGGTAACTTTTATCCATTGTAAGATCTTTTTACATTGTCAATCAAAAATGAATCATGGTGCAATTGACTTTTAGAGTAATTATTAAAGTCAAGAAACTTAACATGTATATCAATTTAGATGATAAAAATCATTAGACGGTTAATACATACACTATTTCCTTCATATAAAAATGAAACATACCTTCGAGATTTCTTCTTTTCCTTGTAGCGTAACATTGCATTACCTCTATTCTTAGCCAACTCTTCCACGCTAACCCTGGCTTTTAAGGTGCTAACATTTGCATTCCCACCCACAAGATGCTCCATGACTACTACATTGTTGGTGTCACTATACGGTATTGATTCTAACAATTTGGACTCTGATGATAACCCACCTCTGGCTTTCTTGTTGCTTTCTTCTTTCTTCTTTGCGTGGCTTGATGATGACTGATCCGATTGGTTCTGCAATTTTTGTAAGCATAAATAGTTTGTTATTTACTGGTTCCCCACAGATAAAGGTCAAACCAAGCATGAAATGGAAATATCTGACGAAATGAATGAGAAAGGCCAAATCATAATGGGACTTTACTGCAATAATTGCGTAACAGTTTATAACACAATAAATTGTAGAAAGGACCCATGTGAAACATGGAAATAGTGGTTATTACATACTATCATATACTCTACGCATCATCTGGCACTTGGGAATGAGAAGTATGATTCCATCTGCGGATTTTAAATGATATGGATGCAGCTGTTAAAGTTTAAATACAGACAAATAAAGTTGGAAGACTCTGCATCTTTAGCAATTAAATCTTTCCGTCCTCTATTGTCCTTCCCCATGTGAAGTCTGTACACTAAATCAAAGCTGTGAAGGCCCACAGTTTTGTCAATACGTTCAGAGTTTAAAACTACTAACCCATTTCTACTGCAAATTTCTTTTTCAACATTGATTTCTTTCAAAAATGAAATCTACAGGTTCATAACAATTAAGGTTGGTCAGAACGTAACACATTTCTCAAAATGATTGGAAGACAAAGAACCCTATAGAGCATTTGCATACTCCATCAACCTCCTTAGAAAGCCCGAATCAACTGCATCACCCATTCAAAACCATTTCATCACTCTCATAATCAGTTGCAATTAAATGACTGTCATATTACAATAACAGCAGACTATAACTTCTTGAACAAGCCTGTAATTTGTAAGTTGCATGTATTAAATCAGAAAGCTCCGTTGACCCACGCGAGAAAGTTTTATAATCTGGTGGCAAACTCCATTAACTTGCAATACATCAAGCTCAAAAACACACAAGGCAAAAATTGGAAATCATTCAGCACAAGTAATGGCTTACATTTCTTGATAGAATATCATCACCAGTGGTCGAGTAATTCATATTGTGCACATCCTGAAATGATTTTGGAACTTCTAGACCATCAAATGTCACCACTCCTGGTTCATCACAACCTCTTGATTTCTGTAATTCAAAATCCCATACCTGCATATAAGAACGAAAAAATAATCACGAACTGTGGCATACACGTCCAAGCCAACTCTTCCATATTTAAAATTTTAAACGTGCCGGATTTTGATTGAACCAGTACGTCATAATAAATTCAACTGATACAGTGTTACATAAAACGGACAAAACTACGGGACAAAGATAAGAACTCAGGTTTTTTAAAGTGTGCCTAATTAGCTTATTTACCAGAAAATAACATTTTTGTTCAGTTGTTTGAAAATAAAACAATTATTCATCAATAAATCGCAAACCGGAATGATGTCAATGTGAAAAGGAAGCCATTTGTACTCACTAAGATTTCCTCAATCATGTGAAAAGAAAAGAACAGTAAGATAGTTACCAAAATGACAAAATGCAAGATGGCATAAAATTAAAATAAAGGACAAACAATACAGCCTTCTTCTACCTCGAATTAGAAGCCAGCAATTATGCCACATTGCAATTGTGTAATCAAATGTGCAAAAAAAATAAAAAAAATCACAAAACTAAGCTATTAATTGGATTAAAAAATGTAACCAAGTTTCCCATCGGAATATTCATTAGAATTAAGATTTAAACTAAAAGACCTTTAAATAATATGAAACAACTATGTCTCAAGTCACCCATAACTCAGTGATTCCGTAAAAATGGCTTCAAATTCTGTTTCATGACCAAAATTAGTCACCAGCATGCCGAAATAATTAATTTATTGTTGTAAATATAAGCTAAATATCAACCGTTATTCTAAGATTACCTTTTAAGCAGTTAAAAAAATAAACATTTTTTCTTATCAAGATGAATCATAATTCATGATCCACCGTATCCCAAAGCTGAGATGAAGCATAACTATGCACTCATTTATTACATCTAATAAAAATAATTCCCTTATAAAATTCGTAGCTTATAGTGAACGACTATCACTTGAGTTATTGGAAACTCCCTTGCGTTCAATGCACCCTGTTTATATAATGTGTTTGAATACACATTTTTATTCTTTTCATTTTGTAGAATTTGGAAGGTAAATTGGAAACCTGAGGAGGCTGATAGTTGGGATCAAAAGTCCAGAGAAGATCTCCAACTTGGGCTCCGTAACCGTTATCGTTAGTTTTGGCGGCATCGAATTCAGATTGGGAATCAGGCACCCCGAGCAAGGACGTGAACGGCGTCTGCTGCAGCAACATCTCGTCAACGACGTCATTTTCAGACTCCAACCTGAATTCCTCAGTCTCGGAACGCGCAAACTCGTTCTCGTTCCTCGTGCGCGCGACTTCGAGGACCTGCTCATAGACCTCGTCGCGGCAGTTGGCGTGGCGCAGGCGGAGATCAAGGCCAAGGGCGGTGGCAATCTGGTGGAGGGAGGGAGAGCCAGAGAGGCCAAGGAGGCGGTGGCGGTGGTGGAGGGAGGCCGGGGCGTGGGCGTGAGCGTCGAGGTCGCAGGCGTGGCAGAGGATGAGATTGTGGGCAGAGCAGCGGACGGTGGCGGTGTCGGTGTTGCAGGTGTCGCAAATCTGGAAGCGGACGTGCTTTAGGGAGAGAGCGTTAGCGGTGTGGACGTGGTGGTCACAGAGGAGACAGAGTTTGGCAGAGTCGGGTCGGCAGAAGAGTAAGGCGGGTTTGGTGTGACAGTAATCGCAGGGCAACATGGTTGGTTAGTGAGAGAGAAAGGTTGTGTTGTGTTGTGTTAGCGATGGGAGATGCACATGATAAGCATGGGGAAGGTGGAGACGCAATCTGAAGTGAGAGATGGTGGGGACAGGAAGGAGGTGGAATGGAAAGATATTTGGTCACTTTTTTGGCCTAGCCTGTGTTATGTGATGTGTGAGTGTAAGTTAGTAAGAGTGAGACTGAGTGAGTGTGTTTCATGCATGTGCGTGCTCCACCTCTTTTTGCACCTCCTTCCTCTGCAAACTTCCCTCTTTCCATGCGCTTTTCTTTCCCAGAAACCTCGCTCGGGGCGGCCGTTGCTCTTCTTCTGCACTGGGCCGGCCCAACCCACTTCATTTCTTCCCTTCAATTATACATTTTTTATTTTATTTTAAAGTTTTAATTTAATCAGAATTTTAGTTTGGATGATATTTGCTGTAAAATTATTAAATATATTATATCGGAAACTTCTTAAACAAAGACATCTGTTCATAAATATTATATTTAAAGTTGTTTTTTTTAAAATTAACTATATAATATTTAAGAGTGATCAAAAGATTGAAATTTTCAAATCTAAATCATAATTATATAAATTTATATTATTTTGAATCCAATTGGTCATTCTCAAATCTAAATTCATATTGTAGAGCTTAGGTGTGCTTTATTTCATTGAATTTAGATAGGAGCTAAAAATAAATAATTTTTTAGATTTTAAAAAATATTAAAAATGTGTTAAGTTGAATTAAGTCTTAACTTAAGAAAGAGAAAGTTGAGTTTGATTAAACTTAAATTGAATTCAGTCATGCAACATCTCAATTTAGGGTATAAAGTATAAAGTGTTCGCAATGTGAATTAATTAAATAAATTTTTTTTCAAAACTGTCATATGTATAACAGAAATAAAATTGTATTTATTGAATAAAAACAAAATCAAACATCTAAACCTTTCAAATAAATTTTAAAGAAAATATTATATTATGACATAAAATAAAAATTCTTCAATAAACTCAAAAACTCCCCAACATTCTATTAAACTCGTCATTTACTCATCAACTAGAACATTTGTAGAATCATCTGCTCTCGTATAACAATATGAATTATACGATCATCACACAAACACAAATAAATAAAGATGAACTAACCGAATAAACATCATAACAACTACATATCATAATCATAATTATCAATTAAATTCCATGCTTCTACCATTTCAACCATAATCAAATCAAACTATAGAAACAATTATTTTCAATCCATATTTCATCTCATGCCAACACCATCAATCATTATTGTTGATAGGGGGAGCAATGTGAAAGCTTAACCCATTATGATGACAACAACTTTGTTTAATGATAACAACAACAGAAGTATTTCTATACAACAACAAAAATCTTTCTATGTTTCTATAAGTGCTTATTTGATGATGACATTAAACTGAAATGTTTCTGTATGTGTTGATTAAACTGATTGGTTTGCATACTTACCATAATAATACATGTGTTTATATTTGTAGTATGCATACTCATGTTTTTACACACTGCATATCTGCATAAAGTAATTAATTACAGTGTTTATGTAATCAATTAGATTCATCAGATATCAGCTAATGCTTAACTATGACAAACTACAAGTTTTAACTGATTACATTATATGTATAATCGATTAAAACTCGTGCCTTTACTAACACTTGTTTGTTGTGTGCAGTGTTGTGCTTTTAAGGAGAAAAAGTTTTCAAAATTGCTTAAGTGTAATACTTAACCGGTTACACTGTTTTCTTAATCGGTTAAAATCTGTACACATTAAAAATTGTTTTCATGATAAGTCCTAACTAACATAACTGTCATATTTTCAACTATTTTGACTTATATTGTTTGTGCAATTGATTACATTAATTGCTTAATTTGTTAAATCTGTCTTAATGTAATTCTGGCTTTGCACTGTCAAAAGCTTAACCGATTACATTATTTTTGTAATCGATTAAAAAGCGTTAGACATGATAAAATATACATAATGACGCATTGCACTCTGCATTAACAACTTTTTATCATTTGAACATTTATATCTAACATAAGAAAGTCAAGAAAAGATATTGCAGGTGCACTGTTTCTCCAAGATTCAAGATATGAAAGATTTGCATCTTTGAAGGATTCTTGAAGGATTGATTTGGATTTTCATTGGTTGATCAACTACTACACATTGAGATGTTTTCTTTCCAAATCAGTACTTTGTTTACAAACATAGATTGTGGTTTCCCTTTGCGTGTTGCCAGGAAGAAGAACGTGTGGTTCTTGTTACTTTGAGAAGGGTCTCAAAGCGGTGTTGTAGAAATTAGGATTGTTTTTTTTGCATTGTGTTTTTTCCTATATTAGATTGGTGAGTTAGAGAGGAGATTACATTTGAAAATTGGTCTTTGTAAGTCTTGTTGTATTAACTCCAATCTTTCTTTTATTTTCTTCTCTTTTCCTTACCCATCTCTCTTGTTCTTCACATTCTCTTTTTTCGCTCTAGCTTTTTCACTCTTTCATCCCCCATTTTTCTCTTCTACGAGACATCTTTATATAGAATCCCACGAGAGATGACCGTTAGACATAAAGTTGACTTCTAGGCAAGCTTTATAGACTTTTTAGGTAGCTTGGTCATACTCAGGTTGACGTTGTGGAGTAACAGTTACTTGTATGATCTTTTTGAGCAAGAAGCTTCTTGAAAATATTCTACGAATGTCTTCTAATCTTACAACATCTTTATGATCTTTGTGCAGAGCTTCTGAATAAAGTTTGGTATTGTCATATGTTAGAATTGATGGACTTTGTTTCTCAACACTAAGAGGGGGTGAATTGGTGTTTTATAAAAACTTGCATTTTTTAAATCTTTTTCGTAAACCGTAATGTTCTTGAAATCTTTCTTGTGCAGCAATCAAATGTGTGCAATAAAATAGTACATGTAATGACAATTGAAGAATGTAAAGAAATAAAGGAGAGAAAACCAAACACAATTTTTATATTGGTTCGGCCTCAAAGCTTACATTCAGTCACCCTCTCAATCAACCTTAGATTGGAGAGTAATTCACTATAATGAGCAGAGTATTACAGCTAAGGATTTACAGAGAAACTCTCAAATGTAAACACCTCACAAACTCTCAATCAAATATAGAAACAACAACACCTGCCAACACAGAACAATTCGTCCCTGTTGCAGCAAACCCTTTGAGATATCCCCTCTCAAAGTCAAGAGCACACCACTCTTCTTCCTTACGCTTACGTACAGGGAAACAGCAAATCCAAGACTGCAAGTCTTCTCTCCTGATCAATCAAGATGCACCTTCAGATGTGCTAAAGGGATCAGTCAATGTAGTCCAATAAACTACTTCACAAAAAATCTTCAAGATCCTTCAAACTCTCACGTTCTTGATTCTTGGAGCTTTTGAGTAATCTGTAAACTTTCTAAACTCAATAACAATCAGATACTACAAACAGTATGTCAATTTATAGTTACTGTCAAATTAGATGCAAAGTAATTGATTAGGTTAGTAGTGTAATTGGTTACATAAAATTATTGTAACAATACTACAACTAACTCAGCTTATTAATTGAATGATCAATTAATGTAATTGATTAGCATTAAATGTTAGTCAAACACATTTAAAAATAAGACCATTATAACAATTATGACTAGCATCCAATCAATTTTCAAACATAACAGACTTAATTGAATACACAAAAGATGTAATCGATTAAGCTTTAACACTTAGAAGAATTTTGAAAACTTTCCTTTCTAAAAACTCATCACAGCACATTTGAAAAAGATATATGCAAACACACGAGTTTTAGTCGATTCACCAACTAATGTAATCGATTCAAAACTAGCTGTTTTGCCTTAGTTCAAAACTAAGTTGTTTGATGACCTTAGTTGTTATCATAACACTGTAATCGATTAAGTCATGCAAATATGTTTTTGTGCATGTGATTTTCATATCATAGAAACATACATTGTGCATACACATATATAATCTCATCACAAACACAATAGTATGCAGAATCACTAGTATGTTCAACATATGCATTCATCACTCATTATGTGTAATTCCATCTCAACATATGTATTAACATAACATACACAGAAACTTTGTCCTGTTGTGACTTGACAACATTCATGTGTTTTTATTATTAATGTGTTGTTATCATCAAAAACCAACATAACAAGGATTGAGTTCAGCTATCATAGTGCTCCCCCTATCAACATCATCTCTTGCACAGAAAAAGAGAACAAGGCATGGAAGCACAAAAGTATTTTTTCGTACAATATTAATTTTTTTAATCGTTGATGATCACTAAGCACATTACGAGTTTAGGGCATTCTTGCATATGTCAACATGATTTAATTAAAGCATCGTTTAATTGCAAATCTATGTATTTGATAAGTTCTCTAAACACTTGTTTCATAGATTTGTCTATGTACTGTTACATCATTTATGTATGGGCAAGTTTATCATTTAGGCGCTTTATCATTTGATTAAGTGTATGTCTTGCATTTCATATACTAATTGTTAGATAAAGTAACTTCAATCATTTCATTTGTTGTAATGTTTAGTGTTTTGGATAAACGAAATTTTCTACATTCAATATTATATTTTAGTATATCTAATCGTTTAGACATTATCTTCTTTAAGCAATATTTCGTTAAGTATTATTTGATAAACTTCAAAACATAAATGGCTAGAGAATCTAATTTCTCTAAATAATTTTGTCTCGATAAAAATCTGAGGATATATTCACGAAATCAAGATTAAACAATATAAATTAAGTTTTTTATCGATTATTCTTTGTTTTAAGTTTGTTCACTTCTCTAATTTCGATTTTTCTTTAAAGTAATTTATCCAGAAATAATATTAAAGATTAAATATAAAAATTAAAGAAAAGAAAAATAAATTTGAAGCAAATAACTATCTATACACAAATAAATTTGTATTTTTTTTCTATCTTAATTTCAAGAAAGAAAAATGAAAATAAAAAGAAAGAGAAAAACTAAAATTCTAAAAACCTTGCAAATGATTTCTTTTTTCTAATGCTAGCATAATTAAGCCTTATATGGCTATGCAAACCGAAGCAACCTAATGGACTCAAATAATGTTTAAAAGTCTAATGATAAAAGATAAATAAAATACAATCAATGTTAAACATAATTATAAATTTGCAAACAAAATATGTGTTATTATCTATCACATTTGTTTATCCAAAAAAAAGTCTCAATCAAATAAATTTAAAAATATATTAAAAATTGTTTAAAAGAAGTAAAGATAAGATATAAATAAATATTTTTTTCAAGAAGTTAAATCAAAGTTTTATAATTTATTAGATATTCTTGAAAAACCAATTTATTAGATCTAAAACAAAATTAGAGGATATATTGACCGTTAACATTTATTTAAGTATTTATAATATATGCATTGTAAAACTTAATTTGAACTTATTTCTATATTTAAAAATATTTATTTATTATAAATTTTAATTATAATTTCATAAAGATAAAAGATACTTGATGAAATATGAAAGTATTAAAAGAAAAGTAACAATAAATCCAAACCAACCCTAGTGTTCCAATCCAAAGCCCATTTGCCTTGCCCAGATCACAAAACACAACCAAACCACATAAAATAAGATTCCCACGTTGTCCTCTGTTTCTCTCTGTCTCTCTCTCCATTCGCATTGACTCTATCTCCCTCTCCAATCTACTGTGCTAATGGCGGATCCAATCTCGAAGACTCTGATAGCGTTTGCGCTTCTAGCTTCTTTGTTGCTGTGTTCACACGCTTCCTCTGACGTTCCCTTCATCGTCGCGCACAAGAAGGCCTCCCTCAACAGACTCAAGTCTGGTGCGGAAAGGGTCTCTGTTTCCATCGACATCTACAACCAAGGAACCTCGTACGCTCCGATCTACCACCAATTTTCCTTTTTACCAATTTTTAATTTTCATTGTGTGAGATCCCAATTGCCCTTTTCATGCATGCGCTCGTTCATGCCTGAATTAGAGTTTATGGAATTTTAATTTCGTGAATATTTGTTCGATCGTCTCTGTGCTACTTGGCTGCTGACGAATGTTTGTAAAAATTAGATATTTTAGCTGGATCTTGGGGTTGCGGTATGGTAATTTAAGGAGAAGGGTTATGTTTGATCAGCTTAGATGAAGCATTGTGTGATTTTTGGAGACCTTTAATTTATAGAAATTTTTTAAGTATATGGGATACTCCACTTTTGCATGTATGAGTTTGTAAGTGGAAGGAAGAGTCATTTTGCTCTTAAGGTTTTTATCTGATTGTTGACGAAATGGGGAGTTCCTCTACACTTTGATTGTGCTTAATTTGATGTAAAAAAAAAACTGCTATTTGGTGGTTTGATTAGGGTTTTGAGGCTTTTCAGTGGAGCTATCTGTAGCTTTATGAGCTTGTGTTCACAAAATGAGTTGAAGTGCATGCTGTATTGCTTAGTGTGCGATGGATATGACGGCATCTTTCAATTTGAGGTCAAAGAATGTGAAATCAAACACACCGTTAGTTTGCTGCCTTGACGTGCAATTTCTTGTATTTTATAGGATTGGGTTTAGTTTCTGTCGTGGACAATGGTAGGTTAGTAGAAGTGTCAATCCATGAGATGGGTCATGTTTAGCATGTTTATTTAAAATGGACCTTGTTGTAAATTGCAATTCCTTGTCTACTCGTTGAGTTGTTGAATTTAGGATTCTCTTAATGAACAACATATTTATGGTATCTATTTGTAATCTATGTTTGCTGCTGAATTTTACTTATCTGTTTTATTCTGCTGTTTCAAAGGACGGCATATGATGTGAGTTTAACGGACGATAGCTGGCCAAGTGATGCCTTTGAATTAGTTACCGGCACCACTTCAAAGTCATGGGAAAGGCTTGATGCGTGAGTTTCCTATGTTTTTTCTGTAACTTCTTTTATTACTTGAGTTTACCTCCTCTTGATTTTGCTCTGCTGCTTCTTTTTTCCATATTCTTTTACAAATGAAATACGCACACTTCAGTGGTGGCATCCTTTCTCACACATTTGAGTTGGAGGCAAAATCCAAGGGGTTATTTGCCGGAGAACCAGCTGTCATAAAGTTCCGTGTTCCCACAAAGGCTGCTTTGCAGGTTAGTATATGTTGTAATTGTTGTCTATTTTTATTTTTTTGGAAGAAACAATTTTCTTATTGTAATACTTTTTTGCTATTAGGAGGCCTATTCAACTCCCATATTGCCTTTAGATGTTCTTGCTGATAGACCACCCGAGAAGAAGTTTGAATGGGTATGTTTCCTATATTCTTGAACTTCACAATTACATGAATCAATATCAATTGCTTCTGTTGACTGATGTGTTACTTTTGTTTTCGGATACTATGACATGGTTGGACCGCTGGTATCTCAGGCTAAGGTATGGACAATTATCTTAATCTCTCTATAATTGCAGTTCAAAATTATGCAAAGGACATTAGTTAGCACGAGAGTTACCTAGTTTGGTAGTTCATTTTGCATGTTACTGGTCAGGCATGATGACTGATTCGATCAATTGTATCCAACTACAACACAGAGCATAAAGTTTATCTGTTTTTGGCTTGTTGCTTAGTTGTGCATTTGTCTCCCTGGATTATGCAGTCTTTAATATATTTTCAATGAAACTCACCTCAATAACTTTCTTGAATGATAAATGTTAGAAAACAATGCAATCTTTTAAGTTATAGCTTAATGTGGAACTGTTATTGTCCACAGAGGTTGCTGGCTAAGTATGGATCTCTAATCTCAGTGGTCACCATCGTGGTGCTGTTTGTATACTTGGTAGCTACTCCATCAAAATCCAGCACAAAAGGAAGCAAGAAGAAGCGTTAATGGTTGGCAAATTAGTGCATTTGCAATCAGACACTTGGGAGGCTAGATCATGATATTCTGACTGCGGTCAGTTTTTACCTGGTTGTTAGACTTTTTTGAATGAATGGTTAAATGAGTTAGTGAGAGAAGAACAACTTAATTTCTTGACGGCATAGCCTAAACAGATGTTTTTGGTTCTCACTGAACGGAATGTACTTTTAGCTAGCTAAAGTGTTTAAATTACCTGATCTCCTACCTATTTTGCTTTAAACTTTATATTCTGATGACCTTTTCAAGTTCAATTTTCATGGTAAATTACTTGGCCCTTTACCAAATCTAGGTCATGGTAAAATTGTAGGTCTTTATGCTTACTCCTTTCATGGTAGCTGAGTTTTGATTATATAATGATATATAAACACCATTAAAATGAGGTATGGGTATGACAGAGACCTTGTGACTTTATTTACACTCTTGTTACGTATTGATTGAACTCTGAAGTTTGGTTTTTGCTATTTTGCAAAGGGTTTGCATATTCTCTGATCTGACGAGGTTAAAAAAAAGGGTTTGCAAAGGGTTTTTCCTACACTTGCAACCTATATGATTGTCTTTGATTCTGTTGACTGCACAGTAAATCTTGATGTAAGAAAACTTGAAATATACGCTAGGTTGCAAATATTATTTCATGAAAAAGCATCCATTTTTCTTGGAGACTGATAATCCCTGAAGCATTTTGATTGTGGAACACAAGTTTTTTATTGAGTACTTTTTGCCCCACTATTCATTTCACGAAGTAGGGCTAAAACTTAGATTCAATTGACAGAGTATACTATTAACTGGTGGAAAAATGTAAGTTAAATCGATCATTACAAGTTTACAATGGCTTAGAAGCATATTTTGGTATTGAACAATTACATTTCGTATCATCTTTTCGCCAATTAGAATAAATCATAATGCCACAAGAACTTAGAGTTACCATTACGGTGGGTTTTGATAGGATGGAAGAGCGAAAACATCGAAATCCAAGGAAGGATCCATTGTTCATTTCCTCGTGATGAGGTCAAGAAAAAGCAAAGAAAGACATGATACTAGCCTAACATAATGAATATTATAATGTTTTTTTTAACGTTGTCCTTGTTAAAAAATTTCCCATAAATAGGATATGGAACTATTTTTTTGGTTTTAAAATTATAAAAATAAAGAAATTTTTTAAAATATATTAATAAATAAAACAATATTTTATTTATTTAATTGAAAGTTTTCTGTTTTACTCATTTTCATTTTTTTCATTATTTTCTATTTTGGTAACTCCTTTATTTCATTTTTTTATACCAAAGAGAGAGATCTGGTTTTAATTTTTATTTAAAAAATAATAAGAGTTAAAATTTTATTTTATGTTGAATATATCAATTGGAAGTTGAAGTATTTTTAGTCATTCATTTTTAAAACTTTACTATTTCTCTAAATTATTTTTTCTAAACCTTTTCTGATTCTTTTCAAAGATTTTAGAGTTGATTTTCATCTTTTTTATTGGATAGCACTAGTGAGAAAAATGTCTGATTAAAGACTTTTTTCAACAAATAATTCTTTTATCAAGTTCATTTTTTCTCTACAATACATTTTCAAGCCTTTATGTGTTTAGATTGAAGTTTGGACTCAAGCATTGTGAGATGAGGAGATAATGTTTCATCAAAATCGTCATTTGATTTTCTTGTTTTATTGTTTTAGGTGTTTCCTAGAAGTTGGAAGTTCTTAGAAGGAATTTATCAACTCTAGTCAACCTTCAAATTTGTAGATTAGAAGGTTAAAGTAAGTTGAGGTTGTACCAAATTGAGTTAGATTTTGGAATTTGTTGTGTAGTTTATTAGGGGAAAAGAAAATATTGGTCTTAAGTGTACAAATTGATTAGTTTATGAAAATTTGTGATTTTTCTAATTTTGACAGGATAGTATTGGTGAAAATTGACTTGAATTCTATATAATTGTATTATTATGGATTATGATTGATTTAATGTTGTCTTTGGGTTTGAAGCAGTAATTTTGAACTACTATAGTGATGTTGTTTTTGGAGAGTTAAATAAGGTTTTAAACTTGCTCATGTTGCTGTAATTAATAAAATATGTTTTTGTTGATATGTGGTATGATGTTGTTGTTTTTACATTTCTTTATCAGAGCAAGCAATTGACTTAATAAAGTTGAGTATACTGTTTACTTATGTATATGTTGTGTGGTAGATTAAGAGCATTATAGTTAAAAAATCTTCTCTATGTTTTTTCAATGGAATGAGGGATATGTTTTTTCAATGGAACGAGGGAGAGTAATTGAATGAATTTAAAAGTATTTGAAGATAATTTTTGTTGTTTATTTGAGTGGATTTAGAAGTAAGTGAAAGTGAATTTGGAAGTAAATTTTTTTAATCTGTCACATAAATTAAATCGTGTACTAATTCTTACAAACTTTACTTTCAAATCCACTTTCACTTACCTCTAAATCCATTCAAATAAATAACAAAAATTATCTTCAAATCCTCTCAAGTTCATGTATCCTTTAAACTATTTTGTATCTATCAAATAATGCTAGTTTCACAATAGAGACATTTGATGTAGTTCCTCCTCACACATCTTTAAGCATAGGAAAATTTATGAATATAAATATCTTAAGTTAGAATAAATCTCCTAAGTTACATAGGAGGTGGGACTAGAACAAGTTGGTAAGTGTGTCAAAGATGTGGAAAGAATTTTTAAAATTATGTCTTGAAGATAAATGGTAACCTTATGCCATATCATATATACCTATTAACTGAAGAAGCTCAATTTTGGTGGATGGTAATACAATGAATGAGGAAACTAGAGGATAAACTTTTCTTTAAGTAATTTTAAAGACAGAGATAAACTTATTTTTATATGTTTATCGTCTAACTACATATGTCTTATGTTGTTAAACATAAAACAAGATTATAAAGTGTTGTATTGTTTCTTAAATAAAACACTTATATTTTATATGATCTATGGTAGAACTTAAACTATTATCTTTTAGATGAAACATAATTATATTATAATTATATTTTATAATCGGTTATTTTTAACACTTAAACAAAATGATAAGATATCGGACTTTTGCTTTAATAAATTTAAACTCAATATTTTTAATTAATTAAATGAAGAAAACACCTTTATTTCCTTGAAATTATTCAATATTCTTTATATTTATGATAAGCAAATAACATCAACAATATAAAATAGAGATAAGATAAATAAGAAAACAAATAGATAATTATACTTTTATCTAATTCTCATTAAGTACCTTTTATTAGACAAATCAAGAACAAAAAATTGTATAATTTTTTATTATCAAAATTTAAATGTTAATGACAAAATTACAATATTAAGACTTATATCTAATAAGAGTTTAATTCACCTTTCTTTTCAATATAAAAAATTGACACTAAGATTTAAGTGTACCAATTTTTAGTTTAAATGTATTTAAGGATTAATCAGAAATTGTTGTACACATTTAAAGATCGAAAATACTATTCAACTACATTTTGTTATAAAAATTACAAATATATAAGTAGTTTTTAAAATTTTGAAGAGTCACAGTCCTCTTAAATTTTTTTCCTTCTCAGTTCCGTCTCTAATTTACACTAATTTATCAATATTCTTATCTTGAATTAGTTTGATATTTTTTTACGAACAATAATTACTAGTCAAAATGGTAGTTTTGATAAGAAAAGGTGCTTATATGAATTTAAAGTAGTTTTTATAAACTAAATAAAAAAATCTAAAAAATATCATAAAATTTTCAATTACACATTTATTTTAAAAGTAATGTTTAAATATTTTTTATTAATTTGGTTTTTATATATTGTTTTGTTTGTTTTTGGTTCTTCTAAAATTGCAAATAAATAGTTTTGCTAATTGTTTAAACAAAATATTGTAAAGAGAAAAGTTAGCTTTGGGGAGCGGATAAGTGGCATCAAATAATAGGATTGAACGTTATTATTAAAATAATGTTTGTATAGAAACGTGGAACTCAAGTTCGTTCTTATTATCTGAGCAACGAGTCTCACTCTTCATAACTCTCTTTCTCTCTTCTCTACCTTCTCTCTTCCATTCTTCCTCACTAAACCATTAGATTTTCGATTAGGTGGTATCTAAGCGTCCACGACGTAGAGGGCTTCACAGCTGACCAATTGATTTCTCGTTATTCAGTCGGTAAGCTATTTTTCCCTTTTCTCCGCATGTTCTTGAGTTGAATCATGCGAGTTCTACTGGTGCATGTAACTAGTAGCGTCACCCTCATATTTTTTGTCAAACTCTAGCTCTAAGAGCTGTTCTTGATCACCAGTGGTGATTTGTAGGGTACTGTTGAGTTTTCCGTGTAATGTAAGTAAGTAGTCGAGGTTGAGTTCAATTTGTGCTGTGAAACCTTGAGGTAAGGGGAGCTTGATACTACTTTTTTTCCATTGTTTGTATGAACTGTGCATGTGCTAAAATTTGTAATATTCCGCGGTTTGATGAACAATTTGTGTTTTGGAGTGACATTGTGTTGTATGCATCTGTATGAGTAAATGTGGAACTATGAATTGATCTGGAGAAGATGTATATATTGTTGTGATTGAGTTTATTGGTGAGGTAGAGCTGTTATGAGGGTTATTAGATAGGGGGTTAAGTGAAATTATAGTGTTTTGGGGCAAATTGGAGGAAGTGAGGTAGTGATTTTGAGCATTGGAGGTCTTGAGTGCAATTGGGCTGTTTGGGTAGCTCAGATAGGTCAATTGTGACTTTTTGAGAACATCAAACTGGTCTAAAACATGTTAAAGGTAGTAAAATTGGATTTGGGTCTTTTAGATGAAGAGTTTAGTGTTTTAGGGCAAGGATGAAGTCTTAATCACTTTAGAATTGTAGTAGGAACGTTTAGAATCAATTATACATGTTTAATTAAGTATAAAACTCAAATTAGGGGTGTTAGAAGTTGGAGAAAGGGGCTAGAAATGGTAAGGGGGTGTGTGAGTGCATAATTTTACAAAACTTGCATTCTGCAGATTATGTAGACTCGCTATGCGAATGGTCTCGCATAGCGAGTCCTTGCATGAGGTGTTCTCTGTTTGAGTCATTCGCTGTGCGAGCTGGTGCGTTGTGCGAATGACTAGAGGGTACTGCTCTCTGTTTGATGATTCGCATGGCGAATCAGGGTGCTATGCGACTGGTGGTGGCCTGGAGCTACTGCCAGGTTAATTCGAAAGGCGAATTGGCCGCATAATGAGAAGTTTTAGGGGGTTGGTATTTGTCTAGGCTCTCGCATACGACTTGGGTGCGCTATGCGAGAGGCTTGAAGTCTAGTAACTCTACGAGTTAATTCGCTTTGGGAGTGATGGTGTGCTATGCGAGAAACTCCTGTCTCGCCTTGTGAATAGGGTGTACTGAGCGTAAGGATGACAACGGGTCGGGTCGGGCACGGATAGTGCCTACCCGCAACCCGACCCGCATTTAAAAAACCTTACACGTACCCGCCCCGTTACCCGTCGGATACCCGCATAAAAAAAACCTGCGGATTTTTTTTAACCCACTGATACCCGTTGGATATCCGTTTTCCACCAAACCCAATTTATGGCCCAAAGTCCATTCTCCTTTCTTATCTAGAATCATGACTCACAAACCCTAGATTTTCATTTCAAAGACAAAAGTCGTCTCCTCCTCCAGCAGTTCGCTCCTTCGTTCCGTTCGCGCGCAAGAGAAGCTTTGATGCTCCAGACATCTTCTTCCACCATGATTAGGGATCTAGGTCTAATGTTTCATTAGAGCACTTCACCACAACGAAAGAAAGAAAAATCGCACCTTGGAAGTAGGCACCAAAGACGCCTCAGATTTTGAATCGGCAGGTCGTCATCACCATAATGACAACTTCTCCTCACAACGCTCTCTTCCAAACCCGCACCACCCCTTTCCGCCTCTACTCCCCTCGCCCCACCTCCTTTAAACCAGAATAAGTCAAATACGCCACCCAGTTCCACACCCAATCCTCACCCCTCACCCACGCCCAAGATCGCGTCTTTAACTTTGTTGCCGGCCTTGCCACCCTACCAGAAAAGGTCCTCCTCCGTGCCTAATTCGAGCTCTACAACTAGGGCAAAACTTGGTGAGGAAGGCATCGCGTAACTCTCGTTCCACCGCGAAACCTGGTGAGAAAGGTGTCGGGGAACTCTCTCGGAGCAAAAGAAGCGGGAAACTTGGTGAGGAATGGGGCAGCTTCCTATTCTTTGTTCAAATTTGAAAAAGAAACCCGAAAACAATTTTGAGCTTTGGCCCAATTTCATGGCAGATTGTAAAAAAAATGTAATTGAAAAGTTAAAAAAAAACTAATGAATAAAATTATAATTTTATTTTTTAAACGGGTAATGGGTATCCGTGGGTACGGATAGTGTGATACCCAAACTCGACCCGTTAACAAGCGGGTATTAAAATACTCGCTACCCGCAGGTACTAAATACCCGAAGCGGATTTTACCCGCGGATACCCACGGGTACGTGTTTTTTTTTGCCAATCCTAGCTGAGTGAAATCCTCTTAGTCCAGTTTACTCTTTAGCTTTTGTTTAGGTTTGAATTAAGTGCATGTGATGATTAAAATGCAAAGTATGATTGTTGTGATGTTGATAAATTGAAATTATGTGGTCATGAAGGTTGTGGTTGGTATTGAAAGTGAAAAGTATAATTATTGGACGTAATTCCATGCTCCTCAACGAGAGGATTCATGGTGGTGCCTTTATTATGTTTAGAATGATTTGCATGGAAGCTCAATCTTGGGGACTATCCTGAAGCTCCAATAGTCTTTCTTCTCACTTAGAGAGGATTGATCTATGTCGTGAGGAGTATCAGGAGGTCTTAGTCTTGGAGGCTTCCAATATGCTCCAAGGCGTGGTATAGACTAACCTCGTGAGTGTGGTAGGGTGAAACCCATTGGCAATGGCTTTGCAACGCAGTAGAAGCCACCACAAGTGCATGACCCGCCATAGCTCGACAATCATTCTAAGTCCGGACGAGTCAAGTTAAAGTGTAACAAGTTATGAGATGTGATTCAGTGTATTTGAGTTAAACTTGCATGTTGTGTGTGACTGTTATAACATGATTTTTGTATATCTAACTCACCATTTTGCTTGTGTTTGTATCTTGTCTGTATTGTGTTTTCTTTTGCAATGATCATCCATTTAGATGTGAGCAGAGGTTGACGAGGTGCCTCTAAAGCAGGTCTTGGAGAGAGATGATGTCACTGCTTAGCCTAGATAGGATTCATTAGTATTTATATATTTTGAAATACTATATGTGTTTAAAGTTTTAAATTATAATCATTTTTGAATGACTGTAATCTTAATACTTTATCTGCAAGTCTTCTTTTAACTATTCTATTATATTAAAATGTGGACTACTATATATAATTTTATTTAATCTGAGACATTACAAATATTAATTGACCTTCTAATCCACACTTGCTAGTATTTAAAATATAATTTCAAACACCTTTAAACATAATTTAATAATATTAGTAAGATAAATGTTATTTATTTACTTAAAGGAATCTTAGGAATAAAACTATCAAGTTTAAATTTGTTTAAGATCCTAATCCACTAACTTTATCATATTGGTTCCTTAAATTCCAAATTTTATTATTTACACGAGTGATTAAAATAGTAAAATTTGAAATATTGAAGATTAAAAAATTGAAAAAAAAAAAGAGAGAAAGCCATAAAAGCCATCTATTATAAGGATTTGGTTTTACCTATAAACTATCGGTTTATCTCATTAGAAAGCGCAATTCCTTAAAAATTTCTAAAATGGTTTACAAATTTGTGTTATGATTCTCTCGAAAAATAAGTGGTGCTATGATTTTGGATTAACTTAATATTTTTCTAGAATATGCCGAAATCTCCTAATAATATTTTTAAGAAAATATAATCTGTTTTATACATTATTCTTATTTTATTTGTTATCCATTATGGTGCTAACTAAATTTGTACAACTTTATTTTTTTGAATTACTTTGCGTAGGCCATACAAATTTTGAAGGGATTATTTTTTATAGGAACATTTATGGTGCGATGTCTCCAGAACTTCTATCTGTAAGATGTCTGTAGTTTCTCCTAACTTCTAGGATAGAATTCAATCTATGCTTTATTCTTGATCATGATACTAATATGATTATGAATTTTTACTTAATTTTGTTGAGAATTTAAATGTGAATCTATATTTTATACCAAGTAAAAATAAGAAATTTAAACAATAATAAGAAAAATGACTAAAAACATTTTTTAAAATTTTTTGATGGAATGTGATGTAAATATAATTTAAACTCATTAATGTTTCATTAATATTGTATTAGTAAAGATGTAATTTGTAAAATTTACACAAAGAAAAGGAGTATAATTAGAGAATTCTATTTATTTTGTAAACGAGCATAGGTTTCTTGTAAACCGTTTTAAGGACTCATTCTATAATGATTCGTTTGATAAACTTTAGAAGAATTTAAAAAATAATATGTTAACATTTTTTTATAATAGAGTATGTGTTATTATTATTTTATTAGTTTGTATATTTGAAATGAATTCAAGTGTCACATAAGATGGAAAAAAATTACTGTCAAAATATTATTTTTCTTTATTTTAAGCCTAAAATCACTTCCATGACAAATAGACTCCTGACACCATGTACTTGAAACAGCCTAATCTAAGTCACTCCTACACTTGGCAAATTGTTGCTTAGAAAATGGACTCGGAAACATTAAAAGAAAAAAGAAAAAAAAACTTCCTTCCCACTTCAGAATCTATTCTAATTAATGTATTTTGATTAGATTGCATTATTATATTTTACAGAGCATTGAACTTCCCCAAATATGGGCGTATTTAACTAAAAATGTAAGATCACAGAGGGGACAAAAAGAGAAGATGCAGAACAGACATCATATTTTAACTGTGTATTATGAAATATATAGCAGCATACACTCATACAAAAATTTACAATAAAGTATTCGTCCAATGCACAACAAATAATTTAAAACAAAATTATACACGAAAATAATTCAATACAAGAAATCACTGAAAGTTCTTTCCATTTTCTCCAGAACCAGTGGCTGGCACAGCCACTCCCGGCACTACAAACTGTGAGATACCTTCTGAGAGGTTCTTCACTGCTTTGTCAAAATTTACAAAACCCATGAACCAAAAATCATGTCCATCCACAGTAACAATCTGAATGTACTTTTCTGATGGGTTCTCTCTCATGATCACTGGGTTGACTGTTCCAACCTTCGCCAGAGGCACCATTACCTGTGACGCAGTAACAATTTCATGTCATTTCATGAATTTTATCTTTGATCAAATCACCATGAAGTATTCCACCAGAGATAACATTTACCATATTTTAGAATTTTTAAGAGTAAAACTATCGTTTTTAAAGTTTAACTGAGTCAAATTTTAATTAAGTCTTGAAGGAATCAAAACCAGTGTTGATCAAATCTTGAGAGAACTAAAACATATAATACCCTTCATGTAGTTTACTCTCTCCCTCTTTCTCTCTGCAAAGATGAACAAATCTTTGATCAAGTATTTTGATTAAAATAAGTACCTTGTAGTAGGTCCAAGTTTCCTGGCCAGAGGGTGCGGTGAAACACAATGGGCGATCACTACAAAAGGCTACATGAATATTGGACAGGTAAAGGGTTCCTGCAACAGGACCTGTTGAAGTTGAAAGATAACAAGCAAAGCTCTTCTTGAGCTTCTCATTTGGATAGGTTGAGAATGTTTGCTTGTAAAGGGACTCAAATCCACCCTCTGATATTGCTTTCACAGTCAAATTCATCTTTCCCAGTGCAGCTGAAGAAACTGATGGACCAGTTTTAACTGCAAATAACAGTAGCAGACTAACAATCACATCAAATGAAAAAAGAAAAAAAACAGAACAATTTAACTACCTTTGCTTTTCTTAAGGCCTAGTCCTCTGAAACATTAATTTTTAAGTTTGTTTGTTCTTAAGAATATACAATACAAGTTTGGTTTCCTTTAAGATCAAGTTAGACGTGGATCCCAAGTAGAACCTACTTTCGATGTTCCATCTTTCACATTTGGAACGTGGAAGATTCTATCTTTCACATCAACGAGAGATTAATTTGGATATATATGAATCACAATGAAAAGTCCACACAAGGTGTACTTTAACTTTTTACAGTTTAGTAGGATTTTGAGATGTTCTCATTACTAAAGGAATCAAAGTCTTCTAGAGATAAAATCTATAATAGATTTTTCACTAACAAAAAGATAAAAACATTAGTAAAAACAAAAGATTCCCTATGTTTGAATTAATTAATTTGGATAAAATCAAATAGGGTGGAAAAACTCACGGTTGTGCCAGACGTTGTGGGCAGTGGCTTCAGCCTTTTTGCTCCAGGTATCGAACATGTGAAGGATGGACTCCATGGGACTGTTGCTGGGTTTCTCCACAGGGCTGTGTTGGACGTACGGATGTTGTTGGTAGTATTGAACTGGCAGAGGTTGTCCGCCGGAACCACCGCTCTGTAAAGCTGCTTTTTTGTTATCTGGGTGGCTGCTGGGAACAGCGGGGGTGCCCATGATGTGAGTTCCCCAATTCTCGGTGCTAACGCTGGGAGGAGAAGACGATGAAGATGATGCCACACCTTGTGCTTCTGGAACCGGCTGGTTGTTCTGGGTGGTGTTGTCGGTGTTGGTGTTCATGTTGTTTTTATGTTCAAGAGAAAGATGAATGGAATTGAGTTTTTGGGAAATGAGGTGTTTGGGTTGGTTCAGAATAATATATACATAGGAGGTATCATATGAGTAGTTGAGTTTGGAAGGAAAAGTTTTACGCGCTTACGCTTTCGAGAAAGATAGTAGTCCCACACCGCCATCGAAACCGTGGGAAAGAAAGCTTAGTAATTAAGATGTTAATCAAAGTGAACATACGTGGACCAACTTTGTAAGGTCTACTTTGACATATTCTATGTTCGGTCTTTGTATAATTATACTTTCATAATTTTTTTTTATAACATTATATTTTAACATGTTATTTTTTATTGATCCATATTATTATTAAGGTTATTATTGATTATAAAATAATTTTAGACCAATCAAATAATATTAAAATAGTGTTAAAAAAATATTATAAAAATATAATTATCCTGTACTTTTTCTTAAGTAAGGATGATTGTTCTTTCCAACAATTTCTTTTCTTTAAGTTTCTATTAGTCAATTTGAATAATGTTTGAAAAATTAATATTTGACAACTAGCTTTGTTTCTACATCACTTGAAGTTGTACTTTTGTAATAAAATATTATATTAATAAATAAAAATAGCAAAATAATAATTTACTAAACCTTTAATTTAAGTGTAAAAGAAAAATTATCTGTGAATAAGGTCTTTATATCTATTTTAGATTGTTTAAAAAATTAAGATTACCTAAAAAATAGTTATAATTAGACAAGTATTATTTTTGAAAGGGGAGGATCCAACTTATAATGGACTAAAATAGAAATTTAATTGAGTAAAAAATATATAAAAACAAAATAAATAATAATATGGACTAAATTATTATTTAAGTCTTTTAAAAATATGGAATGCTTATAATGTGTTTAACATGTTTGATATATAAAATTGTGTATTTCTCTTCCTTTTGTCATAATCAATAAATGTAGAATTTAGTCCAACATTTTGCGATAATGAAGGTGATGACATAAGTGGTGTTTTCAACGTAGAAGGTGATGTGGGTATAGGGAAAGAAGTAGATGGTTGCATCACTCTACATAGTTGTGTCATTAACCCTTGAAGTTATGATAAAAACGTTGCCACAAAATTAGTCATTACATTTTTCTTTTGTTCCATCTCAAGTAACTAATTGAGACTGAGTCTTTTTGCGTTATTCTTAGATGGTTTCTTATTTCCAACTGCCAACTGAATTGAGTCCAATATATTCATATATGTTATACCAACTAGAATGATTTAGTATGAGTGTTATACCTTGTGGTTTAGATGATGGAGCATATAATAGTTGCAAGTCTTGCATATGGTTTATAACAATATCTTCCACTTAAGCTAGAGTTTATGTTTCAACTTTGGTTTTGGCTTCTCCAAGAGTGTTTACATTAGCTTTAGCTCTTGAATCAACTTTCACTTTTGCTTCATCTTTGACCTTCTTAATAGTTAGCTTCTGATACTCCTTCAACATTTTCCTTTCATCCTTATTAGCTAGATGTTTGACATGTAAAGAAGCTTTTATATCTTTTTTTACAATTAAGAGCTTATAATCTAAGAGGTATCAAATAAGTAATAATAACCTTTGACAACTACACCTTAGGGTTCTTATGAAGCTCCTACCATAAATAGAAACTAAATTCCTAGAGAAAAAAGGTGGTAGAGTTGTTATGCAAGTATGTCTGAACTTATAGAAAAATGTAGAGATTTGTCAATGCAACTATGTTGCTCTCAATATGAGAAGACTTTGAAGATGATGCATTCTTCAAATAATTATTCAATAATGTATGACAACTTATTATGTTGGTTTATTCCACCCATCATAATAAGTGATGCGATGGAAAAAATGTAAATATAATAAGACTTTTTATGCTGGTTATCACTAGAACCTATATAGAAAGTGAGTGCAATGGTAATTTTGCAAAAAAGTATAATACTTTCTATGCCGGTTAATAATATGATTAATTTCCTTCTTCCCCAACATTCTTGTGTTGCACTCACACTTTCCTTTTTCCGCTCTCGCAACTCTCTTGTTTGCTGAGTGTTCTCCTCTCATTTAGGGTTCTTCATTCCCATTGAGATCAATGTAGATGTAATAATGTGTTTATTGTGTTTGTTATGTTGGCACCAAAGTCTTAGACCTCTTTGGCGAGAACGTAGACCTTGTAGATGTGAACGAAGAGGCGGAGAAAGCATAGTAGGGAGTAAAAGACAATAGCGATAAGCATGTGCCTGGGGTAAAACATGTCGCCTATGAAAAGGTGCATAATGAAGACAAGGATTTAGATAAGGGCAAGTGTGGCAACATGGATGATGAGTTCTTGTTGCTTAGTCTTTAACTTTAGGGTTTTAGGGAGCGAGAAGGAGTTGAGGAATGATTTGAGATAAAAAGTGAGACTTTCTATGTGTAAGACCTAAGAAATATTTTATTTAGTAAAATACAATTAAATGGGTGACAACATATAATTAATTATTATATCGTTAATATAACAAGAAAATGAGGTAGTTTAGTTGGCTATATTTTGTGGGTAATGGAGGTCATGAATTTAGCTCACTGATAACTCCCAAGTTTTTCCCTTTTTTTAGTCTTAGAAGTCTATTTTAGTTTCTTTTAGTTTTTAAGTTTCTAGAATTAGGATAATTTTGAGTTTTTCCTTTAAATCTTTAGTTTTTAAAAATGTAGTTAATTAGGTGTTTTTAAATGTACTTTTAGAAGTAATAAAATGTCCATATTATATAAAAAGAGAAAAATCAATTTTGAAAAAAATGTTTTTGCTTAGATAGGTTTTCTTTTTCATTAATTACTTTCTGATCCTTGTCTCTTTTTCTTATTTGTAGAACAACCCTAGTCAAAGGGGCTAAAATTGGACAAAAGAGGAGAGTTGAAGTCCTAAAGCAAAATGCACAACATCAGTTAATGGAACTCAGTGATTTAGTGCAAAACTACTGGAATGCATATTGAGGCAAATGCTCGAGTAAGTGGATTTTTCCCTAATTCAATACCCTTCGAGCTAGAGTTTGTGAGGGTTGAGAGAAATTGGAAGAGGGTTCATGAAGATGCTAGGAGAGCTCATGATGGAGTGACCAGAAGCTATTTTCCAAGGGTTTGAAGTTGATCAGAGGCTATTTGAAAGGAGAGGGGCTTGTGATTAAAGCTAAAGGCTCGAAGAAAAAGAGGTGTGGCTCAAGAAGAGAAGATCACGAAGCTTCTAGGGTTCAGTTTTTCCCTTTTTCCCTTTTTCCTTTAGTTTCCTTTAAAAAGACAGTTGTAAAAAGTTTTTTGGGAGGTTCTGCTTTGGTTAGACAGTTAAGGAGTTTTTCTTTAGAGGGAGTTAGTTAGTTTTATCTAGGTTTCTTCGCGTTCCATATCTCGATTCATTTTCCAGTTCTTGATAGTTAAGAAATTAGTTAGGTAGTTTGGGAGTTTTGATTATAAAGAGATAACTTCTTTCTGGATTTTTTTGAGGAACCTCATGAGGGTGACAGACCGTGAGCCTTCTTTGGTGTTTTCGGTACCCATTTTGTAATACTTTCTTTC
Organism: Vigna reflexopilosa; assembly: GCA_027742785.1. Classification (NCBI taxonomy): domain Eukaryota; kingdom Viridiplantae; phylum Streptophyta; class Magnoliopsida; order Fabales; family Fabaceae; genus Vigna; species Vigna reflexopilosa. The sequence goes on from CM050914.1 coordinate 19,743,637, forward strand.
ATTGCAATAAAATGTTGATTTCCTTTTTTAGTTCTTGTTTAATTTACAATTTCTGTTCTTTATTTTTAGTCTTTGCACAATTTTTTATTTTGCATCACTTGTGTTTTTATCTTTCATGATCTGAAATTTCATTTTATGAATTCTTTTAGTCATAGCTTTATTGTTCTATAATACTTATACAATTCATTATCAAAAAAACTAACACATTATATAACAATTAAAACTCTAAGTGTCATAGAAAGTGAATGAAAAAGTATATAAATATTAAAAAATTTATAGTTTTTTTTATCATTTATAATCGACACAAAAAAAATATTTTTTATAATGATTATAAAATATCATAAAAAAATAAATTTTTATAATTATAATAATTCAAAAATCGATATAAAAATCTATTTCCACGAAAATTATTTGTTCCACTAATAAATATAATAAGTCTAAAAAGAAGAAAATAGTAATAGATTTACTAACAATTATGTAAAATTTAATTAAAAATTTTAACATTATTAACAAAGATCAAACGATAATAATTAATTAAATTGAATGGCTAAATTAAAAATGACATTAATTACAATTATATCTCACAATAAAACTTTGAGACACATTTTTCTCTTAAAAATAGTTATGCAATTTTTATACGTTTAAAAACTATATTGTTAAACCACGTCCGCAGTCCCTATGTATGTTGGGTTTTCCTAGTTAGATCCCTGTATTAGTTTTTTTCCCAATTGAGTCCTTAAAAATGAAAAATTGACTCACACCTTCGCTTGGTAAGTTTTTTATACGTGGCATTCATAAAGCTCTATACATGGAATTTGATAACATTTAACATTTTAAAAATAGGGTTTGTTGGTAGATTTTAAAACATGGCATATGCAGATGGTGTAAACATGAGGATTTAAGGATTTAGGGTTCGTTGTTCTTGAAGGTTGGAAAGGACATGAAGGTTCACAAGAGGGAAGTAGGAAAACGCAAGATGCAATAATGTCTATGGGGCATTCGTGTTCGTCTTCCACTTGCAATGAATGTCAAAACCAATTTCGCTCTATAAGATCTCGCGGAGATGGAGGGTGGAACAGGAAGGACAAATCACTGATTTGCCATTGTGGAAAGAAGTCTGTGTTGAGGACTGCAAAAACCAGTCAGAATCGAGGCAAACAATTTTGGGGTTGCCCTAAGTATAAGGTTGAAAGTGAAAATGTTGGATGCAACTACTTCAAATGTTACTGTGATTGGGGATTTGACGAAAGTGTTAGGTGTGAGCTGTTGGAAGCAAATGATGAGAGGTTGTTGAAGAGTGAAGAAAATGAAAGTGATAAGAAGATTATAGTTGCTCTGCAGAAAGCTGTGATGGGTCTTGAAAGGTGGACGGGATTGTTCGTAGGGGTTGTTAGCATTCTATGTGTAATGAACATTATTGTAGTTGCAATGTTCATGGGAAGGGCACAATGTGTTGTTGTAGGTGTAATGTAGGTCGGTTTAATGTATTTTTGTTTAATGTAATGAAGATGTGTTGCAATGTATTGTATTAGTTGTAGATCTTTAATGAACTGAAGATTTACAAAGAATGAGTAGAAATGGTGTGTCTGATTTGGTATATTGTGGTTATGTTTTTTGAAAAGAAGTGAAGCCAATTTGCAGTGAACCAATTACTAACAAAAGTGCATAAAATCTGTCATTCATAATTCACCAAAGTTATAGATAAAATCTGCATTTATTAAATTAGAAGTGGAGCCAATTCAATGAACCAATTACTAATAAGAATAGATAGAATCTGCCATCCATAATTCACCAACGTTAAGATAAAATATGCCATAAATAATTCATAATAATAAGAATAAGTTATTTCCCATTGTTGTCAATATTCATTATACATAAAAAAAACATAAGTATGTGATGGACGTAAGTAGTACAACAACATTTAATGGCACATAATGGACATAATAACATATGCTATATTAATACCAAAATGTAGTCATCCATTGTTGATAGAAATACCAATATCTAGAATACTAAAACATAAAACATTGTTCATAAAACAGTTCTTTCATCTATTACATTTCCTTTGATCTATTACATTTCGTTTCATAAAACATAAAGCATTGTTCATAAAACATGTGCTTGACCCTAAGACAATGGAATGGCTTCTTCTCCCTATGGTTACACAACATGTTCTTCATTTCTTTTGGGACAGCGTGTTATGTTGTGGCCCACTTCCCTACACAGCCTACATCTCTTCAACAATCCACCTTTTGTCATTCTGATGGTATAATTTTTCATCTCCCACTGCTCTAACCTCCTTTCCTTCTTAAGTCTACCAGACAACTTTCTTTTTTATGGAGGCATGACATCGGGATATTGGGTGATCTCCCAGAGGTTGTTTCCATTAATAGGATAGATAATAGAGGAGTAAATTTCTTCATAGGTTGACTTCTGAAAGCAAGAAGGTATGTAGTCGTCTCCATCTATGTTCAGAAACCTCATTGCTGTCAATGCATGAACACAAGGTATTTCACTTATGCTCCATTTTTTGCAAGAGCATGAATATTAATCTATTTTCACCACAAACTTGTCCCCACTTTGTGACACATGTCCGACTTCAAATAACTTTTGTGCATACCAATTGTGAACATAACCCAACATTAGTAATGCAGACCAGCTGTGCAACAAATAAAGAAAGAAATACATAACCCATAATTCTTCAATACCTAGGAATCCAATACTTTGTTAGTTGTATTTCATGCTTCCATCAAAATATCTTTCTATATAAAGGCTTTTGACATGTTATTATCCAAGGTATCACATTGAGTTGATCTTGACTAATACCTTCAATGAAGATGTAAGACATATAATCAATATCTAAATTAATTAGAAAGTAAAATTTTTGTGCAACTCTAGGAAGTACATCTTGTACAGCTGGTAACAATCCTTGTCAATGAGTCAGCAATAAATTAGATGATATTGATTTCAAAATATGGATATGAGATAAAAGACAATAAAATATAATGCAATTTACCTTATGTTGATCTGATATCAATGTAAGTGAAGAACACACCTAAGGTCCACCTAGGTCTTCAATGAGTAGCTTTATGAACCATGTCCAAGTTTCCTTGTTCTCCACCTCTACAATGGCATATGTATGTGACAACTTTGATTGTTTGCATCTCGACCAACAGCAGTTAACAGCTCACCACGATGTCTGCCTTTCAAAAAGGCTCCATCAAGGCCAATGATTGGCCTGCATGAGACAAAGTTATTTTTTCATGCCTTGAGGCATGCACAGAACCTCTTGAATATTGGTTTTCCATCATTTTCCTCAACTTTGACCTTGATAGTGGACTCTGGATTTCTTGCTAATAGCTCATTAGTATAATTATAAATTCTATTATATTGCATAGTGAAGGACCCTTCCACTTCGTCTAAAGTATAGGCTTTCTACCTGTAAGCCATATTTTTTAGATATTCCTATGTTCCATTTCCTACTAATTTTATCTTTAATATCAACTCCCTTAACATTAGGATTTTCTCTAACTGTTTTTCCAATCTTTTACTTAGCCATTTTGCATTCAATAGGTGCAACTTATGCTCCCTACTGCATGTGTGCATGTTCACCACATTCCTCAATTGCCATGTATCTACTGCCTCCATGTAACCAAAATATGTCATCCAAGGACATTATCCTTTTGCTCCCACACATTTAAGCCTTATTCTTTTCTTATTATTTTTTAACAAATTTGATATTTCTTCCATTCTCTAATGCATAGGTTTTAGTGGCATCCAAGATGTCTTGTTTGTGTCCAAAATACGTTCTCACTTCTCATTTGAAATCAACCATACTTTTAGGCATACTAAATGTAACAAAATTCCCATAACCCTCTTCACCATTACTTTCTTCATCACTGATGTTAGGAGAAATTAAGTCCTCAGATTCCCATTCATCATTGAACAGATTGCTATCATTAATGTCATGTTCTTCCAAATCTGACTTAGAAATAACACTTCAATCTGACCTCTCCATTCTATGTTAAATAGATTCAACTTTAACCTTCATATTACCAAAACTTTCACTTTCTATAAAGTCACACTGGACATTTATGTTAACTAACCTATCCATATTATTCACTGTTAGTGCGAAACGTATGCTGAGAAGTGCAGTGGGTATATTGAGAGTTATGTAGAAAACTAAGCAATGCAGATGGTAATGGATAACAAGTGAAAGTAATTCTCATTGGTAAAGAATGAAGAATACAAGAGTATATGTAGTAGAGACAAGCATGTGAACTAACTGTCAAAAGACAATTATGGTAGTTTGGGTTTACAACAACATACCCCCTTAAACCAAACTACCTATAGGTATAACATTCATTAACTCTCATTCTTTCAAACTTGTCTTGCCTCAAAGCCTTTGTAAAAACATTTGCTACTTGATTCTTAATTGAACAATGATTTAATTCAATCCTTCCTTGGTTGACCAAATCCCTTAAGAAATGGAATTTTGTCTCAATATGTTTGCTTCTTCCGTGAAACATTGGGTTCTTTGACAAGTTAATGGTAGATTTGTT